>CM043022.1:77131252-77840870 GCA_023690525.1 Holotrichia oblita | reverse complement strand
ATTTTCTTGTATGTTAATAAACATATTGCAGCAACTATAGATTGTCAATTGTGATATAAATCTTATTATGATATGCATCTGTATGATTATTATTCAGGTTTCTAAAGATGTATGTCGAGTTATTGCGGTGTCGCTTACTTTCATATTATTTACATTACTATTCGCTACACCCCTTAATGTTACAAGATTATTTGACTAAGATTTCCAATGCGAAGCTCTTACGAAATCGATATATTTTTAAAACTGTACCGCTGTAAAGAGAAAAAAATACGTGAAAACATAGATAGATGTTTTTTTAAATAATTTATAGTAATTATAGGTAATCGTAATAACGATGTGCGAAATTTGTATATCATATTTCAGGCGTCTCAATGAGTTCGTAGAAAGAGAAGTAATAGATATATATAGACACAAGCTAAAATATAACAAAAACTATAATTCCGCAAAAGAACTTTGGTGCACTAAAACAAATGAAATACACAAATATACATACTACTCTTAACCAAAACAAGTAACAACTGAATATAACAAAAATATATGCCTATTTTATTCACTATTGCAACCTGAAGAATAACATCATCCATTGTTTAGCGAAGAGTTAATATCCAGTCCAGTTGCCTTCTCTTGCTAGAACGGTTCTCAACCTATCCGGCATGCTTCTTACCATATTTTGGCATATTTCCACAGATATATTATCCCATGTATCTTCAATTCCCTCCCATAGCACATTTGCATTTCTGGGAGGAGCTTCATAAAGAGCGGCGAGTTGCCTTTGTACAATTGACCACAGATTTTCCATAGGGTTTAGATCTGGGCTTCTGGCTGGCCAATGGAGAACATTTATATCATTGTCTGCTATCCAATCTCTTACCACGTGAGATGTATGAATGGGGGAGTTATCATGTTGGAATACAAAATTATTATGTTGGAGTGTTACAGAAGGAATCAACACATTTTCCAGAATGTCGCGATACTGAAGGCCCGTCAGTACATCGTGTATTTTCCAAATAACACCTGGTCCACCGTACGACATCCATGCCCAGCAATGTACTGAAAATCTACCACTCCGAGCTCGCTGACATACATATCGTGGGCCGAAGCGAGTATTTCGTGGACGGTAAACTTTAACTTGGCCAGAAGCTGTTGACTGGAACGTTTTTTCGTCAGAAAAAACTACTGTGTGCCAGAAGTCGTGGTCTTCTTCCAAATAGTTGCGTGCAAATCTCAGGCGATCCTGCAGATGGCGCGGTAACAAAATTTCTTTAACAGCAGCCCTGTGATTATGGAGACCTGCAGCGGTTAATCTTCTTCGAGCTGTTCGCGAAGATCTCGGAAAAATGGTGGCAGCAGCCGCTTCTGAAGAAGATGTGCAAGGGTTTTGTGTTACATACTGCACTAAAGCGTTATCCTGCGCGGCGGTAGAGATTTTATTTGCCATCCCAGTACCGCGATCTCTTTCAACTGTTTGCTCTATATTCCATTTCCTTCTTATGTTATTTATACAAGTATGACTGACCCCTAACTCTCGGGCAACACTCCGCGCCGACCATCCATTTTCCATTAAAGTTACGGCTTTGGTTTTTTGACATGCAGTTAATTGTGACATTTTTTTTGCAATTATCTCCTACAGTTTATGTGGCTACACTATTGCCCCGTTTTGAATGAAGCAACTGTCAATTAATTGTTTTCTTTGTAATTCAAGTACTTTCCTTTGAGAACTTACGCGATAACACTAATTCACAAAAGAGACAAAATTATGTGGCACCAAAGAACACAGTACTTCAGTTAAACACATTAGCCCACAATCGTTGCTGCTGTTACGCTCCTAAGTAATCATGAAATATACATACATATCTATGAATACCATTTGTCTGAAAAAAACATATGTAAATCGTAAGTAACCATAACTGCTAACCATGCATATTTTTTTAAGAGAGGGCGGTATACATACATGCATCATATTATACATAGATATTTATATTCTCGCTTATTTATTACTCCCCTTCATGCTATGTATGTATCTCTTACTGGCAAATATGCTGACCGCAAATTCCACATAAAAATCTCTTTGTATCAGAGCGGCGTATTTTTATTACACTTTTCCTTGTAAAACATTTATTGCATGTAAAAGCTGATCTGAATACATTTATATTATATTATATGTATGTATATAGGTATACATATAATATCCTACTTAATTTCTATCGAGACACATGAATCACAGCAGCAAGAAAATATATCTATCTCTTTTTAAAACAAACAGATGTTTGTCGGTATTTACGAACAATCCTTAATCCTTAATATTTTGTCAATAAACTTGCGTTCACACATGTCGCAGCCGACTACACTGTTACCGTGAAAATATATTAATTTTCGGTTTCAGGTCGGAAAGTTTTATCTGGCCGTGAGTGTACATAATGAGAAAGTTCGCAAAATCTTTCTGTCACTCAAAATTTAAGGGCAGCGGAAGAGACAAAAGACGAGTTCTTTAAGAAGCTTGAAAATGCAATACAGGAGCGCAAAATTATCGAATCGAATATTTACATCGGATAAGATGATAAAAAGAGTGGCAAAATTATTGTTACCAAAAGAACGAAAACTAGGACTATGAAAAAAAGGGAAGAAAGAAGTAAAAACATCACATTTGGGGTTACCCCAAGTACAGCTTCAAGTGTTTTCCTACCAGCAATGCTTATCTACCAAAGAACCAGGTTGAATGAAGCTCATATGAAGGGAGTCCTGTACCTTTCCTTCTAGACTGTCATGCGTTTCATTTGTCTAGAAAAACTGTACTTTTAGCGACATCTTAACATTTTGAATGGATTTCCAAGAGGTGGTGCCTGGCTTTTGTATTCTTCTGCTCATCATTTGATGGATAACAATGACACTACTTGTGCTCCTGATAAACAAAATAATAAACCACAACCCGAATGTTCATTTAACGTCAGATAAAATTCGCTTCTCTCAACAGTAGTTTAGTAGTTTGATAAAAGAACTTCTGGCACCAGACGAAGCCGATACTAAAATTTTGTATAAAAATCACTGCTACAAGATGTATAACTTCAGTTCGGTAGTAAGGAAAGTACGAATGAATGTGGTAGGGCGTTTGAAGATGATTTTAAGAGAATAGGTTGAACACATTGCATCAAATGTAAGCTGTGGTACCAACAAACATGTTAGAAATAGTTTAATAGCACAAACCAAACCATGAAACGTGTTCCAATCATGAAGTTTGGATTGTTGAAATTTAAATGTAATTTCCTTAAATTAGAATTAATTATTTTGGCATGTGAATACAGTGCTGCCTGGTTTTTTTTTTTTGATTCTCAATTAGTTCCTGTCACTAAAGCACACTGAACTGAAGTTGTCTTTAATTCCTACTTGCATAATGAGCTACCTTTACTTTTTTTCCGGAATGTTTTAAAACTTTGCACAAGTTTCATTTTGCAAATAAAATCATTTTCGTAATGGTTCCTCAAGCTTAGTTCCCTCAGCCTGAATATCCAAGTTCGCAAAGAAAGAGGAAGTTATTGAACAATTATCTAGTCTTCAGGCTATAATAAAGATTGTCCAACTATTCATTCTTCTTCTAGCGGCTTTACATGATCTTTGACTGATCCACTTCAATGCTTTGACGGAAGATGGGTTATACTTACAATGAGTAAAGTTAAGAAGCATATGAAAGACCTCTGCGAACATTTTTTTGGCATATGCCTTGGGACTTAAGCACCCCCAAAGTTGCATGTTTAACTCCGACTATGTCCACTTCTTTTGAAAACACGTCTTCATAATTTGCCACTTAAATTTATAAGTAAAAATCTGATTTAATCTTGTTTAAATTGAGTTATTACATGAGAATTGTCTTCTTGAGATGAATGGTACAAATTCTTCATACTACTAAATGTGTTGGTATAGGAAGGGGTTTTAGTTTCCCAAAGACTTTTTAAACAAGGGTAATAGAACCATATTTAAAATATGAAAATAAACGGTAAATTTTATCCCCTTGCTATATCATCAAAAGGCTTCCTTTGGAATCTTGTGTATTTCTTCCGCATACGCGAGTGCTTACTAAAGAATTCATGAAATATTTATCTGTAGAAGGTAGACACATAACAGTATTAAACACAATAAAATTTAATCAACCCAACACACTTCAAAGTCTCGAGAGTATTTACTCCATAGTTTGCTACGTAAGTGTAAAGGGTGCATAATAAATTTAGTAAGAAACTATGTCACACACTTATAGATAGCGCTTAATTTCCTTTAACGAATTTGTTAAATTATACAGGTGAATACATTATATGTACATATATAAAATAATAATAAATATTTATCATACAACTTTCAAAATGAATATTCTAAACAATTCCCAAATTAAAGGATCATAAATACGCAAATTAATCAGTAAATCAGCAATCCAATCATTCCATGTAGTTAGGCAATATATTATCTCTTGGATATGCATATGAAATTCGACATATGTATTGGCCCGAACCGATGCGTTCCTCTTTTTTGTACACTGGATGGGAAGTATAAATCAATTATAGGACAATATTATTCAAATGAGGATTTCAGGAGTTGAACGGATTATTTTGCGTAAACAGCGAAGTAATTTATTTGGCGAATGACATTTATTCCGATGCAAATGATCCTTCTAGTGTTTCTGGAATAAATCTCTTCGAACAAAAAAAAACCGTCATTAATTTCAAATTGAGGTCTTACTTCAATACCTTCCGCATTAATAATGAGCTGTTTTAATGTAATATTAATGCATAATAACAGGCTTTCAATGTTACTCTTTTTTTAAATTAAAGAAAGATTTTTTTAATCGTCATAAATTTTACGTATTTCCATCATCTATTTTCGGAACAGGTTCTTAAAGAAAATATTCCAACAAAACTAACTTCCAGGTTTAAATAGTTACAGATACCAATGTGCCATTCACTGGAATGGAGAAACTACTTGATATGCCTTATCTCCACCTGTTATGAAAGCTTAGACTAAAAAAAGAGGTAAACCAACTTGCGAACAAAATTTCTGAATTCATGAATTTGTCTATCGTCACCCTAAAAATTCTCCCAAATCTAAAGAAAGGCAACAGTACTAAACTGGTTTATATTTCTAGCCATGTGAGTATAGGAGAAAACCACAGAATCCAGATCAGCCAAAAATGCATTAAATGCACTTTTTTTATGGTGTTGGTACCAACCCAGCCTCTCGATTAATTTGAGAAGTTATTAAGTGAAAGATAAACACAATGTTAATTGTGACTAAAAATGGAGCATCATCTGGCACTTGATTGGCCATCCTTAGAGCGTTACTTCCTGAGGTAAATACCTGAAATAACAGTTAGGTGCTGCCAACTAAACAATAACTTGTCAGATAGTGTAATTCTTATCTATCATCTATTTAAAGGTAACCCAGTTTTGAACAAATTGCATTTACACCTCCTACTTACCACCTACTAGAACTTTATTACAAACCTATATTTAAATATCAAATCTTATCTAATGTGGAAGAAGTAGATGGAAAGAGTATTTCCAAGGAAATCTCGGTGATAAAGAAAGAGATACCTTTATGATGAGCAAAGAAATAGTTTCAAAGGAGGTGGAACAGAAAGGACACGAATAGTAATGTTGCGCAAGTACTGTTTAAATTTCTTGGAATGTCAAGAGTATAATTGTTACAGAATTTTTAGAGAAAAGAAGCACGACTATCAGGGGTTCCTGCAATAAATTATTAGACCGATTCTCCTATAAAAGAAAAATCAAGCAAACGCATTTATTAAATAAGTACTAAGTTGGAATTGTCATGGTCAAATTAGTTTAATGATGCTTCGAATTATTGCTACATGACCAGATATGACGCCAAGCAACTACCTTCTCTTTTCAAGATGTGTAAACGTGGCTCGCAGGAAAAAATGTTCAACGGAAGCGAAGCAGTCATTATCGAAACAGAATCTTATTTTAAGGAATTTAACAGTTGAATAGGTTGAAGAAGTGGTAAGTATGCTCGCATCATAAATAAAACTAAAATGTTTTTAAGTTAAGTGCGTTGAATGTTCAAATAGTTTAATATTAATAAAGTGACGTCGTTATGGCTCTTTCTACCTGATACAGTTAACACAAACATTATAGCATTATATGTTTCTAAATCCTCCTCTAGATGATGCAGATTTTAAAAGATCATGTTGAACAACCTTAACCTTTTATTATGTCTTTTTTAAACTTTACTATGTTTTGGGATAAAATCGTAACTCCCACATACAGAGAAAAAAATTTCCATAACTCAGCAATACTTAATTGTGTCAAACAACGTTTTATTGACAACAAACTGAATATTGCAAAAAGAAAAACAACAAACATTATTATTTGGGGATGACTATGGCTAAAGAAATATTGAAACAAATCCAATCTAAAATATTTGATTTCAGTTGAAAGCTAATGCGACTAATGCTTTCCTTGTCACAAACTCTAGAGAATCACTCTAGTAGATCGACAATTTTTGAAGACATGGCGCGTCAATCAGCACAAATCCGAAGCCGTTAGATGTGTATAGGGTAAACCACCCAGTTATTGGACAGTGACAGTTATGGGACAGAAATTACGTTTGATTAATTGTTAAGAGTTCTATTCTACCTTTGACATTTTCAGAGGTTTTATGTGACTCCACCTTTGTTTTGAATTCGAAACATCGATGTAAAAAAAGAAATCTACAACCCACTTTTCGAAACAATAGTTTACTTAAGAAAGTGCTAAGACGTTAGTGTTTGGAAAGAAATTGTGACTAACAATAAACTTATATCTGCTATTTGATTAAGCACTAGCTAAGGGTAAGGTTTATTACCCTAAACCTTTATTTTTCAATTATTATACAGTGTCCAATAACTATGACAAATAGTTTACTCTTTTTCTGTTATTGGACAAGCGTCCAATAACTCATTTCCAAAATTTTGTTTTGCTATGTCCATTTTTTTTTTAATTTATAAAATTACTTACCCTTAGCTCTCTTTGATGTGTATTTCTATTCAGGTTTACCAGTTATTGGACACTGTTGGTGTCCAATAACTATTACTTGGTGTCCAACAACTATAATCGTCTTATTTTTTAAATTTAAGATGCCTATAAAAAGAACTTACGATATTGACCTGATTGAAAAAGCTGTACAAGAAATTTAATCTGGACAGGGATCTTACAGAACGGTTTCTCAGAAATATGGGATACCCAGATCATTCATTTGAACCTCCAACTGTTTTGTCAGAACAAGAGGAAAAGTTTCTGACTCAATGGATATTAGATTTGGATCAAAAAGGTTTTCCTCAGAAAAGAGAGGATATTTTATCTAGCGTTCAACATTTTTTGCAAAACAACCCTCGCAAGAACCCTTTTAAGGAAAATAGATCTGGAGATGGTTGACTAAGAGCGCTCTTGAGAAGACACCCTCAAATCACTGAGAGAACAAGTGTGGCTGTGACACAGCCAGTGCATGTGTTAGCGAAACGAACATAAGACACTGGATTGAAGATATTAAGTCCTATATTACGCCAAACATTTAACGGAAGTGATCAAGTACCCTACACGAGTATACAACGGAGACGAAACGGGATTTCAGATTTGTCCACGAACAGGAAAATTTGTGAGATGACTGAAGCTATTAATGATTTTTGGGATCTTTATCAAATATGGCAGCATTTTGGAAGAAACTCTACAAAAAAAAACGTTGAAAAATGTAGGTAATGAAGAAATTACTCAAGAAGATTTGCAGCAAATCGACGAACAAATAATTTCGTAAAACGACGAGCCTGGGGAAATCAACAATCAACAAAGCCCTAAAGTCATTGTTATTCGAAATGAATTAATCGTAGAACCAGGATCAAGTGCTGTCCAATGTTACCAATCAAATAATAGGTATCAATGATTATCTTCTTTATCCAGTCAGTCCACAACGAAAAGGCAAGATGCACTATTTGAATTGTACAAAAAAATCTCAAAATATCTGTAGGTAATGTGTGATAAAAATAAACTATATAATAAAAGTTACTTACGTATTTCATCATAATTTTATAACAATACAATAACGTCCAATAACTGCCAAAATAGTGTCCGATAACTGTAAAAATTGTCCAATAACTGTCAATTTTGCAACTCACTTATAAATATTTTTTCTTAAATAAAATCATACTGCATAGTTTAACTTTGCAGGCACTACTAGAATCTACATATTTTGGGCTTTTTTAACGTGCAATTTTTATCGACCTGTGAATTTTTATAATCGAATTTTTTCTTAAGTGTCCGATAACTATACCGTTTATCCTGTAAACTTTATGAGTTTATAACGATTTAAATCGACGAAAATCATATTTGACGACCTCTATGAAAAACTTAAAAACCCATTAAAAGGAAATAACGACAAAATAACCAGCGAGTTATCATGCTGTAGATCTTTATGTAGTCGACGTGCAAAAATGGGGTTAACAAATTTATATAAATTTTAATAACGAATTTGTTCAAATTCGGGGGCATAAATTATTATCTACATATGTGTATTTGAATTAAAGAAATGTTATAAAAATTATATGTTTGGGTTAAACAAGTAAACCTTTACTGACTGAATGCATATTTGTTGGTTTGAAAAATTTTCCACCATGTAAAGACAGTTTGTCACACGATACATATAAAACTTAAGCAATATGAGTGCTATACAGCCGTACAATGAATTTTATTTACAATTTAAAACCATCTAACATTTAAGTATGTTTATTGAAAAAAATATAATAATTTCACTTACCATAAGGAATGCCTTGTTGCAAAGCTGTATAATAATCCTGAAATAGAAAAAATAAAATCTATTAGAATTTATATTCGATAATCTAGACCGCAAAAACTACACTAAACGAAGGAGAAACTCATCAATCTACATTCCTAATTTAATTATGCTGATATAAATATTTGATTCTACCAACGCAAAGAAAATAATACTGACTGAGGAAAAAACAACCAAGTTCTTTTATTGACAAGCAGACATTTTAATTGACCGAGAGTTTTCAACTCGTAAACTTGATATCAACGTTACCGACATCGAACGAATTAAATTAATCAGTCAAAGTATATTGAATTAACGTTTAATCGAGATGTGTGTATTTATTTTTCAATTGTAAGTCATGTTAAAATGGTACTAGTACTCCGATTTCAAAGTTAATATTATAGGTAGGTATTTGATGTCGGAATGATGCCATTATTTAAGGTAAAAAGTACACAATCTAAATCTTAAAATACTTTTTCGTGGAAGTCCATTAATGGTATCCATCTATTTTTGGAATACAAATATAAATTACTTATTCATCGGATTTTTTTTTCTTTGATCAAATTTTGTTCTGTAAACAAATAAACTGTAATTTCTTAGTTTATTATTAAATTACTGGAGGAAAAAAAACAAAACAAACGATAGCTAAGAAAGTATTTCATGAATTCACAATAAAAAATGCTTAATCCCTGTAATATACCTACTTTTCCTTTCTAAGCGCAATATTATCCCTAACAGAAACAATATCGACCGCAATGAGAACAAGATTAATCATAGCAGAAGCAATTTCACCCCTAACTAAAACAATTAATCTGCGACGGAAACAACATCGTCTCTAAAGGAAGCGGTACTATCACTAGCGAAATCTGCAATTGAATCATTATTCCCATGTAGGGAATAATTTCCTCTGAATTGGAGTTTAATCTTTATAAAAGTGGTTACATCATCTGTCGGAGAGTGTATTACTTCCTTGTTGAATAAAATTGTTTCCATGAATTATGCGAATTTATCTATAGGTTGTATTCATGAAAAGAAGCTATATTGTTACAGCAATATAGTGTGGTATAATGCTGTTTGTAGTCCTCTATAAATTTGTGTACGTTTCATCCAACCCTAATAAGTTATCAAACGATACTCAGTCATCACTTCGGCTTCAAATCTCAAAAAACTATTTCACAATCATCTCAATAATCTCATTGACAAGATTATTATTATCCTGTCCACTATTGGGATAAAATTGTTCTTCTTATATTATCAGTGCTAGCGTTCTCCAGGGTTTCATTTTCGGACTTGTCCGTCGCAGATACGAGATCTATGAGTGAATGATGGTAGGTAAATGTTCTACCCTTCACCTACTTAACCTCAAAATTTGAATAAATGCGATTGATATTTCGCTGTGGTTGGATATGTTTTAGGTAAAGTCACTTTTTCTACGTCGCTCGAAAAACCAAAATACAACAAAGGATTTAAAGAAACATCGATAAAGTCCAAGAAATTCTTCGAAACGACTATCGTGTGTCTGCGAGACTCATCGAAAAAGAAATTGGGATACAGAAAAGTACAGTCTATCGAATTTTGACTGAAGATTTGGGGAAACAAAAGGTCTGTGCGTATTTGGTGCCACACACTCTGACAGACGACCAAAAAAATTGGAGAGTTTAACATTGCAAAATGTTAAAAATATCACAAAGAAATCCGGCAAGCATGTCAAGGAAAGAGAAATAATTACGCACCAAAATCAAGACAATGCTGACCATTTTCCTCGATTCAAAGGGAATTATTCTCAATGAATTCGTCCCAGAAGAACACAGAATATTATCTAGGAGTTCTACAACGATTGTGGAGCAGAATTCCAGGAGTTCGACCGAAATATCGAGTGCCACACAGAAGGTGTTTGTTGCATGACAATGCACCATCGCACAAAGCCATTATGGTACGTGAATTCTTCGATCATCCACCGTATTCACCTAATTTGGCTCTGTAGGATTTCTGGCTATTTCCCAAGCTGAAATTGGCGATTGAAGGAAACCGTTTCGATACCATCTCATCCAAAAGACTGCAACCGCTATTGTAAAGGCCATTTCCTGCGCTGTATCGACTCAGAAAAAGACTATTTTGAATACATAAGAATAAAAAATCAAAATAATAAACGCTTTGATTTTTTTAATTCTTGAATAGCAATGGAAAAGTTTGCTTGTGCCTAAACTCCCCTAGAAATATTATTTAAACTATTCTTTCACTGCGTCTAAAGGTATTCGGACATCAACTTGTGAAAATAGACCCTGGACAAAAGTTGTTCATCATACTTGGATTACGAATACCATTCCAATATTTCCAACTATTTTGAACGAAATAGCTAGATTAAACATCTCCAAACTCTCTTTTATTTTTTGCAGTTTTTAATTCCAAGCAATCTTTCCAAAAACTTTTATCGTAGAAACGGTTAATAATTTTTTTATCTCTCTTGTATAAAAAAAAGTAGCGGCACTTCAACCAACGATATTCTCGTTTATTTAATTTATTTCCTAACGTAAAATATTTAAAAAAATCGCCGCCTTTAGTAACAATATTTAAACAAGAAAGTACAGAAATTTGTTTAATTAAATTTATTTCCGCTACATTAATCTAATAATTAAAAAATAGTTCAATTATACAAATTATATTTTCCTGGGTCGTTGATGAAAGAGAAACAAACATCCACTACAGTTATAGTAGACCGACGAATATGTAATATATTTATTTTCAAAGAGAATGTTAAAAAGCTTTAGGTAACCACTAGCGAGTTTCATTTGATTTTTGTTTCCTATGAAGCGTATTTTCATGTTTTCATTTTTATTAAATGCTATTATTTTATTTCGAGGTTATGTTTACACAAGTATGTTGTACTGTACAACAGTTCCTTTCATTATAATCGAAACAGGAAAATACTGCTTTGTATTTTTCAATTTAGAATCATTGTAATGGAAGAAATTACTTTAGAACAATTGACCTTAGTTTCATACATACATACAAAAGATTTGAAATATCGAACAATATCATGTTTTGTTAGCTTATGAAGAAATATAAGGTTTGAAACAAATCTCCAGTTTAATTTTAATGAAAATTGCATAGAACAGATTGTTTAGTTAATAAGTTATGAATTGATATGTTTACCACAGCAAGCAAAACAAAAATATGGAGTACCAACTCTCAATTAACAACAAAAAGCTTCAATACAAGTTTATTTAAGCAAACTTAAGTTATTTATGTTAAGTAATATTTCCGCCCATTTCCTGTCATGTTAACTCAAAAGGAACAGCCAATACATGCTCCCTTTTAAAATGGCCACTTACCATATTATTGTAGTTGTAACTATTATTATTGTATAAGTCACTGCGCTAAGCAGGTGTTGTGAACCGAATTTGTATTAATTTTTATAGCAGCAAACAAGTTTGTAGATGACTTTTCCACTTTTAAATATATATAAACTATTATGTTTTTACCTGACACTTGCAAGTTAAAAAATGGTTTTTGAATTTACAAAATTTACAAAAATAAAGCAAAAATTATTATAATGAAGAAAAAGAAGTAGCAAAGACTAGCGAAAAGAAATATACAAATATTGACAAATCTAGCTTAGAAACGACGGCCTGTTGTCCACTTGACTGTAGTCTTTTGCATAAATGTTTTGGGGAGATTCGTGCCACTACCTTTTATTTTTACCAGAAAAAGGATGAAAAATGTTCTGGTAGCTAAGAGAGATTTTGCCAGAAGAATTAGTGAAGAAGTTTTTGCAACATTTTCGTGAATACACAAAATCTTATTATAGTTGGCATAAAGGTTATGACATGTTAGAGTTTGTAACCACTGGATGTGGAGTTTTTCGGTCCGCTACAAATATAGCTTGGATGGAAGCCCAACAGGATTGTGACACATTTTCATGTCGCAGGATTCTTCAATAAAGTCTATCTAAAACCAGCATTCGATGAAAATATCTTATCATCACCGATACACAGCCAAATGAACAAGATCACCTTCAAAATAATCAAGATCATCTAGATTTGCTGTTACAAATGAACACTGATGATGGCAAATCTAGAGTCAGATATTAGAGTGGAATTTTCCAAAATAAGATGATCAATAGAATCAACCCAAATATAATATGGCGGAATTACCTCCATTGCAACTAGTTTCACCTCATACAATTAAGACAAGATTTAGAACACTCAGATAAAAGGTATATTTAAAGTCGACGCCTGATCTTGAGCATCTGAAAAAGAAATTAGGCAAAAAGGCAAAAAAGGAGAGAGAGCGCAAAGAGCGTTTTTCTTCAGAAAAAAAATACAATGCTGTTGATTGCTGTCGATGAATTTGACGTAGGGTGCTTACAATATAATTTATATTTTCTGTCCAAAATATGAATCTGTAAGTGTGGACAAAAGAATAAAACACTCAATTTGCAAATTGTGCCAACTTCAACATGCAGTTCATTTTTATCTGGGTGGTTACATTAACAAATAAAAAGAAGGTTTCTTAACGATAAAGTGTATGCAAATAGTCCTTAAATCGATGACTTAGCCATCAATCTGTATATTTCAAAAAAAAAAACGTAGACTACTAAAATTGAGAACTCTCAAAATTTCTGTATAATAATCGTCAATATTTAACGTTCTTTATATGTACACACACATATGTGCACGATTAATTATTAAACAGGCCGATGAAAAGCAGAACATACAAAGGAAAATATTTTTCCATATTCCAGTAAACAGTTTCCGTTTAAGGAAAGTATAATATTTAGGTACTTTGTATTATTGTAAGACTATCTACATGATTGAAAAAAAACATCAGACACGAACCTAATGTGAATTGTTTTTTATTTTTATTATTTTGGATAAAACTCTAGGACTCTAGAGACAGTTATGGTGACCTACTAATCTATTAAAGAAGATACACCAGTAATTGTCAATTTGTTCATATTTCAATGACATTTTGTGATTAAAATTACACTTTGTCTATCAGCTACAAACATCAGTAGCAACAATACGAAGTGATAAAAGTGTCAGAGATATAGCAAGATATTTATATATTAAGATATGTCATCCAAAAACGAATAAATGAAAATAATTATTCGAATTCGTTGACCAGTTTTGTTTATCATTTAATAAAAATACAAGGAGAAATACGTTTTATATTTTTGCAAAAGCCAGAACCAAGAACTATACACAGAACCAAAGCTTGCAGGCAAGAATATATAATATGTTCTTTGAAAATTTGAATCTGCTGCAAACTAAATATAAATTTGAGGTAAACAGGACCTTCAATACCGAGAAAACGTATTTGGCCGGTAAAGGGTTTGAAAGAAGTGGGGCTTGTGACAAAATATTACTGCATATTCTGCTTTCAGCACAACTGCAGAAAAGTGGCTCATTAGAAACAATTTGTACATGCTTTGATAAGGATTGGATCACGGAAGAGCGTTTCTCTCAATATTTGAAAGACTGTCAACAATTTGTTAAATGTAGTGTGAGAGATCCAGCTTTGAACAATAACCTGCTTGATGTTTCATTCTATGGACCACAACGAAGAAATTTTACACTACCGTAGTTCTGCTTACAATCCTGATATTTTCTCGTCAGAAGACTTTGCAGCTTACTCCAATGAAACAAGAATTATTAATGTTACAAACTCAGGAGCTAAACAACCGCTTGCAATTAAGAAGCCACCATGATCACTCAGATGTTCAATAATTCAAGAAAACCAACCCTGGATATATCGTTTCGATATCTTTTAGCCGTAGCAGATCCATCCAAAATTCAGCTTTACCAATACAGGCTTCAGCAACACAATATTCTCGAATTGTAACATCTACTTCCGCGCAAAAAATCGTGGAGCAAAATGTGGAACAAGTAGAATAATAAAAAGACAGTATTCGAGATAAGAAAATTAAGGAAAATGAAGTACCAGAATTTAGCAATAATAACAAAAATATTGATAAAGATGTGGATGCCAATAAGCTCTGTTTGGTATGCAGAAAATTTGGAAATGCATGATTAAATAAAAGCAATACAGCTGTCTGTGGTAATGATGGTCACATACAATAATCCACTTAAAGTAAACGTTAATGTTGGCTATGTTTTGATTAATATTGTCAATTTGAACCAAATCACCTATAAGTAAAAAGAATTTTTTCACAATTCTAGTACACTTTGGTAGTAATCGACTAAACTATTGCAATCTATAACAAGTAAATGTAGAACTCAACTATATATTTGCGGTTATAAATATTTAATATCCATAGCTAAGTCTTTCAACACTCTCTAAAAAAACATTATGCATACCATTTATTTAAATCTCTTTTTTAAGTTCTTGTTAATTTTCTTTGATTTCTTTTAAGCTCTTGAAACAAAGTAACAATTTAAGATCTAGTCAAAAGCGAACACTAGCAAATCGAAAAATTAAATTTTGGTAAAACCACCCACAATTGTTACAATAAAATTCGATATAAGTACGTTAAAACACGCAAATTGTTTTCTGTTGTTTGTAAATATGATCAAAATTTGAATTTTAGGGTTCCCCGGTATTCCCTGTCAGTGGCGATTTATTCTTGACATCAATTTCAAAACAAGATTTTTTTCGATTAACTTATAGGTAAAAGATTACTATTACTAGAATAGGTATGAATTATTGTTTCTAAAGTGTGAAATAAGTCAAACATAACTCAAGTAATATTTTATAAAACTATCCCATTAACTAGAGAATAAATTAATTTCAGGTTTGATACAACATAATAAGCTAAATAAAATAAGGGAAAATGACTAATTTTAATTGGTAATATTAAATAAATTTAGTTAGATTTTATGCCTATAAATCATTTAATTTTAACGCAAAAACATAACTCAAAAAGAACTAAACACATCTAACAACTAAACAAGAAAAATAAAAAGAAATTGATATAGAAAGTAAACTTACTGTTGGGAAAGCATTGAAGTTATCAAGGGTAGCGATGACTAGAAGACCAGCGAATGCTATCTGTTGCCACATGTTGATCTGTATCTCTCACCACAGCAAGCGTTTAGGTGCAAAACGGCGACGGTGAGGACCCTTTTATATATCCTGATTCTCTCCCCTGTTATCCTGGTACAGTGTATGAAAGTAGGTGGAGCCAAATTATACACGTCATACAGTAGTAATAAGTGCCCACCTGCCAGTTACCGTTCAAAGTACACATTAGGAATCCTTCACATTTTTCTGCATTTTCTTTCCCGCGATGAATCCACAATATCATCAATGAAATCGTTTCAAAATAAGGAATCCTTGTTGGAGTTGTTTTCTTTGTGATTGAATAGTTTTTAGTGCATGCACGTTCAAACAACTAATTTTAAAAGTGTTTTACATAGTTTTTTTAAATATATTGCCGGTAATTTTCTCTATTACTTGACTTGTTGCTATTTGTTTTAAATTTGAAGAGTTCGCCGAATTTATATAGATTAGATATGATTATGTTTTTGTTTTAGACATTTAGATATAAGTTGAATACAAATATAAATAATTAATTCATGTTTTCCGGGTTTATTTAAATTCTTAAGAAAATTTTAGAAAATTAGCATCCACCGGTTAAAATATTTTTCAAAAAGTGATTTCTCTGTGCAGTATTTTAGAGAAGGAATTAATTGTTATCAACTTTTGTACTGAAGAATACGTTCTTAGATAAAACGAGCATTGGCGTTATTAATAATTATACAGGGTTTCCACGGCCAAGTGGGACATAGGGAGAATAGATATAAAATCGGTTTTCGATGAATATTATCTCCCTAATACTACTTCATTCAAAATTAAGGGCCGCATATTACAACTGGGTTAACAATGAACATCTCCACAATCATAGTACAAAGAAAGTCATTTTAATAAAGCCAAAAAATTATTATTTTTACATCTATTGTTCGTGAATTCCTAGTAAGGCTTTTAATACGTGTGTTAGTGCAAGCGTCCCTGGCGTAATGGTTCGCGCGACGGCTTAATAACGCAAATGCAAGGATTGTTTAGGGTTCGAATCCCGGCAGATTAATTTTATTTTTTAATTTTTATCTCCAACAATAATGCTACAAATTCAATAACACTACAAAAATCAGAGATTTTGAATACTATAAAATCGATGTTTTGAGGATTAAGGTAAATAATAATTTTTACAATAAAAATAATTATCACGTGCTATATTATTCGATTTTTAATTGTTACTAACGACGAATCATTTGTCAAAATAAACAACAAAACTTAATAAGATTAAAAAAAATAATAATAATAAAATTTATTTCTCGGATTCGAACCCCAAACAATCTGTGTCTTACGTTATTAAGGCGTCGCGTGAACGTCTGCGCCACGGCCGGTTGCACTAACTGACGTATTTAAAGCCTTATTAGGAATTCACGTACAATAGGCTTACAATAATAATTTTTTTGGCTTTATTAAAATGACTTTCTTTGTACTATGATTGTGGAAATGTTCGTTGTTAACCCAGTTATAATATCCGGCACTTAAATTTGGCTGAAGTAGTATTAGGGAGATCATATTCACCGAAAACCGATTTTACATGTATTCTCCCTATGTCCCATTTGGCCGTGGAAACCCTGTATAATTGATTTTAATTTGAGACAAGGACATTTATTAAAATAATAACAAAATATTTAAAGAGTTTGACATCCAAAGTGTATAACCAATACTCCCATTTATTTGATGTTAATTCCAGCCGTACATACTTCGCAAGTAATTTATTATAGTATTTCAGGATTCACCAAAAAAAATGTACCATATGTTTTTTGACAATCCGCTAGATGTGACAACTATAACAAATAAAACTGACCCGAAAAGCCGCAATTGGCACAGTGTTCCTAATTGTTTAGAAAGGTAAAAGAATTCTTGGTTACAAAAAAATCATATATTTTTGCAATGAAAATTGTAGCTGTTTGTAATAATCAATCCCATTCATACTATTTTCAAAGAAAAATTTCCAACTTCTCTCTTGATGTCAACCCTGCGTATACTTGAATGTAGAGATTGTAGAGCATAACTTGACATCTGGAATTATACTTATCTTCTTTATTTATTTTTTTATTTACTTTATAAAGCCACGAATTTTTTAGAATTTTGCTTATATTAGATCCCAAACACTATTATCCAAAGATTCCATTAATCTACAAATTGAAAAAGTTTCTGCAAAATAAGTGCTACTATATTTTTCTTATGTATCTTGGTTGACTTGAAAATTGCATTAAAAAATATGTCGATGGATACGTTTTGGCGATGCAAATTTTTTTATTTTTATGTTCTCGGAAACAGTTCTATTGTTTGGGTCATATCTCAAGACAGAAACAACCGAGATGATAGTCGAAGACACCTAATTAAAACCGATCGAATCGCCAACAGGTACTAATAACATTGTTTTCAAATCGTTTTAGTAATCTCATTGCTTTTACTTCAATATGAAAAACTGAATGAGTGTTATTGGCCAAAATAAAGATAGAAAATTGATTTTCAAGTTCGGAAAAAAGCTAGAAATATGCCCAGTTTGTTATTTCTTACACAGATTTTCTAATTTTACAAATAGAACAAGGTATTTATGAACAAAATTTTCGTGCATAATTACCGAAATTATGATTAACTATGTGAAAATACCAAAATCTTCTTATAAAAATAATAGTCGTATCCAGTTTGCAAAATGGTTGCAAAACTAGTGAATTGTCGACGGTTATTTGACATTTTCTTTTGAAAATCACTTAAAAATAAGATCAAAGGAGTTGTGGAATAGACTTGTCATCCAAATTTTGATGACCAAGTTCGCTAGAAGCAAAAGCAAGGATGGCATCTTCCTCATGAGATGGTATATCTTGGTTGCTGCAAATCCACATTTATTATTCAATACGGTGGCTTTACCCCAAACTTAAAAAAGAATACAGCCTTGCTAGATGAGCAAAACTGCAGTTTATGTATCCTATAATCTGGAAGCCAATACATACAACGTTGTAGATAGTTTGGCTGCTTCCTCAATAATACTGTATTTAAGATGATGTTTCATTTCGTACAAAGTAGGCAAATTTCAATGCGTTTAAAACGACTTTTATCGTCATAAGATGTAGCCACATATTACCACGTCATATACAATATTTATATAAGCTACATGTACCAAATAAGGCCACGTTCAGAATAAGGCCAGTACCGTTTTTTAGCCAATATACAAACCCAACCTTTAATTTAAGTATCTCTGCTGAAACTGCATGTCGAACAATAATTCTGAGAGCAATTTGAACTTTGGCTTTCAGCCGGTCCAGATAGTCTGCCCTTAAGTTGATGGTTTGTTGGTTGGCTGTTATAAACATAACTCCACAAAAGTGTCTGTGTAATGGAAGGTGGTTGATGTTTCGTGAGCCGCTCTAATTGTTGAAAAGCTCCTTGATAGCTGCAGAATTGATCAGCTATGTGAAAATAATTTTATCTTGTTTCGTTTTGGTATTAAAAATATTATTTTGCGAAGGTGCGTTGTTCCGAATAAGGCCACATGGGTGGCTTTATTAGGAGCAGTGCTCGTATTTGGAGCCTATAAAACTTAACTAAGACTTTTTTTATTTGTTGTAGAAACTTTCGAAATTAATTATGTCGAAACGAGCCAAATGGACTGAAGATACCATGCGAATAGCGCTAGAAGAGGTTCACAACGGACAACCCGTTCTTGCAGTAGCGAAACAGTATGGCATTCCTCGACGTACCCTGAGAAATCACATTAGAACTGGGCGCATACATAGACAATTAGGACGTCACTCTCTTTTAAATGTTGCTCAGGAAAATGAGTTGTGCAGAAGAATATTCCGATTAGCAGAGGTTGGAATGCCTTTAACTCCGAAAGTTTTAAGGAGAAGTATATTCACATTCGTCGAGGAGAATGGTTTAAAACATCCCTTTAGCATACAGAACAGGTTAGCAGGAAGAAAATGGATGCCACTGTTTTATAGGCGACATCCTGAAGTAGCACGGAGGAAATCACAAATCCTAAATCCTGCAAGGGCGTACAAACGTTGCCTTCTCGGCCAAAATGTCAGAAAACCTCGTCCCAACCATCATGTTCATATGAAACACAGAATATGTCTACGCATGTGGAAAAATCTTCAGCACCGAAACAGAAAATAATGGACACTAGTTTCACAGAATTACTGCCTACACCAAAAATCAAGACTTCGGCGAACCCAGAAGACGCAAGGCAATAAATTCATCTGCCGTAATTGTAACTAAAGACCTGTTTGGACCAAAGACGAAGTGTAATCCGTCACCAATGCCAAAGGAAAGGAGTATCAAAGCAAAAAGACCCGAAGGAAGTGAAAATGGAAAGAGCAGGGCACAGAAGGAATCTTGGTATTGTTTTGTCTGCAACACAGATACAGTTTTAGATATGCGGAGATGCGCGGCATGTGGAAATTATGTCCATGAAGAATGTGTGTGTAACCTTTGACCTTACTGCAGTTCTACTAATTCGGGAAATATTATCAATTTGTCATATTTCTGACGTTGGGCCAAATTTCCTGTTTAATATAGCATATGATTGACGTTTATTAGCAGTAGCAGATTTTGGAATAAGGAAACAGGATATAAGAGGAGTGGAAAAAAATAACTGTATGAAAAACCTTCTCTAGAAATAAAGAAATTCCAAAAATTACAAAACTAATTTAAGAGGTTCAATGCCAATAAACATTTTTTGTATTCTTGGTTTTCAAATTTTAATCTAATTTTAGCTGAGGTGTTGATTTTATGACAGATATAGAATACATTTCTATCATAATTTTTTTTCCTAAAGTTATCCTAAGCAAAAAACAGAAGTAGCTCCATTTTAGAGATTTAGAACTTGATTTGGGACTTGCCCCAAAAGTATAATCACAAATCATTCTTATCAGTAAAATTATGCTCGAAAACTGAAACAAAATAAAAAAAAATTATTTGTGGGTGGATTTCAAAACATGCACATCATATACAGCTTTGTTGCAGTTTTTATAGCTACCACAAAAGTACAGTTATCGCTTCATTTATCAGCTTTCATTGAAACATGGAAATTCAATATCGTTTGTTGGAAGATTTACACTAAATTTTCGCAAGCTACTAGTCAACTAGATTAAACTGTGTCCACTTCGGAATACAAAGAGTCTATATTCCAAAGCCACAGGTTACCATTATTTCTCCTTTTTATAAAGACAGATACATAAAAGAAACTGTATCTTGTTGGAAAAATAAAAGAAGACATGTTTACATGTTTAACTATTTTAGCAGTTTATAACTACAAATTTGTAGTTGTTTGAGAATCCACGCAATATAATACCTAGCCTAGTAAAGGGAATGTTTTCATCGACCAAGATAGTGTAACTGTTTTATTGAGTTTCAGTATAAACGAAGTATCACTTCACAAATAGTGCAATTCAATGCAATCCAATTTAGAAACTACAATGATAACCCAGAACGAATCGTTACATTAAAAAATCTTGATATCAATTTGAAAATGGTGTAGTAATCGTAATTCATTGACCATTTGATCAAGAAAAAAATGCAAGCTCCTGTTAGGAGACTTCTCTGACTCGATTTTACTTTTACTTCGTGTAAACTAATTTACTTCCAGCACTTCTCCTATGTTTGAAGCAAAATAAATCATTCCGAGAAGAAGTTGAAAAACACGTTTCGCTGTAATCACACATCTTTCCACCGTAAATGAAGTGAGATTTTATTTTATAAAGTAATAATATTTTTATTCATCTTTTTCTACCTACTTGCATGTTGTTCCATAATTGATATTGATATGTAGGTACAGGTTTTCTTTATACTACAGTTGGTTAAGCCTGATGGTAATAACAAAATAAATCACCGTAACTTTCTGTAATTAAATTTTTGTTAACCGAAAAGTTCATCTTACTAATTCTAACGACTATGTCCGACGGTGCCTTTATGGAACTTTTAGAAATTAAAAAATTCAATTCGAAAGTACAGGATAAAGATTATTAAAGTTTTTAATAACTTTTATATAACAAAGATTAAATCCCATAGCTTTTATAAACCTTTCGATATTAGTCAATATCATAATCAGATCGTATATTCATTCAATTACCGAAGCAATATACTCATATTTATACCTATCTGTATTCTATAAACGCACACGCATCTCGTTCTCTCTCAAGATTTTCCGCCGGAGATTATAGAAACGAAATTATTACCACAAATCACACTTTACGTCTTTGGCAGATAGTTTTGAATAGAAAATATTTTTCAATGTGTTCATCCGCAAATATATCTTCATTTTATATAAAGTTTGCGGGTAATATTCTAGAATCCAGCATCTCGGTTCGATATCCAATGGTGATAGAATGATGACATATTGTTATAACTACAACTTGGAACAACTAATTTTTTAATAAACAAAAATTATAGCGAAATTGTATAAGTATACAAGATATTACATAATAATTTTTTAATATGTGTTTGTAAGAAAATTAATTAGAAACATCTGTGGTATATACTGGTACAGAAAAATTGTGCACATATAAATGCCATATTTTTATTAAGGTTAATCAGCAACAATGCACCGTACCTATATTTTAAATTAAAAGTTATGTATTTCAACGAACATACGGCACATATGTACGTTACATGTATGTGCCGTATGTTTGTTGGAAAAGTGTAGCTAGAAGTTTTATCATTGACCATAAATTTAAATAAATACATAACGGCTTAACGTGACATTTATATTCTAGAAAATATAGTGAAAAAATGTTGTGTAGAAATAGCATAATTAAAAATATAATACACATACTTAAATTACAAAAGACAAAATTCAATTTAAAAAAGGTTACCATTAAATTTTACAAAAGTATTCTTTGTCGACAACTTTTAAAATCTAACATGCATAAACTGGATACAGAAATTATTTCCACGTCAAATCTTCTTAAAATACCGCAATCCGAGACTAACTTACTTAATCTCGCGAAACTTAGCGAGGGGCACCAGAAGGTCTAGTTACCGTGAGCTTCTGGCGGTGGTGATTGTATAAACCTTGACAAAGCAAAAATAGGCTCAAAAACATTCATGGTATTAACTGTAGAAATAGAATTAGATGTATTAATTTTATTGAAGAAAGATATGAAGATATCAAGATAAATATCAGTTGAAATGGCAATTTTACCAACCAAGATAAGTGTATAAAAGATAAAGAGTCCAATCTTGCACTAAGATATAATATCCAGAAAATGCGCGATAGTATAAGGATATTGTTTTTTTTTGTTTTTTTTTAACCCTGGAATCTCTGAAACAAAGTTATAATTATCTTAATCTAGTTGATCCCCAAAAAGTAGTGGAGCTGTTTAAAAAACAATTCTCGTCAGACGCGGTACCGGGAACAAATTCTGCCCCAGCATGCTACCAGTATGGCGGAAATTTGTTTCTTATGGTTACAGATAGATACAAAATCGCTAATATAATTATGTGTGCAGGAAACCGTCTGCTGGAACTGACGAGATTCCGGGTTACATTCTGAGTCATGTGTCATCGTCCATAATAGAACCGTTGGCGTTTCTTGTTAATCTTTGTTTGTCGGAGGGTTCCTCTCCTGAAATTCTAAAAATAAATAGAATGGTACCAGTGCACAAAAAGGGAAATATTCATGACGTAGGGAATTATAGGCCGATATCTCTGCCATCAGTTTTTTTCAAAAATATTTGAGAAACTTATTCATGTCCGTCTAATGAATTATCTAAGTCGGAGTAACTTAATACCTCAGACACAGTTCGGTTTTCTTCAAGGAATGTCCACTACTGATGCCATTTACCGCGCATTAGAGCCTGTGTTGAAGCTCTAGATGGGAAAAGTGTTGTCTCCGGTGTCTTCTTCGATTTATCCAAAGCATTCGACAATGTGGACCATAATATATTAACGAACAAATTATGTGATCTTGGTGTGCATGGAATTGCGTACGATTTGATTTCTTCGTATTTGTCGGGACGGAAAACTGTTGTAACCATATGTGCTGAAATTGATAATGTAACCTAGGTGTCCCTCACGGCTCCATGTTGGGCCCTACCCTATTCTTAGTTTACGCCAGCGATTTATCAACACCATTAGAGTCATGCATATTATCACAGTATGCAGATGACACTGCATCGATTCCTGGACTCCTAGATTCAACGTGTGCAGTCGTTGAATATATAGGTAATAAGTTGGAGTAATCACAACAGTTTAACTCTAAATATTGATAAAACATGACTTTTACGTTTTAGATCATCATCGGTATCCACTCCTTGTAGCATGTTTGTACGACTTTTTAATAAATCTATGCCAGGGATGGAATGTATGGATTTTTTGGGTTTGCACTTGGACAACAGGTTATGTTTCGAGAAACATTGTGACAATTTGGCCAATCGATTGAGTACAACAATATATGCAATTAAAAATCTTAAAGATCAAGTAAACTTCCAAGGTTTGCAGATGTTTACGTCGCATATGTCGAGTCGCGTCTACGTTATGAGATTGTGTTTTGGGGTTCCAGTACTAATGTGAGGAAATTGTTCATACTACAAAAACGTATAATTAGATGCATGCTGGATCTAACTCCGTTGACCTCCTGTAGAGAATATTTTAAAATTTCTACATTATGACTCTTACTTGTTTCTATACAGGGTGGTGCAACCAAGATTTTTTAGGACCTTTTGTGAAGAACGGTTAACTGGCGAAGTATATCAAAATTTTCTTAGAACTGAGTTGCCACTACTTCTAGAAACTCTAAATTTGAGAGCAAGAGAGCAATTTTGGTTTCAACACGATGGAGCTCCCCCACATTACCACAGAAACGTAAGAGCTTATCTCGATAACTGGAAAGCAAATCGCTGGTTCGGACCAATTGCGTGGCCACCGGGACTACCCGATCTGTCACCAATAGATTTTTTTTTAAACGTAACAAATCTCAAAAACTTACATTTGCGGTCAGTTTGCTTAAAAACCGTCAGTCAAAAGGGTAACATGTATGGCATTTTTGGAAAGCTAATAAAGTGCTCATTAACATAGAAGAATGATATACACGGTGTTCCATTTAAAAAAAATCCGAATTGGATTTACAAAACTCGATCACCGTGTATAATGGTGAATAATTTCAAGTTGTTCAAGTGTTCAATGTAGGCCATTATTTTACTCAAGAATATGACAACTTTAATGTTACACAAAATCGACGACATCGGAGCGATTTTTCAACTTTAATCTCTCTTCTCTCCGTAACTATGGGTTTTAGACCCAACTAAAATGTTATGTCAAATTATTTGTATTAATTAGCAGAATCGATTGGAATATTCTAATACCGAGTATTCCATTAAAAAAAAAACATAAGTTTGGTTCGTCACCGACTGGTTTGATCACCATGTATAAAGAAAATATTTTTAAAACGTAGCCTATGTAGCCATCAATCAAATTCCAAAAACGTTTTTCGAAATTCCTCATCGTTTAATTACAATCGTCCACCCCATCTTGGTTGCACCACCCTGTATATATGAACTCATGATTTTCTTCAAAAAAAAAAAACGAGAACTCTCACGAGAAACAGCGATATTTATAAAAATATGGTGACAAGAAATTACCAGAATTTATGTGTACTATTAACAATGTCTAACAACAAAAATTAAGCCATCAAATACTTTTTTCAGCTTTTTTATTTCCTGAAATGTGCTAAATAGCGATGAAATGGTTTCTTGTCGAAGTATAGACAAAAGAAAACTAATGAGTGATGTTTGACGCATTTACATACATACATAGGTATAATTTTGAATGCTTCACCTCTTTACGTACTATTTAATTAATAGAATTTAATAGACTATTGTATAGCTTTTAGTTCCGAAGAAACCAGTATTATTTTAAAACAAACGTTTGGTGTAGAATTTTCCGTAATTAAATCATTTCTCTATTTTTTTAGAGAAAATTTTAATATCGAAAAATATTTTTTTGTTTTTACAAAACAAGTTTTTTGATGAATTCGAAAATTTACCATTAAAGAAAGACAAAAATTGGTTTAGTGTGCGGAGCATCATCATACAATTCAAGACGTATTCAAGACTCTCTAAATTAAATGTTTCCTGAAATGGATTGAAAATGGGAATGTTCTCTGACCGTCCCTGGTCACCAAGGTCTCGCCTATTGTAAATCAAGTTCAAGAAACTTGATTTTAAAATTAGAATAGCTACGTAATTCGTAGATTATTCCACTAGTAACTTTTTGTATCACGCTGTGGTTTGAGCTTTAGTAAAATTTTGTTTGCTTATTTGGGTATCGCTGATTGATCATTTTGTTATGTTGTTTATGTTAGTTGAGCCGTTATACTTTTTTTGAAAAGTCAAAAATAAAAATCTTCGTAATTTGGTCCGAACTTTCTGGCGACCACTGTATATAAAACAAGATCAACAAAAAAAGTATATATGTAACACAAGTCTAAAGAATTTTATAAAAATCAAAATGCGAAATTTGCGTATGTTATTCGGGCATTTAAAAGCCAATATCATATTTTTATCTATTTTCTTTAACACTCACATACAGATTTATATTTCATACTTCGTTTCCGAACATGCTCTAGCGAAAATGTCATACTGTATACGTACTAGTACACTTCATATTCGTAATTGCATTACATTCAAGATTGTAAATCAGATTGATCAAATTTATTTTCTTGAACTATGTGAGGGGATGAAGATTCAACAACGTTTCGTGCGTGCTGAAATATTTACACCTACAATCGAGATGTTTTGCTAGCTATAGAGATACAAAATTGCCGACTTGCTTTTCTTCCGCCGTTGTCTGAAATCATATCGATGTGCTTTCCTCAATAACCGTCTCATCATTTTTTAAACAGAAAAAATTTTGTAGTTTACTATGTGTAAATTAAACAGTAAATATCGAATAATTATTCAAATAATGTCAACTCGTTAGATATACACAATGTAAAAGTTACGCTAAAGATTTCAGATAAGATAAATCCCAAAAGAATTAGTACACAGTACCCATCAATATTGATATCTGTAATATAAGTAATATCGTGCAGATACGTTCATTTACTGTCACAATAATATTTACTCTCATAATAGAGTAATATAATTGTCATTATTAATTAAGATTCAGTATTCACTTTTATATCTGTAACAAATCATTCATATTGTAATAAAATATTATTGAACTTGTACAGACTGTTTAAAAATAAGAAAAGTTCCATATGTTATTATTTATGATAATAATACTTTACTAATTTTTGTGTGTTTACTATTCACGTTAATTGAACAAATGAAATAGACTTAGAGGCTTTCAAAATGGATTAATTTGGAAAAAAAAATCATTCCAAAAAAAGTAACATCTTCAGCAATTGTATATAAGCCAGGATTTAAATTTGCAACAACATGATCCACAGTCTTGGAAGAAAATTAGATTATACTGTTCCTGGGACGCTAGAATTCCTTTTAGAATATGTTTCGCACCTTACTCTTGTCCACACTTCCTCTTGGCAGTCTTCTCTTCGGAAAATCATAGCGTCAGCTCCGATTTCTTCAAAGCCGTCTGCACCTCCCACGAGGTATGACAGACAGTCTTTTGTAAGTCTGTCTTGGTCTCAATATCGAGATTAGCCCCAATTGTGTCAGATATCAGCTTCACTTAGTACGTCACTGGATAGAGATCTAAGGTCAAGTTCAAGGGCTTGTAGCAGGTGGACTCTCTTTGATTCTGCAACTATGCGATGTGACTCTTTGCCAGTTTCTTTAGTTCGCCTTTGCCTCGTCATTACAGAAAGGCGTAGCTTAGCGTCTTATGCAACAGCATTATCGCAAGTTAATTCGGCTTTCAAACGGGTACATGGTTACCCCCATACTACAGATTTTGTTCAGCTTCGAGGTAGTGCAAACACTTCGATGGTTTTGTGTCCCTCTCTGTAGATGGGCTCGTCTTCCTCCAGCTTCTCTTCCTATCCGGATGTCCTTCTGGTAGGCCTTAGGTGTTGTAGGTTTGGCTTCTTGGAATCTTCTGATGCATCTCCTTCGCTGTTGAATATCTGAAATCATTATCAGAATTAGGTATTTGTGTTGCACATTACCGTATCACATTTGCCGGAGTGTCTCCATAGTGGTACGATGTTTGGTGGGCCTGTTGATACTCATCGCCAGGTTGTTGCTCGAGAGTGCCTTCTCGAAGAAATCTCTATTGAGCGTCCTCAGGAACTCGTTCAGATCTTGGGCATCTGCTGCTGTTCGTTGCTGGAGAACGTCGTGGTGCGTTTAGGAAGGCGGAATACAAGTTGCACAGCGCGATTTTGTACCCGCTCCAATGGTGCGATGCGTGATGGGACCGCCGTGGTCCAGGCTGGGCTGGTGTAGGTTAGGATCGTGCCCGTTTTAGGACTAAGTTTGGAGTTACCCAGAATAGGATATAGCTGGAGCAGTCGTCCAATGGCCTTGTTTCTAGCTCTACCTAGATGCTCGGCGAAAGATAGCTTTCTGTCGAGGATCATTCCCAGGTATTCGATCATCTCGCCCAAGTTGATTTCCGTCCGTAGAACGGTTATCTTTTAAGGCGAGGGTTGGTGTCTCCGATTGAAAGCAATGGCTTGCGTCTTCCTTGGATTAATCGTTAGACCGCATGTGCTGAAGAATCCCTCGATTCCTCCTGTTCCGTTCTGCACCTCAGAGAGAACGTCCAGTTTTTGAGAACGTAGATGTCCAGCACGTCCGGGTTAAAGTACCCTGTGGAGCTATAGTGAGTTGGCTCTCTAGGCGTAGCGATGTCAAACTGGTCGTCCAGGTCAAGCCAAACCCTCAGGAGGTTTCCGTTCACGTTGTTCAGCCTGGAGTGCCATGAGCAGTGTTTGCTGTTCAGGTCCCCCGACACGAACGCGTGGTCAGCCACAGCCAGTTCCGTGATTCTTCTAATATCGAGAGCATTGCACGTGACTTGATGAGTTGTAGTTTGCCAGCTCTCTTAATAGCAACGACGCTTGCTTCTAGACTGTTGTCCAGTAAGCAGAACTCCAAATACTTGATGCACCTCTTTACTAGGACGGCGGTACCACCTCCTTGGGTTGCTCTATCAGTTCAAAAGACGTTGTAGTTCGCTATCTTCGGGCTTTAGCCAGGTCTCGCAGACCAGTGCGATGTCGATTCGACGAGAAACCGAGTAAACTCGAGTTTCTTGTTCTGAACTCCTTGGGCGTTCAAGGTGGCGATCCTGAGACTTCTCGGCGTCGTACAATTCATGATCCGAAGATTGATTCCACCAGTTCCATAAGAAACTCTAGTTTTTGCAATGGACACTTGAGTTCATTCAGTTTCCGCATTCCGAGCGGCTTGCTGTATGAATTTATAGCAGGATAGTGAGTCCTTCTGCGCTTCTTGCCTTTCCGCCTTGCTCTTCGGAGCCTGTATGGCTTTCGTGGCAGTTTTCTGACTACCTTTGCCAGCGACTTCCGCTTTCTGTGGCTTAACAGTGTTTTTCTTCCAGGAGGAACTAGTTTCCTGTTTGTTTGCTGCAGACGGGTTCCGCTTTGGCTCCGGCTCAGATTTCTGCTGAGTCGCCGCTTCCGGCTTCCTGCAAGGTATCTTTAGTCGCTGGCCCTGGCTTGTTTCCTTGATAAGTGTTGCTTTAACCTGCGTAGTAACAGGAAGTTGTCCCTTCGCTACTGAAGAGTAGCTCAATCCAGGTTTCACCTGATTCGCTTTTCGCAAAGGCGGATTGCAAGCTGTTTAGGCTACTGTACCGATTGCACGATACTCAGACAGACTTATCAGCTTTTTGTATACGGGGCAACCCCGATACGTCGCTGAATGCGATCCGGTACAGTTAGCGCACTTGCAAGCTTCGTTAGCTGTCTGGCAGACACGCGCTGAGTGCGCTTCGCCGTACTTGCAACAGCGTTCCTTCAGAATGCAGCACTCCCAGGAATGACCGAACCCTTTGGCAGTGATGACATGCAATGCGCTGGCCATTGCGGCTCTTGACGAGTAGACCGGTGACCCTCATGCTGCATATCTCGTCCACCTTGTAGGTGGCTTCGTTCTGTGAGCGAGGTACGCTGACCATAAACACTGTGTATTGGCGCGTTCGATTCGTTTTGCAAGTTGTTCACGGTTTTTGCCGTGACGCCTTTCGCCGCGAGGTCGCTCTGGAAGCTTTTGACAAACCATGTTGGGTGGCAGAAACTTCACTATCACTTTCACAGGGCGGATGCTCTGCGCAGTGTATGTATGGAACTGCACACCGCTTTTAGCTAGGTAACTGCGGTGTAACCTTTTCCCATTCGGGTGCACTTGCAGCCTTGAAGAGCAAGTGATCTACCTTAAAGAGGAAGTTGGGTCCGAGCACAAGCCACGGATACTAGCCACGGTCTTTACAAAGTCTACGTCGTCCATCTGTTAACCAGATGATATACTGTTATGATAAAGCAGGTGACTACTAGAGAGATCTGTATTTTGAACTGTCCCGGTTTGGCAATAAAAAAAGTTCCAATATTATTAAAAATTAGGATATACATATATTGTCTTCCGTGAATTTACATGTTTAGTATTATACTTTCAACGTGTGCCAACACTTATCTGTGCGCTGTGGAACAGAAATATTTCTTGAAATCGCGTTTTCAGCAATTTGTAATAGAATATGCGACGTATTTATTGTCGTTTATAACATAAAAAAGGTGTAATTACTATATTTCTACAAAAATTCCTTCATATATGTATTTCTCTAAGATAAAACTAATCTTATTCCAATAAATAATCATGTTTGCCAATTACACATTTTTTTCTAAGTATATTAAAAGAAGTGCGGCCAACTCAGTACATTTCAAAACGATCACTACGTATATCCCTTGCCAAAAATAATTACTGAGTTTGTTTATGTGTACAAATATAATGAAATTATTTTCTGTTTTCTAAAACAAAGATTATTGTTATTCACACAAGATCTTGAAAATAAATGCACTAGTATGATATTACAATATTGCATTTTGCCAAATACGAGTATAATAGCATTTATCTTTAGTAAAGCTGTTTAAAACATTTATACAGCATTTTTATTTGTAGTACGAATTTATATTTAAAGAGAATAGAAGAACGGAAACATTACAAAATCAAATATGAAAAATAAATGGGGAGTTAATGAAATATAAATGCTGTTTGTTATGGATGCAACACAATCTGAGTGGTTGTTTTTTTCTTTAAATTCAATTGAAATCGTCTTCGTTTTATGTTGGTCATAGTGATGGGCACTATCGATAGCTCCCACCGTGTAGACTGTCGATAGCGACTATCGATAGTAAAAATTGTCGATAATGCCCATCACTAGTTGGTCATATTACAGATTGTGTATTAAATTTTAAGTTAGCGTTATTGAATATTTTATGGTAGATACGTTTGTGTTAATTTAAAGTAGATAAAAAAAAATACCAGAATAGTTGTGTAGCACAAATGTGGTTTAAAACAAACAGAAAATACATTAAATTAAATCAATTTTTGCATTTTTTAGTTTGCGTTTTAATTGAGTTGGTCGGATTCCATTCCCGTTTTTTTCTCCTTTTAAAAAGCATGTTGGACCTTCTGAATGACGTTTTCGTTTTTAGGACACACTTTTAAATTTACCCCCTAATTGAAACTAGCGCTTACGTCAATCGCCAGTTTTCTTAGAACTTCAGGAAGAAACTTTTGGCGATACTTTCTCCTAAAGCATTCTATTACACCTTGATCCATTAGTCGTTGAGGGCTTGTCAAGTTAGGTGACAGAAACAACAGTTTTATGTCACGGCACCCTTACATTTAAGCTCGTCTAGATGGGTTGATGTCAAGTACAAGAAGTATTTTTCAAGGCAATTTCAAATTCGATAAAATAATGTTTTCACTTTTGCCATAACTTTCAAAATGAATCACTCATTGAACAAATAAGTATCAGTGCCGATTTTTTGCCCTATCGTTCAATGAGAGAGCTAAAACTGAGAGCTGATTAATCTTGTGATTGGCTGAATGCTTTCTCGCCTGAAAGTTTAGCATGTAGGACAATAGCTTCTTCTTAAATTGGCTGGCTGTGTGCTGGACTTCTTCTACATTCTTGCAGAAACCATTTTCAAGGATAACGCGTTGAAAGAACTTTTTCTCTCGTAAGAATTTTCTGTTTCTACACTAATCATGTACTGTGCTTTTACTGATTTTAAAATTGTTACGAATCATTGTTTCATAGTCGAAAATGTACGTTTCCGTTTAGCCCTCATTTTTCAAGGCACAACACAACGTAGCAGAAAAAACGATACAGAAGAAAACATGAGCAAACTAAAACGAAAAATGATTACCTATTATGAGGAAAGAGTAAAGCGAGTGTTAGTCACTATTAAGTGTTTTTATTTTGCTTTGTCACTAAAGAAAATCAAATGCCAAGGATTCTGAAAGGATGTGTGTGTATCTTCCGAAAACCTCCTACTAACAAAAATTTGCAAAAGAATCTACCCAGATAGCACGTTAGCTTACAGCAAGCTGCATTTTGATTCGATTTTCACTTGTTTATCCAACTTAGCCTGGTTAGTTTAAATCAAGCTTACTCTACGCTTGAAATTCTAGCATACTGCAATTGCTTGCGCGTACACCCAATGCGCAAGCGTTATATATTATATATAATATAAGTAAGCTGTCACCGTTGTCATGACAACTTTTATTCCAGCTTGATTCAAACTATTTTAGCTATCTGGGTATCGTGGTTATATTTAATATTAAAATCACTATTAAATTAATGCCTCTGCTGTTGATCATTTGGTTGGTTACCAAATTGGAATTTATGAATTATATCATATTGGAACTATACCGTAATATATTGAATATTGTAATCGAGCAAGCTCTTAATCCTACATAATTATTTATTTGTAATATTTATATGAAAACGTCGAGAAATGCCACAATATTAACAAAAAAATACCTGTAGTAGGGGTTCATGGTATATTATTGAGGAAATCATCCTGTGAACGAGTGCAATTAAAATAGGTTAAGTATTAGAATCGGACCACCTGATTTCGATTTATCCGATCTCGTCAATGATCTTTCAAATACAAGGCATAATCACTGCTATGGTAAACCGCCTCTTCTTGTGAGGTCCTCCTCTTCCAGTTCCACTTCCTTTATGATAGTGATGGGTTGCTACGAAGCAAACTGCTATTTTGAAACTGCTAACGATAGTTAGCAGTTTGTAGCAGGTAACGAATATTAAAAAAAACTGCTACTTTTTGTAGCAGTTTTCCGATGTAAATATTTCTGACGTAGCAGCTCTATAGACATCATATGTTCTACCCCGTTGTAGCTATAGGAGAAACTGCTATAAAAAGTAGCAGTTTTTTTAAACTGCTAACGAAAAGTAGCAGCAGCAGTTTGTAGCTGCTAATGAAAAATAGCAGTTTTACACATCACTACTTTATGAATGTCCTTCTGGTGGCTTCTCGGAGTCTTCTGGATGGATCTCCCTCGCTGTTGGTATCTGAAACTGAAATTCATCACAACCTTAATCGCATAATATCTGCGACAATGTACTAATTCCAACTCCATGCTCTCTAGTGGGCAAGGTTGGAAGTAGCATCGGCGGGCATTACACAACACAGGTCGGTAACAATAGATGAGCCGGTTCTAATGCTTGATCTATTTTCATTGCACTCGTTTGTAGGGTGATTTCCGCAACAATACACCGTGAACACCTATTACAAGCATTTTTTTTGTAATATTTATATTTACCTCGTTTTGATATGCACCGAACGAAACCTCTTTGAATACTGACTATTATTATATATCATCCAATAGAACATCACTAGAAGTAAACTGCAATATCCGAGCTCTAACTGTAGTACATGCTTTAGGTTTAATGTGTTTTATAAAATTTATTTTAACCTACTATTTAAATTTAGGGTCTCACCCTCAGGGATATATAACTCATGCATGTACGCAATGCGTCTACGTTTTCGTCCTTTAATTAAATAAAACTTGTGGCTTTAAGGGGGTACAAGTTTTAGTAATCTCGAACTCGAATGTGTCTCTGGAGTAATTATTTTTTATAAAGTTATCAAAGTGCATCATATGAGGTTCCTAGTCTTCAGCCGGAAATATGTTGTAAGAAAAACATACATACGTATGTTATGCTACAAAATGTTACATAATCATTAAACAAAGATTGGTGAAGAATTAATTTGGCTTGAATTAAATTAAAGTATACAGTTTAATAGTGATAAGTCCCCAGTTACTTTTTTCTCAATCCAAAGAATTAACATAGTAGAATACAGGGGCGTGTTGATTGTTTAGACCCTATTAATTGTATTTTATATTCTGTCCGAAATGTATTGTTCACAACTCTTATACCAGCCAGGTCGTTCCTATTTAATTACATAATGTTAAACCATCCGCCGACACATTATCCTACCACAGTTCTCTAAGGTTACAAGTAATTTTTTCACCAATATACTTATATCCGCTTTTACGATGTAAAGGTCTTAATTAAACGGTAAAGGATAACATGCCGACGTTTTAATGCCTTTCTTGTTAAATACGAAATTGACTAATTGTTTCCCTAGCACAGTAAAAATATATGATGGGGTTAGGGTCGTTCAGACGAAAAGAAAACCCTAGAGAAAATATTTACCTCCGCCGGATTAAAGGGCGAGTATCAGTCATGTTAGCTGGACTGGACGTCTGTCGATTGTACATACACACATACAACACTTATGTAGTACTTATATAAGTATATAGAATGGTTGTTTCCGAGCTGGTACTGAACATTTTATATTTCATTAACTCCCCATTTATTTTTCATATTTGATTTTGTAATGTTTCCGTTCTTCTATTCTCTTTAAATATAAATTCGTACTACAAATAAAAATGCTGTATAAATGTTTTAAACAGCTTTACTAAAGATAAATGCTATTATACTCGTATTTGGCAAAATGCAATATTGTAATATCATACTAGTGCATTTATTTTCAAGATCTTGTGTGAATAACAATAATCTTTGTTTTAGAAAACAGAAAATAATTTCATTATATTTGTACACATAAACAAACTCAGTAATTATTTTTGGCAAGGGATATACGTAGTGATCGTTTTGAAATGTACTGAGTTGGCCGCACTTCTTTTAATATACTTAGAAAAAAATGTGTAATTGGCAAACATGATTATTTATTGGAATAAGATTAGTTTTATCTTAGAGAAATACATATATGAAGGAATTTTTGTAGAAATATAGTAATTACACCTTTTTTATGTTATAAACGACAATAAATACGTCGCATATTCTATTACAAATTGCTGAAAACGCGATTTCAAGAAATATTTCTGTTCCACAGCGCACAGATAAGTGTTGGCACACGTTGAAAGTATAATACTAAACATGTAAATTCACGGAAGACAATATATGTATATCCTAATTTTTAATAATATTGGAACTTTTTTTATTGCCAAACCGGGACAGTTCAAAATACAGATCTCTCTAGTAGTCACCTGCTTTATCATAACAGTATATCATCTGGTTAACAGATGGACGACGTAGACTTTGTAAAGACCGTGGCTAGTATCCGTGGCTTGTGCTCGGACCCAACTTCCTCTTTAAGGTAGATCACTTGCTCTTCAAGGCTGCAAGTGCACCCGAATGGGAAAAGGTTACACCGCAGTTACCTAGCTAAAAGCGGTGTGCAGTTCCATACATACACTGCGCAGAGGATCCGCCCTGTGAAAGTGATAGTGAAGTTTCTGCCACCCAACATGGTTTGTCAAAAGCTTCCAGAGCGACCTCGCGGCGAAAGGCGTCACGGCAAAAACCGTGAACAACTTGCAAAACGAATCGAACGCGCCAATACACAGTGTTTATGGTCAGCGTACCTCGCTCACAGAACGAAGCCACCTACAAGGTGGACGAGATATGCAGCATGAGGGTCACCGGTCTACTCGTCAAGAGCCGCAATGGCCAGCGCATTGCATGTCATCACTGCCAAAGGGTTCGGTCATTCCTCGGAGTGCTGCATTCTGAAGGAACGCTGTTGCAAGTACGGCGAAGCGCACTCAGCGCGTGTCTGCCAGACAGCTAACGAAGCTTGCAAGTGCGCTAACTGTACCGGATCGCATTCAGCGACGTATCGGGGTTGCCCCGTATACAAAAAGCTGATAAGTCTGTCTGAGTATCGTGCAATCGGTACAGTAGCCTAAACAGCTTGCAATCCGCCTTTGCGAAAAGCGAATCAGGTGAAACCTGGATTGAGCTACTCTTCAGTAGCGAAGGGACAACTTCCTGTTACTACGCAGGTTAAAGCAACACTTATCAAGGAAACAAGCCAGGGCCAGCGACTAAAGATACCTTGCAGGAAGCCGGAAGCGGCGACTCAGCAGAAATCTGAGCCGGAGCCAAAGCGGAACCCGTCTGCAGCAAACAAACAGGAAACTAGTTCCTCCTGGAAGAAAAACACTGTTAAGCCACAGAAAGCGGAAGTCGCTGGCAAAGGTAGTCAGAAAACTGCCACGAAAGCCATACAGGCTCCGAAGAGCAAGGCGGAAAGGCAAGAAGCGCAGAAGGACTCACTATCCTGCTATAAATTCATACAGCAAGCCGCTCGGAATGCGGAAACTGAATGAACTCAAGTGTCCATTGCAAAAACTAGAGTTTCTTATGGAACTGGTGGAATCAATCTTCGGATCATGAATTGTACGACGCCGAGAAGTCTCGAATTCAAAAATCATGGAGATCTTGATTTTTCTAAATAGAACGGTATAGTTATTTTTACATAAATGGATGTAAAATTTAATTTTATTTCAATTTTATGCAGGTATTATGGTGTCTATCTGTCACGGTTTTCGAGATATTTCCAGTTTTTTTGGATTTTCACGACAGATGCGTATTACGAAGAAACAAAGGCGGCCATAGAAAAACAAGCATGTTGTTTATTGATACAAATTTTGACATTTCCTGCCTGAAATAAGTGTGTGTACTTAAACAGGTAATATTTTATTTAAAAGAAATGAAGTATTCAAGAGAAGAACTCATTGCTATGATTTTTGTGTTTTTGTGTGTTGGGGAGAAAATCTGTTTTCTTGTTAGTAGAATTTATGCGACTCGGTTTCCTGAAAGGCGACATCCAGAAGCGATCAGTTTTACCAGACTTCTTGAGCGCTTTGTTGAAACAGGAAGCGTTAACTACATAAAAACAGAAAGAACAAAGACAGCAGCAAATGACGAAAATGAGTTGGCAGTTTTATTGACAGTAACTGAAAATCCAAATACTAGTCAAGCAAATGTGGGGCAAGAGGTTGGAATAAGTGAGAGGTCCGTCCAAAGAATTCTAAAGAAACATCATTTTCATGCGTACCACATTCAGTTGCACTAGGCTCTGTGTGAAAATGACTTTCAGAGGAGGGCAGAGTTTTGTACGTGGGCACAATTGCGTGTTCAAGAAAATTAATTTTTCTTTACGAACGTACTTTTTTCTGACGAAGCAACTTTTCACAATAGTGGATGCGTCAACAGACATAATTCTCATTATTATTTTGTCGAAAATCCAAGAAGAGTTAGGCAAATAGATCGCCAACAACGCTGGTCAATAAACGTTTGGGGAGGAATTATTGTTGGAGAACATGTGGTGGGCCCACATTTTTTTAATGGTCACCTTAACAGTCAAATATATTTTGAATTTTTAATAAATGAGTTACCAAGATTAATCCAAAATTTACCTATAAACATCCACAAAATAAATCAGAGTCCTGTTAAATACTCAATATGAAAACAGATGGATTGGAAGAGGGGGATCAGTTCCTTAGGCTGTAAGGTCGCCCGACCTGACAAAAATAGATTTCTTTTATGGGGGTATAAAGAATTGTTTTATAGTGAACCTCCAACCACTGAACAAAACATACGACAAAGAATTGTCGGCGCGTTTGCATCAATCACACACAGAATTGGTAAATGCCTTCAACAAAATGGAAGACAGTTCGAACATCTATAAAAAGAAGAAATTTGTTTTATAATGTTAATTCGAAAATATACTTTCCAAGCCTATTTTAACATTGAAAATGTCGCTTACTTATTTTTTTTTAATTTTTTTGTTTGTTTGTTGTGTTCTGTTGGTCACTTTTGTAATTTATATCAATAAACAACATGCTTGTTTTTCCATGGCCGCCTTTGTTTCTTCATAATACGCATCTGTCGTGATAATCCAAAAAAACTGGAAATATCTCGAAAACCGTTACAGATAGACACCATAAAATGCATAAAATTGAAATAAAATTAAATTTTACATCCATTTATGTAAAAATTACTACACCGTTCTATTTAAAAAAATCAAGATCTCCATGATTTTAGAGTTCGAAAATTACAGATCCCTATTTAATAATCATGTCATTTACTCTCATGTACTCTTTCATGCTTAAGCGAAAACTGAAAACCTCATCTGTCTAACACAGTTTCGAAGATATTTTCAAATTTCGAATACGCTGCTACAGTTATTTTTTTTTCGAAAAACGTCATGTAATTCAAAAACGATGAGACTTATACCTAATGTATGTGTAACAAAGTGCCATTTAAATTTAACTAGGAATCCAAAAGTGCAATAATATGTAGGGTGTTCCGTTTAAAATAACAAAGTTGATATCTACTTCCGGTACAACCGGAAGTTCACCATTACTGAAAATATTTTCTTAAGGTAGACCCTATAATATAGTATAAGTCTGCAATGAATGAAATTCTTAATTTAATTCGTTAAGGAGCTATGGAAGCCTGACGCACTATTGCAGGACCCTGTATATTATTTTATATATTTCAAAACTACTACAATCTGAAACCAATGTACTTATCTCGTTTATTAACTCTAAACTTACGCAACTTTCATCTAAAGATACACGAGTAATTGATAACAAGAATACGCTATTCTCATGGCGAATCTTAACAAATTAATGTAGTTATATTTAAACCGAGTATTACGTTTTTTTGTATGTACTGTGTTTTATATTTGACTAGACAGACAAAGTAAAAATGTGTATTCCTCTAGCATGAGGACCTACTGCATTTTTATTCATACGACCTCGACGTTCTTGTCTACATACATACGAGTATATGTAATAGTTACAGCTACCAGTTGAAATTGAATTTGCCCTAGCAGAATCGACCCCTATACCTGAAATAGAAGGTGAATTCTACGGAAAGGGAGATTAAAAGGACTATAGTAAGAAACATATTCGTTAAGTTGAGGAATTCAGACTGAATCAACTGATATAGAAATAATTACATCTATATATACGATTTTTTTTTAATTTATCAAATTGGTGGTTTGATTAGACAGTGTAACCTTCTCTTAAATATAGTACAATCGTTAAACAAGATCCTGTTCTGTTAAAGTTGTTTACAATACAAATTTAAATTAAGGTTATTACTTGTGTATAATTATAAATGGTACATAGGTATATCTGTCATAGTATTATTGTTACGTAGCCTACTTTGTGCGAATTGAAGTGGTCTGTTTCGACAGTAGCAGAAGAAATATACATTTCTCTCTAAAACGGTTGAAGATAAATGGGTACATTCTTATAGCAAAAGAAAGAGAATTTAATTTTACATCCAACCCTGTAATATATATTATATATAGGATATATATATAGGTGTCCCATTAAAAAAACCGAGTTATTGGCATTTAAATGTTTCCAAATGATGGCGCCAGTAACTGTATGTCAACAAAACGATCCGTACATGTTAATATAAGAAATAGTAAACCAATTCAAGACGTTTCAATTTGTGTAAACCAAAATTTTCTACCTTTTTTAGTTTTGATCCTACAGCTCATTAACGAGAGGGCTGCAATTGCAAAATTTTTGATAAAATATTTATTTTCTCGAAAACAAAAGCACATAGGTCTATGGAGGTCCTAATAAAAGTTACTTAAAATATCATGTAGAATCTAAAAAAAATATAATATATAGGATCATCCATTTAAAATAATAAAGTTACATACGCTTTTTCTATAATTGTGGCACCCTGTATATTTGAAACTATTTTCTAGCTATGCATCGTATAAATAGGGACAACTTTTATTTGAAACTTTCTTCTCTATACTGTAAAATAAACAAATTATCAAAGAAACCGCGTCAGCTGGGACCCTGTATGTATGTATATCCAGAAAATGTCTTAACCTACTCTAAAATTTTTACAATTCTGTTTTATTATTCAGTAAATTCGTCCAGTAAATTTGTTGATTGTTGATAAAATGAATTTTAAAAATTGACCTTAAATATGTGTGTGTACTAAAAATTATCTCTCATTTTTCATTCAGCGTATTTTTTTGTGTAAAAATCAAACAGCGAGTCATACACGTTGTGTGTGCCGATTGTTGAATATATTATTAACGGTATTTTTTAATTGACGAATGCCAAATCTTGTAATTAGATTATCATATTTTGCGTAAAAATAACAAGGTTGTGTTTTAGAATTTGTCAATCAAAATTAGTATACTTTTACGCTAGTATTCGTATAAATAAAAGTACTTAAAATAACAGTTATTTATGAAATAGATGTTTCCAAACAGTAGAATATGTCTCTTATAATCGTATTTGAATTTTATCCTCTGTTGGCAAGTGGCCCAACCGCTTTGTGGATAAATAAATACCGTTGATTAAAATAGTTTGTAAGAGGTGGCGCTGCGTCTTTCGCACTTTGTGCTATATGCTTATTTTAGTATAAAAATATACGATTGCTAAATCGAAAACAAGATCATACTTCACAGGATCATTTCTGTAGTTGATCTTCGCATACTCCACACTCAAATGTGGAGTCGTTGCAACCATGATGATGTGATGTAGTGTTGTGTTCTGAGCGTGAGGTTAACTTTTCACTTGAAGTAATTCTTCAAGCGATAAGTTCTCGAGGATCGTTCGGCAAAGAGCTTTATTGCTGTTTGTTGTGGATGCAACACAATCTGAGTGGTTGCTTTATTTTTAAATAGAATTAATTTTAGTTTTAGTCCTACACTTAAAATCCGCGTGTTTACATACAAAACAACTTTCATAAATTCTACTAGTTTGATTATTCTAAATTAAATAACAAATTCTTTTATATTTATTTTATTTTAAGTTAGTTTTTAGAATACATTAGCCATACCTGGTAGTGTTTGGGCGATACCACTAGAGGTATCGATACTGGGTATCCAAAATATCGTGGATCGAACCGCAAAAGGTCGATACTTTAAAATATCGATCCGTATCGCCCACTAATAGCTGGTCATATGATTAAATCTGGACTTGTTTACCGATCACAGAATCCAGGTGCTCTTAAATACAAAGATAAAGCTTGCTTGCCTGTGCTTTGGCAATCAAATTGAAAGTGCGTTACGGCTGTTCTATTTACAAAATGGTTTCATCAATGCTTTATTGCGGAAGCGAAAGGATATTTCGAAAAGGAAGAATTACTCTTTAAAGTGCTGCTGATACTAGACAATGCTCCTGGTCACTAAGAACAGAAGATAAACATGTTGAATTACATGACGTTTTTCGAAAAAAAAATAACTGTAGCAGCGTATTCGAAATTTGAAAATATCTTCGAAACTGTGAAAGTTAGACAGATGAGGTTTTCAGTTTTCGCTTAAGCATGAAAGAGTACATGAGAGTAAATGACATGATTATTAAATAGGGATCTGTAATTTTCGAACTCTAAAATCATGGAGATCTTGATTTTTTTAAATAGAACGGTGTAGTAATTTTTACATAAATGGATGTAAAATTTAATTTTATTTCAATTTTATGCATTTTATGGTGTCTATCTGTAACGGTTTTCGAGATATTTCCAGTTTTTTTGGATTATCACGACAGATGCGTATTATGAAGAAACAAAGGCGGCCATGGAAAAACAAGCATGTTGTTTATTGATATAAATTACAAAAGTGACCAACAGAACACAACAAACAAACAAAAAAATTAAAAAAAAATAAGTAAGCGACATCTTCAATGTTAAAATAGGCTTGGAAAGTATATTTTCGAATTAACATTATAAAACAAATTTCTCCTTTTTATAGATGTTCGAACTGTCTTCCATTTTGTTGAAGGCATTTACCAATTCTGTGTGTGATTGATGCAAACGCGCCGACAATTCTTTGTCGTATGTTTTGTTCAGTGGTTGGAGGTTCCCTATAAACCAATTCTTTATACCCCCATAAAAAAAATCTATTTTTGTCAGGTCGGGCGACCTTGCAGCCCAAGGAACTGATCCCCCTGTTCCAATCCATCTGTTTTCATATTGATTATTTAACAGGACTCTGACTTATTTTGTGGATGTTTATATAGGTAAATTTTGGATTAATCTTGGTAACTCATTTATTAAAAATTCAAAATATATTTGACTGTTAAGGTGACCATTAAAAAAATGTGGGCCCACCACATGTTCTCCAACAATAATTCCTCCCCAAACGTTTATTGACCAGCGTTGTTGGCGATCTATTTGCCTAACTCTTCTTGGATTTTCGACAAAATAATAATGAGAATTATGTCTGTTGACGCATCCACTATTGTGAAAAGTTGCTTCGTCAGAAAAAAGTACGTTCGTAAAGAAAAATTAATTTTCTTGAACACGCAATTGTGCCCACGTACAAAACTCTGCCCTCCTTTGAAAGTCATTTTCACACACAGCCTAGTGCAACTGAATGTGGTACGCATGAAAATGATGTTTCTTTAGAATTCTTTGGACGGACCTCTCACTTATTCCAACCTCTTGCCCCACATTTGCTTGACTAGTATTTGGATTTTCAGTTACTGTCAATAAAACTGCCAACTCATTTTCGTCATTTGCTGCTGTCTTTGTTCTTTCTGTTTTTATGTAGTTAACGCTTCCTGTTTCAACAAAGCGCTCAAGAAGTCTGGTAAAACTGATCGCTTCTGGATGTCGCCTTTCAGGAAACCGAGTCGCATAAATTCTACTAACAAGAAAACAGATTTTCTCCCCAACACACAAAAACACAAAAATCATAGCAATGAGTTCTTCTCTTGAATACTTCATTTCTTTTAAATAAAATATTACCTGTTTAAGTACACACACTTATTTCAGGCATTTATTTGTATCAATAAACAACATGCTTGTTTTTCTATGGCCGCCTTTGTTTCTTCGTAATACGCATCTGTCGTGAAAATCCAAAAAAACTGGAAATATCTCGAAAACCGTGACAGATAGACACCATAATACCTGCATAAAATTGAAATAAAATTAAATTTTACATCCATTTATGTAAAAATAACTATACCGTTCTATTTAGAAAAATCAAGTCTCCATGATTTTTGAATTCGAAAATTACAAATCCCTATTTAATAATCATGTAATTTAAACGCAACAATTTTCTAATAAAAGACGTGTACTCCTTCATGCTTAAGCGAAAACTGAAAACTTCATCTGTCTAACTTTCACAGTTTCGGAGATATTTCCAAATTTCGAATACGCTGCTACAGTTGTTTTTTTCGAAAAACATCATGTAATTCAAAAACGATGCGACTTATACCTAATGTATGTGTAACAAAGTGCCATTTAAATTTAACTAGGAATCCAAAAGTGCAATAATATATAGCGTGTTCCATTTAAAATAACAAAGTTGGTATCTACTTCCGGTACAACCGGAAGTTCACCATTACTGAAAATATTTTCTTAAGGTACACCCTATAATATAGTATAAGTCGGCAATGAATTAAATTCTTCATTTAATTCGTTAAGGAGCTATGAAAGCCTGAGTCACTATTGCAGGACCCTGTATAAAACGAACTTTTAAAACAAATAAATCGTTACTACTACCGTATGAGATTATGAAAGTTTTAAGAGGCTATGGCTGCAATGTATTGGGTATCCGCGTATATATTTTTCAATGTAAAATATGAAATTTAAAAAGCTTCTTTTTTTGATTCCACAAATCCGAGAATTCGACCAACTGAACACTTTTAACCGTGCAAATTGTACAGCGAAAATAATTCAGAAACGGTCCCATACGAGGTATGGATTCTTCTGTTGCATTGATGTCATTGATGTTTAGTTTTGAGGCGCCATCTATTCATAAATCATCAATGGTAATAAAGAGAGTGAGCCGTACTGATATTTTTATAACAGCACACAATTCATATTTATAATAGAAACGATATTTTTCTACATGCATTTCAAAAGAGCTCTTTTTCATTGGTGTGAAGGAACTTTTAAAAAACCCGTAATACATCAATTTTTTAACAGCTGTACAAAATAAGTCGCTTGTGAACGGGTGAAGTTTTGAAAAAGTATTCCTAAATGACCTTTATAGAGGGATAAATTTCAATATTATCCCTCTATAAAGTGAACGCAGAATTAATGAAAATATATTATTCCCAAAATGAATTTTTAAAATTGACCTAAAATTTTTTATTCAGCGTATTTTACAGAGAAATCAAGATAATTAATGATGTCAGCGGCAATTGTGTAAAAATCAAATAGCGCGTCCTACACGTGGTGTAAAACATTCGTTACGAATTCAGAAACTATTTTTGTTTTCACTATAACATCGTTTTGATAAATCGTCCAATTTAATTCGCCGATTGCTGAATATATTAACGGTGTTTTTTAATTGACGAATGCCAAATCTTGTTATTAGATTGTCATATTTTGCGTAAAAATAACAAGGTTGTGTTTTAAAATTTGTCAATCAAAATTTAGTATACTTTTACGCTAGTATTCGCATAAATAAAACTACTTAAAATAACAGTTATTGATGAAATATTTCCAAACAGTAGAATATGTCTCTATAATCGTATTTGAATTTTATCCTCTGTTGGCAAGTGGCCCAACCGCTTTGTGGATAAATAAATACCGTTGATTAAAATAGTTTGTAAGAGGTGGCGCTGCCTCTTTCGCACTTTGTGCTATATGCTTATTTTAGTATAAAAATATACGATTGCTAAATCGAAAACAAGATCATACTTCACAGGATCATTTCTGTAGTTGATCTTCGCATACTCCACACTCAAATGTGGAGTCGTTGCAACCATGATGATGTGATGTAGTGTTGTATTCTGAGCGTGAGGCTAACTTTTCACTTGAAGTAATTCTTCAAGTGACAAGTTCTCGAGGATCGTTCGGCAAAGAGCTTTATTGCTGTTTGTTGTGGATGCAACACAATCTGAGTGGTTGCTTTATTTTTAAATAGAATTAATTTTAGTTTTAGTCCTACACTTAAAATCCGCGTGTTTACATACAAAACAACTTTCATAAATTCTACTAATTTGATTATTCTAAATTAAATAACAAATTCTTTTATATTTATTTTATTTTAAGTTAGTTTTTAGAATACATTAGCCATACCTGGTAGTGTTTGGGCGATACCACTAGAGGTATCGATACTGGGTATCCAAAATATCGTGGATCGAACCGCAAAAGGTCGATACTTTAAAATATCGATCCGTATCGCCCACTAATAGCTGGTCATATGATTAAATCTGGACTTGTTTACCGATCACAGAATCCAGGTGCTCTTAAATACAAAGATAAAGCTTGCTTGCCTGTGCTTTGGCAATCAAATTGAAAGTGCGTTACGGCTGTTCTATTTACAAAATGGTTTCATCAATGCTTTATTGCGGAAGCGAAAGGATATTTCGAAAAGGAAGAATTACTCTTTAAAGTGCTGCTGATACTAGACAATGCTCCTGGTCACTAAGAACAGAAGATAAACATGTTGAAGTGATTTTTTTACCATCTAACACGACCTCATTGCTTCAGCCTCTTGATCAATGTGTCATTAGATGCTTTAAAGCCATAATATATTCGACAGGTTTTCGAAATGCTGTATACAATGGCTAACGAATGCTCTGATATCGGGATCATGGAATGCTGGAAGTCATTTACAATTACTGACGCAATTCTATTTATCAAAGGAGCGATGGAGGAATTAAAGCCAAAAACGATAATAGAATGTTGGAAAAATCTTTTGACGTTTTTAATTTTAATTAATTACTACAATTTTTTAAAACTTGTCAAAATAATTTTAATGTAGTCTGACCATGTTAAATTACGTTTTCGCATCGAATTTGCAACTTATATCATCTCCACTTTTATACTCCTGAGGAAGTTCTGAATAAAGAGCGAAATATTGAGTTTATGAAAAAAGGAGACTCCTTTTTCTTTTAACCACTACAGACGGATTACCCGTTTTAAACCCCCTGGCTTCCTGACGTTGTACGGTCGTAGTACTTCTTTCCAACACAAACAACAATTATTAATGTGCTATGGCGCCAAAAGGATCCGAGATCAGCTCCATGGATGACTAGGAACTGCTTTTATTCTCGGGCCCAAAAAAAAGGACTAAAAAATTAATTTTGAAACTAAAAGAAAACCTAACCTAAATTCCTGTCTAGTTTTTTTTATATGTGCAAAAAAAATGTATCTAGAAACAAGAAAAGAAAGGCAGAGCGAAAAGAGAGCAAAGACAGACGGAAGTATAGTCCATGTTTAGCCACATAGCGAAAGAGACAGGACTTGTATCCCAAGTGCTCGCGACCATAACGGGCCAGACGATGAGTGATACAGTACTTTAGATCTGGCAAGAGCCCGATCAAACACCATCACTGAAGACTTCCTGGTATCAATGAAGAGAGAATGTCGTAAAGACTTCTGTCTGTAAATCTACATTTTTATATTTTTTACGATGTCCACAATGTCGGGACCAAATGAGTATAGTACAACTGTGTGTCGTCTGCATACATGTGGTAGTAGCAGTGATTGAGGCATCTAACTAAGTTAGATGTATAAATGCAGTACAATAAAAGTCCCAATACACTGTCCTGTGGCATACCCGAAACTACAGGTCTACAAGACGAAATATTACCGTCGAGATGTACCTGCTGGCTCCGATTCAAAATGTACGACCGGAAAAAGTCAACTGCTTCCTGACTGACGCCAATGAAAAGGGCGAATGGATAGCAGAATGGAAAATTGAGAATATATTTAGATAGCGTGCATTTACAACTTTTAACTTCTTCTATAGAATATATGTAGCAACTTTATATCTTATTGAACAGCTCTAGGGGAATTACGTCTGATAGATAATACATTGAAACAACAAAATGAAGTTACATTTTATGCTCATGAGACTCGCTTACCTTTAATTTAAATGTAAATTTTTCTCTACCCCTTTACTTTCCTTTGACATAAGAACGAATTTAGTCATCAATTAACTACCAAAAAAGACACATTAGCAACTTAAATTGGAATAGAATATATTTCCTTTCTTGCGTTTACATATATTTGTCTTTCATTCACGTTTTATAGACATGTATCTATTCATATTGGCATAATTGATATATTTTAATCAAATTTTTAGGAAATATGCGTTTTATTCGTATAAGCAAAAGATGAAAATTTAAGCAAGATACGTTCGATTTTTGAGACCGAACAAACATCTGTTGATCCTTCTTTCAGAGACAAACGAAAGTTTTATCACGGCTAAAATTGTTTGTTTAAACGAGCATGATGACTAACGCATCTAAAAATAGCAAGCGACCGATCGTCGATTCCTGGGGAACCCCTCTCAGCAGTTGCGACGAATTAGAAAATACATTTGCTGCGATTTCCATATTTATGCAGATCCTTTGATCACGCTCTGATAGATATGAAACGATCAAATCCAGGGTAACTCCCCGAATACCGCAATTGTATAGCTTTCGCAACAGGATTGAAAGATTGACTTCCTCGAAAGCGCGCGACAAATCAAAGAAAATCGCCATTACATGCTGACCACGATCGACGTTTTGTAGTACTTTCGTTAATGCATTATTTAGTGCTACCTTGCATGCACGAACCGTCAGGCAAAAAACCGTATTGCGTTTTACTAAAATGTCATGGTTTTTAAAAAAACTAACAAGTCTGCTATACAGTATTCCTTCAAATATTTTCGAAAAAGCTGGTAATATACAGATACGGGACGATAATTTTTAATTTCTGATTTTGAACCTTTTTTGTGTATTGGTACTACTTTTGCTTGTTTTAGCCTTTGCGGAAAGATACCCTCTGTCAACATCAAATTAACTAGAAATGCTAAAGCTGGAGTCACAAATTTAGCAGAAATTTTAACGATAAATGCCGGTATTTGATCGAGAGCAGCAGAAAATTTGGGTGATATTTCACATATCACGTCAAAGATCTCATTTTCTGTGGCAGGAGAAAGAAATAGAGTACTTGAGTTTATGATGGAAGAAAGAGGCTCATAATCTCCAAGAATGAGGTCAGGTGAACCGGAACCGAACAATTTGTCAAACATTGAAGCTAAGATAAATTGATCGCTTATTTCACACCATCACGGGGTAGGTTAAGTTCACTAGTGAATCCACTTTGTGATCCAATCTCACGCTTTATAATACCCCATGTAGCTTTGGATTTATTAGCGGCAGAATTTATTTTATTACTATTATATTGTGTCTTGGCTAGTATTATATTCTCTTTTAATGACTTACTAATACTCTTATAATGTACACAAATTACCAGACAACGCGTATCATATAGGTATGTATATTGAATGTGATTTGTTCAAAAAGTTCAACGACAAATAAAATTGCACTGAACTTATCAAAAACGCCCCAGAAAAAATTTTTCTTGTATATCAAGTCCCCACTATATTCTTTTCATTCCCCCATCTAATAATAATAATAAATGTTTATACATATTTGCATATCGACGCGATGGATTAACATTAAAAAGTCTACGCCTATATTAATTCGTAAAAGTAAATATTTAACGACGGCTTTATTACAGCTAAAAACATGAATGAGTGTAGGTCGGATAAATTAATTAAATCTTTATTTAAAAATTCGTCCAGCTTGTTCTATAGCTACCTGGTACTACGTTTTTATAAAGTAAATGAAATAACCGGAAATTGGAAAGCACAATATCAATTTTCCACTCGTAAAAAATTGATGTCTGGAGGCACTAACAATACGAGGGAAGAACTAGCTAGAATAATGAGATCTGATATTTATTTTTTACCAGTAATAATGAAATTTATATTAATATTGAATACCATTTATCTAGCGATCAAAAATTCTTTCTAAAATATATATAAAAAAATGCTGTAAAATATTAAATGGTTAAATAAACAAATTAGATATGTGTGTAATAATATTTTTGACAGCCAGTGTATAAGTGTAATATGTATACGTAAATATTATTATGTACGCATATTTAACCCTGAATTTTATTTCCCCTCTTTTAGTAGATCGACGCAATATATTCTGCTAAACGTTGGTCTTTATTAATATTTATCCTTCTTTCTCATGTCCCACGCTACCAAAGAAAAATTGCGGGGGCGGAGGATGCGTCGTTAACGTCTCTTTTTTTGTTACGAAAATGTTATCACATTACCAGGACCTTTTCCCCGTGTCTTAACTTCCACAGTTGTTCTTGTAAACCGGCGTGGAGGTATGTACGTTCCTGGGGAGTAAATAAATTTTACCCTGATGATCGTAAAAAAGCACGGGCGCAAGCGGCATCCCGCTCAAGAAACAACCGAAACTGGAGTAAACGACGCACAATGTCTATTATGTACTCGCATATGCTAAGTTGGATTCAATTATACCGAAGAAGTGGGACAAATGCGCAATTTAAAAAAAATATATATACGAGTGGTTTGAGTTGAGATATTACGACAAAATAAATTAGGGTACTATTGGCAATGTTGCATACGTGCTCCGTATAGTACACAATTAATAATTGAATTTTTGAAAAATTGACAGGTATACTTTTAAAGATTGTTCTTCTGAAAATAAATTGATATTAAGGATTTGTGATAATTTGATGGTATAACAAAAACATGACAGTTATCCATGTCTATAGTGGAAAAAGTATTGCGAAACATAGTGGCTAAACAGCAGAGCACTATATTTCCAAAGGCGAAATTTTTTGTAGAACTGGTGCAAACCTACACTTCTACAACTCAACTGTAAAATTCGGACAAACACTTGACATCTAACTGCACCCGAATCAATTATCCCGGCAAAGACGTCATAGACGAAGAATAAATATCTTCTCTGAAACCGTCACAGTTATTGCAATTTATTAAAGCTCTTACATTAGATGAGCAGCTCTGAGAACGGGCAAACCTCAGCAGCTTACAGCTCACACAAGGGGGCACAATAGATCAAAAGGTCGCAGTGTAATATCATCCTCAATTAAATCTAAATCTAACTCAACTGTATAATCGCTCTAATAAGACAACAATAATTTAACAAAATATGATCGAATTCTAGAACCTAAATTGGGAGCCACCCTACCCTCTCAGATGATCAAAAACCCGAAAGACTCACTAACTCCTGATATCTTGTTGCAAGATCTTGTGGCTCAAACGCAAAACCTCAACTCAAGCTCGTGGCAGATGTAACTCCAATCAGTTAACTGTGATTTGCGTGCTATATAAGACTACATAGTTTGTAATCCATCGTAAAACTATTAAGCAAATAAGTCTTTTTCATTTCACGATAATGAATGAAAACGCAGTAAACTGTCTATAAGAGCAACATTGAGCAATGAGGCCTGTTTTTATGGTGAGCCATTAGTCCATGGCTCTTTCCGTGCATATCATTTTACTTCTAACATTATTTTACTGATTGTGAATCGTATTTTATAAACATAAAAGATGCAGACAACGATGACACTGTCAAATACAAAAGCAGGTTACAATGCTATATAAATTTATCTCTTTAATCTTGAACCAATTCCAGAGATTGCATGTGCTCCAAGTTGCGTAACAAGCAAAGACTAGAGCAAAAATTTCGGCAGTAGCAGAAAAACGAAGTCTCCAATTCAACTTCTCGGGAAGCTGATCTATATCGGCTTTACTAAAGAAGCACAGTTTTAGAAATAATTCTGTCATCTCAACCAAAAAGAAGAAACTGCACAAGTCCTCCCAGTCACAACGTATCCTTCAATGATATATTGACAATACCAAATCAAGCAGTTACCAAAATTAACACTCCCAGAAAAACAGCTATGAACGGTAATACGCAAATTATTACAAGAGATCTGTTTGGGAATGTAAAGAAAAATAAACATCCTTGCACAAATACTAAAGCAGAAACTGCAACCTTACAATAGCAGGACCAAAAAATAAAGTTCTGAAAAGATCCTATATAGTGGTGTAATTATGTCAGAAGGATAAAAAAGTGGATATATTGTTATGTGAACAATGTAAGCTATACATCCTGAGATCTGCGTTTAAGATATACATCCAATAAGAGCGCATATAAAAAGAAGAAAAGAAAAGAAAGAGATGCTAAAGGTGTTTTTATGTTCATATTTTGAATAAATTAAAAATTCAATAAAGATACTTTTAGCATCCTGCTTACCTTCATTGAGGTTTTAATTCATTTGGACCCTAAACTGTTTCTTTATGGTCTTCTTGCATAGGTTAAGTACCTACATTACACTATTTGATATGGCAGCAAAACACTGTTGATTCCACCTACCATAACCACATCCCATACTTGGGACAAGAGTAGCCAACTATATTATGAAGTTCTTCACTGGATCTCTTGGTGCAGAAGTAGAACACTAAACACTTTAACCCAAAACACCTTTGTTTTTTAACTAAAACACCGACGCGTTTCAACAGCAATGCTGTCATTATCAAGGCGATAATAAAATTCAGTTTTATTATCGCCTAATAATAAAAGCATTGGTGTTGAAACGCGTCGGTGTTTTAGTTAAAACTTTTTTGGTGTTTAGTGGGTTAAAGTGTTTAGTGTTCAACTATATTATGTTTCTTTATATAATATGCCAAACTTTATTTTTTGAATTTTATTCGATAAATAATAAGAAAGATGAGTGTGATTTCTGGCCCGATTCTGAAAAGTATTTATTGATAAACAAAAGGTTTATAGGACAAAATGCTTAAGAGGGCCGCCACCAATGACATTAAAATGTAACATGCTCATGTAAAATCTTAAATAATACACAATTTTATAATCATTCATTAATTTATAATTCCTATTATAAAAGTATATAATGAATAGTAAATACATGACCCTTTTCGATCAGCAAACAATAGCAAAAACCTATAGCACATCAAATTACGTTTCTCCTAAATTCCCAAGGGGATTCCTCTCAACCAGAAAGGGAGAGCGAAAATATCGTTATTTGAAAAAGACGAAACCGTATAAATTTTTCGAAAAAAAAAGGAGCAGCCATCGGTTGAGTTTTCATCGTCGAGAGATACTAAAATCAACAAAAGCACTTTGTTTTTCGAGACCTGTGCTACCAATTAACCGCAACGGCGTATATATCTTCCTATTAAAATAATTCCGTTATTTAAATATTTGTCGCTGTATGTATGAAATGGTACTATTTGAGTGGGCTTGGGGTACTTTACTTTTAATGAGTTGAACATCTGCTGTCATCATGTGGTTAGGTAGTTGATGTACTTGAATCCGACGGAGATAGTATATTTAGATAATGTTTATTATTGAGTAAATATAATAAAATATACTTTCAATATTAACCGTATATACCTATATATACATTTAGCAAATTGGAATATCCTAGTTTCGAACCGATATTTTTTCATTTTGCGTGGTTGCATTTGCACGCATTGGATATTTGGAATTGATTTACTTGTTTAAATCGTCGAGACGGAGTGGGATCGTATACGCGACAATTTTTGATTGATATTGATTGATGATTACACTCGTGGATAAGCCCTTACAACCAATTTCGAATCAGTTTATCTCTGATAATTTTTTCATGTACTTTAATTAGGGTCGTGATATAGTTGGTAGATAGTAATGTGATTTAGGTAAATTGAATCTGTAACATTTAAAGAAATTGAAACCATATCTAATGAAAACCTCCAGATAGATGAATGTAGCAAAATATTATACTTTTATATGTGTAGTTCTTCGTAAAACATATTTGATTTTGATTATACTGAACACAACATGGTGTTAATTTTGCACATATAAAAGTATAAATATGTTTGTGAACGTGTTTATCTTATTACAGTGAACATTATTTGTACCTAACATATGTACTACGCTATTTTTACGTTAAAATTTGACGTTACCTGTACATTAAATATTGACTTCTGAGTGCGACAAACTAAAATCATTTTTTGGTACTTACAATATCTAGCATACTCAGCAAATAACCTGACGTTATTCTCACGTAGATTTAAGGATGCTCGTTACGTCAATGTACCCAGATGGAAGACGTCATAAAGATGAAAAATTCACGACATTATGTCACAACTTGACGTCATTGTGCAACGTATGACAATATGACGTTATTTTTGAAAAGTGTTTTACATGAATGGAAATCAAAGTATCTTTTTTGTATTATAATAATGTATAAGTAAAAACATAAAGAGCAATTCATAATAAACTCAACGACAACATAATTTTGTTAGAAGGTTGAGTTATAAATGTTGACAATAAAGAGACAAATTTATATCAAACAAGCAGCTGTAATATGTAATAATGTCAAATAATTTAAATAATCTGGTTTAAGGAAAGAAAGTACCATGTGTAGTAAATCGATACCCTCTAATTTCTATTTTAAGCAAAAATTGGTACGAATGGCGATAACAAGCACAGTATAAAGAAACACAGTATATGGTTAATTACTACTGCCTTGACAATTGGTGTCCAGATTATTATTATTAAGTGATTTGTCTAATCCAAATCAATTAGTTCATCTCTACATGTCTACTACTTTTTTTGGTCAAATGACGTCTCAGACAAATAATGACCAATTGATGACGTCACGTCGTTTGCCAAGTAATTTTAGGTCGTTCTAATATATTTCACAAAAATAACTTGTTAAAGTCAACAAAAATAAGTTTGTTTAAAAATATCTAAAACTTGAGGGAACAGGTATAAATCAGAGTTGCCAACTCATTTCGAAAAATTTAACTAAACAAACAATTAATTTCATCTAAATCACAATTTCGATTTTTCTTCTAAATTATCTGTATTTTGAAATTCTAAACCTTTATAGCAGCTGTTGAAAATTTATTTGAAAACACCTGTATCTTACAATTTCTACTCTGTAACCATATGACGTTGTATGTCTTTGTTATTCGATCCTACTACTCAGCTATCATACATTATTGTTTGGAGTCGACAAATCGATAGATGTCTAAATTTACATAACTTTGATAATGCGACACCTCTAAACTCTATTATCATATAAGCTATAGACAGATCTTAAGATGAAAGGGTAGCAAGATAATATAGGTATATATTACGTTGTATGTTGTTATACTCACACGAGTATTGCGAATAATTTTAATCGAAAAGTTTAATTAATTTAAACAGTACAAAGAATTAATTTAAGTTTATTAAATTTCATCGGTTTTTTAATAGTTACTACATTTAATAGAATTTTAACATTAGCTATACATATATTTTTAATTTGAATAAATTAAGCGCGTAATCATAAATTCTACTTACTAAGTATAGTAATAACGGCAAAAGGTAATTATTTTAACCTTGACTTTTTTATACATTCAATTAAAGAAAATTGAAACTTAAAATACACTCCAAGAAAAATCTATATAATCCCACTTCTATTAAAGAAAGTTCAAATTTCTAACGGTAAATTCGATGTAAGTGGGCATCTGCTCGATATTCGACGTAATTTATCACCATTATCAAATTCGACGAAAGAACTGTCACTTTTTTGTTTATTGGTGATGTGTGTTGAAGAAGAACGATTGAGTGATAGTATTTTACTTTTAGTTTCTCTTTTATAGCATGTTTTATTAGTTAAGTTTTAAGTGTCAAATTAGGCCTTTAACATGAATAAGTTAACGAACGGTTCGTATTAGCCCCAGGCAAAAGGTAGTACAACATATTTTACAACTTTTCCACTATAGGGTCCAGCACAGGACAACAAGTGATAATGGATAAGAGCAAGGATTGGCAGCTTGAGTTGCTTATGGAAAAATTGCGGTCGAAAGCTTCGCAATTTAAAAGTTTAACTGAGATGGCTAAGACTGTTCGAATGGCTATGCTTGTAGGTTATGTTTCTATTTAAAGATATAATTGTATAGTATTAAATTGAACAGCACAAACAGTGTATATATCTTTGATATTGACAATATGAAAAAGAAATTTGATAGTCAATACAAGAATATATTTTATTTATCGAAAGATCACATAATTTTATAATTTAATTAGTTAGAAATTTGTAATCTTATAATTTGATTAGGATGAAGTTATTATACAATCTGAAGCTTTAATTTTGTTTTTAGGAGAAACGTTATGCTTTGGATAGTGTGGAGAAGAGCCAGCACCAAAAATGCCTCGATACATTACAGCACTCAATTAAAGTGACATCCTTACAAAGCATGGTGGAAAGACTTGAAAGCTTAACAAGACAATTAGGGTTCGTGTTCATAATTATTACTATTTTCATCATTTTATATAGTATTATAACATTTTTAGTTTAAAATTCGTTCAAGGCCCTTCTGGCGTAGAACTGTTTATATCGTCCGACATGTTCTACCTAGAAATAATACTTGATCAAACTGGTGCTGTATTAGATGTTAAAGTCCATCATGAAGGAAAAATAGAACAACAGAGCTGCCAAGAACTTGTAAATTGTCTTTCAAAAGGTGATTTTGCCGATTTCACTGCCCAATTAGAGGGGTTCGCCTCGATTTATCAATTAAATGCAGAAAAGAAAGTTAAATGTAAAGCGTTCACTGCCCTACAATCTTTAGAAACTGATTTGAGTACATTAGCGCAGCTGCAAATGTTCATGAAGGAACCGTTTAATCTGTTACATAAATCTCCAGTAGGAATTTTAGAGAAACGAAAAGGAGGTCATCCTATGAAATTAACCTATTTTGTATCTCCTTACGATCTTATTAATGCAGAAAAATGTGAATTAGAGCCGATAATGATTGAAGCTGTTATATCTAAATCTTTGGGTTATAGTGTTACAGTTTGCATGGAAGGCTCTGCAGGACAAAAGTTGCAAACAAATACGTTAATCACTGTAAATAAAAATCATAATGGGAAGAGGTATAATCTCAATATTTTAATAAATTTAAATCTTATATAAATAAAAATTTTAGCACTCCTTCATATGCTAGCTTAACGAGTCAAAATACTGTAACAATTCCGGCTTGTTTCGTCTTAAGATTAAATAAACCGATGCCAATGTGTGTTGCGTTAGTAAGGCAGATACAACAAATTACTGAATTGGAATGTGCTGAACTTACAACAACACATCCGCTATTAAGTCTGATTGCAACCCATACGAGTGATGGTAAATTGGAAGCAGGTACTACGAGAGGATTATTTGTGGTAAGTTACCTTCATATTTGGATAATAGATGAGATCATAATATTTTTTTATGCGATTAGACCTTACCTGACCAACATCACTGTTATTTCATGACTGAGAATAAAAATATGGATGGTATATTGGTACATAGTATTCCGTTTACTCACCCCAGCCATGTAGCTCAAATATTAGTGATACTAAGGCAACAAGCTTTATTTAATACTATTATTTCAAGTTGTGTTAGACCGAATAGCAAGCAAGGTAAGTTAATTTTGTGCATTTAAAATAAAAATTTTGTATCATATAATTTTTAAAGGTAGCAATGGAACTATAACTTCTATAAATTCATATAATGTTTAGAATTTATGGTTATTCATGTAGTATTTCTAGGGTGGGTAGTAGGTCTGTTTTATAATAAAAAGTCAGTCATCTCTTTATTCTGGTATAATCTTCTTGTTGTTTTCCTTATTTAAGTTTGTTTCTTTTTCTTGCTACTGAGTTACCTAGACATTATACTATTAAAACTAATACTTTAATTTTTTTTTTATTTACAGATTTCGAAAACATGATAATGTTTGAAATAAGCGCTCTCTCCTGGACACAAATATCGATCTCACTCGAACATCCGATGGAGGAAAGTATGGCGACTGCGGAAATAGATCTTTCGGACATATCAAATTTGATATGTCGCATACACAATCCGGGAACTCCCCCGCCGCCGAATACGCCGGATATAGTTTCGGAAACAGCCACCAAACATCTGAATCGTTGCTTCTCGATACCGGTGACGATGCGCTCGGTAATCAGATATTGGGATAAACAAGCTGCACGAAAAAATCATTACAACGGGCATGAAAATTTTAATTTACCCCTCGGTTCCGGCGATCCGGGGGTCGCAATGGCAATCCTGGTGCAAACACGTTGCCGGATTTTGGCGGATTAGATGGAAAACTAAAACAGGAACCAGGGAGTGGCGCCGGCCTCGGACATGGTATGAATTTACCGATGATGTCGCATCAGCATGCGGGAGCAATGTTCCTGAACGAAACTATAATGAACAGCGCGAATTTTTCCAATTTTCCAACGAGTAGCGATACAAATTCGGTCCTCACTAATCTAGAATTAACTAATATCCTTGCGGGAACCACCAGTACCAGTACGGATAAGCCGAAACGACATAAAAGAAAGAACGAGGAAGGTTGGAAAAGTTCGAAACGCCGAGCAGGAGATGATTCGGAACTTTTAGACGGTTCTAGCTGTGATTCTACCTCGCGTAGCACCCCTTTATCTCAAGAAACGTGTTCGGAGATCCCCACCCCGAATTCAGCGTTGGGGTTTCATTCGGATTTTGATAGTTTAGATCCGACTGAATTGATTAGTGATAAGAGCGTACCTGAATTCGAAGGTGTAGAGGATCTGGGGGACGTAGAGGATATCCTAGGAGGAGCAAAATTTCGCAAGAAATCTCCACCCCCTTTGGAATTAGATAATAAAGTGCCTCCAAGCGTTAGCATAACTCCCATTCCGACAAGTGCTTCGCAGGGGTTTTCCCAATCGGCTGGCAGGTCTGGAATTGAAATCATACCAATCTCAACGTCTCCAGCAACCTCTCTCCCTAGTTCCATAACTATAACTCCTATCCCCACTTCCCAAACGAAAAGCGAAGAAAAATCACGTGAAAGGAAAAGTAGTAAAAGTAAATCCGAAGATAAAAATAAATTAGAAAAGAAGAGGAAGAGGAAACGTGAAGAGAGTCCCATGGGTCCTCCGGAGAAGATTCCTGGAAAGCAAGATCCTCTTTCGAAACCCGTTTCTGTTAGTATAAAACCGGCGGAATCTCCTCCTTTACCTAGTATGACTCCCACCTCACCTAGCATGAGTAGGAAGTATACGACCTCTCCGACGCAAAGTAGGAAAATATCTAGTCCGAATTTACTTAATCCCGGTATTAAGCCATCCTCCGCGCATCAAAGCCCTAAACATTCTCCAATTTCTAGCTCCCCGAAGCATACAATTCCAGGTATTTCCAGTCCGAAAAGTCACGGGTTAAGTCCGAAACATCCTTCGACTAGTGGTAGCGGTAAGCCGAGCATGTCGACGTTAAAAAACGCCGCGAACTCACCGTCGAGCAAGAGCGGTGGGGATTCGAGCAAAAGTAAGTCGTCGGGAAAGGAGTCTTCCAGAGATAAAGAAAAAAGAACTTCTAGTGTTTTCAGTGCAGGGAATTCAAATAAGAAGTCTTCCTCCTCGTTGAAAGTGAAGCAGTTGGATTTGAACGCCGGCATGGAAGTACCCGCCCAAGATAGTCTGCCGTCGCCAAGCGGGACTATCGATCTGACGAAGAACCCCAATCAGGCGAGAAACAGAAAAGGTCTCCTAGCAGTTATAGACAAACTGAAATCAGCACATTGTGATACAGCTACCGATTTGAGTAGCAAAAATAGTAAAGATCGACAACAGGTCTCCAATAAGACCTCTGATAGTTCGAAGAGCAATAATAAAGTTGGCGAGAATAAAAACTCGGAGTACATGGTGAAACCTAGTTCAGACGGGATGAAAATAACTATCAATAAAACACGAACTAAGGATTCGAAATCTAGCTCGAACAAATCTAGCAGCTCAGGAACAGGTTCGCCTAAAACTCATACCGGATTAAAGCCGGGAGTGAATAGCGGACCTGCCTCGAAGAAACCGCAACAATTGAGTAAATCCAGTTCTAGTTCAAATTTAACAAATTCGACCAGCTCGAGTTACGGAAATTTTAAAAGCATTTCTTCGAATAAAAGCGCTAGCAGTGGAAGTAGTGGCAGTGCGAAAGGTGCATCTAGTGGTAGTTTAGTGAAGAATAAGACAAGTTCAGCAGCGGATCTTAGTCGAACGAAAGATAGACCTAAACCGAATAAAAGCTCGGTTTTTAGTAATAGAGAAGGTAGGAAGGGAAGTCCTACACAAGGTAGAGACGAATCAGATAGTTTCAAATTGAGTTTATCAAAAATGGATCCGTACCCCGCTCCACTGATGGTAGAAGGGTTCTCTAAACAATTTGATAAGAAATTTCAAATTCCCAAGTTATCTGCTAGGTCTTCTGAGGAGAAAAAGCTCAAAACCACAACTGGTGAGGTACTGAATAATATAAACCAAACTGTTGATTCGAAAATGTTTGATATGATCGCTAAAAACGATGTTAGCTTAAAATACACGATACCGTTGCCTTCTAGTAAGATGTTCGAGAATAGTATGGAAAATAAAATTAGGAATACAATGAATAACGTGAGTTTAACCACAAGTCCTAAGCTGCCCGCACAAACTAAAGATCAAAGCGATTTTGGTTCCGATAGCGGAGACGAGAAGTCGAAACGCGAATTTCCTCAGAATTTAACGACAACTAGTGGCGGATTAGGGAAGGATGAAATTGGTTATAAGCTGAATTATAATCCCATATCCGCGTCTAAATCCTTCTCGTCCGCCAACGCCAACGAACCGTTAAGTTTGTCAACTAAAAGCGTCGATCTGACGTCCAAATTTGTAGCACCAGCTCCCAAGGACGATCTGAAGAAGGATTCGAAAGTGAAAAGTTCGTCGGAACAAGACGGACTTTTGGACTATTCGAAAAGTGATAAGATCGGTTCACAATCGTTGCCTGCTTCGATGGGTTTTCCGCACTCGCCTTCTGTTAGCGTTCATATAGTGAAATCGCCTGCTCCGAGCCCTATGATCAATCCAAGTCCTCACTCCGCTTCGCCTTGTATAACCGACGACGAACTTATGGACGAAGCACTAGTCGGTCTAGGTAAATAATATTAGTTTAAGTATTTTAGTTCTTCTTTCGAACAATATTTGCCTATTCTTTTATTCTTTTTTTGAATAGGTAAGTTTTAAATCTTAGTTATTGCTGTATTGATAAATCTATTATGGAGAACTCTATTGAGCTGATATATAACGTTGATCACCACTAACTAGCTTTACCTTCATTTTCTTTTACTTTAAACAAATGAATATATTGTCGAAAACTTCCTTTTTGAAAATGTCCAGTTAATTTAAAGGCGGGAAACAAGCATTATTGTTTGTTACTTAGTAATAAAGAACAATATAACTTAACAATAATAATTCAGTAAAACACTATATCCGAACTTTTCAACTATTACCTCACCAAAATAATCATCTGTCGGATCAACATGAAAACGTATACACTGATAAAACAGTCCAAACTTGCCCACCCCGAGTAATGAATGATTTATGACAGTTTGTAATCACTGTGGATTACAACTGGTATGAAACCAGAACAGACGACCAAAGCAGTACTGGACAAAAAAACAAAAATCGGTAATGTCCGGTGTTGCCAACTTCTAACGGCTTGGAAAATTTGTGAGTTGTACTAGTAGAAAAATTAATTTGTTAATTTAATTCTGCAACAGGTATTTATGGTTGATTTCTTCAACTTCATCGATAACTTGGTAGTGTAATTTTCGCATTTGTCCGCTCCTTGAGTTATCTTATAGGACTACCGTTTTTTTTTTCTTATAGGACTGCGGGTACCAGAAGTGAAATTCTGAACTGACTAAACCCATATTTCATCAACTCTGTTACCATTTTGCAAACGGCTGGATGGTCCAGCAATAAGAGTGCCTTTTAGCGTTAATGACGACGCTAGATGGGGAGTTAGAATCTTCTCAGAGACGACCTTACCACTATTCTGAGACATCAACACTTCACTCGTGCTACCTTTCACTGTTGGGATACAATTAACTGTATAATATTAATTACGATGAGCTAATACTGTTATAAAGCTACGGAACTCCTTCAGAAACGCCTGCAACATATATTTTCTAATCTAAAATATTGAATTTAACAAAGCTTCTCTTGTTTGGAACTACCAAAATGATCTGTGTATGATGAAATAAATGAGTATTTAAGTCTTCCAATTTCTCGATTCTTGTATAATGTATCTTCATTTCCCATTTTTGAGTTGAAAAACATATTTCGTAATTTAAGTATATTACAAGTACATACAATTAGTTGTATGTGTTGACTTCATTTTGCACTGATACAGATTTACACATTTTTATATGCCTCGCTATGTAGTACCTATTAACAGGACAAAGTACTAGAGAGATAATGCATTATATTTACAATTGTATAGTTTCAGGTACTATATTTTTATTATGTTTCTAACAACGAAAGAAAATACTTATTTAATTAACCAACCATATATGTTATAATTAGATAGGGGATTGTGGAGTGCCTGGCAGGATGTGGCCTGGCTCCACGTTGACTAATTGCACATCGCCACAAATTATATTATAAGTAAAGCTAAATTGAGATGATGATATCAGACGCTAAAATTAGGAAAAGAGAAAATGAAATGCGCGAGTAACAGAAACTTCAAACAGGTACATTTTGCGACAAAAATATATGTTCTTAACTGAAACTATTTTGTTGTTTACTGCGCATTTAGTTCTCATCAGCAAAGCGATATAGATTTGATTAATCTAATCTAACTCTCTAAAAAAAATAAACATAAAAACAAAAGCACAATATTTAGTTTTTTTATAATATTGTGTATTTACAAGTATAATCAAGCGATTTGAAAATGACCTCTGCTGAAACAGAAGCGCCTACATATCATATATGTGTGCTTTTTTTATATACTTGACAGTATCGGCAGCCATTGTATTATTGTTTACACTAAATTTAAAAACCAGACTAAAATCTTTGTAGAAAACTCCCTTATATTGTGCAGTTATGGCAGAGTTCAATGCACGATTATCTTATTGAAAATTCAGAAGTCATCATTTCTTTTTTGCTACATGAAAATGGTCTTACACGATTCAACGTCAATTTTCTTGTTTGTAGTCTTTCTTCGCCTTTTTGAGATATTTTATAACAATTTTTAAAACAATAATTACGCCTAGGACTGGGTCTATACCATTGGGATTAGAGTATGATTGTTGACGTTCAAGAAAATCAGCATAAGAGGGAAACATTCTAATTCAAGGAGAAGAAGCAATACCGTTTCTGAAACCATCACACCTATTGCAGTTTATTAAAGCTCTGAGAGCGGGCAAACCCCAACAGCTTACAGCTCATCCAAGGGGGGCACAATAGATCAATAGGTCTCAGCTTTAGGGCTGGGCGAACTATCGATACAAATTACCTCGGATAACATCGGTATCGATACCTGGATATCGATGCCTTGGAATCGATACCTAGATATCAACGAACTACAGTATCTTAAAAAAATCATTTGTAGACAAATAATTATGGAACTATGTAGTTTTCATATATTGACTCAAATATTACTGAATGAGGGTAGGTGTAATTATTCGCGCACCAATAGCAATAATTGTTATTAAAAAAGCCGAAGTATCATACCAAAAATGTCGGTATCGCCCAGTCCTACTACGCATAATATCAACCCTAATTAATTCTAAATCCAACCCCAGATTGTAACCCACTGAACTATTAAATTTGAGAGCAACTTGTTTAACAAAGACGGAAATATATGCTCTAAGGATCGTTTGTTTTTCACAGAGCAAGTATTATCTACCAATGACATTTAAATAGTCGAAAAAGAGCTGTTAAGATAAGACAAAAAGTGAACTTGAAGTTAATGATGGATACAGCTCACGAACAGCATTTCCAGAGATCATAATACTTACAGCGGCATTAGTAAAATTCATTTTTGCAAGTAACGTTAATCATATTGGTTTTAACATAATTGTAAATATGATTTGGCAGGACACATTTAAAGACGCATTTCTAAATATCGGTAATTACTTGTAATATTTCGATTTTCGAGAGGTCATTTTCAAAACGTTTGATTGTATACCTATACTAACAATATATACAGGCATAAACCTCAAAGTAACTTACGTACTAGTATATATGTATGTATATCAAGTCATAATAGATTTATCAATGCAGCGTGATTACAAATTCTTCTAAAATGTATGTCGCTGCATGTTTCATGAATATATACACAAACGTCAACAATGGTGCCTAATCAACATTCCATCTAGACAATATAATATATACAAAAATAATTATTCGTAATAACTAATTTGTAATATCAATTTTTTGTATGATAATGGCCTTTATTAAAAGCGCAGACTTTACTTAAATTATGAATTAATTTTTTAATAACGATAGCAGCTGTGATACCACATTAACTATATTATGATCGGATTAATTTCTATTTTTGATCTAATTCTAGTGAACCCTCCATTTAAATCAAATTTCCAATTTTTACGTCTTTAACTGTTATTTTATGTATTCAAAGTTCTTGTTATTGGTTGGTTCTATATGTATTCATGAAATAGCAGTTGGCATACCGTAGTAGCTTGTTTGTTTCTTGAATGCGACCGGCCAAAGTTGCCAAAACGTATACGCGTACATGTGTATATTGAATATGTATATCGCAGAAGCTGCTGGTCAGTGCAAACTCAGAGTATTCAACCGACAACAGCGATTGATACTATATCATATATAAATATGTACATTTCCAGCCGCATCCAAGAAACATACGTGCCAATACCCATTTCAGGCCAATAGTAAAATGATAATCGTGCAAGTGTCCTTGTATTATTATTACGGTGCTCATTTTAAATGTGTAATTTGAATATAAATATGTATGTATATGTTTAAAATTTACGAAATATGATTATTTAATTCGTAAAATTGTTAAAATTTTATCGTAGTGGTTGTTTATAATTTGCTAGGCTAACTTGTTTATTAGCTTTTATTAATTTCTGCTGAAAAGCAATTAAAATTTATAAGGAAATATATTAAGTAGAATTTCATGGTGCCTGTGTCTTCCTATTTAACAATTTGAATATGATTTAAAATAAAAAAAAAGTGGGACTGGTGCTGTAGAATACAGTAGAATTCATATCGGTCTGAAACCACACATTATCCACAAAATTTATTTTTGTTGTTTCAATTTTTATTTACAAACGATCAATAAGAATCATACTGTTATATGCAGTAGCCGGAAAATTACAAGAAAACTCAAAGAGAGGCTAATACTGCATACTTAAGAAAAACTGCAAGAAAATCAAGTCACAATATATAGGATTATTCAACACAGGGGTGAAAGGGAATAACGCTTCTCGAAACTCTTAATTATCTATGGCGAGACCGGAAAAAATCGCAGCGCTTCTCGTGAAACAGTCAAATGTCAAGCGTTACGAAATCACTGAGCTTCGAGAAGTTTCGAGAATTATAACCTATTTGACAAAATCAAAACCTTACCAATCAATTGCGGACTCTTTTTTGTTTAACGTAAACTACCCACGCATCAACAAAATCAAGAAACGTTACTCACTGCTAATGGATTATCTTATAGAAAAACAACACAAGCAAAATACTGAAAAATCTGAAATAGAACAAAATAAGGAGGTGAATTACGAGGGTAGTCCCAGAATTACTCGCCCTAACAAAGACAACGGAACAATTTTGGGAGAAAAATATGTTTACTTCTCAACATAGTCTTCTTTTAGCTCCTCAAAATAACCATCAACACACACAGCCATCGCCGCTTCGTTGTTAGCAAATCTTTACCGCCGGGCCATTTTTTCAAGTTTAGGCAGAGGGAGAATAGTCCAAGGGAGTTAAATAAGGTGAATATGTTGTGCTGGTAACTGTAACTAATTGATTTTGGCCACTGCGATAATGAGTGTGTGAATTGGCGCATTGTCATGATGGAAAAATATTTATTTTTTTCGACAAATGCTGTCATTTTTTCTTGATTTCATCGCTCAAACGTTGCAATAAGTTCGCATAATACTTTGAAGATAATCAGTGTAAATTAGCACACGCGCATCCGAAAAAACTGACGCCGTAATTTTGCCTTCTTTGGTTCTCCCCTTTCAATTCATTGTTTCCATTATTCCTACGACTTAAGTGTAAAGTTATAAACTCATGTTTTTTCCATGGTTATGAATTTACGGAAAAGCTCACCTTTATTACTCCAAAACACCACCAAACTTTCGATTGAAACATCCACACGACGGCGTTTTTTGCTCCAGTAACTAACATGGTATGGGCCTGGCGCATATCGTTTTTATCTATAAATTTTCACTCAATTTCCGATGTACAGCATTTTTGTGAAATGCTTATTGTATTAACTGTCTTGGCAGTTCGTACGATCTTATTAGAACTATGAATATTTTACTACCGGAACGAAGAAGCAGACTTTCCCAGAGTAAAATCTAGTTCGGCTTTGATATTGGTTAGATTAAGATCTTTTAAATGAAAGTATTGTATCATAAAGGTAACAATGTTTTTCAATGTTTAGAGCGTTCGCTATTGATAGCTGTCAAACAAATAATGTATCGTCTTCGACTTAACACTTAAGTTTTATCAGGTCGGTACTTTTCACCTATATATTTTTTTCAAACAACAAACGTCGGTAATTCTGGCCCTGCCCTCGGTCTGTTGCTTTTCATCACAGACCAGATTTCCTAACACAATGACCAACGATTTCAAAGTATAAGTCTTGCCCAGAATTAATTGTAGTATGTCAATTATGTGTGAGATGATTTACAACGAAAACTCGAGGTACAAGTGGTGACAACTAAATCAGTCAAAACAGAAAGTTAAAGATGTATAAACCTGCTTTTGTTCCAAGCTTGATATATGGTAGCGAGACTAGGATGTTGACCAAAAACTTAAGCTCTAAATTATCAAGAATGGACATGAAAGAAACTCACAAATGAGAGCAATACTACCATATGAGCAAAAATTATTTAGATAAAAGGTTGCTTTGGAATTCTGAACGTACCGTGTGTCTTTAATTAATCGTCAGTAGTTGAAATTATATTGGTTATGTAAGCTAATCAGCTTGCCAAATAAATAGTAACAATACTTATGTCGTTGAGTTTGAGAGTTATTTTAAATGTAATGTTTTGTACTTATGAGCTTATTTTCAATTTATTACATGAGATGTTGAAAATGGCCACCATTTTCATGCGAACACAAATTTACACGCCTTTTCATATTTTCAAATGTGTTTCGGAACATTTCGGGGGTAATATTGGCACGTTATTCAATAATTCGGTTTAGCAACTCAGGAAGTGTGTGAACTGGTATTTTAAAGATTGTGTTCTTCAATTGTGGAAAAACGAAGTAATCTAGGATAGTCAAATCTGGTGATCTTAATGGTAAACTAATCAGACGATCGCCAAAAAATTGTTGTAAATAAGCGATAGATTGCGGAGTCGTATGAGAAGTGGCACCATCTTGTTGAAAATATCCCTGTTGCAGCTCGTCTTCGTGGAGTTCGTTTATGAAGGGTTCTAAGATGTTGTGTCGCTATCTTTGGGCATTGATGGTTCCTTCAAAGATTATGGGTATCAATCATTTGCGAGAAACACCAATTTACACCCCAACTTTCTGGGGATGCAGGAACATAACAGGAAACTGTTATCGAAATTCAACCAGGCAAGCTCCATTCCCCATTTTCAAGATTTCAATTACGAAAACAAGACCCAATGATGAATCGCTTATATAATTGTGAAAATACCATGTTGAGTAAAGTTTTAAATCGAAACTGACATTTAATTAACATTAACAAAAAAACTGAACCTATCAAAGACAGTGTTTTTTTTTTTAATTATGGCAATCCCTTATCTAAATAAGTTTTGCTCATTTGGTATAAGTAGAAGTGATTCAAAAGAAAATTGAATATAACAGTTGCAATGTGATGAATCGAATTGGCAAACATGTGGTGGATTATGAAATCCACGAACTTTCATTCTTACGTCAATTTAATGTTGTACATTCTCTTCACTTTCTGCTAAAATAATCTTTCTAAACTCCAAGTATCTTTGGGCACCTTTTACAAGTTTTAGATGTAACTGCGATTTGCGACCAACGTACATCGGTTGCTCTTGACAGCGCAATATAGACGTCAACACTTTGGAAACCGCTTACTTTTGTATCATCTAGCGCCGGTAATGAAAAAAAATATTGCATGAAAGTAATTATTTTAATCTCGGATATGTCTTGTGTATAATTAAAAAAAAACAAATTATCACATAGCATTTCAGCCAAGATTTTACGACAATTCATACCCCGATAAAAATTTGATCACTGATTATAACATCACCAGATAAAATACAAGGACTACTTCCAAGAAACTTAATATATTTTAACTACAATAATAATAATAAAAAAGAAATAGATAATAGTGATAAGTCTGTAAGTAATAAACTCGTTAGTTTTTAAGGAGAATAATTCTACACAATATTGTGATATAGTATTTTAAATCGATTTACATAGGCTATTGACAATTTTTGCAAAATCAGATTTTACTTTGTTAAGTTTACCTACTTTTAACGAAGATTATTAATTACTTTTAAGGTACTGTTACCTCTTCAAGAAAAAGAATATCCACCTGTAAATATGTTATACACACATTATACTTTCGTCAGGTATTACAGACATAAGCATAAGATTGTAAGATAGTAGTAAGAGCGGCCCGAATGCTTTTTGGTGGAGATAACTGTACTTGGCAGATAGGATGATAATATTTTGGTGAAACGATTTATTTATTGAAGTATTTTTTTTTGTAAAGAATGAGTTTTTCCAGTTTTAGACTTATTACTTTTTGTTCTCGTAAATTAGACATTGTATATTATACATAATAACTGAAATATATATTATTAGATGAAGAATAATGAAAATATTTTGTAAAATATTTATTTTCTTGTGTTGTGCATATCATAGTACAAAAAAAATGTAAAATAAATATATTATTTCTGAATTATTCCGAATTTTTTTCTTTATAAACTTATAAATAAGCTGAAGATAAAAAAAACAGTCTTTTACCAATGACAATTTCTTAATCTAACCACAATTTTAATAAAATTAATATGGCTAGCGTACAAAGCTAAAGTTTGATCGATATCCATCCATTGTACACTCTTTGCATCATCGCCAGCTTGAAGTGCAAATTTTCCAACAGATAAATTAGTATCATCGTGAAAATTATAAGCAACAGTTTCCATCCAGGCGTTGTCTGTATTTCTGGGATCATCAACGTATCCCTTATATACTTCAATCCCTCCTTTAAAGAAATCCGCTATAATATTTCTATCTTTTTCTAGTTGCTCTACAATATATTCAATATTATTTCAAATACATCTGTTAGTGATATATTTATGATGAACAACCTGTATTTGCTTCCAGAGAATTTAAAGCTTCTTCTTGAAATTCGCGTTTTAACGTTGCAGTGATTGTTTCACCAGGGTCTACCATACCTCCTGGTATTGCCCATTCGTTGTTATCTCTTCTTTGTATAGCACAAAATTGTAGTATTGGTCTGTAATATGAAAAACAATTTTTTATCAATTTAATAAATCAAAAAATAACTAAAATAAATGATGCTCTAAATAGTTTTAATCCAAAGTGTGTTCAATTGAAAGTTTTAAAATTTTTAATAATGCAAACGCAGGCCAAAAAATCTGCGCATAGACACACACTGCCATCCCATATTTTTTAATTTATATGAATTTACAGCACTGCGTTTCTGAGACAGGGCCCGGGGCAAAATAATACAACGGGCCCATTCCCACTCAATATTTGATGTGTTTTATTTTTGTCAATAGTATTAATTATGGATTAAGATTTTATGAAAAAAATACTACTGCATTAGTGCATTATAATTATTTTAAGTAAATTTTGTGGAAAATAATAAACTTATTTAATAATAATTCTTAAGACTTAAATAATGTTCATAATAACACAAACAGATTTTGAACTACATATTTTCAATTGCAATTTTTTCTCTACACTGTCAGAGTATGATGAAAGTACGTGATATTATTTATTATAGATTAAAATGATTTTTTATTTGCATGTATTTGTTCAACAAACTTTTTGACTGTATACATTTTTTGATCAACACTTATTTTAATTGGGCCTCCCGGAAGCCCGGGCCCCGGGGATTTTGCCCCCCCCCCCCCCCCCTCCCCCTCCCCTCTGACGGCGGGCCTGTTCTGAGAAACAAGTAGCGAATATTCCCGAAATTGTGTTCTTCACGATTGACTGACATGACAACATATTTTATAAACGTTCCATAGAAGTTCTTTTGAACTTGTAATCAAAGAGTATCGATAGTCGTTTGAATTGTTTCGTCACTAAACAGCTAACTAATTTAGAATACGATCAATATTCTGAAAGACCTGAGACAAGACCTTACAATCGAAACTTAGTGTTTATAGTGCTAGAGACGCGATTCCAACATCTTGTTTAAGTCGCTACTCTAATCTCGTCGCTAGTCGCTTGCTTCGTTGCGTCACTATGAACGTACCCTTAGAGAAAGAATTTGTCGTTATTGTCTTTGCAATTTTTGGACCCTCTAACTGTCAAAAGGTTTTCACCTCAAGCGTGGTTTACACGGCGAGTTACCACGACCTTCTATCACCCCCTACCCACTTTTGCTTCTGAACATCCATTTACATTAGTGGCGAAACGCTGAGTTTACAGATTTTGTATGTACTGTTGTTTTATTTTGTGTTTATTTGTATAGTCCTTTTCACAATATTAGAAACGCCTGAGGGTCTTCTTGACGGTTTCTAATCGGTCTGTGACATTACCTTACTTAAATAAGTAAACACAGAACGGTATTTTATTTATGTAAACCCTCAGGCGGTTCTAATATTGTGAAAAGAACAGTATTACATCTATTTACACTATTCTAACGCGATCAAAACCCGGAAGCCCTCATAACAGAGACTCAAACCGCGGAAGCCTTCAATATCATCCAACTATACGTTTACTTGGTTAAATAGGCAATATATAATACTTTAGACAACATTTTTCTCTCCAAGTATACTTTATTGTGAAACAAGTTTGCTATTTGTGTTGCCTAACCTAAGAGACAAATCCCTCTTCCTGTAGGCGATCAGTAATAGTTTTAAAACCAAAGAAAATACTTACAAATTAGTTTTATTATGCAAAATCTTTACTCCATTATCCATTTTCCATCTAGTAACAATAGGATCTGCTGCATGGTTTGGACCCCATTTACCAAGTATTCCTCTCCCGCTAATACCGGTTCTTCCCCTAATATTTAACGGTCTACCATGTTGTATTGCATATTCACCTTCGTGACTTTTGCGGTTAATAACACCGTCGAGTGCATTCCATCTTGGTTTAAAATTATTGTCGGACACGTCTGGATCTGCCCAAGGTTTGTTTAATAAAACAGGCGAAGTATATTCCACCGGCTGGTAATTTTCGAATTGAAAATTCCAGGGAACTTGATCGTCACTAACCGGAAAACGCTGAACTTCAGAAAACGGATATTTAACGTTTCTGCATTTAAAATGTAACATTCTTGAGATATGACCTGTTACAATTCCTAAATAAATTCTTGTAAACCACATCGATTAAACAGATGGAGGTTAGAAATAATCCAATTCATTGTGAAGTTCAATCTGTGATTCAATGCTCAAATCATAAATTAAGCCATTAAAAGCAGGTTGAATAACCGCATAAGGAAAATATACCCTAAGTTATTGAATAAGTTTAAAATTGAAGATCGATGAAGGGCATGCAATAAATTCATTTGAGCAGAAGGTAATTCATTCTGCATCGTTTACATTCTAAATATAATTTACCGATAAAAATAGAGAAAAATGTCAAGGATGAATATAATACATCTATATTTTTAGTTTGCTCATTGTCCGGGTAATTAACATTAATATTCAGAAAAACTTAGATAATTGACTGATTTAAATCATATTTTAAATTTAAAGAAAGGTACACTTTTATCAAATTTATTAAATTAAAAATTCTTTTAAATAACATGGAAATTACTGATTGATACGTTATGAAATTATAGGGATTTTCTTATATCAATAGATCGCAGGAATATTTAATATTTCTATATTTGTTATTCTGTACATGTTTAGTGTATAATCCGTCATAAAAATGAAAAAAACATAACCAATAACCAATACAGCGATCACCAACTACAGCCGTTAAAATGAAGTTTATCTCCAGAATTTAACACACTTAAACGCTTTTAATAATGAGTTCGATGCGGTGTATCAGAGTAAATTGTGATGTGTCTGATTGTCAAGGAAATATGTACGAAATAAGTAATGAAAGTTTAGTATTCCAACAAAATGACTTGTTCCCATCTGCATTTCCAATGATGGAAGAAATTCGAAGACAAGGGAAATTATGCGATGTCGTCTTAAAGGTATGTAAAATTTTAATGCACAAATGTTTGTTTCACACAATTTTTCACTTTGTAGATTGATGATCAAGCATTCAGTGCACACAAAATAGTACTTGCATCAACTATACCATATTTTCATGCTATGTTTACGAATGATATGGTCGAAAGCAGACAACATGAAATAAAAATGCATGGAATTGATGCAACGTATGTAATAATATTTGTTCAATTTAATGTAAGAATAATGATATTTCTATTATAGTGCTTTGGAAGCTTTAATTAACTTTGCATATTCGGGAAGAGTTGTTTTAGATAAGAGTAACGTTCAGAGTATAATGATAGGTGCTTCATTTTTACAGTTAAATAAAGTGAGAGATGCCTGTGCTAATTATTTATTGCAAAGGTAGTATAGGTTGTTCTAAGTAAACTTTGTCGTTTCCAAAATGATTTGAACTTGAATTTGTTTTAGATTACATCCTCAGAATGCTTTAGGTATAAGGCAATTTGCCGATACATTGGGTTGTACTACTTTAGTAGACTCTGCTGATAAATATATCGAACAATGTTTTCACGAAGTTTCCTTATCAGAAGAATATATAAATTTATCAGTGCATGAAATACGTAACTTGCTACAACGGAATGAACTCAGAGTTGAAAGGTGGTAAAAGAAGTAAATATAACATATTATTAAACTGTAAATTTAAAATATGAATTTTTAGCGAAGAACAAGTATTTGAAGCTTGCATGAGATGGGTCAAATTTAGTGAAAGCAGATCTCATTTCCTACCTGAACTTTTAGCTGAAGTCAGGTTGCCATTGTTGTCACCATTGTATCTCACAGATAGGGTAGCTACTGAAGAACTTATTAGGACTTCACACCAATGCAGGTGTGAAAAAGGGCAATATTATATTGCCCTTTTTAATTTTGAATGAGTTCATTTCTTAAATGTTCGTTATATTTACAGAGATCTCTTAGATGAAGCCAGAGTATTTCATTTAATACCTGAAAGAAGACCGCTTTTGCAGAGCTTCAGAACGAAACAAAGGGCTTGTGAAGTTAGAGGTCATATTTATGTTGTTGGTGGATTGAATCGGCATGGTAATCTTATGTTGAATTGCTTTTAATGTTTTTTTTTTTAATTTTGTGCAATTTATATTTGAAGCCAAATTTTTCTACTTATCTTATTTTAAATTTAATAGTGAGTCTAATGTAAAAAAAATATTAAGTTGCCAGGTAAAAACTACACCCATAGAAAATATAAAATTGTAAAAATATAGAGCTGGTTTAAACCAGGCCTTGTATTAAAAAATGTGTACATATTTAAAAAAGAAACAAATGAGTACATTATATTCAAAAGGTGATAGGCATAATGTTAGCAGTTACTGTCCAATTTCTGTTATGCTTGAACAATAGTACAAAAGCTGGTGTCGGAAATTTTTAATGGTGTTGTGTGAATTTATTTGATCTGTTAGTCCAGTCATGCAAAGTGTTCCACAAGAATTATTCTAGGACCTATTCTGTTTCTGATATAAGTCTATAAGATTAGTTATGTCACTTACAAGGGAATACCGGCAACTGTCACACTCCGATTTCGATGAAACTTTACAGATCGAAAGAGTACCTTAATATAAGAAATACGTATTCTTTCTTTTCGGCGGAAACGTCCGATTTTGGAGTACAGCCCCCTCCAAAATTTGGTGGATTTTTTAATTTTTGCAAATATATCTCCTATGAAGTTCTTGAAATATCGCACTAATGTATATATTTTTCCAATTTTACGTATTAAAAGCGGATTTCTTGTGAAAATTGTTAAGGTTACCGAGAATTCCCCGTATCTAACGTGAGTTTTGTCTAACAGATCAGGAATTTATTCTGAACAGATGTTTTATTTTATTCTTTATAATTAAAGGATTATTTGTACTATGTAAGAAAATATGTAGTTTTTTTTGACAGGTGATTCATTGAGTACCGTCGAATTTTACGACCCCAAATCTAATACGTGGAATATGGCACCGGCTATGTCCATGTTACGGTCTCGATTGGGTGTCGCTGTACTTAGAGGTAAATTATATGCTTTTGGTGGATATAACGGAAAAGATAGATTAGCTAGTGTTGAAGTCTATGATGCCGTTAAAAAAGAATGGTCAACTGTTTGTCCCATGCAATGTAAAAGAAGGTAAGCTATGGTTTTAAATTTTTCAACAAAATATGCTCATTACTTGTTTAGTGCTTTAGGTGCTTGTTCTCTTGGTGATATAATTTACGTTTGTGGTGGTTATGATGGTGTTACTTCTTTAAATTCCGTGGAACGATATCATCCAAATACAAACGCTTGGTGTTCTGTAGCTCCAATGAATAAATCTAGAAGTGCTGGAGCAGTTATTGCTTGTCAAGGTAAATATATATAATTGAAATTATAAAAATGTCAACAAAATTTTGTGTAGGATATGTATACGCTTTGGGCGGACATGATGGTTTATCAATCTTTGATTCTGTGGAAAGGTATGATCCCAATACAAATACTTGGACTGAAGCTACTCCTATGTTAACCAAAAGATGTCGATTGGGAGTAGCAATGCTGGGCGGCAAACTTTATGCATGCGGTGGATATGATGGCAGTTCATTTCTTCAAACTGTTGAGGTGTTTGATCCTAATACTAATAAGTATGTTTTACTCAATTACTAGCATAGAACATGAATTAAATATTTAAAATAAATATATTTTAGGTGGGCTTTTGTTGCATCAATGAACGCTCAAAGAAGCCGTGTTGCATTAACTGCCAACATGGGAAAATTATGGGCTGTAGGGGGTTATGATGGCATCTCGAATCTCGTATCTGTCGAAGTGTACGATCCAGCTACCGATACCTGGACCTTCGCCGCATCGATGATTGCTCATGAAGGTGGTGTTGGATTGGGCGTCATATCGATTCCTTGATTAATACTGCAACTTATGTGATCATAAATTATTCCTTCTTTGTTCGTTTTGTTTATTTTTTACACGTTCACATTTGAATCGGAATTTTTTGAAATGGGTGATCTATTCAATGTGATAGCGATACCTAAATCCTTAATTTTTTTTATATTCCTTCGACATTTTGATTTCCGTCCCAATTCTGCCTTTTTCTTCCTATTGAATTTCTATAACGCAGCTAAGTCTATGATATTACACACATCGCAAATTCAAAAATATATACTATTAAATCTATTAATTTTATTTTAAATTGAAAATTTCAAATAAATGTATTTTAAATCTTCAATTTGTTGTTTTCTTTTTGCAGCAGTATCATTTTTTTATTTTAATAAATAATCAAAATATTAAAAACAATTTTGGAAATTTTTCAATTTATTGAAATCTTTTACATACAATAGTATCCTATATTAAATAATTATAATAGTTAAAAATATTTTAAATATACATCATGTGCTTAGAGTTATAATAAATATCTGCGTATTTTTGGCGCCAAAAATAGAGTTGTGGGAACTAACCAGTGGAGAGGTAAATACAAAAACAAAGAGAAAATAACAAGCATAAAATATATAGCAAAAATAAATTTGTCGAAGTATTCTGCATCATATAACATAAGGTTGGAATTAGTAGTATAAGATCTGAAATGCTGGGTCAGTTAATCATAACTAAATATATACAAATTATATAATAATCGGAACGCTATAACCAAAATACAACCAAAGCCGAGATTAAACCTAGCCCGTGAAGATTATATAGAAACGAAATGTAAGAAAAAACTTTGTTATATGTCAAATTGTGTTATGTCCATAATATGTACAAAATATAGCAGATAAATTAAGTAGTTATTATTTTAGGAATGTTAGAATAGACTGGTCTGGTTGGTCCGGAGATACAATAGACCTATTTTAAAATTACACAACCTCGATTTAAGCAAATTCCGTACAATTATATTATGGACATACACGTACCATTAAATTATCAATATTTACAAACTTCTTCATTATTATTTCAATAAACAGACTGAAAATGTTGATTTTGTAATATCATTCTATCACTATATAGGGCAAATATCTATATAGACATGTTTCTTATTAGTATTTTCTTAAGTACTCTGGAATATGGACAGATACAAATACACTTTAAAACGTTTAATTCCTAAAATTTCGATTCTCAAAGATATGCAGACGTTAGCTGTTTTACCTTTATCAAATCTGACAAATGTTACACTTACTGCAAATACAGGCAAGATTAAAAGTGAAATCGCATGATTTCGTTATAAGCTTTACTTATTTTATATATATTACGAGTTAATAATTCAATCTATGAATTCTTATATCATTTTAAGATTCCAGTGCGTACCTTTTTTCAGACTCGAAACTATCAGTATAAAACACATTTTAAGCAAACATTTTTTTTTACTCATGGAAGGATTAATAAGATTTGATATAGTGTACACCTTTCTAATCTACGAAGATATTGTATAGAGCCCTAGTGTAGCCTATACGTAAAGTAGACCAACATTAGTAATTGTATTATTTAAAAATTTGTGTTACACTCAATTCGTTTATCAATGTTTTTCGTCAAACATAGCATAGAAAAGTTTATATTTAGAGTAATTAATTGTAAGAAACGAAATATCTAACTTACCGAAAATTTGGCACATTTATAACTATTGCTCTTGTTGAAATTCAATAACGAAGTGATGCTTTATAAGAAAAAAAGAGGGTATTTAAATGTTATAATTAAATTTGTTTTTAAGAAGAATGTTCAAATATAAACTTATCTTAGTTAACACACTACTTTGCGACTTACAAACTACATTAGTCAAATATCAGTATCATCACTAACAAATACCCTTTCTGTAATTGTAATATACAGGGTGGAATTATCCCTTTATGTTTGTTCTTAATATTGGAATTAAACTTTACACAAATATTTAGCTGCAACACGAGGAATTCTGACTTAATTACTTATTATTTTATATTATAATTTTTTAATCTCATAGTTGGGGTTCATTTTCCTATTTAATCAAATAATATGTTGGTTTATCACTTAATTTCTATAACTGGGACATTTTTTTCACTTATTAAAGGAGATCTATGTTTCGAAATATTTCTTAAATTTTTCACTATACCTAATGTGGATTTATACAACTTATACTGTGGTTAAGAATACAACATATTACACCCTGCATAGATATATGGTAAGTGCATTTTTCTTTGGTGCCTCTCGATAAATTTAATTGAAGTATTGAAACCTATTAAATTTATATTAAATCAAGATTTTTGTTTTGAGAATAATTGTACACTCGAATGCGTTTTAATATAGGGTCAATCGGGGTAATGGGAAACTAGGGGTAAATGGAAACATCCACGGCATTTATTTAAATAGCGCGCGTCTTGTATTTGCATGTGTTAGTGAGTTCCCTCGGCGGTCACTGGCGCCGCATTACACAAATTTCATGGCTGCTGCACAGTTGTTGCGACGGTAAGTAGTATATAATTTTACGGATCGAATGAGTTTTACGATGCTTTCACGTAGGTGCTGCATTAATTTTCGTATTTTGAACCGCGAATGTTAGAATAACAAACTAAAATAATTACATGGTAAGTAAATGTTGTTGCTACACTGTGTAGGTTAGAATGCATCGGTCAGATAATCACAATGGAATAATTTGCTGTTTTCATTTACCCCAAGAAAAATTTAACGTGGGGTAAATGAAAACATAAAATAGGGGTAATTGGAAACGCGTTCCCTTTTACCCCAAGTTTGAAATAACAATTAATAGTTTCTTTTATTGTTTAGATGCCACGAAAATATATCCGCAAGAAGCCAGAGCGTACATACACAGCGGAGGACCTACAAAACGCTGTTGCTGACGTCGCAACAAATAACCTGACTTACAGGCAAGCATCTGCTCTCTATGGCGTTCCAGTTAGCAACATTTTTAATAGAATAAAAGGGCGTCAGATTCCCGAAGGGAAACTAGGAAGTGGAAGAAAGTGTGAGTTACCACCTCTTGTGGAAACAGAGATCGCAAAATGTCTGGAAGAGCGGTCAAAAATGGGTTACCCATGTTCTAAAGAAGAACTGCTGCAGTTGGTGCAAGATTTTGTACTCAAAAATGGAATAGAAACAAGGTTTAAGGATGGAAAACCTGGACATGATTGGTATGTCGGATTTATGTGTCGCCACCCTCGACTAAGTCTAAAAAAACCCGAATATCTTCAGAAGTCTAGAAAAAATGCTAGGAACCCTGATGTTGTATACGACTTCTACGACAAATTAGAAGATGTAGTCACTACTAATGACATTCTGCCTTGTTTTATCTATAATGCTGATGAAACTGGGTTCAGTTCAGACCCTTCTAGAATTCGCGCTATTGGGACCAAGGGAAAGGCTTTGAATCGAATTAGTGGTGGTTCAGGTCGGGAAAACACTACAGTATTGGCGTGTGTTGCTGCAGATGGTACAGTACTACCTCCGATGATTGTGTTTAAAGGCGCTGCAGTTCAAGCGCGTTGGACATCACCCATTGCATTTTTGGGTACCCTATATGCCGCATCCCGGAATGGATGGATGGAGGAGCCCCAATTTTTCCACTGGTTTGAAACATCCTTTATAATTCACATTTATAAAAAACGTGTTGATCTGGACATGCCAAATGCTACAACTCTTCTTCTGTATGACGGGCACGCTAGTCAAATCAGTTTGCGCATAATGCAATCTGCAATAGAGGCCAATATACAGATAATCAAATTTCCTAGTCACCTTACGGATATGATACAGCCTTTGGATAAATGCGTATTTGGTCCAGTCAAAAAAGCATGGGATCGGCAGTTAGTGGAATTTGGTAAGGACAACATTGGTGTGGGAACTGGACGTTTGCAAAAGCGCGATTTTGTAGAAATGTTATCATTGGTGTGGACAGCAGCAATAACAAAACAAAACATTGTGTCCGGATTTAGCTCTACAGGAATCTCGCCCTTAAATCGTGCTCGGTTTCCAGAAACGGAATTTGAACCTCACCAGCTAGCAGCATACAAGAGGAGAAAGGCCAATGCAGACATGGCTGAAGATGGTAGAATAATACCGGAAAACTATGGTGCAAGACCTTCCATCTCGCCGGTTTATAAAATTACTGGAGCACCAACGGCTGAAATTGTTGAAGTACCAGCGGCTCAAATGGATGAAGTACCAGCAGTTCACACTGCTGAAATAAGACCAGCAACACCATCTGTTGCCGAAATATTTGCTGCAGCAATTTGTCAGAAGAAAATCTGCGCCAATGTAGCACAGGTCGTAAAAAAACCGACGCCTCGCTTAAAACAGCTTCAGTATGGCGAAGTTTTGACAACCGATCAAGTTGTCGAACGACTACAGGAAGCTGAGCAAAAAAGGACCATGACTAATGCACCCAAGAAAAACACCAAAACCAAATCTATCGCTGCAAAGACGTTGAAAAAGGCCGCAAAGAAGAAGACACCCACAAGTTCTTCGGAAGAGAGCGCAGATAAAATCTCTCTTCATGATGAGTCTGATGACTCCAAGTTTGTAAGCTCAAGCTCAGATGATGAAATGGACTTACCGCTATCCCGATTAGGCACGAACAAAAAAGTTAAAATTGGTGACTTCATAATTGTCAAATTTCTATACAACGCCAACACCAAGAAACAAATAGAAAAGCAATATATCGGACAGGTAGTCACTGCAGGTGAAGCAGTTTCCGCAAAATTTTTCAGGAAATTTTCAAAAGATGAACCGGCCTACATATTTCCTGAGGTGGACGACATTCAGGATGTTGCTGCTAGCCAAATATTAGCTACTGTTACTGCATCCAAAATAACTCGCGGACGACACTTTTTCCCTGAGGCCGATCACTATGATTGTTCCTAAATTATTATTTTTAACCTAATTGGTTATTTTTAGTTTTTTTTACGTCAAAAGTCAATATTTTTTGTTTTATTTGTTTAAGAATTATTATTTATTATTATTTATTTTGTACAGTTTTAATCTGAATTAAGCAACTATTAAAAAATATTTTGTTTCAGATAACCCTCTACCTTTAGGCAAATCAACCGTTTAACTGTCATTTTCTAAAAATAAAGGAATGTACCTATCAGCAATAAAACACTTCATACGTATGAAGCTAATGTTTCCGAAAACCCCAGCCCATATAAATGCACGTTGTGTACAAAAAGAATACTGTTTCCATTTCCCCCATATGATGGGTTAAAACGAAATATTTCGGGGGTAAATGGACACACTAAAAAAATATATATTTTTTTATCCATGAATTTTTTAAACTGTTTTCAAGTACGCATTGCTGTAGAACAGACATAAATGTACTTATGTACTGGCTATCATGTTCCTGCAACGATACATATTTATACAGCGTTATATTAAAACCAACTCTGCAAAAATCGTTTCCCATTACCCCGATTGACCCTACTCTTCTTATTATAATTTTTTTGTTGTTCTGTGATATCACAGTTAAAAAAATTAAATGCTTTTGCAGTCCTAATATGCAACTTACTACCGGTAGTAATATTTGCAGTACAAATGGTAGGCTTATGGTCGGTACTCTGTTTAATTACAGACAAAATTAACTTTTGTTATATCAACACAATTTCTATACCAATTAGAGAGATTAGACAGATTAATTTTGTTAAATGATTAAACAGAACACCGACTAAAAGCTGCGGTTAGTACTTGAATATAGTCGCTTTGAATTTGTTGAAACTGATTTTTTACTAAAATAATCAGCCATTTAGATTTGTATATCCAGCTAGTGTATAAACTAATTAAGTAAGTATTGTAGTAACTATAACGTATTTAAAAGTAAATTTGGCATAGAAATGTGCTTTATAGGTTTGTGCAATCTTTTCTTAATATTGAGAGTAAGATTTTTGCATTGCCACACAATTATTATAGATATTGGCAATGATGTAGGAGAAAGTCGCCGATATCGTACCCCTTCCTAAATTGTACTACCGCTATTGCACGGAAGTGAGAACCCTCTATGGGCGTTAATTAGACAGAAGAGCCCCACATACTCGATGTCAATCGTTAGTGTTACAGTGAGTTTTTTTGTTGACCACTACTCGTAAATAAATTTTGCCAAGCAATGTTTATAAATTTTATGTGCATTGGTTACTAGTGTTGTAGAGCACAACAAACCAAATCTCCAAAGATACTTAGTCAAACAGTGCATCTGCTCTATGTGCCGCTAATGATAATTTTCAAGCGCATGAGAACGAACTGCTGAACTAGGAGGTTTGGTAAAAATCTATCTTTTCAAATGTATAAAAAGTGAACTCTATTCGTGAAGTGCTTTAAATGATGAAACAGGACTACCAACTGAGAAAAAAACTCATTCTTGTTTTAGATAACCACACTATACTGTCAAAGAACCTTGAAACAATTGAACTTATTTTTCGAGAGGAAATGGTGTGGTAATAAATTAGTTACAGTACACAGTGTAGCTAGTACAGTACACATGCTAGCTTCGTGATAGAATCTTTTGCAGCTCATAGAAAAAATACGAAATCCAAACGGTGGAAAACTCGCTCTGATTAAAACTTGGCTTGTATGTTATACAGTTGTAGGAGACTGGATTAAAGTTAGTGGAGATTGGTGGTTGACTGCACAGTTTACAAAAAAAATTTGCAATCTTACCAAATACAAAGTGAATCAACCAGACAACAGTGGTCAATTTACAAAATTTGACAATTCTAACTTCAAGAAAAAATTCTCGGTTACAGACGATGCCTTGCAATCGATTGGCCTGTAACACTAAACTTACACAACAATTCGATTGAAGATCGTCTAAAACTAAGAAGCTTAAAGATTCAATTGAAACTATCTCTCTGATTTCAAATACATGTCGAAAATTCAAGAAAATAATACAAAAAAAATGTTTACTAGCAGCCTGTATAAAAAAATAACTTGCAATAGTTAAAAAACTGCAATTAGTGCTAGAAAAGGTAAAAAAATTAAAAAGAAATGGAGAAAATAGAATCAAAACTGACAATCAAGAAAAAAATAACCTAAGATGAAACAAGGAATTCAAAAAGACAATAAAGGAAAATTTACAATAAAATTGTTTGGAATACTTTGAAAATTTTTGTCCGAGAGTACGAATTAGGCAACCGGTTGCTTAAATCGTACAACTTACAGAAATGACAAAAAAATCAATGCTAAAAAAGTTCTCTTTATCAATGTAATAGATATTGCTTTCTAAAAAATGAAAATTTAAATATGAAAAGTGGTACGATGTTGTGTCTTTCCCTAAAAAAAGCTGTAGCAGGAGTCTGTAATTATTCAAAGCAAACCGCAATTTTAAAATCGTTTACCATCATCCAAAACAGATGTTTTTGCATTTGACATAATTCCACTTATAAGTCAATAAAAAACGTAGTTTATTCTAAAATTAAATAAATTGATTTATTTAATGTGTTTTATTGACCAAATAAAATTTTAATTAATCGTATTAAAAACACCAATATCCTTTATCAGGAGACACCAAAGATTAACGCACAAATTCTACAACTCGTTCAAATCAAATTCAACATTATTAACAAATTTTCTTGGAACGATAAGAGAGCACGTAGAAAAAAATAAGGATTTATTATAGAAGCAAGTGTTAAAATATTTTTGTCCAAAATCATTTAATTTAATCTTAAATATATTTATTTAACTAAAAAAAAATGCCGATTTAAATTTGATCAAGTTGTATAAATTTAAATCCCAAAAAAAAATTAAAATCGTACCAAAACAGACTGCCATTATTTGATGCACATAAATAAAAAGGAAAATAGAAATAAATAAGTACGGAATTTCACAGATCTTTGGAAAGATCCAATTTAAAATAAAAATTGCATAAGAAGTTTACGATTCCATATCGAGTATAAGGTACATCGAAACCGCCTTTAAACGCAAAATTACTCTACTTACTCCTCTTTTTTATCTTTCAATGCAGTCATATCCTTTTTATCGATACTTTCCTTAACATCCTCTAATGGGGGAGGAGTAACCGGCTGTTCAGGTCCTCGTTTAGTAAGCAGAGTATCCAAACCGTCATCTTTTTTCGTTTCATCGTCAGTTTCGACGTGATTAGCGACGGTTTCTGTTTTATCGACTGTACTTTCAACAGTAGTAGTTGTAGGCGTGATTACAGCAGCGGCACCTGCTTCATCATCTTGGGCGGTTTGATTTCTTTCATTCACGTTATTCATGACGGTATTATTGTTTTCGCTTGCTGGTGGTTCTACCAAGCTTTGAGTGATGATAAATCCGAATCGGGGATTGCCGGCAGTCGCTTCCGGATACGCTGGAGGGGCTGGTTGTTCTACGGCGACTTGGTAAGATGGTGGTGGTGGTTGTTTGAAGCTGGCGCAAGCGGCTTCGTAATCAGGTAGGAGGAATTCCGGATCCGGGGCTCTTTCAGCGACTTCACCGCGGAGGATGTAGTGTACTGTGCTTCGAGCATTTTCTTGGCGGAGAGTTAAATATTTGTAGCAGCGCCATACAATGCTAATGCAATATGCCTAAAATAGAAGCAATAATAATAATTGAAAATAATTAAAAAATCAAATATATGTGAGACTTACCTTCCACAACATTGATACTAAAAATATAGTCAAGAGCAGCAAGAACAGATACTGCGGACTCATTTGCAGCAACTCCTTACGATAGGGTAGATTGTGGTAGTGCTCGCTGACGAATTGATGCACCGATCTCAAGTAGCAGAAATATCCGGTAGCCGTTAATCTGAATAAAATTGACATAATTAATTTAATAACAAAACAAATTATCCTGACAAAACTTACGTAGTTATGGTGAAGTCAAACAGTTGCAAGCAGAAGAATGGAAGCAGATGTGTAGCTTTGCCTTTGACCGTTCCGTAGACCATCAGTAGTGTAATAGCCAATGTGCAAACTGTCATAAGAGCCCCCATATCAACATCGGCTGATGAAACAATTTTTTTTATCGTAAAACAAAATATGTACTAAAATTTCTATTTACAGCAAAACTAGTTTCGAAAAAAAAAACATCAAAACTTAATATTTCCTTCCTTGTGCCATAGTTTTCATAATTTTAAATTGTAATATCATGTTTGTCATTAAAATTGAAAAAATTAATATAAACAAATTTGCTTATCATTTCTATCATTTTATAAAAAAGAATTAGATATTAAAGATAGATCAATAATCAATTACTTTAATATATCGCTTTAATAATTTCTGAGCGACTGGCATAGCAAAGATCACGTTTATGATATCCATCTTTATAACAAAACTAATTGAATTATAGAAACTAGTTATAAATTGTAGTATCTATAAGATTATTTTTTCGATAATGAAACTATTATATTATTAACAAAAATATCAATAACGTTCATGACTTGGTATTCTTGATGAATTTGCGCATTAGAGAGCCAACAATTACGTATGTATGTAAGTGTACATCCATTAAAGAAATGTAATATACATCAGTAAATTGTTCAATTTAGTAATAGAGGTGATGCCATGACATGATGACGAAAGACCACCTACTTTCTAGGGAGAGAACAAAACATCTCGTCCACGCTGAATTGATTAACTGTCTTATCTCACCCCGTTTCACCGGAAATAAATAAATGACCACAACGTATCTTTAAGATAAGAGGTCCGATGCTCTCTCGATGCTTTCTGGTTTTGAGAAGATACGACGAATCAACGGTATTTCATCTGCTTAGAGAGGATGTGATGGTATATACAGGATAACAAATTAGATGTTTATCTTTTTTTATATTATCATAAACTAAAAAAATATATTTACGAAAATTGTTTATAATCTTAATCTTCAGATTTACAGGATATTCTATATTACCAAGATAAACCAAAAATACATTTTTTTTTAAATAAGAAACCAGCAATAATTTTCCATCATGACGGAACCCAACCTGCTTTGATATCGTTTCTCCATTTCTGCAATAACTAGATGGAATTTTTCTGTTTCTCACTCATCTTTCCTGCATTAGCAGGAAAGAAGTCCCAATGGGACTCCAAGAAATGAACTTTGAGCGTTAACGGCATACGTGACGTCGTATCCTTTGCACACTCTATATGTAAACATATATTTATTTATACTTGTATCGCGCAAGACTGCTCGGTTAATTGCTGACTGAGACAATACAAAAAATATATCGGATTATTTTTCAAAAAAGTTATGAACGTTTTATTTGTTTTATTTTAAATTGCAAATTGTGTATTAAATTTCAGTAACTTCTTGTTAATATTTTTGTTTTATTGATTTTTGTTAAAGGCATGCAAACATATCTAAGCAAATAAAATGTACTAAACGAAATTTTGTTGAGTATATGTACAATCTGTTCCAAAATTAATGTCACCCCCTGTGCCAAAAACACGTTATAACTGCTCATGCAAATTAGATGCATGAAGTTTAATCGATATTTGATTTGCACCGCATTTACAAGATTAGTATTCACTAACGAAAAATCGTATTGGATTACGGGAAACATCATTTTTATGGGTTTGTTTAGCCTTGGGAGCGACATTAATTTTGGAACAGACTGTACATTGTGTATATATAAACTTTTTGTAATATCCTTTAACGCGAAAAAATATTTCGGTCCCGTCAGTTTCGTGTTAAACGGATTTCACTGTACATTTTTTTTTCTCACTTTCTATATCTAAAAGATTGTTATATTTGTATCTATACCATATTAAGTTACATTAAGAGCTACTTTATAATGACTTTTCTCGTAGAGTAACTTTGTTTTGATTTAGCTTAACAACAAATATGTAATTTGTAATTAGAGGTTTTTTGATTTTGTCGATTTTTTTAAAGATGAAGCAATATTTCATAAAATTGGAGCTGTAAATAAACATAATTTCCATTTTTATTTCACAAGTACATAGTTTTTACTTTAGAGCGACGCAGTCAAACTAGATAGTCTTAAATTTCAGCTTACAGTCAGAAAGTTCAGACCAAAGTGGGGAAAGTTGGCTTTATCAGATATAACAAGTGAAGTTGGTAAAAAAAAAGTTTTTTCCCGAAGCTGTCAAAAAACAAAAAAACTGCAATTTTTCGTAAAGTAAACGAAACGTCACATTTTTGGTAACCGTTACTAAAAAATTAATTTTATTTTTAACTTAACTTTAATAGTCCAAGTCGATATTGACTTCATACTACATATATGGAAACTTAGAAGTTCGTGATCATAAAAAGATAATCCTAATGAGTTAATTCATTTTATACGTTTCGACTCATCATTGTTAAACAGCTTTTCCTTTCATTAGCAATTTTTTTGTCAAATAGCAGTCAATAAGTTTCTTATCAAATTATACAGGGTGCTTCATTAATTATGGGAAATATTTTAATTGGATATACTACGTGTCAAATAATGACTATTATCACCATCATTAAGCGAAGGGTAAATATGTTGTTTACATAGGAAGTATTGAAGAATAATCGAAAAATTGTTCTAAAATGACAATTCCGACACGTAGTATCTCCAGTTAAAATATTTCCCATAATTAATGAAGCACCCTGTATATAAAAAAGAAAAACTAATAAGTTGCGCTAGCGTGATTTGCGCTGAAATAATTCTGAATTGCTGCTTACCTACTATTTAATTATAGCCCGATTACTTAATAGAGGAGAAAAAATTGAAATTGTCGACGATAATTATAAAACATATCGAGTTACGTAAATTTTTAATTAACGAACATCAAAAATATGTATGTGAGTCGAGCAGAATCTACGATCTAATACTCAAGAAATTGCAAATCACAATTATATGTCTGCTACACCTGCGGAGAGAAGGTCGTATAAGCCGAAATTCGTCCATACTCTACAGGAAAGCGACCGAGATAACATACAATAGTATAGCTTTTAGTTTCAAGGACGGATTGAAGAGGATCCATTCGATAGCAAGTACTTATGTATATTTTACGGACAAATAAACAATGACATCTAGCGGTGAAATCAGTTCCCTAAATTGTTGATGGTGGGGTGATGATAACTCTCACTTTATCAGAAAACGTGAGATACTTTCATCTGTGTTTGTTTATATAACATTAATATCAGGGCTCATGGAATCCTGAAACATGTTAGGTTTGGTATTTCCGCAAGTTTCACTACTATGTATAAACATCTTCCTTTTTTTATGACCTTGAGAACATTATATAACAACATACATATGTACATATTTACAGTATTGTGCAAGGCCATGATAATTTTAAACAATGCTCATTTGCTTATTTAGCTACTAGCTAAGATTTAGTCAAATATTAATTATTATACAAAATTTAATCGCTTTGCTTTTATTGTTGTTTTAGTATTTTTGAATAGCAAATTGACTTCTGCCAGTTTTCCTTGGCTAATGCGTTTTATTTAATTGTTGTAATATTTCTATTAGGTAATCTTTAAAAATAAATGTAAACATATAAGAAATTAATGATTTTCCTATACTTGTAAAAATATATACATATTTGGTTCACACTGGGAATATAAAACTCCCTGTGGCTATTAAAATGATCGAAACTTTTCATCATCATCTAGAATTTTCGTAATTTTTTCTGTATTGAACATTTCAATTTTAATTTTAGTTTGTATAAACATATATGTATGTATCCATAAATACACACATTGTAAATTTATATATTGTTGTTATCTTATTTGTGGTTGTAATACTTATTTCTATTATCTTGCTATTAATTTACGTTTTGTTTGTTTATCATTATACATATTTTTTTGTCCTTTATATAGATTACCATAATCAGTTGGACAAACCTATTATTATTTAAAAACATTGATAACATATAAATACTTGCGGTAGCATACTACAAAAATGTACATCTAAACAATAAAGATTTTAGGCTTTATGACTATGGCATAGAAGAAATACAATTAATATACTGAAAAGCATATTTCTTTATAACTGAAATAATTTAATATAGAAACATTCGATTAATGTTATTAAATAAATAAATTTGCCTGTGATTAACGTAAATTGAAGTGCCTTAAAATTTACAAATATCAAAAATAAAATCAAAAACCTTTATAGACATCGGGTGATAAGCAAAACATAAAACGTTAAATCAAACATTGCAGTGATATGAAGCAATATAACTTACGAGCATATACTGATCCATCTTGCGTTGTTGGTAAATAATACGGAATGTCATCATCTTTGATTTTGCTCAATGGCGTAGGCAATAGATTCCCTGGTTCGACACCATCGTTGAATGAAGTTCTCTCATCAACAATTTGGTGATTTCTCATGACGATCGCTAAGACACTCAATGCCAATATGTGCAAAATCTACGGAAGATATCAAAGTATTAAAATATTCCATACATTTTCGCGTGTTTGGCTAACCAAATGCCATATTCCAAGTAGAATTGTCGCCGTTCGAACGTGTAGGCAGAAACAACACCGAAGTTCGTTGTTTCGCGGTGGATTAATTTTGATTCTCATTGGAAACATCACAAGTTCCTATAAGAAGGTAAAAACTATCTCAACATATATGCTATATTACATTGTAGTAAACAAACGATATCAATTTTATAAGGAAAAAAAGAATGCAGGAGATGCATTTTACGTCATGCGATATCAAACATCAATATTGTAACATTGCCAAAGGTCATGTGACAAAAATTACAACTTTTAATAATGTTTATCGTTACTTACCGACTTCAATTGAATATATTTTTCGTTTACAATGCAGAGTAGTGTTTTTTAACTAAAACTTATAGATTATTTTAATTAGATAAGCGTTATCATCAGTTTTCGAACTACTCCATTAATCTTGTAAAAATAATAAATTCTCTTACCACTACCAACTTTATAACTATATGGACATTGACAGCACAATTGACAGTTGTTAGAAAATAATACCAAATTGGGTATTTTATTTTTTACTAGTAATATTGAATATATAAAATTTTACGTTTAACCGACTCAAATTCAAGAAGTATTTTCTAAACAAAACATTACTAATATTACTCCTAATTTTGTTTAACAAAAATACTATTAATTATTGCGGAATACATTTTTTCCAATCTCAATTCCTCAAACATTTCCACTTGTAGGTCAATAAAACAATAATTAAAAATTAATTGTTGTTTGACCTATAAGTGAAAATATTTCAGGAATTGAAAGATAAGTACGTAAAGGTCAAAGTAGATACATATATTAATTTTTTGCAATGTAATATTAGATGCAGTCTCAATCAAACAAATTGAATTTATTATAAAATTTATTTACAAAAAAAAAATTAAACCTATTATTGTACAATTATTTATCTTAAATATCTACAAGCGAACTTCATATATTTGTATGTAAGCTTCTGTTAAAGTTATCATTTGTGGCAAAATGTCCGAAACATGTAAATCTTGCATTTTCGTACCATTTTCCAGTAGATTTCTGCAGTATATGGACTCTGTAGGTCCCCTTACCAGGTTCTCCATCATGTACAATATTGGCAATTAAATCATAGACTGTATTCTTATGTTTGGCTTTTATCTCTGGTGATACTAATTCTCCAAAATCCACATTTTTAACAGGAAAATTAACTATTGTAGGATTCTTTTCAACAAAGAATGTATTTTTAGTGAATCGCTTTATATAAAGAATTAGATAAGGTGGTAATTTTGTAATTTCAAATCTTTTTAAAAAGTTTTCTTTATAAGTTTTGTACTCTTTCTCAGTTTGTCCATTAAACTTTGTTAATAACTGATATAGATTCACTTGTGGGATAATATTCTCCCTAAATTCATCGATAAAAAGTGGTGGAGGAGGTAAATCACATGTTAAATACAAAAAAGGTGATTCTGAAGTTGTTTCTTGATATTCAGCAGTTGCTAGGAGTGCACGCTTTTGTTTATCATCAAGATCCGTTGGCGGTATTTTTCTTGTATATATACTCATCGATCCTAGAAACGATGTATAAATTACAGAACTATCTTTCTTTTTCGTCCCATTCAATGCCCTATGTAAAGCATTTAAAAACCAAGATAGGAAATCGATTGGGTCTCCTTGTTGAGTGAATTGAAATTTCTTGCGACTCCATAATACAACAGCCTGTAACATTTCATGCGGCGATACATGAGCTTTGAAGTTTCTTGGATTCCACAGTTTTCTCATTAATTCTCCAAATCTCTGGACTAAAAGAAAAGATGAATCACCAGGTGGACGTTTTATCCTGTTATAATTTTGTTCGCTTAAGAAATAATCACGTAAAGGCACCACGTGTGATAATGCTTGCAACACTACATTACAATAATCATTAGCTTTAATATTATTTAATCCGACAATTCCAGGCATGTATAACGACCCATCTATCGCTCTTGATAATTTAATGCTTTTATCTAAATTTTTTATTTGAAATCCTGTAAATGTTGGATTTAATACATACTTAATATCATCTAGGGATGAATCGATGATTTCATAATTATCTGGTAAGCAGTAGAATTTCAATGTATGAAGATTTAGAAATACGTGGTGGCTCTCAGCGACAGAATGAGTATACGCATGGGTATTCGTTCCTCTTCCTTGAAAGTATTTACCACACACTAAACAGGCGTACACGTTTATTCTTGTTAACGAAACGGAGCACAGTTTCTCAAAATCAAAGTCTAAATACTGTCTGTTGATTGTATCTAAGTATGGGCACTGTTGAATGGATGCTTCTGTTTTAATAATAGGTTTCTTTTCATCCTCTGGTTCTGTTTTAAATCTCTTAATAGGAGGTGGACTCATTTTAATTAATTAATTCAAAATTTACTTTTATTGATAAACAAATTGTTTAACGATATATAACCTCAAAATTTCGTTTATAAAAGACATGATCAATAAGCGCCCCCTATAATATACAAATGATCTAAATATCAAAAAGATAAATAGCCAAAAAGCCTATATACGATTAAATTAAGTTACGTTTTGCAAATCCATTCTGTTTATATGCAGTATTTCTGTTAAAACATATATTTGCATTTATTATAAATTTCATTAATTCACCTTTATTTTTTAAATTTCTATCGTTGGTGATTTTAGCCATTAGAGGATTTAGATTCTTAAATGTCAAAATTTCCTATTTTTGTTTTGGTAATTTTTAGGTTAGGACATTGCTTAATTTTTATATTCAAAATGACAAATTTTATTGTAATTCGGCAATCCAGAACATCAGATATTGCAGCAATAAATCAAGTTGTACGTGATGCATATTTATCTAATATTTTCCCAGCATGGTGCAACGCACTCACCAAAGAGGTTTGATTTTGCATGTACGACAAAATTCATTAGCTCTTTGTTGCTCCCATTTTTGTAGATTACATTCCAATTAGTCATAGTTTCCGCAGCAATATTGTTTATTTTTATGGGAGTACCATTACAGTATTGCTTTCTGGCAATACCGGTCGTAATGCTTTTGCTATTGGTAATAGTTGCTAGTGCGTTTTTGATGAAAGCGACCGAACTTTCCTATGGAAAGAAACCGATTCAGTGTTGGGTTGCTGAAGCTTTTGAACCATATTTTTCCATGGAAAAGCCTGAATCTCAATCATATGAAATAATACCGGAATATAAGATTGTAGCTGATTCTATTGATTTGACTAAATGTAAAAAGCGGGTAATATACACAATTGCATGTAGATTTTGTTTTATATTCATCAATTATATGTTTTTAGATTGTTGGCACAGTTTCTGTTGCCAGGTTTATCAATGTTGATAATGCGGCATGGTTATTTCGATTAGCTGTTAATAAAAGGTAATATGCTAATTCATATTGCTCGAATAAGACATTACATTTAAATTGTAGATATCAGAGGAAAGGCGTTGCTCATTCTATGGTGCGAACCGTGCAAACATGGTGTAAAGATAATCGTTACTATGATTTGATGTTGGCTGTATCTGAATGTCAGGATAACGCTAGAAAATTATTCATGAATACCGGGTTTGTATAAATAAGATTAAATATTGCTAGAGATAGTTATATTACATTTTATTATTTTAGGTTTACAATTAAGCAAATGTATCACAAGCAAATTATAGGAAGTGCTATTACTTTGTTGATGTATCAATTAGAATGTACTATTACTCCGACATTTAGATGAACTGACCAGATAATATAATACCATTAATCTTAAGAGACGTGGCTGTGTCTAAAAGTATTTTTAGAAAATTTTTATAGAAACATTACACACTTTTTATATACATATAAGTAGACACATTCCTAAAACTAGAGTAAGATAATTAATTATTACTCATTTAATATATAACTTATAAGTAAAGTAAAAAGTCTATTTTCTTTTTAATTTTAAATCGGCTGATATATATGTATATATAAATATTTTATTATGAAACAATAGGTAGTGTAATATCGTTTCAATTACCTTTAATGGTTATTTAACGAATCTATGATCTATATTTTTCAATACACCTATGTGGTTGTGTTATATTAGATTGAAACTTGCTTAATACAAGTCTCATAGATAAGTTTTACTGAATTAAATTTTAAGCAAATATTAGTTAAGAAATTTTTAAGTAGATACCAAAGTAACTAAGTAAGTGCTCTCTTCAGAATTCGATCAGTTCTATCCCAAATAAAACACATGACAAACCTAGTTCTGTATAATTTATCTAGGTGACTCATTACTTTATGTATGACTAATATTGTGCTAGCAATTTTTTGCAGAGAGGCAAATACATTCCATATACGTAACTTAAACATTGTATTTGACAACAATTAGTATATATTTTCGAATATTTTATACTAAAATATTTTGATATTTGTGAAATGACTGTTTAAGCCTATATTTTACAAATAAACTGATTTTTCTTGTATTATAATTTGTTTTATTTATTATAGCGTTGTTTTCTACAACACATGATTGATTTACCCACATTATAGCTCTAAGAAAACTAAATATATTTTAATTATTTATAATTTTTCAAAACATTTTCCACGACACTCCATATTTTTTGAAGTTGCTCATAAAAATGTATTTCTTTGCTATAATTATTTTTAGTTTCCAGTTAAGTTGTGAGCCAATTTCACAAAATTGTATCCAAGCTGGTGTATTAATTATAGTAGTGATTTTGAAATTAGATGCATGAAGTTTAATCGATATTTGATTTGCACCGCATTTACAAGATTAGTATTCACTAACGAAAAATCGTATTGGATTACGGGAAACATCATTTTTATGGGTTTGTTTAGCCTTGGGAGCGACATTAATTTTGGAACAGACTGTACATTGTGTATATATAAACTTTTTGTAATATCCTTTAACGCGAAAAAATATTTCGGTCCCGTCAGTTTCGTGTTAAACGGATTTCACTGTACATGTTTTTCTCACTTTCTATATCTAAAAGATTGTTATATTTGTATCTATACCATATTAAGTTACATTAAGAGCTACTTTATAATGACTTTTCTCGTAGAGTAACTTTGTTTTGATTTAGCTTAACAACAAATATGTAATTTGTAATTAGAGGTTTTTTGATTTTGTCTTTTTTAAAGATGAAGCAATATTTCATAAAATTGGAGCTGTAAATAAACATAATTTCCATTTTTATTTCACAAGTACATAGTTTTTACTTTAGAGCGACGCAGTCAAACTAGATAGTCTTAAATTTCAGCTTACAGTCAGAAAGTTCAGACCAAAGTGGGGAAAGTTGGCTTTATCAGATATAACAAGTGAAGTTGGTAAAAAAAAAGTTTTTTCCCGAAGCTGTCAAAAAACAAAAAAAAAACTGCAATTTTTCGTAAAGTAAACGAAACGTCACATTTTTGGTAACCGTTACTAAAAAATTAATTTTATTTTTAACTTAACTTTAATAGTCCAAGTCGATATTGACTTCATACTACATATATGGAAACTTAGAAGTTCGTGATCATAAAAAGATAATCCTAATGAGTTAATTCATTTTATACGTTTCGACTCATCATTGTTAAACAGCTTTTCCTTTCATTAGCAATTTTTTTGTCAAATAGCAGTCAATAAGTTTCTTATCAAATTATACAGGGTGCTTCATTAATTATGGGAAATATTTTAATTGGATATACTACGTGTCAAATAATGACTATTATCACCATCATTAAGCGAAGGGTAAATATGTTGTTTACATAGGAAGTATTGAAGAATAATCGAAAAATTGTTCTAAAATGACAATTCCGACACGTAGTATCTCCAGTTAAAATATTTCCCATAATTAATGAAGCACCTGTATATAAAAAAAGAAAAACTAATAAGTTGCGCTAGCGTGATTTGCGCTGAAATAATTCTGAATTGCTGCTTACCTACTATTTAATTATAGCCCGATTACTTAATAGAGGAGAAAAAAATTGAAATTGTCGACGATAATTATAAAACATATCGAGTTACGTAAATTTTTAATTAACGAACATCAAAAATATGTATGTGAGTCGAGCAGAATCTACGATCTAATACTCAAGAAATTGCAAATCACAATTATATGTCTGCTACACCTGCGGAGAGAAGGTCGTATAAGCCGAAATTCGTCCATACTCTACAGGAAAGCGACCGAGATAACATACAATAGTATAGCTTTTAGTTTCAAGGACGGATTGAAGAGGATCCATTCGATAGCAAGTACTTATGTATATTTTACGGACAAATAAACAATGACATCTAGCGGTGAAATCAGTTCCCTAAATTGTTGATGGTGGGGTGATGATAACTCTCACTTTATCAGAAAACGTGAGATACTTTCATCTGTGTTTGTTTATATAACATTAATATCAGGGCTCATGGAATCCTGAAACATGTTAGGTTTGGTATTTCCGCAAGTTTCACTACTATGTATAAACATCTTCCTTTTTTATGACCTTGAGAACATTATATAACAACATACATATGTACATATTTACAGTATTGTGCAAGGCCATGATAATTTTAAACAATGCTCATTTGCTTATTTAGCTACTAGCTAAGATTTAGTCAAATATTAATTATTATACAAAATTTAATCGCTTTGCTTTTATTGTTGTTTTAGTATTTTTGAATAGCAAATTGACTTCTGCCAGTTTTCCTTGGCTAATGCGTTTTATTTAATTGTTGTAATATTTCTATTAGGTAAATCTTTAAAAATAAATGTAAACATATAAGAAATTAATGATTTTCCTATACTTGTAAAAATATATACATATTTGGTTCACACTGGGAATATAAAACTCCTGTGGCTATTAAAATGATCGAAACTTTTCATCATCATCTAGAATTTTCGTAATTTTTTCTGTATTGAACATTTCAATTTTAATTTTAGTTTGTATAAACATATATGTATGTATCCATAAATACACACATTGTAAATTTATATATTGTTGTTATCTTATTTGTGGTTGTAATACTTATTTCTATTATCTTGCTATTAATTTACGTTTTGTTTGTTTATCATTATACATATTTTTTTGTCCTTTATATAGATTACCATAATCAGTTGGACAAACCTATTATTATTTAAAAACATTGATAACATATAAATACTTGCGGTAGCATACTACAAAAATGTACATCTAAACAATAAAGATTTTAGGCTTTATGACTATGGCATAGAAGAAATACAATTAATATACTGAAAAGCATATTTCTTTATAACTGAAATAATTTAATATAGAAACATTCGATTAATGTTATTAAATAAATAAATTTGCCTGTGATTAACGTAAATTGAAGTGCCTTAAAATTTACAAATATCAAAAATAAAATCAAAAACCTTTATAGACATCGGGTGATAAGCAAAACATAAAACGTTAAATCAAACATTGCAGTGATATGAAGCAATATAACTTACGAGCATATACTGATCCATCTTGCGTTGTTGGTAAATAATACGGAATGTCATCATCTTTGATTTTGCTCAATGGCGTAGGCAATAGATTCCCTGGTTCACACCATCGTTGAATGAAGTTCTCTCATCAACAATTTGGTGATTTCTCATGACGATCGCTAAGACACTCAATGCCAATATGTGCAAAATCTACGGAAGATATCAAAGTATTAAAATATTCCATACATTTTCGCGTGTTTGGCTAACCAAATGCCATATTCCAAGTAGAATTGTCGCCGTTCGAACGTGTAGGCAGAAACAACACCGAAGTTCGTTGTTTCGCGGTGGATTAATTTTGATTCTCATTGGAAACATCACAAGTTCCTATAAGAAGGTAAAAACTATCTCAACATATATGCTATATTACATTGTAGTAAACAAACGATATCAATTTTATAAGGAAAAAGAATGCAGGAGATGCATTTTACGTCATGCGATATCAAACATCAATATTGTAACATTGCCAAAGGTCATGTGACAAAAATTACAACTTTTAATAATGTTTATCGTTACTTACCGACTTCAATTGAATATATTTTTCGTTTACAATGCAGAGTAGTGTTTTTTAACTAAAACTTATAGATTATTTTAATTAGATAAGCGTTATCATCAGTTTTCGAACTACTCCATTAATCTTGTAAAAATAATAAATTCTCTTACCACTACCAACTTTATAACTATATGGACATTGACAGCACAATTGACAGTTGTTAGAAAATAATACCAAATTGGGTATTTTATTTTTTACTAGTAATATTGAATATATAAAATTTTACGTTTAACCGACTCAAATTCAAGAAGTATTTTCTAAACAAAACATTACTAATATTACTCCTAATTTTGTTTAACAAAAATACTATTAATTATTGCGGAATACATTTTTTCCAATCTCAATTCCTCAAACATTTCCACTTGTAGGTCAATAAAACAATAATTAAAAATTAATTGTTGTTTGACCTATAAGTGAAAATATTTCAGGAATTGAAAGATAAGTACGTAAAGGTCACAAAGTAGATACATATATTAATTTTTTGCAATGTAATATTAGATGCAGTCTCAATCAAACAAATTGAATTTATTATAAAATTTATTTACAAAAAAAAAATTAAACCTATTATTGTACAATTATTTATCTTAAATATCTACAAGCGAACTTCATATATTTGTATGTAAGCTTCTGTTAAAGTTATCATTTGTGGCAAAATGTCCGAAACATGTAAATCTTGCATTTCGTACCATTTTCCAGTAGATTTCTGCAGTATATGGACTCTGTAGGTCCCCTTACCAGGTTCTCCATCATGTACAATATTGGCAATTAAATCATAGACTGTATTCTTATGTTTGGCTTTTATCTCTGGTGATACTAATTCTCCAAAATCCACATTTTTAACAGGAAAATTAACTATTGTAGGATTCTTTTCAACAAAGAATGTATTTTTAGTGAATCGCTTTATATAAAGAATTAGATAAGGTGGTAATTTTGTAATTTCAAATCTTTTTAAAAAGTTTTCTTTATAAGTTTTGTACTCTTTCTCAGTTTGTCCATTAAACTTTGTTAATAACTGATATAGATTCACTTGTGGGATAATATTCTCCCTAAATTCATCGATAAAAAGTGGTGGAGGAGGTAAATCACATGTTAAATACAAAAAGGTGATTCTGAAGTTGTTTCTTGATATTCAGCAGTTGCTAGGAGTGCACGCTTTTGTTTATCATCAAGATCCGTTGGCGGTATTTTTCTTGTATATATACTCATCGATCCTAGAAACGATGTATAAATTACAGAACTATCTTTCTTTTTCGTCCCATTCAATGCCCTATGTAAAGCATTTAAAAACCAAGATAGGAAATCGATTGGGTCTCCTTGTTGAGTGAATTGAAATTTCTTGCGACTCCATAATACAACAGCCTGTAACATTTCATGCGGCGATACATGAGCTTTGAAGTTTCTTGGATTCCACAGTTTTCTCATTAATTCTCCAAATCTCTGGACTAAAAGAAAAGATGAATCACCAGGTGGACGTTTTATCCTGTTATAATTTTGTTCGCTTAAGAAATAATCACGTAAAGGCACCACGTGTGATAATGCTTGCAACACTACATTACAATAATCATTAGCTTTAATATTATTTAATCCGACAATTCCAGGCATGTATAACGACCCATCTATCGCTCTTGATAATTTAATGCTTTTATCTAAATTTTTTATTTGAAATCCTGTAAATGTTGGATTTAATACATACTTAATATCATCTAGGGATGAATCGATGATTTCATAATTATCTGGTAAGCAGTAGAATTTCAATGTATGAAGATTTAGAAATACGTGGTGGCTCTCAGCGACAGAATGAGTATACGCATGGGTATTCGTTCCTCTTCCTTGAAAGTATTTACCACACACTAAACAGGCGTACACGTTTATTCTTGTTAACGAAACGGAGCACAGTTTCTCAAAATCAAAGTCTAAATACTGTCTGTTGATTGTATCTAAGTATGGGCACTGTTGAATGGATGCTTCTGTTTTAATAATAGGTTTCTTTTCATCCTCTGGTTCTGTTTTAAATCTCTTAATAGGAGGTGGACTCATTTTAATTAATTAATTCAAAATTTACTTTTATTGATAAACAAATTGTTTAACGATATATAACCTCAAAATTTCGTTTATAAAAGACATGATCAATAAGCGCCCCCTATAATATACAAATGATCTAAATATCAAAAAGATAAATAGCCAAAAAGCCTATATACGATTAAATTAAGTTACGTTTTGCAAATCCATTCTGTTTATATGCAGTATTTCTGTTAAAACATATATTTGCATTTATTATAAATTTCATTAATTCACCTTTATTTTTTAAATTTCTATCGTTGGTGATTTTAGCCATTAGAGGATTTAGATTCTTAAATGTCAAAATTTCCTATTTTTGTTTTGGTAATTTTTAGGTTAGGACATTGCTTAATTTTTATATTCAAAATGACAAATTTTATTGTAATTCGGCAATCCAGAACATCAGATATTGCAGCAATAAATCAAGTTGTACGTGATGCATATTTATCTAATATTTTCCCAGCATGGTGCAACGCACTCACCAAAGAGGTTTGATTTTGCATGTACGACAAAATTCATTAGCTCTTTGTTGCTCCCATTTTTGTAGATTACATTCCAATTAGTCATAGTTTCCGCAGCAATATTGTTTATTTTTATGGGAGTACCATTACAGTATTGCTTTCTGGCAATACCGGTCGTAATGCTTTTGCTATTGGTAATAGTTGCTAGTGCGTTTTTGATGAAAGCGACCGAACTTTCCTATGGAAAGAAACCGATTCAGTGTTGGGTTGCTGAAGCTTTTGAACCATATTTTTCCATGGAAAAGCCTGAATCTCAATCATATGAAATAATACCGGAATATAAGATTGTAGCTGATTCTATTGATTTGACTAAATGTAAAAAGCGGGTAATATACACAATTGCATGTAGATTTTGTTTTATATTCATCAATTATATGTTTTTAGATTGTTGGCACAGTTTCTGTTGCCAGGTTTATCAATGTTGATAATGCGGCATGGTTATTTCGATTAGCTGTTAATAAAAGGTAATATGCTAATTCATATTGCTCGAATAAGACATTACATTTAAATTGTAGATATCAGAGGAAAGGCGTTGCTCATTCTATGGTGCGAACCGTGCAAACATGGTGTAAAGATAATCGTTACTATGATTTGATGTTGGCTGTATCTGAATGTCAGGATAACGCTAGAAAATTATTCATGAATACCGGGTTTGTATAAATAAGATTAAATATTGCTAGAGATAGTTATATTACATTTTATTATTTTAGGTTTACAATTAAGCAAATGTATCACAAGCAAATTATAGGAAGTGCTATTACTTTGTTGATGTATCAATTAGAATGTACTATTACTCCGACATTTAGATGAACTGACCAGATAATATAATACCATTAATCTTAAGAGACGTGGCTGTGTCTAAAAGTATTTTTAGAAAATTTTTATAGAAACATTACACACTTTTTATATACATATAAGTAGACACATTCCTAAAACTAGAGTAAGATAATTAATTATTACTCATTTAATATATAACTTATAAGTAAAGTAAAAAGTCTATTTTCTTTTTAATTTTAAATCGGCTGATATATATGTATATATAAATATTTTATTATGAAACAATAGGTAGTGTAATATCGTTTCAATTACCTTTAATGGTTATTTAACGAATCTATGATCTATATTTTTCAATACACCTATGTGGTTGTGTTATATTAGATTGAAACTTGCTTAATACAAGTCTCATAGATAAGTTTTACTGAATTAAATTTTAAGCAAATATTAGTTAAGAAATTTTTAAGTAGATACCAAAGTAACTAAGTAAGTGCTCTCTTCAGAATTCGATCAGTTCTATCCCAAATAAAACACATGACAAACCTAGTTCTGTATAATTTATCTAGGTGACTCATTACTTTATGTATGACTAATATTGTGCTAGCAATTTTTTGCAGAGAGGCAAATACATTCCATATACGTAACTTAAACATTGTATTTGACAACAATTAGTATATATTTTCGAATATTTTATACTAAAATATTTTGATATTTGTGAAATGACTGTTTAAGCCTATATTTTACAAATAAACTGATTTTTCTTGTATTATAATTTGTTTTATTTATTATAGCGTTGTTTTCTACAACACATGATTGATTTACCCACATTATAGCTCTAAGAAAACTAAATATATTTTAATTATTTATAATTTTTCAAAACATTTTCCACGACACTCCATATTTTTTGAAGTTGCTCATAAAAATGTATTTCTTTGCTATAATTATTTTTAGTTTCCAGTTAAGTTGTGAGCCAATTTCACAAAATTGTATCCAAGCTGGTGTATTAATTATAGTAGTGATTTTGTTCAACAATACGGTGGCAAATTCTCTACAAATATATAAGCGACCTCAACTACCTTGAATTGAGAGAGTGGGGACATAATTAACTATAGATGTTGTCTAATTACCGGTGCCAAGGGCCCAGCATCTCTTCTTATTGCGTAAACTCACTAATAACGTCCCAATTATCATGAGAGGGAACAAACTATCTCTTTTAACTTTAAATATATCATAGATTCACGTGACTCTAATACGTAATGCTTCTAATTAGGGAGATTCGAATGAAATGATAGCCAACTCTATGGCAGTGAGCAATAGAGTTAAAAGTCAGATTCGTGACGTAATACTCAACTGTGCCTTTCGATGAGGATATCAGTGTATAGCTGTTGAACATAAGGTATTGGTTAATGGCGATTAATAGCAAACGAGGAAACGTTCTCTTTAGCTGCGAGTGTAGAGATTTGTGTTCCAACTTGTAATCTATACTGCACAATGTTGTAGTTGATTATATGTGAAGTGGCTTCTGAACGTGCGTATTGGGGGGTGTAAAAAAACTTCGCTAATAATAAATAATGATTTAATCGCAATGAAACAGACAAAGATACAACCTTCAAAAAACATTAGAGGCTTGCTAACAATAAAAAATCAACAAATAAATATACACAAGGTTTTATAAATCATATGTCTTAAAAAATATTCCTAAATTTCCGTAAAGTATCCAAGCGATAACTACACATGATATCTAAAAGAAAAAGACAAAAAAAGAGAAGGAAAATATATTTTACAAACATACCTAAAAAGTATACAATAACAAAACGTTCTCTCTGTATTGTTTATTAAGTTTCCCCACACAATAAAGCATTCATTTCTCTTTAAGTATTATTAATTCTTAACAAGAGTTTTTTTTTAATTATAGTAGTCACCCTCTACGGCCTAACATTTGTACCAATGAATCAATAGTAATTATTACTTCATTTTAAATTTTATTGTAAACATTTACTTTTCATAGACAAATATAGTGAAAAATTTAATCACATCACGTCTCAAGATATTTTTTTGTTAGTTTATTTGTTCAAAAAATACATTTACCGATTTAAAAATCTTATCTAACAGTTTCTCCATCATCATCGACACTCTGTGCGAACATTTTTTTTTTTTCATACGGTCCTCATCTTATCATCGTACTTTCATGAATGCATATACATTTTACATTATAGAGATATACAATTAAATTATATTAAAATATGGCATTCTTTTTTTTATAAATCTATCATCACACGGTTTAGCCTCAATGGACACTCAATCTTTTCGTTCCCTAAATTAATTTCATCGAGTGAATTTTACCGGTCCCTATTGTTTTTTTTTTCATTGCTTTATTGGTTTACGAACTATACTCGAAGGAATTCTATGTATAAAAAGTAGCGACCAAGAGAATTTATTGAGAAATGCACATTTTAATCATTAAAAGCTCTATGAACAAACTTCCTCTAATGTATGGTAAATAAAGAATGTTAAGAAGAATTCTTTGTTGAAAATTCTGAATTTTCGTATTATAATTATTATTCAAATTTGACAAATTTGAATTTTTTGTTTTTACAGCGGGGAATGTTATTCTGAACAATCAGAGTTTTAAGTTTGCAAAAGGCTTCTAGTTTATGAAAGATAGATCTTAACACATAATTGCATTTAAATCGCTTTAAAAATTTATTCAAACAGTTTTAAAATGCGTCGGTTCAAAAATAATAGTTTGGGGAGTCCCCAATATACTGGACAAAAAGTATTCTATATAGAACAACATCGATATGTGGATATCCTACAGAATGTATTTCCACCTTATTCCGAGTAGGAAATGCCTTTAAAATGGATGCTAATGCAGAAAAATGATCTTAAACATACTAGTCGGCAGGCGAAGGACTGGTTCAATAAAAATAGGATTGAGGTTCTGGAGGGACCAGTTCAGTCTCCAGACCTCAATTGTGCAGGAAACGTTATTGTCCATCCCTCGTGATCGTTGTCAAAAATTGGTTGACAGTATGCCTAGAAGATGCGTGAAAGTACTGAAAAATAAAGGCTCGCGAGTAAATATTAGAACTATATTTATTTTAAAATAAATAAAAAATTGTACTTTCATGCTTCTCCGCATTTTTGCTTCAAGTGTATATAATTGCTATTAGTTTGTCGATACCATTAACAAATGTTATTCTGATTAGCAACTCATAAATATAAATTCACTGCTGGATCTTTACCTGTTCATTACTGCTCAAAACTGATATTCGTTTTATCAAAAAATAAATTAACTAAGTAAATGTAATTGTATGCCTAAGATGTTGATACTTGACAATAACTTAGCTGTAAAAATTTTAAAACATTTTAAAGTAGGATGGTGATAATTGCAGTAAATGTAGCAAAATGAATTTTTGTGTTCAAATGGATGGCAATGTTCTCTTAATATCTCGATCAGACTTCATCATTGCTTGATTGCGACATTTTTTATCATTGCTAAATAAATTAAATTACACAATACGTATTATGAACAAAACAACACTTCAGTCTTAAATGTCTGTAGAGAACATCTACATATTTGAGACGTTTAAAAAGATACAGTTCATCGCATATTAGATATGTGTTGTTAAGGAAGTGAAAAATATATTAAGAGAAAACCCACATTATTCCCTCATTCCGAACTTTTCCCACTCTCAAAGGTGTTTCGTTCTGCAATTCAGGAGTATTTTATTGACATAATCTTAAGCGCCCAAAGAAAAATCACATACCATGAAAGACAACGTCAAATATTGAAAGTATGTTAACTAAGTCAAATACTGTTAAATATTGAAATTGAAAATTGAAGATTATTGAAAATTTGATCTGAAATCTCACTCTACAAAAATACAGGAAACAATAAAGAAAGTTGAAAGTTGGGTATTAGTAGATTTGTGGTTGAAAGGACCAAAGGACGAAAACAAATAATTTTTCAGAAAAATTAATGATAATATCTTTTTGCTACTGTGATTTGGATCCTTATCCAAAAATGATGGAGCAAAATCACAGTAGAAATGCAGAAGCGATCGTAATAGTAACATTCTGTAGGTTATTTTCAACTTGGTCATTTTGGAAAATATTCTAATTATGCAACTGCTTAATAGTAACACAGCCCAAACACCTTGGCGCATGTCTCGATCAGACGATTCCAGGGTCATATTAGGGCGATTCGAACATGCCACTTGCTAGTTCGTGGGCTGGCTAAGTCCGCATAAAGAAAATCAATAATTTGTCTCACGTTTGATCAAAAGCTTCCATAAAACTTTATTTGCAAGCAATTGTAATATCCAACAAGACACCTTTTACCTAAAATTCTATCATGCAATAAGAGTTTAAAAAATCTTCTTGAAAAATCCAAAGAGAAAGCTTTTAGTGTACAAAAAAGTGCAGAGAAAAGAGTGATAAAAGTCACCACTAAATCGTTCACTGAAAGTTGGGAATGTGCAGAATCTCACTTCTGTGTGTTTTGTACTATTGTACATTGAATATTTCCGTTTCATTTAAAGTTCTAAGATATCATATACCTATAAATAGGTGTGATATCAAGGACTGTGGACTCGTAAATTATAGATAAAACATTGGTAACACCGACACCACAACGTTTGATTATTTGGGACATGTGTTTCGAGAGTGCATGAGCTCACATCATAGTTTTTAATTTCATTTATTGCGCTCTCGAAACACGTTCCGAGTAATCAAACATTGTTATTTACACTATCTGCTGTCATGATCTTACTTCAGCTTCGACGGCTAAATTTGCAACTATTTATAAATTAAGATGTGTTCTGTATGCCTTTAGAAAGATTTAGGTCCATTTCACATGAAAAAATTGCTAAAATCCAGAGCAGGGGTAGTCAACCTCTTTATACTTACCAATCCATTTAGTGTTTGTAGTAAAATTTTCTTACGATCCACCTGTTTAATAGTCTCCCACATCAAGTCCAGTACAATTTGAATACGAATTGGGATCATAGTTTGAATAGTCCACTAGTGGGTACTAATTGACTACACCTGATCTAGAGCATAAGCTAAGCATTAAGTACATTTTGGGATGAGAAAGCTGTGTTGTAGCTTTGCAGTTACATATTTGGAAAATTTTACAAAAACTAAATTCAAAAACAGTGAATATTAGAAATATATATATATGAAAATGGATATATAAATGTTTGCACATACCTATATCAGTAAAAATATAGAAGGCTCTAATTGTTCACCAACATAGAAGACACCGTAAGATTGGGAATCGCTTTTAGGAAGCACAATACTTAAATCTATTATTGCTCGTTAGACAAACACATCGTAAAAGCTGAGTCCTAACAATATTTTATGTAGAAGTTCGATACTTCATATCAATCAATGGTGACTATTCTTTAATTTACCACACATTAGAGTTAAGACACCTTAATATTATTCGAGTTGTTTTTATGCGAATTTGAATGTATTATCGCAGTTGATCTAATGATTTATTGTGAATTTAAATCAAATAATATTAAGAGATCTCGACATCTATTATTGTTGTGATGATGATTTTTTTTTTGTATAGTAATATTTTTCGATTAGTAAGAACAGATATCAATCTTATAGAGGTAAAATAAAAATCACCACATCAACAATAGGACTATTTATTGTTACTCTTTCAAATAGTATATAATTCTTTTATTTATTACACAATAAATGTTCAGTAAGATGTTTTTTTTGCTTTTTTTTTTACAATAATAAAAATTTAACAATTTTTTTTTCTTTTCATCGTTATTATTAACCAATGCACGTAATAATAGTAGTGGTAGGATTTTAAATGCTCGCAGTAAACATATACCAGCTATTTTTTACCACGAATATTTAAATAACAGACAAAAATGCTATTACAGCCCGTCGTCAAATAATTAAAAAATATATAATATATTTAATCTGTATAGTTTATTATCATTTAGGTATATTGGAACTAATAATTGGATAACTATCATTACACAGGCTGTCAAAAAAGAAACAAAAGGAGACAAAAAAAATGAGACTAATGAATCAATACGAACTGTTCGAGGAGAGGTGAATTTTAAATTGCGCGAAAAATTAATAATAGAGGCATTCTACATTTTTAACATCCTGTATAATCACGTTACATGTACGAAATATCAAGTTGTTGCAGGCGGAATATTATTATTTATGTATATTATAGTTTATGTTGTCTATAATAATATACAAAAAAAGTGAAAAAGTAAAAAGTCTGAAAAAGATTGTAAAATGATAATATGTATATAATGGTAAATAAATTAACATATTCTTTGGTAATTTGTATATAAAAATCTATGATATAAAAACACATATACGATATTTTATAACAAATACCTTTTTAGTTATCGTCTTACAATCTATTTCATATATTATGTTGCATAGAAAGAATTTCAATATCTTGAAATTAATGAGACTTGATTATGACTGCAGGACAGGAGAATTGGTCTCCTAACTTTATTGGCTGTACAGGGTAAGTTAATAAATAGTACAAACCAATTTGGAATTAAGAATAACTTCATTAATTCATTTGATACTGATTTCAATCCATAAATAACTGCAACATCGGATTATTTGATAATATAATTTAATTTTTATTGATTTTGAGATTCGATATCACTTTTTTGTAATAATAATTACGTTTAGAAGATTCTTTTTGAAACAAATACAGAAAATATGCCACGTGTGTAATGCAAATGTCATGTATAAAGAGGGTAAAATAAAATACTGATAAATAATTATTCATGATTATTTCTTCCATTTACTACTTTTTGATGTATATATATATATACATCCTACAGTAGTTCGGTCCTCCTCATGAAAACAAGCAATAGGTCATCCATCAGAAATAATAGATATATATTTAATTTCATTCATGTATATCACATATTTGTTCGCTCTAACCACAGATCCACCAAAAAAACGAAAGTTAGAATTTCAAATTTATATACATATTGCTATATCTGGATCCTCCAACTAAACTGCCATACTTCGGTCATCTGGGCATATATTTTGCTAACGGAATCACAGCGTTGTGTCTTCCGATATATACGGATTTTACAAACTGCAGTGCATCACTAATCCGACAGTGTTGCCATATAGTAGCAAGTCATTTTTGGTGATTGTAAGCTATGTCTTGCGCAAGAGCTTTAAGGTATTTTTTACATTATTTTTTTACATACAAAAAGCAGTAATATTTACTTAAAATTTACTTAATTGATCGTGATATTTAAATTTAAGATTAATCTACAACTATTTAAACTTCGTTAGGATTACAATTAATGGGATACAATTAAACTGTTATAAGAATTTTTGAAATTTGAATGGTATACTATATGTACATTAGGCGTAGTAAAAATATATTTCGATATCAAAAATTAAAAATAAACGGTATTTTTCTTAGTATGTGCTTTAAATCTTTTCATTTTATGTTCTTGAGAAATTCATACTATTTTCATATTTAACATAACATTATTAAACCAGTGTACTTAATAAGATTGACTACGTTACTGTACTATATAGTAAATTTTTAAGTGCATAAAAAAGGGCTGTACGTCTCAGGTTACTTTGGTTATTTAAAACTGTTCTATTTGATATATTGCAGTCCATAAAACATTATATTGATTGCAGAAGGTTAACTTCTTTTCTTTTTCCACGCATATTACTATATTCTCATTTTCCGCCACTTTCTAAAAAATGTGTAGCAACTTTTGCTTTACCTGTTTTATTTAATGTACTTAAAAATTGCGGCTAAAACCGCTGATTATCTCAAAATTTGTATTTAAATTGTTTTGCAGACGACAAATGTATACAAATTTATAATTAATATAATAATCTTATCAAAGCTAAAATAACTGAACTACAATACTTAGCAAATATGTCATTCAAAGTAGGTAATAAAAATGAAAATACTATAACATAAATAGGAAAGTAAAGAACAACGATCTTGTTGTAACGAAAGCGTTATGTATGACTCCCAAACCATAATATAATAGCAAGCTCTACCAAACTTGATCGATAGCAGCATTTCACTAGTTGCAATGCTGATCCTACCAACCAATTCCAAGTCAAAAACAAGTTAAAGTACTGTCACAGTTTATTTATTCAACGTGAAAAGTCTAATCCAATCCTAATGAATGTAAAAGGTCTCCGTTTGTACGATTTAATGAAAGTACATAATGAAAATACCCTAATTCGAGTAGTAGTTGCCTATATAGGGTGCCGTATCAAAAGTCCTGCCAATAAATGAAGTATGGTATTTATAAACTACGCAAAAAAATAAATCACACAACATAAAAATATTACACTTAGCAGAAAAAAAAGGAAAGAAGTTTAACCTTCTCGAATCGATAGAGATTTTTAAAGCCCGTAATAGATCAAACCTAACAGTTTTAAATGACCAAACTGACCTGATGTATACACCACTTTTCCTGTTTGTAAAAAATTTAATATATAAGAAATATGTCTTCATTATAACTTACTTTAGTTTTGAGAATGTCCTAACAAGATTGAAACTGCAGTCAATAAGAGGAAATAAATAAAATAATTTTATTTTATATGAAAATTAAGATGTATTTCGTTCATTTTGTAAGTTCATCATAAACTCCATCATTAGAATTTATTGCACATTTTCCAACTAATTACGATATTTGAAAATATTACATCTTTTTGTGATAGTGCTAAAAAATGCAAACAGAATGTCCTCGCATAAAACTTACTCCCTGTGCAGTAGATAAATTGGTTAGCATTTTAGATAAATTGAACATATTCACAGAAGGTATATTAATTTAGTAAATAAAAGTTTGATATGCATAAATATCAAAAATTCAATAATCTCCAGTATCTTAACAAAAATACCATGATAGTCTACATTAAAAAAAAGAACCATCTTACGAAAAGAGGAAACAGTATCACATCTTTGGAATGTTCTTATTAATACGAGGGCGTATTTTTATGTTATCTATCTAGCCATGAAAAAAGGACATAAGAAAACAAAAAAACATTTTTATACACAACTCCCTTCAACACTAATACACTTATGTGTATTCCAACTTTTTTTCCAATTGCCCCATACCCTCAGAAAAAAAAATGCTTCGGTAACCCCGCAAAATATTTTTCAACAGCTTCGTTGAATTGTTCATCAGACGCAAAACGCTTTCCCTTAGATGCTTTTTTAAATTTTTGAATTGGAAGAAGTCTGACGGAGCTACGTCGGGGCTATGGTGGATGCCTTAACTCTATAAACCCACAGTCATTGATTATCTGCTGAACTTTGGTTACCTTATAAACCCGGCATTTGTCGTGCAACAACAAGTTTTTTTGTGGATAAGAATGCGAGCGGTTTTCCTCTAGAGCAGTTCTTACATTTTTTATTGTGCTTCCGTCGTAGGGCTCTCTATTTATGGTAGACCCTCTTGGCATATATTCAATAAGCAAGACTCCTTCAACATCCCAGAACACAGTTGCCATCAGTTTTTTTTTCCAGAAAATTGTGTCTTGGCCTTTTTTGGTGGCGGAGAGAGCTTATGAACCCTCGGCATGGGTTCTTGTTTAGTAGGAGGGTCCCAATGATGTACCCAAGTCTCATCCTCGGTGATAATTCGAGATAAAAATATTTTCTCCCTCTTCAATTTGGCCAAATTTTCTTGACAAACTTCTTTTCTGTACAGTTTTTGTTCAGGTGTAAGCAACTTGGGTATCCACCGTGCAGACACCTTCTTCATACCAAAATCGTCATGCAAAATTTTGAGGACACTTGCTTCGGATATACAGGCTTCATTGGCACTGACAGAGATCTTTACACGCCAATCTTTCGGTACCAAATTTTCGACTTTTCGCACAATGTCTTCAGTTGGAGCTTCAACAGATCGTCTGGACTTTGGGTCATCATTGATTGACTCTCGGTCCAATCGAAATAGTTTAGACCAATATTTTACTTGAAAATAAGATGGTGCATTTTCCCCATACACAGCAACAATTCTTTCATGAATTGCTTTTGGACCATTGCCTTCTTTTGTCAGGAACTTGCTTATCAACATCCTTATACTGCGATGTTCAACCTTAGTTTCACTCATTTTATCAAGAAGTAGACCGTCTCAAATCTCTGTACACAGCACAAACTAAACACAACTTAGCACATGTACTTCTAACAGTGACAGCAATTTTTCAATAATTTGTTTGACATCGTCACTCTTTTATTTCATAGCTAGGCAGATAACAAAAATACGCCCTCGTATTATATTTTACTAACGTATTTTTTAATAAAACAAACTTATTATTCTTTAGGTCGATACAAAACGAGTCTAATTGGCCAAGCAGACCAATAACATTTTTACATCAAATGATGGTAAATGATGTATGTACATGCAATTAAATTCAACACTGTATTCATTACAATACAATAAGAGTCCCTAATGATTACCTAATTTGTATTTTATTTTTTTAGAATGAATCAACAGCGTTTTTGGTTCTAACCTGATTATTATTTACGTATTCCGTAAATTATTAATTTTTCCTATTTATAGCCTCTTTTTCAGTTTTGTTTCTCCAACTTCTAAAGAAACGGGTGCAGAAGTGGTTTTGCAACAGACCTCATGGTAAAAAACAAAAACTAAAAATAAAAGTTTTTGTTGGAAATCAATAAAAAAAGAAATTCTGAATTTAAATATTTTTATATAATTTATTCTATGTATATTGTAGCTAAAATTGTCATATGTTCAAGGCGGTTTTATATTGTTTCAATATATAAACAAAAGTGTTTTAGTTTTAATTTGCAAACGGAATGCGCCATCAAAAGGCTATCCCTTTTTATTAGTCTAATTTTAATTTGTTTAATTGCATTTTAACATACTTTGCAAAAAACTTATAAAGCTATTACTTACAGAAATTAATATTCTGTATATTCAGTTTTTGTAACGGGAAAAACAATTTTCGCAATAAAAAAAAATTAAGTGTGCTCGAAATTGCGTAGAAGGCGACTGTAATAATAAAATATTCCCAATAATGTAAATATAGAAATTATTAATAAAATACTCCTTGAGCAAGAACAGTTTTTACTTATCCATAAATAGCTATGCAACATGTTTTATTTTACAATGTACTATTCATGATGAAATAACGATATATTTCTACTTTCTCATTTCTTAAAACGATAAAACGAAATTCTAAAAAGATATAGTGATTCTATATTATTTTAATGTATGTATTTAGAAACGTATTTTTATTTTCATTATTTTATTTCCTTGATTTACTGAAGAACTTACATAAATTCTTGAATAGCCAAGACAATATAATAATTCTACATCATTCTATTCGTGCTAAATTCCATACACTGTTGTCAATTTTACGGAGGATTTATCTACTGCAAATGTTAAATTTAATATACGGAGGATTACCAATCTACTGCAAAGTAGAATCAAAATATACACCTCACAATATACGGGCTACCGTAGTGCCATCGGTGACTACGGCAAAGTCCGCAACTAAAATACTCGAACTACCTAAAAAACTGCTCTAAGTCACCCGTTTAAAATTTTACTGGGTGGTAGGAGGCTACAAACCGATTACTTTTACATGGAAAGCGATAGGTCCTCCGTATACGGGCGACCTATTGCAGCCGGATGACCTATTGCATGCAAATTGTCTATCAGCGGAGGACCTAACTACTGCAGGATACATATATTTGTATATGTATATATATGTATATTCACACAGCAATCAAAAAAAATATTACCATTTATTTATTATACATAAAATAGTACGAAAACAATATAAAACAAAAAATATATCCAAGACGTAAAAAAAGAATATAAACAAAAAAATAATCGCCAACGTATCCTTGATAAATTCTAGATTTCAATAATAAAAAAGTATCCTAAAACATTCGTCATAAATATAAGAAGTTACGATTATTTACTAAAGAAAGAAAGAAGGAAAAAAAGAAATATGCTTTTCTCTTGCATCTTGCAGTATAAATAACTGGTTCTGTATTTTGCGTACAATAGTTTTCTTGTCGATCTCATTAAAAAATGGCGGCGTAGCATCATTGTCAACACGATTTAAAAATAATAAGGTAAACTTGATATTTCGCATATAGTGACTATATACGAGGCATTACTCTATTTCATATTGCTGTTCCGAGCGAGGCCTTTTTATTTCCGGTTCATGCAGGCTATCTTGATTCTCACCGCCGCTCAGCGGGCTATCTATGCTCTGGTCGTCTGCGTGTCTCTTTAGATCTAATCCAGCATTATTGTAATTGGCACCGCTGTAAAGTTAAAAAATAAATCATAAAATTCATATTTACAAGTAAAATATACATATATATGCAAACACATATTCAAAGAAGATATTTTTGTTGGACCTCAGATGCGAGGAACATGTGATAAGACGCAACTTGCATGTACACTCGGAGAAAAACGTAACGATGCAGTCCTAGTCAGGGGTGAGGATTCACTAATCGCAACTATCTTTTTTTTTGGCACAAAATTTAAACCAGTTTAACTTTTAATCTACACAGATCATTTTGCAAAATAGAGAAACGTTCCGTTTTGCAAAAAACCACTTGTAAAGTTTTTAATGTTTTGATTTATCAACATGAATAAGATTCTAATTTCATCAAATTTAAATGCACCCAATGAATGATGAATGTATGTATGTATTGTAGGGCAGTAGACACAGTCGAACATACGATCTTTGATTGTGCTTGATAGAATGAACAGTAAGAAGACTCATGGGGGATTGGGATGTATAGCAAAACCAGAGATCAAGGTGCCGTTGACGTTAGTTAGTAGCTAAAACGACAACTGAGAGACGTTTTATGACGTAAGAAAGAAAAGGATGTAACGTGGGTATCTGATGACATATCTACAATAGTTCCGGATGCAATAGAGGGTACTGAGGGTTTTTTTTATTTGGTAAGCTAATTGCAGAGGGTCCCATACTCCAGGACGTGTTAGAAGTTAATGGGCGTTTCTTCATTATCTCAAACTTTAGTCCAATTTGGAATTATAAACGTTTAATCTAGTTTATCAGTTATGTGTATTCTGCGACTTCCCTTTTATGTTTCAATGCGAAATGCAGTTGTCCATCTCAAAGTTAGTGTTAAGTTCTTTTAATCATCGGATCTTATCTCGATTCAGAATCTTAAATATATCAGTACACAAATGATTAATATACAACCGACAGCTTCTGATGTAATCAATATGGAAAATATATTACCTATATGGCGAATAGTTAGCAGCTTGCACAATAACAGGTTGAGGTGAGTAGCCGGCAGGTGACAGCGATCTTTCTTCCATACCAGCTGAGCTAGTCATAATATATTTTTCTAGAAACAAAAGTCTAAGTTAACGAGCATGAAAACAATATATAAATTTATTTAAATATTTTCAACATCATTACAATATTCTATTACCTTCTCGATGATCTTGCCCATTGGAGGAACTTTGCGTATGATCACCGTCACCTCGGTGAGGTAACAACAGTCTTGCCTTCGTGGTACCCACTAATGCGGACATTTGCTGATGACCTATCATGGCACCGGAACCGGGGTACGCCATGTTCGTGTTCCCTGGACTTCCGGGCGCAGATTGGCTAATTTCTAACATGTGTTCTGGCGCAGGCGAACCCTCCCTGGATAAGCATTCGGGGGTCATAAGTCCTGACATACTCACATGGCTAGGTGAGGCGGGTGCACTTCTAAAATAAAACCGTCTAAATCGAATGGATACAGAATTATGAGATATTGATTGATTCTTAATAACAACGTTTTTAACGGCCGAATTACGTTTGTGCTATATTCAAATTGTGATATATACACTTCAGTTAATGTTATAGTTTTCTAGATATCGATCAAATTCTGAATATAGTGCAAACTTTTGGAGGGAGCTATATTTAATCGAGTATTGAGAGATTCGGTCGCTAAAAAAGATATCGCTTGTTTTTATACCGAGGCAAAGTGAGCATTTTTTTATATTTTTTATGCGTTAATATAATTATTTATTTGTTTTTAATCTCTACTGCCGACAAAAGTGTTTGCTAATATAGTCATGACAATCTTAGAATATAATAAAGTATGGTAAATATGGATTTACTAATTTTTTTTATAATAATAATGATGAACACATTTTGGTTTTGCTTATTCATTCTGTATATTAATTATATTGAAGCATTAAGTAATATAGGCAATAAACACTGGTAAAATATATGAAATATATCTTTTAATTGTTCTAACCTGTAGCTTACACGGGCATAATTAGGTCCTTAAATGAAATATACATAGATGTCTGAAACAGTTTTATTTTAAACATATATATCGACAAGCAGATAATTGGTTATGAATGCATTAATTTGCCTTCTTCCTTGGTTGTAGTTTACATTATGTCATTATTTCTGTATGTGTAAGCAAAAAATAATAGTGAATATGAATGTGAGTGAAATTTTAAGAGCGTGGTAGTAATTACGTGAATGAAACATCTATTTAAGAAGGCTAACTCTAACTTCAGAAAAAATACTTGTCATGCTGACTAGATTTTTACGTTTCAGCCTATTAAATAAAATGTCATATAATACATACCTGGAACTTAAACCAAATGGCGCTCGGAAACAAGGGACACCTCGCTGCCGCCGTCTCCTAAATGCCTGTTCTATAAGTTTTGATTCGGATTGCGGGTCTATTCGCCAAAAACTACCTTTACCGGGTTCTTCTTGACTTCGAGGAACCTACGACGTAAAATGTATTATTTATCAAGTTCAAGTTGTTGATTAACTTTATAAAATGTATTGTATAAATTTCACGCTTCGTGTACCTAGCAGAACTTCTTAACTAAATTGTCCTTTAAAAACGTTTATTTGAATGTATTTAACGTTTAATGAATATGCATTTATCTACCGTGGCAAAAGAGAAGTCGTATAGGAAATGGCCACCAGTTTGGATTTTCGAATAGCTAGATTTGTTCTGGCACGTCATAACGCTGGATGACAAAGATAGTAATTAACTGTGCACACAGATGGAAGAGATTTCAAAAAGCATTTACGAATATTCTAAGTGAAATGATCATGATATTCTTCTAAAGAGTTCTATGTTTCAATTTATAAGCTGTATACGTAATAATAATTCTCTATTGTTGATATATCCGGACGACCATCATTCTTCGTATTTCGCTATAAAGATAGCTCGCTCGAAGAAGCTGTTGTATAATTAATGAAATCCGAAAGATTAGATTGAGTACTCAATTCTATTCCAAGTTATCCGCAACTTTATTTCTATTTACTGAATTTTTCGTTTTTGACAGTCTATTGCAATGTCCTCAGATAAATTCTTATAAATGACTAGTAATGGTTTATAATGATGATTCTGAACTGACTTTGTGTACAAATTTATAGAAAGTAGTGACGGAGTAATTAAAATCTCTAAAAGTCAAACAGTTAGTGGCCTCTTGTGGTAAGGTTGTGGCTCATCATTCTTTATCTGTATCACTCAAAAAGTTGTCTTGTTTTCCGGATATCATTCTTCGGGTCATAGATCGAGGCACAATCCACGTGTTTACAACTTATAGTAAGTTTAGAATGAAAGTCACAACTAAATTGGAAAGAAAACTAGGATGATTGGGCATTTGCAGCGCAATATTTTTTAATACTGGAGAGCATAGCAAAATCTATTGAAGAAACCAAAGCTACTAGCAAAGAAAATGATGCTATTAGGAAAGCTGTCCGAAAGGAAAACTCTGACGCTGCAAATGCATTCACTCTATGTCCATACTATGGTTTCTGTGAATGCCAGGGACTTGTGGGTACTCGTAAAACTGAAAATTGCGATTTAATTAGGTCTTCCTATATAACGCAAATTATGGAAACTGCATAACGAGGTGGAAGTTTCTTGGCTGTGTTCAGTTAAAGTTTTATTTAGTTTAGTCGTAATTGGAGTGCATCATTTCAAGTGGCCCACCCTGTATACATATCTTCTTATTCACTTTTACCTAAAGGTAACAAATCAGCGGTCACTCATCGCTAGTCTACTGAGAAGTAGAATGATATTGATAATGAGTGAATCGGATCGATTCTACTACTTGAGGACAAGCTACCAGAATCGACAAATAACAATATGAGACATGTTGTCAGGCAAATCCGAGCAGAGTGTACTGGAAATCGTTTATAATAATGAGAGAAAAAAACCTTATATCGGCACAACCTTTACAGATGATTACAGTCGCATTTGTTTTGTTTATTTTCTTAAATCCAAATATGAAGTTTTTGAAACCTTTAAATATTTCAAAATTTTTCTAAAAAAGCAACAGAATGAACACATCAAAATATGATTTCTAAGGAGCAATGATATTATCCATCAAGAATCAAGTATGTACTTGTATACCGAAACAAAATGATGTGGCAGGAAGATTTAATCTAACTGTTGTTGACAAAGCCAAAATCTTATTTTTTGATCGAGATATTGAAAAACCCTTTTGGGCTGAAGCTATGAATACCGTTGTTTATTTAAAATACTACTCTGAAGGCTCTAGTATTTCAAAAATGCCTTTCGAACTTTGAACGAACAAAAACCCAGATGTTGGTCATCTAAAAATATTTGTAAACCCTACTCTGGTGCATGCTATAAAGCAAAATCATCTGAAATGGAACAAAAACGAGATTAAGCACATCTTTGTAGATGAAGGTAAAGTCATTAAGGGTTATAGGTTATAGGTATAATTTGGTTAAGGAATCATATAATTGTCCTTCTTCAAACGACACGAGGAAGACAGTTTTGAAGAGAAAACGACAAATGAAGAAGTTTATTCTCCTAATCTAAGTGTAGAAGTATTCTAAGTACCAAGACTATGAAAACAAGCAAAATTGAAGATAGATAAAGATTTGTGTCGTATTTAAGTAGTGATTAAGTAGTGAAAAATGATCCAACTAGGTTCTTAGAAACTCTGTTCGGGCAAGATAGAAACCATGCAATCCAAGATGAGTTGGCGTCCTTTGAAGAGGACTGTGCCTAGAAACTTGCAGTTATCTGTAGTAAGTTGGTTTTAGTAATTCCTGATTTAAGAGTAGGCTAGTGATTTTTAGCTTTTTTGTATTAGTTTTTGATCAATTCGACATTTTCAGATTTTAAAACTGTAAAACATTGTCCATTTAACAAAATCTCTATCTTCAATAATAAGAAACATGCAATCTGCCTTGATCTGGGGTACTGTAGATTTCTTATATTCAGACTACTTTAATGTAATACTTTAAAGAGAATAGGAACCTGGTGAAGGAAGCTTGAAATCAAACACAATTCACAGGTATTCAATCGAAACACACAATATCAAACTTAAAGCAATTTGTGCCCGAGATAACAAACAAAACAAAGGAAACCACGACAAAGAACATTTGGCGGAAATTGATTTTAAAACTAATCATTAGATTATTACTTATTACAGAGTTGCGTAATATTGCGTGAAAATATCTTTCCTGTGCTTTACCTACCTTTATAAAGTATCTATTCAAACTAAGATTGTGCCTTATCGAGTTTTGCCAGCCTTTATCGGCTGTCCTATAGTACGGATAATTTTTCGTGATATAACTGTAGATACCAGATAACGTGAGTTGTTTATCTGGTGCGCTGGCTATCGCTTGGACTATAAGCTGAGCGTAGGAGTACGGCGGTTTCGAGTCGTCCTTATTACTACTACTACTACTAGCGCCATAACCGTCGTTCACAACGACTGGTGGTATCTGTAAACAATAAAACATCCACAAAATTTTAAATTGCCAGATATCGACGGTTTTCAGTAAAAATGTTATAACTTCAATTAAAATAGTTCGTTTATTGTTTCTTTCTACAGTCATAATAATATAAATAAAATTTGTCGTTTGCGAACGAAAGCAGAATCGTTTCAATCTGAGCGATATTTGGATTGGAAGGTTGGAACACCGAACAATTTCACTTCGGAAACGCAGTAGCTTAAAACATTTTGCGCGTCTGTATCATTTTTTTTACAGGAAGAGCGTAACGCTACTGCTTTTGTTCGCAAAGGGCAAGCCTTTAGGTTATAAACATGCAATGATTCCGAGAGAACTTCAATTAATTTTCTTAAATTTCTGTAAACAAAACTATTGAATAGCAGAAATTCTCTCATAAAGGAGTTAACTAATAAAATAAGTATAATAAAAAAATATTTGGAATTACCTCAACTTGAAAACTTACAGAACTTCCATTAGAAGTTGCTTGTCTGTATTCAGGACTATGGCTAGATTGCATGTGATGGCTACCATCGTTGTGAGCAACTTGGGCTGCTACCATATGTAAGTCCGTTTGAATATATCTAGGACCACCTGTTTAAAAAAATAATGATAATGTCATATTAAGTTGTATTTTACAAAATTAGTGTCCTACCTCTAGGACTAGCAGGACAACTATTGGCAGCACTGATCGTACCGGTTGGTGAGGGAAAGGGACTTCCGAAGGTATCGGAATCTGGTATGCTGATTTTTAATGGCGGTAACGGGTACGACGATTGATGTGATCCCCCTCCCGATCTATCGCGTACCCTATTATTGGGAGAACCTATTTTTGGAGGTGGCTCACTGTTCTCATCCACTAACGATTGGAACAGCAGCCTAATATTTGTACTAGGAAATCTGAAGGTACATCTGTGAATAAAGAAAGAAAAGTGTTAGTAAAAGTAATTTATTTTGGTATAATAAGCATAAAAAAACTATGTACAAAGAAGAAGAAGAACTTGAAGTTTTTTTGTACTATAATTTTCCCCGAAGAAATTTTATCTTAATAAGGTAAAGAGATAAAATGTACAAATAATATTAGAATACTAATGACTAATGCGTTAAAATGGAGTTCCTGCAGTTCTTCAAATCTTGCGCAAACATCAGGTCGGTGTTAGGATAACATTTCTTACTTTCCTTTCAAAAAATAACGTTTATAAAATTTGTATAACTGTCAACGGTAATATTGTATAAATCAACGATGATGAATAAAATTATCTACAATAGAAGCTAGGTTATCCGGAACCGAATTATTGCCAAATTCGTAATGCTGGATTATCTGAGATGAGACTGGAAATCGATTTCGCGGTATAATCTCAAATAGCATTTTTTTTTTTTAATTATAATTATGGGCATAGGTTATACTTGGTTATACGATATACATACAACAATGTGTACTACAATCTATTATGAAATCTGTACCAGACCTGTCATCACCAGAGGTAATATAATAGTATTTTTTATATTTCATGTTATTTTCTATCAGCATGACATACCGGAAATGCTTTCTTACTTAAAATCTATTATATTTAAAATATGTACGCGGAATTGAATTTCCATCTTCCTTTCAATAAATTTCCCAGAATAGATTTGTCGTCCACTGTAGTGCTTCTATTTTTAAACGTCGTTAAAGATAAAATCAATAGATGCAAGTTAAAAGTTGTGATAACACTACTTAATAATTTTTTTTGTGTCTGGTTAGTAAATGTGGATGTTTAACTAATGTTGCTTAACTGATTATAGTGGCATATAGCTTAGAAAAACTGTTATAATGCCCAAAATCTACAATGTTGAATCTTTTTTTTTGTATTGTATCTCAACCAGAAACCAGCAGTAGTCTGCTCTAATAAAATAGTCTCAAGAACAACATAATTACCATCGCTTCTGTTATCAAAAAATCCATGGATAATGGCTTGTAATGATGACCAAGTAGCTAATTCTAGATTAGTGAGTTTGTCATCAAACTCTTCAACAATTTCTTGATTTCTGACGCAGAAAAAAACCCTGTCAACTTTGCTTTACTCAATTTGGGAAACGTTTTCCTTAAATTGTTCTTTATCAGACTTAATTTTATACGAAATGAAGGCAAAATGATACATTTTCCTTTACTGTCACGTATAATTTCCTCGCAGACCAAGAGCTTCATTTTGTAGTGGTATTTGATTTTTGGGATCTGCATGTTGCTCCTTCCAGACGCAAAGATATATTTTTATAAGTTTCACGTATGTCCACTGCATGAGTCAAAGGTACTGATCAGAGTTTGTTGCCATTGTATAGCAGCATTACACTATTCATATCAGCGCCGGAATATATGGGATTTTTCATTTCAAAAAATTCTGTAAACTCTTATTTCTTATTCTAAATGTGGTTATCTTTGTACTTCTAGTACTGTGTACTTCTAGATAGTAGCTTAGATTATTCCATTCTATCAGGAACAAATAAACCTCTCCACGCGACACAGGTTTAACTGCTAAGTGAATATCGGGGATATCGATTTCATGTTATGTTTTATTTGAATTGCCGCTAATATGCCAAACCATTAGAACAGCAATGGACATATTATTGCGGTTTTCTGCTATGTATTCAGTATGTGTACTTGTATCGGGCTATATACGAAATATGAGGTCTTCATTTTTTACCCACATCACCAAACACAATTAAACAACAGTTTATAACCCTTTTTAACTAATTTGGTGATTGGTCCTCTTTTTGTTTTTGGTATAAACTTGTCATACAGGCAGAAGAAGTTATCAGAGTGGTTTATGCAACTACTATGCCATTAGGTTACCTTACTGTTTATGCTGTACTTATTGTTAGCAAGACCTACCGAAATCCATGCAAAACAAATCAAATAAGACTGAAGAACGGTAACCCTATAAAAAAAAGATAAGTGAACAAAGCTACGGACATCATATATACAGTTCATTACGTACTTACGTAGTACATACGATGTAATATAGCTGTTAACTGGTATAATTGAGATTTTTTAAATGTTTTTTTTCGCTCTTATTGCTAATAATTTGAAAATGGTTTTTAATGCTACCATAGGAAGTTCCGTCAGCCGTGTGGAACCTGTGAATGGCTGTTCACTGGCATCTCTTTTAAAAGAGTCCGCTATTTCATTTCCTTTGATTTATGAGCGGCTTAGCATCCATCTCAACGCAACGCTGTCATGTTCTTCTCTCGTATAGCACGCCAACACCATCCTGGAATCAAACTCAACGGGCTATAGTGCCCTAAGAGCAGATTAGCTGTCAGAGGAGATTTAGATTTGATCGATTTTCATGTAGGTAGTTTAGAAATTTCTCTGAAGAAATATAGTGTTGGTTTCGCCATTCGGTTATTCTTCGATGGTTTTTTTGAAGTATTCGCAATCTAAGGAAAGATTTTCACGGTCTCCCGTTCTAAGAGAGTATTTCTGTCACCAACTACATTTTGCTTTGCAGAGCACTAAGATTGCTTTTGACCATGGACACTAACTGATGCGGGGAAACTCAGCACTGTTAGCTGTATGCCAGCAGATCCAAAGTCTTATAAATTTATTCACTGGATATGTACCATCAAAAAACGCAACAATTCCTGCATAAATTAGCTTACTCGCAGTTTTTCTGCTTTGAAATTTTTAGTTGAGTGCAATTGAATAAAAAACTAATTTAATTGAAAATTTTCAAGTGGAGATTGTGTGCAATTTTTGGCTAGTACGTGATCTTGAAGGGAAGGCGTTATAATAAAAAAAAAAAAGAAGTCGTCGATAAGGATATTGTTGCAGAAGAAACCGTGACGAAATTGGAATATAGTACAAAATATCACCTTCTAATAGACTAGTATCGACAAATATGAAGGATTTAAAAGTGTTTCACAATGAAAACAGGTCGTAATGGTTGTAATCAAGCTGCAAAAGTAAGAGTTGTCTATTATAAAAGCCAAAAAGATCGATTTAAAGACTAGTTTCTTCTTGTGGATACTGTTGTCACTTATAGACATCATCAGGTTTACTTTTGATTCTATATTTTTAAAACTTTATAGCCATTTTATAGCCATGACCGCCAAATCTGTGCGAAACCAAAACACAAATTCCATCATGCATATTGAAAACATCAATAATAATGCTATAAAATTAAAATAAGTGAAACAATACAACATAAGATTAGTCATTTTTTTATACCATATTCGTAAGCAAAATTATTTTGGAATTTTATAACGTTATATTTCAGTAAAAGAATAGCTATAATTTAAATTGTCAAGGTTTAAATATCGATAAGTAGATTTAAATCGAACGTAATTTACTATAAAATCAGTTTCATGATAAAATTTTATGAGCATTATAACTAGTAATTCCAACCATACAATCGTTTTCATAATTCTCACATACTACTGATAATAAAATTACAAATAAATAGCAATTTGAAATTAACGATTGTGAAGATACATATCTTTCTTTATTCTAATCAGACGATGTTGGCAGCGATGTTAAAACAAATTAAAGACAAGGACCGAAATAAACGTATCTGTTTATTGTGCAAGCGATTCTCATCTAAAATAAACCCTAAACGTTCGATTCTTCTATTATTGAATCAGCTATTAAATCAAGATAATCAATATGTTCTATCGATGGGATGTAGAGGATGTTCCTGACACATGTCTTGTGCAAGGATCACGACGTATAGTGCTTGCACAGAGACGATTTATTAAGTTAGGCGTTGCAGCTACGCCAAGAGATTGCCTTCGATAGATAACTAGAAATGTAATTACTAGTTACATATCATGCGTGTATAAAAGTTCGGAGTTAAAAATAACTTATCTGCTATAAATACAATTATTTCTATCGTGTATACTGCAATATAGAATATCGCGTATAAAAGAAATCTATATATTAGAAAATATATTTTATGGAAATTATAGATGAGTACACACAAGCGCCAAAAAGACAGGAAGCCTTGTTTGTATAATAATATTTTATTTTTAACGTGTAATGCATTTATTTAATAAACGTAGGAAGCAGGTGTAATTTCGTTTATCTTTTGAATCAAGTGCTACTCTGTGCTATTAAATGTAACAAAGTACACAATAATAGACACATACAATTTCAAATATTTGTAAAAAGAGCAATAATTCATTTGTTTATGTCAGATAAAAGACGGAGTGATTTACATAGATACATTTTAAGATTGTACGAGCGTACTACATTTTCAGTTACAAAGTCTTTATGTATTATATGAATTAGTTTCGAAATTTAACATTGCAAAGATAAGTCTAAAACTATACGTAGGTATTTAAAGTTGGCAAATGTTTTTGCTTCTTTTAATAAGGCAAGTCGATTTAATGAAGCTGTGGATATGCGTACCAACAAATATTTAATATAAGATTAGAAAACACCGTTTCCTGTGAAACGGTGTTTTCTTTTATTATTATCGAAACTTCACAGACTCGCAACTATCACTATTTAATATAAGATTAGAAGACCTTATTACCCGCATTATTTTAATAACTTTGAAAAGCAAGTTGGAATCATATGCTATAAATAATAATAAACCACAGGAAAAAATAAACAGCAAAAGACGCCAAAACAACGTAACACGATGCTCTTCAATGCGGTATTAGAAGTGGATTGTTTTTGGCGCAGTATTTCTACAGACACATCTCACAAAACCTTGTTTTAATAGACTCTGGAGTTCTGATCAAATATTAATGATGTATCTAAATCTATGAACAATGGCGTTGAATGATGATCAATTAGCTAATTCTAGATTTGTGAGCTTAGCATTAATTCCTTCAACTATTTCCTGATTTGTGATCCAATGAAAATTTCTTTTAATTTTGCTTGCATAATGAATGGAACATTTAGCACATTTTCTTCTATATGATTTCCTCACATCTCATTTCTTGAGTTTGTAGAGGTTTTTGGTGATGAGGTTGTTCCATAAACACACAAAAAAGAAATGTAAATCACTCTATAAACCAGTCAGAAATGCAACAAGTTTTAAATCACAGCAAATAAAATTTACATTTGAACCCTTCCAGCAGCAATGCCCACTGTACAAGCCAACACGGGTAAACCGTCTCCATAAGGCACATCAGGTTTAAGTGCTGAAGAACATCGATATACGTAATCTTATGTTCCGTTTTATATGAATGCCCAGCAAAATTAATAAGACCAAAACAATCATCAACCAAATGAGCAGTTTACAAAATATTTGTTAACAGTTTAGGACAAATCGGTCAAATCATTCAAATTCAGGAATCGGGCTTTGTATTACCTGGATTATTACCTATTGATCCAAAGTTTTCCGAGAAAGCATTTGATCAAGTGAAATTGGAAGAGTACAAAGCATCGCAATAAGAAATCCGTAAACGACTAAAAACAAATCCCCCCTACAACTGCTATTTTCAGAGTAATGGAGTTTCCACCACCATGAACTCTAACTATGAAAATAACATACTCGATCACTAAAGAAAGTGTCTCGATCTAAAATGATTAAGAAGAGAGTGGTTAAGAAAATTCGGATGAACCAGAGTTAAAAACGATTTTTCTTAATTAGATTTTAGATCTTCAGAAGACAGTAATGCTAACGGCAAACTCAGAAGTTTAAAATATACAGGAAGAATGGAGTAACAGGAAAAGATGCGCCAAAAACTCTGTAGACAAAATTATAAGCCAAAAAACTATTAGAAAAGTTAATCAATGGCTGAGGATGACTGCAAAGAAATTATCCAAGAAAAGAAACTCATCAGATTAATGTGGTTAAGAAGAGGTATCAACAAATCAGGAAAAATAGCAACAAATTCATAAAAACAAAGGGGACAAAATAGCTTGAAGAAGTAATGAGCACAATTGAGAATAATAATAAGAATAAGAGGCACCTTTGAGTCGGAAGAAAATTTCTGAATTAATTTTGGATCTTCAGAAGAAAGTGAAAATGCTACGCTCTCCCCCAAAATGGAGAATCTATTGCTTACATGTTACTACTTCGTTTACTGTGATAAATTGCGGTGTTAAGTAAAACTAAACATAATTCTTCTTGTAGATTCAATTTTGTCTTCGACTTGAGTTTTTCTTGCAATCAACTGTTATTCATAAAATAAATTGAATCTATCTAGACTTAAAATATAAAGATTTTATTTAGATCCCACTAATGATATAGATTACTGTATTCAGTGATTCACAGTGTTAATTATATAACAGTAGGATATTTTTCATTAAAAATAAATTGCACCACCTAGCATGAAGATATTATACGCTATCGTAAGAATACATGCCCAAGAGTGAGAAGCATACATTGTCAATTTTTTGCATTTCTCAATTAACTTAACCCGAATTTCATTATATTTAGATAATTTTAGATAAAGGGGATATAATAGGTACAGGATAAGTAGGTAAAACGGATGTTTACGCAAATTGTTGATAATTAGTTTAGGAAAGTTTGACAGCTGGCGAAGCTTTTACGGTATAATTTATAAACATTACGATAGGTATGTACCAGCAATTCAAATGGGAGATGATTATATTTAATGAAATTCAAAGTTCCAATTAATTTCAAAACGATGTTCATGTGGAAATAAGCAACGCCCTCTTACGGCATTTCATAAAATAATTGTTACAAGTTTAATTATATTTATATTGTTGTAATTGTTTAAATTACATCCTGCTTCTTCTAATAAATAATTAAAATCTTCCGTTGTTTAAAGTTGTATTATGGACATGTCAACTTGATGTTGATTACCTCCAAATGATGTTTAATATAGTTTTAGTATACCCTCTAATGGTATAAATAATTTATTGCGCAATTAATGATAAATAAAATTACATCACATTTCTGTTAATTTGAAGTAATTGATGTAAAACGGTCATTGATACAAGATTTGTTTGTAAAGATTTTTTAATGTTCCAATTATTTTAATGGCAAATATTACAAAGAAATACAACTCTTCAATAAGTTGTTTTTTTCACTGTATACATCGCACACAAATAAATAACGCAAACTCAAAACATTGCTCACGTTTAACATGTATGCTTTCTATATATGTATGTATATTTGAAATATTCTGTATTTACATTTTAAATTCTTTCTGCGTACTGGAAACGGTATAATTGTATTTTCCTAATTTGTTCAATTTTTTTGACCTCTATTTTACGGTAGGAATGAGTAATGCGGATGGTATGATACGATGCTTTCCAATGTATACCTAGATGTGTTGAAAAACAAGACATCTGGGTGGACATATGTATCTTATTGTTAGTTAATCTGGTTCGTAACTTTCTGATGTTGTGGTTTCTAATCAACAACAACACTGATAAGGATACAAATCGTATTTTTGTACTCATTCCGAGAAAGTAAACAATTACTCATGTTAACCAGCAAATAAGGTGTAGTTATAATTTTTAACTTATCTAATAATATGTTTTAATCGAACATCAATACATCGAGTATGCTGTAATTCCCTGCACTATGTGAAAGATGCCTTTTTATCTATTTGAGTGTTTGGATATTTTGTTGGTCTGACAGTTTTTTCTGTTTAATTATATTTAAAGAAAATAATGCTGACACATCATTGACTCTAAAACTGTTTTTTTACTTTCGGATAGATAGCAGTACTGTCTAGAATGCTGACTACGTGACTTAAAAAGCCTGTAGTATGTTAAACAAAGGGAGAGACAAAGCTGAATAAGCAGGAGAAAAATACAAGGATAAGAAAAATTGAAGAAATTTTGTATAAAAATGATAAGATGAAATAGAAATACTAGCTTACTAGTAAAGATAAAACTGGATCAACTGGAATGGGATTCATGATAAGAATCGAAGACCAAGTTTCACAACTGAAATGAATATGTATATAGTATAATAAAATGATTAATCATATGTAAAACCACAGGGATTTAGATGGACCATATTCTTATAGTCAAAAAAAGAGAAAAATGTATACATGAAGCAAGATTGGAGCAAGGAGCTAAGCTACTGATAGCAAAGCAAAGCCTACGAATGATAGAGAAAAGAAAATAGAACAGTAAAAGTAGAAGTAAAAAAAACAGCTAACGGTAAACCCAGAAGTTTGAAATATAGAGGAAGAATGAAGTAACATAAAAAGTTGCGTTAACTCTGTAGTCAGAATTATAGACAAAGAAATGGTACCACATACCAATATATAAGAAAGGAAATCCAAAAGCATGCTCAAATAATAGAGAAATTACTTTGCTTAATATAACATTCCTTTAACACATAAAGAAAGAACAACAAATCAAAAAAATCTTTAGAAGCGAGTCTTCGAGTCTGAAGAAAGTTAAAAACATTGCGGCAAACTGGAAGTTACCGGAATTACAGGAGAATTAGATTGTTTAACTAACAAAGTATACAGAGTCGCAACTTGGAGATTGCCAAGACTGTTTCAGAAGAGGTAGATCCACCATGGGTGCAGTATTGTACATTTTACACCTTAAACAAGCGAGTTTGAAACGAAAGAAATAAATATAGAAGTTATAAATGTCATGAGGGTCATAGACATATCGGGAAAGTTGGTGAGGTTGGTGGAAATGACAATAAAACACTCAAAACCAGCGATGTTGATAAAAAACAGAGAAACTGAAGACTTCAAGGCCTATTGCGGGTGTCAACGAGATTATGTATCAGCCCGCCATTTATTAGTTAAAATAAAACTTTGAAATTCGGCTTCTTCAGGTGCACTCAGTTGTTCTAGTATATACCGTTAATTTTGAATTTTTAAATACAACATGTATTATTTCTGTTCATATTCTGTTTGTTCTAAAAATTTGCCATCTAGTGCAGGTCAACTTTTGACATTTCTGTCAAAGATGGCGGTATCTGTTAAATTTATCCATTAAAGTGAAACTGCTTTGCAACAATTGTCGAAATGTAACAACCATCAAAGTTAGCTTTGAAAACAATTAAGAAACGTATTTTTCACATTTACACGCATTGGCGAAGGAAACTATGCACTGGAACTAGCAAAGACCGTTCCATCGGTCGGTCCAAAAGGTCATGGCGACCATTTTTTGGGATTCCCAAGGTGTGATCCACATCGGTTATCTGCAGAAGGGAATATCTACAGCGGTTTATTGACCCGATTTGATGCAGCCCCTTTTGCAGTGGAAAAAGTGCTTTTCCACCACGACAATATACCGGACCTAGCTCCCAGCGACTCTTTCTTATCCCCAAACTTGAAAAATCAGAGTAAGAAATTTGCTTCAAATGAGGAGGTCATCGCAGCTACAGAAGATAATTTTGCAGACGTCAAAACAAAAACTGCTTTTCCGACGGCTTGAAGAGACTGGAGCACCGTTTGAAAAAGTGTATTAATCTTGGAGGAGACTACATTGAAAAATAAAAATAAAAAACCACTGCCTGTCGATTCCGGAAACATTTCAGGTTGCCCTCGTATATGCTAGTTCATAAAAATCACTGTTTTAGAAAAAGAAAGATTTTTTTACAGTCTAAAACTAAACAGGTTTTGAAATGATTTGATTCTCGAGATCATGAAATATGTTGCAAATTATGTTAGAAAAGCGTTTTATCTGTTGTATTTAAAAAAAAATCCTTTAATCTGTAAAGTTTCATCGAAATCGAAATTTGCATTTTCCAAAATTCAAACTAGAAAATTGTTTTCAAGGAAAAATTGTGGAAAATAATTACTTAATTAAGTTTTATGTTAGTTCAAATTTAAGAATATAGGGAAACACGAAAATATAAAAGCTAGTATATGGTGAAATATAAGGCAAGATATTCGAGTATAATAAATAATAAATGCACAGCTAACTCGGGTGGATCTCAAATATTCATAAGAGCAACTCGAACCGTCCTTAACAAATTATGTATCGAATTAACTAACAATTTACAAAAGGGATAATTACTACAGCCCCTTTATTAATAACGAAAATGTACGAGTTATCACGAAACTTACAAAATCGACTAAATAATTCGTGACTATAATCAGATTGGTTTCCGATAATTTGAACGGGTTATCGGACCTATTTAGAAGTGTAAATCGAGTTCCATGCGCGGGGAAGATATATATTTATGCTCTGTCCTTCCGCAATAAAAAGACTTCGGGTCGTGGAGACAAACAGGACCCTATATTTAAATCACGGAACAATATAAAACGGAGAAAGAATTGTCTATCCGGAGTCACATGGTCTGGGTTTATTTACAGAATGCCTTAAAATAGTGCCACAATCGATTACTTAGAGTGAGTAAAGGATACTACATAAAAGCATATTACAAACTTATACATACGTATTAAATTATGTATGCTGTAATGTAATATATTATATCAACTCGAATTGGTTTAAATCATTTTCTTATTGAAATACAGCATGAATGCACACTAAGTCCATGGAAATTAAATTGACTCTCTTTTTTCGCCAATTTATATCTGCAGTCATCTTATAGTTAGGAATCAATAAATTACAAGATGTAAAGATTGCAGCATGTGGATCAATCTGAAACGAATTCACCCTACAGCAAACACATATATGTGGATACATATTGCTTAAAAAGAATGCTAGTAATATGTAAAATTAAAGTTTGTCCTCGACATACTCGTTCGAGATTTATTAACGCAGTATCACGTCCTACTTCAGACGAGCTCAACAGGAAGCTGCTCCGTCCTGATCGAAGTTGTGCGGAAGCATGCGACTCCGTCTGATGTAAATGGAGAGGTCTTTTATATTTCTTGGATTTGTGCCAAGACTCGATTTGGATAAATATAATTATGTTCAAGAAAGGTTATAGGGATATCCCTATCTTCACGATACCATCACAGAATTTATGTTGTGTAAATGTTAAAGGTTAAAAAAATATTAACACTAAAAATAAAAAGAAATTGGGATTTGAAATCTATCACATTTGTATGTATACTCTTAGACAGCCTAAACGTCCTAATAGTTTAATTCCTGATGAATTCTGTGATAAAAAAAGCAATACCGTTCAATTCCAATAGAATATCAGATTGTGTTTTGCATATCTAACAGTGAGGCTCAGATGAATAGCTTGGTTCAGAACTTCTGTCAGTCTAATGTGCTATGTTTTCTTTTTTTTACTTCCATCAGAATCTGACCTGGCGTCAGCTAATGTCACATGTTCTGGAGGCTTTCATATGGACAATATTTTTCATAGTGTGGAACTGGTCTTATTGCAACAGGCGAAATCCATTAGAACTAAATTTTCCGAGGTCCTCGTTTTGCAGTTTTGTTGCGGAGCTCGAGAAATTTACCGGTCTGTAGAGATAGTGACTGGGTCGTAACTTGGCACTCTTATTGCTGATCTAGGATGCGCAGTGTTCTCACCAACGGTGAAGGCCTGTCAGCATTCTAGTTTTATTGATCTGAGTTGCTATACACAATTCTCCATGGATTTGTAAATTGGACCCAAATCATGGAGACGCTACGAAGATACGTAAGGCATAGTTTTGAAACACTTCGTGAGTACTCTGCGAGTCTGAGACGTGGAGGCACTGGACTATGTCAAAGTGGCGTGGGTTAGAATTAATTTGAGAAACGTGGTGTAAAGAAATAACTTAAGTTTTAAGCTCAAGCAACTTTTCCAACAGAGGGGTGGATACAAGGGAGACCTCGTAGTGCCAGAAAAATGTTGTCTGAAGTCGAGTCGTGTATCAAGAGTGATGACCAGGAAAGCCTCTCACCACCAGATTTTGAAAGACAAACAGAAGATTCATGAAGACTGGTTAAGTGGCCATCGTTAGGAAGAGTCGAAACGGAAAGTTAGAAAAACCGATAACGAAAATAAAATCGTTTACGAATGGTTTTTAAATGCTAGATCGAGAAATATCCCGATTTCTAGGCCAATTTTGCAAGAAAGAGCCAAAATTATTTCAACTCGTTTGAAGAAAAATTCATTTAAAGCTTTTAACGGATGACTTGAATGCTTCATAACTCGACACCAAATTTCTTTTAAGCAAATTTGTGGGGAAGCTAAAGATGTTGACTTAACAGTTGTGGAAAATTGCCTGAAATAATTGAAGGTTATGAGTTAAAAGATATCGCTAACTGCGATGAAACAGGATTGTTCTTTCGCGCCCTTCCAGGTAAAACTTTGACTTTAAAAACTGATAAATGCGTAGGTGGAAAACAGCCTAAAGAACGACTGACAGTTTCTCTTTGCGCATAGGAAAAGCTTCGAAACCTTGTTGTTTAAAAAATCTAGATATTCATACACTTCCGGTTATCTGGCGTGCTAATAAGAAAACATGGATGACGTCTTCGTTAATCGATAAATGGCTGAAAACAACAATAAAATGAGAAATCAGAAAAGACATACTTTTCTTAGATAATGCAGCATGTCATCCACATTCACAGCTGTCAAATATCAAACTGTCCTTTTTACCACCAAATACGACGAGTTTGTCACAACCTTTGGATTGAGGTATTATCAACAATTTTAAAGTCCATTACAGAAAACGTGAGCTTCATGAAATTTGTGCCAATATGGGAGACTACAATTCAGCAACTGAATTAGCTAATAAAATTTCTGTGCTAGATGCTATTCGTTGGGTTTTAGTTGCACTAAAAAATATAAGCGCCAACTGCATAAAAGATTGCTTTAGAAAGGCAGGTTTTATTTTAGAAGACAATGAACCAGAGATTGAAGAACTAACTCCAGTGTAAGAAATAAATGAGGTTGAAATTCTGATGAAAGAAATAGACCAAAATAGTGCAACAATAACGGTTCAAGACTATATTGACATGGCTCAAGAACTTATAGTTAACGATGATGCAGCAATAGATGAATGGTTAATCGCTACAATACTTAATTATCAGATGGAAATACAAGACGAAGATAGCAATGACGATGATAAAGCTTCTGGGTTACGTAATATTTTTTGTTTAAGTTTTTTATTTTAAATATTTATTTAAAGTTTTACAGTAACAGATATTGAAAAAAATGAAAAAATAGTTTGCATCTCGGATGCATTCAAAAAAATTACCGCATTAGAAGAATACGCACAACGAATACAGTCCATTGGCATGTCAAAAACCCTATTGGAATTGCGTACCATATTGGAAAATAAATATCCACAGCTAAAAAAAAAAACAGAAGACTTTGGACGCATATACAGTAAATATCGTTTATAACGACATCTGATATAACGACATATCGGTTTTTGCGACGAAATTTCAAGGTCCTGATCAGAAATAATGCTTTCTAAACGCGAAACCTATCGGTTATAACGACATCTTTTATAACGACGGATATTTAAATAGGATGACTCCTGAAATTGTGAAAACTACAGAGGAGTGACTTTACTCAGTGTAGTAGCAAAAGTGTTCGAGAGGGTTCTAGAATGCAAACTGATGGAGAAAATTATAAACTTAATGGAATCGCAAAGTGGATTTAGGAGGGGATATAGTATTCAAGGCATACATGGCGTTCATAGACCTTGAGGAAGCGTTTGATAGGATATCAAAGGTTGAGATATGGAACATCTTGAAAAATAATAAGGTTGGTAAAAAGCTAAGAAGTGCAATTGAAAGTATGTACGGAGAATGTAGAAATATAGTAAGGAACAGAAATGTGGACTCGGAGGAGTTCAAAATTAAGCAAGGGTTGAGACAAGGTAGCTGCTTGAGTCCTACGTTATTCATCAAGATGTTGAATGAAGTTATGCGAGAAATAACAGCAAAAGTGGGTAAACTACAGATTGGATATTGGAATCTAGCACCGGTAAAGATAGCAGAGTGTGCTTTTGCAGACGATTTGGCAATCTTTGCACGTTCGGAGAAAGAACTACAAAATAATCTGGAAATATGGAACGCTGCTCTGTCTAAAGTAAATATAAAGATGAATGTAGAAAAAACAAAAATAATGGTAGTATCAAGAGAAAATAGGAAATTGAATATAACAATTGGCAACAACCATATAGAACAAGTCACGAGTTTAAATACTTGGGTGTGGTTCACAAGGAAATCAACAGCAGGAAATTAAAGAGAGAATAAATAGAGGATTTAATTAATAGATCTTCATCATTACAAACGAAAAAGATCAGATCTTGTAACGCGGAAATGAATGGTTCAAAATTCAGAGGAGCCACAACATTCCTATTAGCGGTCCGATATTGCAAGAGAAAGCAAATGATTTTGCTCGACGATCAGGGTTAGAAGATTTTAAATGCACAGTTGGATGGATTCAACGATTCCGAAAAAGACACAATATTGTTTTTGGTAAAATATGTGGCGAAGCAATAGATGTACCTAAAGCGATTTGTGACGACTGGTTAAATACAGTATGGCCAAATTTAAGAAAAGAATGTACAACTCCTTACCTTACTGGTAAACTCAGTAAGGATAGATTGACTGTTCTTGTAGCAGCAAATATGACTGGATCGGAAAAAATGAAACTTGTGGTTATTGGCAAAGCTAAGCATTCTCGATGTTTTAAAAATATAAAATCTTTACCTGTTGAATATGAAAATAATTAAAGAACATGGATGACATCAGCATTATTTGAAAAAATAATTGCACGATGGGACAATAAACTCATTCAAAACTTAAAAGCTATATAACTTGCCTTCCTTCCACCAAATACCACGTCAGTTCTTCAACCGACGGACCAGCGTGTAATAAAGTCCCTAAAGACACATTTTAGAAAACTTCGAATTATAAAGCTTTTAAAAGACTGACGAGAATGGTGTTCCTCAAAAACTAGATATCTTGCAGGCTATTTTTCTACTTTCCAAAGTTTGGGATCCCGTTTCTCAACAAACATTAGCAAATTGCTTTGCACATGCTGGGTTTAATTACACACAGCAGAAAACTCTTTTGATGACGATAATTTACACTTAGCTGAGTGGCTTTGTCTACAAAATGATACGGAAGAAAATTTACCTGTACACCTGGCAACACAAAAGGGTTGGGATAATTTTTCAAATGTTGATGAAGAATTCGAAACGGAAGAAGATATGACAGAAGATGAAATTTTAGCTGGGTCCAATGCAAACTTGGAGTTAGAAATAAACAACGATGAAGTGGAAAGGATGCATTTTCAGCAGTTGAAATGATTCAGCATTTTTTTACATTTAATCAAAATTTAAATGAATGTTTCGGGTTGTTTTAGTTGTTTTGAATTCTACGCTCCTATCGATCGTAATATTGGAGATAAATGTTGGTACGTCATTATATTTTTAAAATTGAAACTTTATTGGATGTTCCAGGTAGTTCTGAACCATTGTTTCAGAAAATTAAGCTTCCATGTTTTACTACATGATCTAGCCCATCATTTTTGTTAAAAGAACATTCTAATAGATGTTCCAGGTTGTTTTAGTTGTTCCGAACATTGTTCTATTCCTATCTTTCATAGTACTGGAAGAATAATGAATGGTTTGATGAATAATCTGGAACATTGCGGCACAAACCTGAAAAAATGGTTAAACTTGCTAATTTTAAAAAAATAATGAATGATGAATCAGGGGGGATAATAAAAATCAAGTAGCGTGATTTGTTTCACTTGCATTTTGAAAAAAGTATTCCAATTGTTCTAATTGTTAAAATATACACTTCTTGTTTTTATACGCAAAAGGAAAGAAATCAATAAAGAAGGAAATGAAAAAAGGCAGCAAATATTCTGCTTTTAATAGTACCTATATACATAAACACGCAGTAGCAATAAGTATGTGCTTTTTTAAAATTTTAATTATCCTTCCTGAATTATTTAAACTTGACGTCGAACGTCAATCGACCAGAAGTTCATGAAATAAGACCGCCGTAATGCGTTAATGCGCGTGCATTGTTTCGAACGTTGCCTATATCAAGGTCTCCTTTCCGTAAACAAACACTTTTACTCCGCCGCGTATATTATTATTAATTCTAATCACCGATAAGATAACAACGTTCGTTGTCTATTATTAATTGCGTTATGATTTGTTGTATAAGTGACATAGAACAATGTCGTTTTACAACAGCAATAACGCATGATTTGCTATTGGACATTAAAACACCTTGTAATTGACAGCGAGTAATTTCACAATGAATTACGTAGCGATGCAGTCACAATGAGTCTTCAAAATATTTAAAATAACAAGATTTCCAACTTTTTTCTAGATATTTATAAGTTACCTGGCTATTATTGTATAATAGGGAATTCGCAATACTGCATTTATCTCCATAAAAACAATGTCTCTTGTTGTTTATTAAATATAGCGACTGGTTTTAATTACGCTAAGCAACAGAAAAGAAAGTTTTTTGGCTAAAAAAGATAAATATGTGATATTGATAGTGTTTTGTTCTCTTCCATAGTTAAAATCTCCAAATCGAAATCTACTCCGTGCTCATCGTCTATTGCAGAGGTTCCCAATTTTTTTTTTTCATAGACTACTTTAAATTTTACTGGTTCCGGTGGACCCTCTGCAGCTACATTTCTACCATAATCCCAAAACTCGACAAAAAGTGTGAAGATTAGATCTAACTATGGAAATTTGCGTTGCGGCTGAGTTCCAACCACGAATTAACAGTTTTCGAGAAAAAAACTGAGAATTGATTGTTTAATTAATTAATTGATTGTGGTGTGAGTGGATGTCAAAAAAGTTGACAATCAAAAAAGTGATTCCATCCAACTTTACTTTTTTGACATCTACTCAGAGCACAAGAAACCAATCAATTCTCACTTATTTTATTTAAAAAACTCCCCATTCGAAGTGGTAAAAAATGTTCAAATATGTAATTAGTAAACTATTAATTATTATTGTTATCACATTACATCGTAATATAATTAAAATTAAACATTAATAACGCAACGCAACTTCTACAATGACAATCACAAAATAGTCATAATTTTAATGGCAGGGACGTACATGTAGCTTTCGACAACCAGCATACTTCAGTATGTAAGAGCAATCGTTGTTAAGGACTCAAAGACATTTAAAACAAGCATTCTTTTTATTTTACATATATTTGCTATATATTCAGTATTTTGTTAAGTTAATATGTCTAAATCTCACGCTTAATGTAATATAATATAAATAAGCAAAATCATGATAAGGAATTAATAGAAACAAGAGCCACCGATAGGATATAATTCTAAAAATGCTAAGCGTCGGAGCTAAACTCGAAACTACTTCGTAGCGATGAAAAGAAGCGGGCGCCAACCCGTATTATAGAGATGACGTGCTATTTGACTCTGCGCGGCGCGGTTTGTTAATGGTATAGCCGCCCACGGACTTGCCTGCGCTGATCGCGATACGCATACGAGTGTGTACTCGTTGGATTCATTGCGTTCAGCACACGAACCGTGGTTCGTGGAATCGTCACTATTATAAGGGGACAGTGGATGGAGCATATAGTAAAAGGCGCAAATAGACGCATATGAAAATATATACAAGAAATTTGATATTCCTGGACGTAGTTTTGAGTTGTATCGTGTTTTACGCGGTAGTGATAAACTATTGAACTGATTATTCACTTTACCCCTAGTTTAGGTATCGCTCCGATAAATATATCCTTTTGGCTCGTTACATACAAGAAGTACATAAAGTACACTTTTCAAATAGCGTTTAATACGCAGGAAAGAGACATTTGTAAATATTATTTTATATGCTTATACATTATATGAGAATTATTATTTTGTGTCTTTCATGTACAAAGAACTGGAATTTATGTTTTATTTTTATTTCTTTATTACAATATATGTATTAAAATAAACTCACTCGTTTATTGTGAAAAACCCTTACACTAGTAGTATTTCTCCAGCAGCTAGGTCCAATAAAACAATTGGACCGTAACAATCGTTGAAGTTTTCATCATTTTCATCGCACAATTGTGCAAATAAACGCGTATTCAATGCATTGCTTTTTATTTGGTTAACTGCACTAATCACAAATTGAAGCGATTGGTGCAATCTATCACTCAAATTTTTCGTTACTAGGTGTTGTCGGTGGATGACACAGTGAATTGCAATTACCTCTGGTATAATTCTTTTAAGATGGCTTATAAACCCACGATATCGCCCGGCCATGGCAAGGGTTCTATCTGTTGTCACCGAAATAACGTTTGTGAATGGAATGGATTTTTCCTTTAAAAAATCACTCAGGACATTAAATATTGATTCACCTTTAGTGTCCGTCTCCAAAGTTTTCGCGAATAGTAGCTCTTCATGGCTGCGACGGCAGCGGCGAAGCTTTGCAAGTCTCGACACGTTGTACTAAATATGGAATATGCAAGTTTTTACAAGTAACAGTCACTGAGCTTCTTAAAATATTATCTGCCTACATTGATAGGTGAAGTCAAGCCAACATTTTAGTTCTTCAGTATCGAAACAAGATAAATTTTCGTGGACTCCCCCCTTACGAATCCCTTATGAATCCTCATTTTTTTGTCACGCCAGCGTAGACCCCCGTCGAGTCACCACTGGACCACTTTGGGAATCAATGGTCTATTGCGTCAACATTTTTGAAAGCATTCTCCAATGGACTCACAAATATTCCTTCTTTAATTTTTGCTTCACTAATTTTAGCAGACAGAAATCAGAAATATTGTCCATGGCTTTGCCAAATGTAATATTATTTTGATTGTTTTTTGAGTTAAAACTTTAAAAAATCAAAAAAAAAACCATAGAACTCAAATTGGGGGCATTCTTCTCCATTTTCAATGTTCTTTAATTTGATATATCACATGACTGTGTTTACGACATTTTGGATTTTTATAAAAACCCCAAAAACTCTTTTTGAAAATCGTAAAATACCATAATTGAAAAGTGTTATGGTTTTTAAAATAAAACTACTGTCAAAATTTTGGCGCTCGGTAAAATAGAGAAAAAATCTAGATAAATGAAGCCAACTTTCTTGAGGCTCTATTTAATACGGCTAAATGAAAAATAAAACGAATTCGGCCTACAGTTAAGCCTACAAATGTTGCTACCGGTGTTATTTTCGCTATTAGTTATGGTCAGCTTTTTTATCAGATTTGAGTTTTCATCTGAGTTTTAATTCGGTTAATACAGATTTTGGGAGGTTCTATGGTTGATGGGACTGAATTAATAAAATAAAACTAATAAGTGGGGGGAGCTGACTTGCAGCTTAATGAGAAATTGAGCTTTTATTTGATTTTTTTAAAATTTTCTTAGATTTGTTCTTTTTAGGTTACCTTAATCACACGACAGAACTTTTGCTTAGATGGTATCAACATTTTGCAGATTTTGATACTCAATTTTTGGATGTTATTGTCAGGTTCTTCACGGTTTAGCTTCATGTCTGATTCGAGTGGTTTTTTTTTTTTTTTGTTTCATCTATGTATTTTTTAGGTACTTTTTATTTTATATGACTGGTAGCACATTTTTTCATTCCTTGTTGGATCTGAATCAGGAAAATCATCATCATTTTATCTAAGGCCAAAGTATGAACATTTTTCAAATGAATGAAATGATTGCGAGTAGATTAATAAACTAAAATTTAATTACATACATAATTAGTAGATTATACGACCTTATTTGTTAAATAACCAATCTTAAATATGAATCTTGTCATTAGTTAAAAAATTTCTTAAGTACCGATAAATTACGCAATTATAGTCAAAATTCAGAATTCTCTATATCTAACAAAGTATCAAGTCATGATGATATATTACTTTCAATATTTAACCACACATGTATGTACAAGTTAAACAATTTACGAAATTATGTTTACAAACATCATTAAGCTAAAATGTTTATATGTATTTTAATCCTCAAAGTTCTAATTAAAGAATAAATGTCAGGCAAAAACTTTCCCTAGTTTTCTATCATCAATTTTATATTTGCATTACTCAACTATCAACAAACATGACAGTGACATACATTTCTATTTAAATACAAAAATCAGGTTATTATCGTGTAAACTTCCATAAAAATTAATATAGATACTGCTAATAGTTGGCAAAAGTGTTTGTTTATATGAAAATTTTCCTCTGCTTGTTAAACATTCCTAGGAACAATAAAATCGAAATATTATTGCTTCATATCTCGATTCAATCTGGGCATATGTATACAACAACAATAGGAATGAAAATAGACGTGCCAGACCACGATCAGAGATTATATATAGATGCAATATTTGTTTACAGTGATCGATCATATATCGCTGACATCCTATCTTTACACTTTGAATTGTATTGGACGTGACCGCCATAATTTTGTTTTATTTTTGATTTAGTTAATGGATTATTATTTAATGTATATATTTTGTGAATGTATTACGCTTAGATGACAAACCTTGGAAGCCCCTGCAAAATTATTAGAAATTAATCTATTAGATTTGTAATTTTCGCAAAATTTATGAGAAAAGAGAACACTGACCAACATGAATTTTGTTACATGGGGGTACCAACAACTGTATTTATCGTGTTTTCAAATATGTGTTTGGAATTTTTTGAAATATTTTAAAACCTTAGAGTTAAGTTCCTAGAGTATTGTAAATATGATGGAACCAAATGAGTTAATTCAAATGTTATCACATGCAAGTCGAAACATGTTTAGACATTCTAAAAAATCCGTGTTGTTATTTTGATTTGATGTTGGCGATAAAAAATCTTACAGAAATTGAAGAACAAGGAGTTTAAGTTTTGCCTCTGTGTGGTGCTGACTCTGAGAAAATTAATTTTGGCCTGGGCCCCCAGCCACACGGGCGTGAAGGGAAACGAGGCAGCTGACCAGACGAGGTTCGTCAAGGCCTTTCATAGGAGCTGCCCCTTCCTTCGGCATCACCAAATCGCAAATTAAAAAGTCCATCTACGAATGGACATATAACAGGTCCAAGGAATGGTGGAAAAGATCACCAGGACAAAGACAGGTAAAGGAGTTCCTAAGAAAACTGAGTTTACTGAAGACCTACTGAGTAAAGACAGGAAGACCGTCAAAGTGATTTGACCGATCATTGCAGACTGAATAGGCATATGTCTAACATCGGCAGATGATGCTCTTTGCAGATTCTGTCAAGACGAAGAAGAAACACCAGTTCATGTTTTGTGCCACTGCGATGGCCTAGCGAGGACAAGGTTTCTAGCAATGGGCGTAGAGAATCCCACAACTAACGGCTACATAAAAGAGCCGCTCTCAAAAATAATAGGCCTAATTAAGAAAGAAACATTAGAGAGCATCCTCTAAGATAAAAGAGGATCACACATATGAAACAAGTTCGCATGGCCACCCCATTCCTAATCTAATCTAGGTTCGTAATAGCTTTATCAGTATATTTGTGAAATGGTTTAACAGTTGCTACGTTAAATAGAGCTATTAATCGCTGCCAGCAAGTTATCTTGCTGCCAGCCACCTTCGATATTTGAAATCAACGAGTAAAAGTCGAGGAATTTGCCGCTAATTCCATAATGTTTTCTCTGCAAATTTTATTACAAAATCAAAATCAACACCTATAACAATTCAAAATCACAAAATAACAAAAAGTGAAGAAAGATAGTTTGGTCCTTTCAAAACGATTGGGACATTCTGAGTGAGTTATTTTGCAATAAGTAGGAGATTCTGTCCCTGGCGCCGGCAGTTAAACATTTTTTCACCCTCTCCAAATGTAATCGAAGTCACTTTTGTCAAAGAGATGTCCATCAAGTATCATTTGAGCGTTATTACCTGTATATATCTGCATAATTATTCTGAATTTTATGTTAAAAGTAAGCCACAGAGCACTATGTTTATCAAAGATAGTCTTCCTGTTTCACACCTTTTTGTTGTGGTGATTACTAGTTACAGAAACTTCTTAGGCTTTATTGCTTGTCTGACTCTCGCTGCAACTATTACTGTGTAATGTGCGTGTGTGTAAATGTGTTAAATGGTGTTGTTACAGCGTTATTTTGTCGCTGCAATATATCACCATCCTCTTGGAGATTTGAGCCCCGGACTTCAGCGATCTGTCACATCGTCACCCGTTTCAAATTGAATTTGATTTAAGTTAAAATTAACATTGTGTATTTTGGCTGTCTAAGAAACATTAATGAAAACAAACGTTTTTGAGTTTGATGCCTATTAAAGCGATGTATGCCTGATGTATCTATTTAATGGACGGAGTTTAATTCTCTTACTCGAATTTTTCTAAAAGAACGGTTCAGCCATGCTCTGACCTCCCACTATAATGGGCAGTTAGCTTTAAGTGATGAAAGTGCAATTAGACAATAAAGTTTTGGAAAGTAGCTACTTTCTGTGCATTATCGGCAAAGGAACGTAATGGTACTCTATTCATGTTTAAATGACGAGAGGTTATGTTTTCATTAAAGATGTTGAAATGAACCGAGAAATATTGATATCTATTTTAAATTTCGATTGTCCAAAGAAATACATTGTTTCTAATGTTTTAATTATATGCAGTAATATAGGCACACAATGCGAAAAATCAATACTAAAATTGCGCGAAATTTAAACATCGTAATATATTAGCACAATTTCCTTTCCATTTTATGGAAAGATTGCTCTTAAAAAAGATATAATTTAACTCAATAAAAAGTATGAAAAGTGTCCCCTTTTTTTGAAGCAGATCTATACGTCCATCAAACATTTATTATTATATTCCTCGGTATAAATTTTACGTTCGGCGCATAATGCACAGACTGTGTAATAGTAATCGTATCGTAATATTGACCGCATAGTACGGTAGTAAACAAAAACACCACGTGGTCGTCACGTTTTCAGAGGAGCTGCAGCATAAAGTAGCAGTTGAAATTTTCACCGTTGACCTTAACGAATGATCGCCGTATTGGATACGGCTAATTATGTATTTATACGATCCACGATATAAGTGAGACCGTTTCCATGCATAACCTCGAATGTTTAGAAACGTTTAAATACCGTGTTATTGCGTTGTTTTTTTTTCTAGTTATGCAAGCTTTGTGCAGATGCACTTAGCATTAACTGTTCAGATATATTGAAATTATTTACGAAATTAAATGCGCACTTTTCCCGGAAAATATATTTCGAATTGTCGTTGTATAACAGCAATTTTCCAATTTAAATATTTTAATAAGCAAATAGTCCCATAGCAATCAGATGAGATCGTGGTCCGGGCTTTGTGGAAGTTAGAAAGAATAAAGGAAACAAGAAAAACGAATGGAAGGAAGGAAAAACTGAAAACAAAAAAATTAAGCATAAAAATTTCAATGATATATGAATAATTTCTGTATCTCATTTACCTAATTTATTCGTAAAGTGCGTAGGTACAAGATGCGGAAATTCTGTATCTTGGCACAATAAACAGCAAATACAGTTAACAAAGATTCATTCAAAGATATTGTTTGAAATTTTTCTAGTCAAAAATGAACTAATGCGCAAAATCCTTGACTAGATTGCTCTATTTAAAACTAAAACATTTATAAGCCTCAAAAATCCATGGTTGGATGAAGATTTACACGATATGATGAAAAAAAGATTTGGTATATAAGAAAACAACATTTAAATTAATGCAGAAAAGCATCAAAATATGTGAAGTAAAAAGTCGAAGTTTTGGGAAAAAAACATAGAACAATTAACAGACTGTAAAAAGGTTTCAAGATTTTCAAGAATGTAGTTAAGAGTCAATTTCATTTTTGTAATTTTTGTTATATTTCGGAGAATCTTCGAACTAAATAGCTGAAATGTTGGAAAAATATGGAAGGAAACTAAATCAATTTGGATAAATTTGCAAGCCTGCAATTTTCAAAAATGGGGGGTGGAGGTAGACAGATTTTTTTGTGAATTATTTCCTGAAATCTGCGAAGTAAACAGCTGAAATTTTGGAAGAAGATGAAAAAACAAAACCTGGAACTAGCTGGAACAACTATCGAACTGTCATGTTTAAAAGAATTCAAACAAGGAAGCGGAGTCAGTGAAATGCTTTTTTGTCAATTATTTTGCGAAATATGCGAAGCAAAATGCCGAAATTTAGAAAAAATATTGAAAGAAACTAAAACAACTTGGATCAACTTTCAAGACTTCAAAAAAGGAGGGTGAGGTAAGACTCTGACTTAGATTTTGAAAGAATTCAGAGAAAATATAGAAAGAAATTGAAATATGTATACCTATGTATAAATAATACAACAAATCTCTCAAACTTAATTTTCAAAGAAAAAGGTGGATAAGTAATTTTTTTTGTTTCGTGAAGTACGAGGGAGCGTTTTTATATTCGCGGAATGGGGGATAAGGGGTGGAAATAAAAAAACCAAATTATTTTTCTTTTTCAATATATTCACCTGCAAGACGGATACATTTTTCACATCTTCCAATTAATTTATTTATACCCTCATAAAAAATGATTTCTCTTTATCTGCAAAATACGCCGAAACTGCCTCCTTGACTTCATCATCGGCAGTAAATTTTTTACCCCACAGCTCTTTTTTCGTCTCCAGTAACAATTCGACTCAATACACCATCCTTATCTTCATTACAGAGGTTCAAAAATACACGCGAACACTCTACGCGCTGTTGTTTTTGCGGCGGCGTGAGCATTCTCGGCACCCATCTTGCGCTGACCTTAGACATGCCGAGATGATCGTGTAGGATTTAAAAAATTGTTGTATCGGATACTCCAACCATTTCTGCGAGTTGTTTCTTCTTTAGTGGAGCATCTTCGAGTACAATTTTTTCAACTTTTTGGATAAGTGGCGTGGTCACCTCAATGCTCCTGCCCGGCCTCGGGTCGTCTTCAAGGGATTCCCTTCCTTGTTTAAATAAACTATGCCACTTGTACACCATGGTTTTTCCTGGACAAGAGTCGCCGTAAACCAATGACATCTCATTCATTATGGTCGCGACTGATTTTCCTTGCCTGGTAAGGAACTTTATAACGGCACGATATTCGATTTTTTCCATATTTCACTTTTCACTCCTGATTATGATACTTGGTTGACGATAGCTCAAAGACTAACTGTCTAATAACAATGAAACTTCGTATTTATACTAATTATGAGTCGCTGCACAGGCCACGCCCCTAATGCGCCTAATCACCCCTCTACAACCCGCTCATTCCGCGAATATAAAAACACTCCCTCGTACATACTTGAAAAAAAGCTGAAATTTTGGAAAAACATAAAATAGTTATTTACGAACTAAGTGCGTGAAATCATATTTCGCGAATGAGTGACCAGTTTATGGACACGAATTCGCGAAATGTTTCACGCACGAAGTTTGTACAATATTTTTTGTACGAGAACTATAATAATAATACATATTGTTAAATACGTTATCGTTTATGACCATATTATTAAGGTTAGGGATTTATGATTTTAAAATGTCACTAAATTAATCAAATTCCAGGAAGTACCAACTTTACTTTTACGCACTCGTGCTTTTTACGCACGCAAATCGAATCGTGAAATGACAGGTTTTGATAAGCGAATACAAAAAGAAACTAAAATAGCCTGAAATAACTATGAGGAACAAAATATACGAAGTAAACAGCTGAAATTTTGGACAAACATAGCAAGAAACTAAAGTAACCTGGAATAACTCTCGAAAATTTGATTTGCAAAAAAAGAATTGTAGTAAAAGAAATTTTTTTTTGTCTATTAAAGCTGAAACTTTAAAGAGCTTAGAGACAAATCTATAATAATCTGTAACAATACTCAGTAGTTAATGTCAATTGTTCACAAAGGGAAGAGCTGATCACATTTTTTTGTTATTCTTATTTATCTTTTGATAGGGCCTAAAGGAACATTTATCGGTACAACATAAGAATAGCTTCCAGCTTAAACATCCGATTAGCTAAAAAAATCATTATTTTAGAATTGGCTTATATACAGCCAGTCTATTAGAAAATATCTTTCTATATTAAATCTGAAAATTTAAAAATTAAAAAAATATTATATCAGAATGTTGGCAATAATCCCACAATTGACGTAGGTGTCGTGAGTTTGAACTTTTCTAGCGTTGAAGTCTAGTTCAACGTACGACTAATTAGAAAGCTGATAAATATTCTCAATTCTTGCTTACTCACATCAAGTTTTTTTTGTTCCCATTTGATGAGAAGTTACTTGAATATGTCCAAGTCCGTTGTTCTCCTATTCTCCAAAAGGAGCACAAATACTTTAGCATTGGGATGTGCTCGAACCATTATCAAGGATATCCTGTCATTTATCTCCAGTTGCTTTTGAGACCTTCGATGCTTTTAGAGTAGCATGCAATGTATTACCAAGATGATGGTATGCATTACCATTTCATATAACCAATATATTATGTTTGATTTAAGCTTCTACGTTTTCCCAAGCAGAGTAGAAGTCTATTTAAATTATTGTTCCAATTCAATTGTATTTAGAAATAATCCATACAAAAAATACTTTCGACTTTTGATCAACGCAACTATTGTTCCGTTTGAATTCATACTTTGCCCTTCCCTCGTGCACCATTTTTTGATAGTATTAAACAAAAACATTATCTACATATATAACTTACGAGTATATGAAGTGTATTTCGTAATAAGTTACTAGGTGTTCGTTTTCCTATTAATTAATATTTAAAGAAACAAATTTATATATTTATAATTGATATTAATCCGCGGACGACAGAATTAAAAAGTATGAGCTAAATCATAGTATTGCAACGTTTTAATTATAACTAATTGCGTTTCAACATGTACTCTATTCATTGTATACATTTAATAAATTTGTGCAATATGCAAGTACTGATTCTGGTGTTGTAACAACTGTAAAGAATGCAAAACATTTCCTTTGAAAAACGCTTTCTTAGAAAAATTATATAAATAGAACAATATAACCTCAATATAACCGATAAACGTGTTGATAGACTCGTATTAGATACTAATAAATTAATTAAACATCGGTTTAAGTGGGTAACACGTATTTATTTTATGAATATTTGTCATCTGTGTGTAGAGTACCTTTCACCGAACCTGATCTTCATATTTAGCAATGGTGTATTAGTGAAATTCTTATTATCGTATTTTACGTAGTATAATCTTCACCTAATTAAGAAAGTTGTCAGGATGTAAATTGAGAATAAGCTGTTGAGTCGATGTTGGTTAGATGTTGTTATGAAGCAAACGTTAACGATGTAAGAGGAGAAACATCTAATAGTAACTAGAATACAATAGATGTCATTACGAAATTATAGGAAATCACACGTTCTATGTTGTAATACACAAACAAATTAATGAATGTATATATATTAGCTGTTCCAAGATCTTGGGCCTGTTATTTTGACGTACTACAGGCAAAACAAAATCAACATAAAAATAATTGTTTATTTATAATTGAAAAGTGTGATAACAGACAAATGAGTCGACTAGTTTTGTTTAATTTTAAGTGCATCTCATTAATGGAAGAATGCAATATACCCAGTGATTGATTAAGTCGTTTGCTAGATGTATTGAAATTTCTGCTTTTTTGCCTAAACTCTGAAATTTTTTAGTTGTTTTTGTTGCTATGATTTGAAGCCAATAAGAGATGATACTCAAGATAGAGAATAAAATTCTGCATTCAACCAAGAGCAGAGAATGTAGCATTGTATTTGAAAAACTGCAGTTCCAGAACACAAAATAGCAAAACTTTGAAAGAAACATTTGAAGCTCGTCGCAAGCCAGACTTTTCAGATGAGAATTATTTGGTCCTAGAATTTCTCGATTAAAGTACCGGAGAAAAGCTGAGTTATCAATCCGTAAAAGGAGCCAAGTCAAAGTAGTAGCCAAAAAAGGCACAAAAAGACTATCCGAAAATGTGATTGGTTTTGGCAAAACCAATATTACTGTTGTGACATGCGAAATAGCAGATCGATTAAAGATGCTGTCATCCAGTATTTTCACTGGTGCGTATAGAAGAAGTACCTGAATACCAAGTGACGATTATCGAGGAACAACATGCACAGTTCAAAACAAAGGCTGGATAGAGAGGTTCAGTCTCTGCCAATTGACTTGCACAGGTGTTTCTAAAAAAATACCACCCCAAAGGGAAACCACAATGGCAACATAATTTTTCGACGGGGTTGCCTTTTATACTAACAATAATTTCATTTTGCATTTGACAAAGACGCTATTCTAATCAGATTATCACCGAATCTGACACACGTCATGCAACCATTGGACAAAACAGTATTTAATCCTGTAAAAGGAGATTGGAATACATTTATAATTCGCTGGAACCATAGTTATCCGGGAAGTCCTCTACTAAGAGAGGAATTTTCACGATATCTCAAGATTTTATGATCTGGCTTCCTCAGTACTGGTCCTTTCCCAGTTGATCAAACCAAATTTACCGAAAAGGTTTATAATCTTGTCAAGTTATATAAATTTAAAGCGATTCAGAAAGTTATGAACGGAAATAATTTTCCTGGGACATTTTCTATTATTACTACATCGACAAAAACAACACCTCTATGCCTACTACACCATTGAACACTTTGATATCACCCATGGCATGTTCAAGTAGTTCTACTCTCACAACAACTCTTGCTTAATAAATATCATTTATCAATGCACGAGTTCCAAACTGAGAATTTCTAAGCTAGAATGTAGGGTGACTAGGATGCACTGGGCTGCGGATTTTCTGGATGGTGACCTTGATATTGTTTTATGTATGTTACCTTAACCCGTACGCCACTGGCAATTAAAGGGAAATTAAAACAAACCAACTTGAGATTTCATCTCAAAACCAGATTCAATGCACGTCCCCTCCGCCCTGCCTCCCTCTTGCAGAGACTAATCAATTTGGATGTCCAAAAGGAATGCAGTCGCTAATAGAATTTGAAACTTTTATTAGATTCAAAAGGTCATCAAAACAAAGCCAAACGTAGCTGGAAAGTAAACAAAACATTTTAGAGCTTAAAGAACAGATTTGATTGACATCACCAATAGTAATGGTAAGAACGAAATAGTCAGAAAAATAAAATTAATTAAAGGTGCCAATTAAAGGTGCGTTTTAGTGGCTTTGCAAAGCTCGTTTAGCTCAATTCGGCTACGCTAATTTTTCGTACTCTTAGCGAAGTTTTGTTATTTGACGAGCAATACGTTTCAATACATATAACATAACCTATGAAATTGAAAATGAAATATCTTTTTAAAGTAATCACGATAGAATGTGGTATGCTATATTTTGCTCTATACTAACTTGATTAATTATTCAATTTCATCAATTTTAGCGAAATAAAAACTAAGCTAGCTAAACGAGCTGTGTGAAAGAGTTCGCTATTAAGAAGAAAAAAATAGACTGATTTTCTGAAACTGATGAACCCAATGTAAGAGATATTATCTATAAAGAAAAAAGATAAAATCCTAGCAATGACCTTCTCCTTAGATGAAGAACTCCAAGAAGACTCAGATTCCAAAACAGTTGATGCGAAAACTTGGAAATGTTTTAGATAGAATATTATGACATGACGTGGTAGATTGGCCGAGTGATAGATTTTCCTGACGAAAGCTTATATAAAGTTAAATTTCGGAAGAAGAAACTTCATGGATTCAACTGGCTTCACCATGATGACATCCAAAATATTGCAGATAATTTTGTATTCTATAGACCCATTAATTTAGCCCGTTCCAAGTTACCGAGTCTGTATTTAAAAAAATGTTATGCAACTTTTCATAAATTAATTATTATTAGATTGCCCAATTTCGGCTTATATTTAACAAATATGTGTTGCATTCAAGATGTATTGATCTCAAGGACGTGTGTATATCACTAATTGTAAGCAGGAAAATGTGTGTTTTAAGATTGAAGCGTCAATAAACTTCAATAAACTGTTTTGCCAAATAACTGTCATATATATAAATTTATGGGAAAAATGTATACAAATGTTGAGAATTACGAAGTATATTAATGCAAAATTGTTGTTTTAATGTACCAACTGTTAAAACGAAAACATAAATACTTTATCTGAGCCAAGTCGATAATAATTTTTCTATTTGCAATTATTCATTGTTATACATACATGAATATGACAGAACTCCAATAAAATTTATTTTTACAAGTTATATTCGTCACTCCACATAATAGCATTGCCATTGACCACCAATGAAGACCGTCAATAACATCATTACCAACTTTTATTGCATTTTTGAAAGAGAACAGTAATAACACGATCCCATTTTACGGTATTATGATCTTGTAGGTGGTAACAATTATTAAGAAGCGATATTTTTAAAAATTTGTACTCATTTACTCGTGACGCATTTATGATTCTTGAGTAATTTGGAGCGTGTACACTTTAAAGATTAACAGTCAATATATTTTTTGTTAAACTTCCGTACAGCAGCATTTCTGAAGACAACACAAATAAGTTATCATACGAGTGTAAAGACACTTCCATAAAACAAAAATAAGAACTCTCGATAAAATGGTTTATTATTATAAACAACTTCATCATATCGTAAGAATATTTTCGATATGTATGCAATATATGCGAAATTTTATACAAACATTTTTGGAATAACAAAAATTATAAAATCTCTGTTTCAAATAACTTTTTATAATGTTAAAAAAAGTCAAGCTAGAAGCTTAGACGTGACATTGTGTCGTCTCATATTCCAAAACAAATATACCGCGAATCTAGTACGTAATATGACGTCTACTAATTAGATAAATAGAGTATTTTAGGTCATTAATTAAGCAATTAACAAGCCGGCAGACGTAATTTCATTATAATTTATGCTTTTTTGTAGTGAGATTAACGCAAATTATGACGCAAAATACTCCGGTAATGCTCATTTTCTAAATGGAATTTCATTACGTCCTCGTAAATTCTCGCATTATGCTACTAAATTAATACAAATATCATTCATAATTTTACATTTTAAACATAAAACGTATACTAATCATACGATTAATGTTTTATTTTATAACTTTTTTGTGGAATATTATTTTTTGTAAAAATTTTCGGTAGAGTATTAATTTGTGTTGCTAACTGAAATTTAGAAAAACATTTATGTATACATATATCAATCTAAGCTCTTTTTCAAAGCAGTTTGGCCGATCACGCCGATTTGGCTTAAGGTTATGCGAAAATCTCTCTATAATTTTTTTTGAAATTTCGATGCAATATTTCTTAAAGGTTACAAACATTATTGATAAAAGAACATTGGCCCCATTGGCCACTCAGCCTTAACTACAATATAATAAAAAATAAAATAATATAATTGGATATAATAGGCTTACTATAGAGGGAACAGAGTTGTATTCTAGATCAGTATTATGTAACTGGTTGCTTCAGTAATTTAAAAAAAAATTGTCTAAATACTCCCAGAGTATTTTGTCCGTATGGAGGCTGCAATATAAACATGCTCGATGTTTAAGACAAAAAAGCCAGCAGACTGTTTGACTTTCTTGATATATAAAATGTATTCCAAATTATGTAAACTCTTTGACAGCCACCTCGAATGACCTCTTGATTTTGAATGCTCAACATTTTTTATAGAAACAACTGCACTTTCTGTTCTATTATAATCAAGGATAAGAGCAAGATCAACACAAAAATGACTAGTTATTTGAGAGATTGCTGGGTCCAGGGTTTAATTCTGCGAGGGGATGGTGACATTTTCTCGGACAGTTGTAAACAGATCGATCTACTATTCGCTGCGGGAAGAAGTGGAAGGGGGAGGGAGGGGGAGGGGGGGGGAGTAATTAATAGCAACATTTTAAACGGGGGGATAGTGCTTGTAACAAGATCATTTAACGTTTTTCCATGCACACGAATTACACATCAAGAGTTACAACGCTAGTTAGACAAGCAATATAGTTTAAGAAGTCGCTGCAACTAGTAGGTACCCACCACAAAAATAATTTTAAAACAGATAAATTTAAAGGTATTTTTTCTTAATGCTCAACATTATTACCATCTGGTTTCTAAATGAAACAGAAAAACCGAAAATGCTATTGAAAAAAGAGAGAGAAGAAAGCTTACTATCACTACAGATACCAAATTAATGCTGGTAACAAAAAATGCAGTGGAAAGGACTTTGCAATATAAATATCGGTTGAACCAAGTCAGAATATCTTTCCAATCTAGTTGAATCTTGATGAAATAAACAATTTCTTAGCTTCTTCTATCAAGATACCATTCGAACATTCTGTGAACTGTTTCAAAAGCTACACTCGATTGATATCTACAGTGTGACCCATTTGTTCTCGAGTAAAATCTTTGTTTATTGTGCAATTTTAACCGGATTTTTTTTAATTGTAGAGTTTGGTGAATTGTATTATTGGAACAAAAAGCGCTACATTCCTATAAAATGCAAGGCTTGCTACGTCAGATTTTAGGAGTCAAATTTTAAGAAATCATATTAGCGATTTTTTAGAAAAAATCTGTGCACGCCACTGGATTCACCACCCTTCAAAACAGGCCTGTACCAAACTTTATCGAAAATTTTTAAGTAATACCGATTCTGTAGCCAAATTGAAAACGCACTGATCATTTCCATAAATTTGTTCTAAAAGTCAAGTTATCCATGAAAAAAAAAATGAAATAAAATTAAACTACAGTAACATGGTATTATTACTGTTACTGTTAATATGTCTAGTTTTGACAAATCAAAAAAGAAATAGAAACCTAAAACAAAACTGAAACAAAAAAAAAGAAAATTCCGTTACAAAAATTACAAGATTCTCCTCGCTTCTACCAATCCACCATTTATTTCAATACACTTCTCGATCCTCTTACGGACGTTCATAGTTACTTTTCGTATTTGTTCTGGAGTAATTTCTGCGCAGATTTGTATTATCTTATCCCGTAGGCCTTGTACAGTTTGTGGTCTTGATTTGTATACATCAGGTATGGGGATCTCGATGGCCACACAATCAAAGGACTGTTTCGCCCTATTCAGCGATTTTCAAAATGTTCATTTAACCATTCTCTTACCAAAATAGCGTTATGAATAGGACTACCATCTAACTGAAACTTTAAATTACGGAGACCCTGTAATGGTAAATCATCTAATGGGTTCCAAAACTTGTTCCCAAGAAAATTAAAAAATCGATTCGCATTCAGATTACCCTCAAAGAAGAAAGGATCAATTGTTCTGTCTTTTAGTAGTCCGTACCAAACGTTAATTTTTTTGCGAATACTGTCTCCTTGCATTTATGACGAAGTCCGGATTCTCAGCTGACCAGTGACGATAATTTCGACTTGAAACCACCTCATTTGTTGTAAATGTGGCTTCATCGCTAAATAAAATTTCATTCAAAAAATTAGGATTGTTTAGATATTCCCTTTGTAGCCAATAGCAATACTCTAATCGTCTTTCCTCATCTCCCAATTCCAATGCGTGCAAAATTTTTGGCTTAAAAGCTTTTTATTTTTTTTTTTCTAGGCATCTTCTAATACTTTCTCTGGGGATATTAAGGTTTAAACTTGCTGTTCTAATGCTACACCGGGAGTTGTTGTTAAAATGTTCTATAATTTGGTCATTATTTCTCAAAATTCAATGACGTTCATTATACCTGGTTTTAAGCAAATTTTTTAAAACAGACTCTGTCTCATTAAAAACTTTGTTAATCCGTTGTATAGTACTCCGACTTACTCGTCTATCTGGGTGTCTATTATTGAATTCTCTCGCAGCTTCTCTTGCTGAAAGCACATTATCGCCAACAAGACGTACTATTTCAATTTTGTCTCTTAAAGTTAGATTTTCCATGGTTATTGTAATATCGTTCTTACACAGTAATGTCACTTTTGAGAATTAACTGTTTCAATTTTTTTCATGGATAACTTGACTTTTAGAACAAATTTATGGAAATGATTAGTGCATTTTCAATTTGGCTACAGAATCGGTATTACTTAAAAGTTTTCGATAAAGTTTGGTACAGGCCCGTTTTGAAGGGTGGTGAACCCAGTGGCGTGCACAGATTTTTTCTAAAAAAATCGCTATTATATAATAATTTCTTAAAATTTTGCTCGTAAAAACTGACGTAGCAAGCCTTGTATGTTGTAGGAATGTGGTTCTTTTTATTCCAAGAATACAGTTCACCAAGCTCTACAATTAAAAAAAATCCGGTTAAAATCTCACTATAAATAAAGATTTGAAGTGACTCAATAACAAATGGGTCACACTGTATATTGCTTAAGCATAATTTAATACTTTTATATAATTATCTCTAAATCCAAACAGTGGAACATCGTGAGGACTTATAAGCATACTATGGGGGAAAGTACTTGACAAATGTATTGGGACTTAGCTAAATAAGTTTGTTCGAGATTTCAATGTTTTACCTGATCGGCAATCTGGATTTTGACCTGACCATAGCTGTGTAACTGCTCTTACTAATATCGTAGACCATGTTATTGGCAGAAGAAGCAGTGAAACAACTCTGATTATTACTTAACTGCAATTTTGACACTTACGGAGTTCCCCAAGGCGTTATTTTCAGTCCTTTGCTGTTTAATATATATGTATGTATACATCAAACTTGCCATTTATTTTAAAGAACTGCAACTACTTAAATATTTTATTAATATTTAAGCCATTTAGTCTAATCGGTTCTTAAAATGTATTTGCTCCATCTGTGAATTGGATTACATTTTATTTTTTGCAAATAAATACATATTATCTTAAAAAGCTGAGAACATTGTTTGGAACCGTTAGAAAATTTGGAACAACTTCTAAAATTATAGGTTTCTTTTTGCCGATTATTGTTCAAAATGTAATTCGTCTGTTGCATCTAGAGCCAATCTGCATGGTTATTTACATTTATTTATAGACAAAGCTGAGACTCAACTAAATTTTATAATATTGTAATAAATTTCATTCGGTCATGTTTTATAATAATAACAACAAAGAAAAATTCTGGCTCGAAAATAAATAATTCCAAAGAATTATATTTCATCTTAAAATTAAAAATAAAAACTGTGTCCTTTTTGCAGGACATTCGAAATGTTGGCATGAATATCATTTAATGAAAATTCATTCCTATCAATTCGCTCGTTGTATACATTGCGTTGACGAAAGTGAGAAAAAGCTGCTGGAAATTTTCCAATCTCTACGCCATCTATAGCTTAATGAATACATCGGATACTACGAAGTAGGTAGTGGGAGTTATGCTGTTATTTATCATTGTGCTAATATTTTTCGGTATTCCGAATGAGTTTCAGCTTGGCTGATTCAATACAAGTGTTTGTTGCATCGTAATATTTTGGCGTTTAACTTATCGTTTCCAACTCATATAGTCAAATTTTAAAACGTGCGTTTACAAATCCTGTGCATATCTAAGTATGTACTGAAATGATATACATACGTGTTTGCGAGTAATTCGCATATACATAGATAACCTATTTTGCACTATTTGTTTACACGATTATTTTATAGTGTATAGAAATGTTTTCAGTTTATGAAATGTTAGAGATTTTGCAGGCACTTTTTCAGTATTATAAACTTTATAACATTATAAAAACTTGTCAAAATGCGCAACTTGCCAACGTCCAAATATATCAGTTTGTAGTGGATGGATAATCATCAGTGAAAGTGTACATTTATTTGAGACGAATCGATGAAATAAGTCAATGTGTGATCAAAACTATCAAGCATGGGAGAGGTAATATAATAGTTGAATACACTTCAGAGATGGTTAAATAGAAAAATAAATAGAAATTGAAATCGAACAATTTTCTTCATAGAATAGAATTTACTATCGTTTGGCCTTGTCTATCTTTTCTTCAAAATATCAAGAAAAAATTGCTAATTTTTTTTCTTCAGGCAAAATCTTTGCTATAGGATAGAATTAACCATCGTTTGACTGCTTGACCACCAATTTCTAGTACTCTAACAGTCGATCCTATTCTGCAACAAAAATTTTCAACGAAATATTGCTTTCATAATAAACTTTTTTTCCATGTTTTGAAAAAGTAAGAGGTGGTCAAACATAACCAAACGGTAGTAAATCGTGCACGATGAATAAGATTTTGAATTTCAATATTTGGGATGGGACTCTTAAATACATACATACATATGTCTGTAGTGATGAATAAATCGTTAATCGTTTCAGTCTTTTTTGTGATGCCAACATCGCGGACTAAATTCGCTTAAATGCTAAAATAATTGTTGCATAATAGAATCATCTATGAACGTATTGACGAGATCAGTGCTGTACCACCATCATTGTCAACCTAAAGCTACAAACATATTTCTTTCCATCTCATCCCATGTCTTAAAACGCGCTAAATATCTGATCAAAGACGTGAGATGTAATGGTGTAGACTTGCACAAAATTTTGCACTATTTAATCATTATGAAGCACAATTTATTGATAGACGATATAAGACTACCTCGTATGGATTGATCCGAAATATTCACTAGCACGAAGTCTAAAATGCACCTTCTTTTCCTCCAGTAAGTGTAGTTGACTTGACCGCTGGATTGAGTTTGTTTGGTATTGATAGGATTCCTTGTTTTGTCCTCACACAAACTGGACATTATCATCTAATTGCCTCTATAATTTTTCAGTAACCCAGATATGTCTCATTCTTTTGTTTTTATTTTGATTTTCAGATAATTTCAGTCACTAAAGTTTCCTGCCATTTACTTTAATCAAACTCACTTTAAAATCCGGTATTCGGTATTTCAGCCTCACTGTCACTATCTGAACTAAGACCATCATGGTCAAAAAGCTCTGTTTCTGCTAGAAGTTGAAAACGAGGTAAGTTGTTGACATCCACAGCGTTGCAAGCGTTAGTGCGGGGGAGAGACGGGAGGGACGGCATCAGAGCTATATTTGTCAGCTCATCTAAACTGAACGGTGATAATGATACTGATATAATAAACTATAAATGAAATCAGAACATTCCTTTAGCAATTTTTTAATAATGCTGTCTTCTAGGACATAGAACCCAGAATAAAATTATTACTACAAAGACCGGCATGACGTTTTTAAAGGCAGTAGTCATATTTTGGATAATAACTCCTTCAGAGGAGGATTAAATAAAAAATAATGTGTGTCTACACAGTTGGGGTTCATTGCTTCTGGTTCGACTGATTAGACTATTTCAGAGCACTGACTAGTGGGTTCTTTTTCAATCTGCTATTGGTAGTTAAAAAAACTTTTGTCCAGACAAGGTAACGAAACCAAAGATTAATTAGTTTTCGAGATACATTGTGGAGACTCTGGGAGGTGCCAAATCTTATGAATAGACCAATCTAATTATGTGACATAAATACACTTCAATATGTACATAAGATGAAGGCAAGGCAAATTAGTTTTAGAACTATGTTTATAGGCTACTGTAAAACATGGAGGTGGCAATGTATTAGTTTGGAGATGTATTTCGGCCAATGGCTGAAAATGGTCATGTAATAAGTTATAAATAATTTAATAATAGTCAATTTTTAAACAATACGATTTATCTTCTTATGTCTATAAAAATAAACACATAAACTATTCCCATTGTCCTTCTAGCTGTATAAGTCAAATAAATCATTAATATCTACATGTTTAAGCTTTTGGAACGACATGCACATGAATGGAGCTGACATGTTATACAGTTGGGACATTACTGACTCAAACGTCCATCTAAATATGTGGCATGAGTACAAATTTAGATACAGTAATGTGGTAATTTTTCTAGCACGTTGCATTAACGCGATATAAATAGCTACGCTTTTGTCAACAAGTGAAACATTGTAATGCTTCCACTACGTAGTACAGTCGATAATGCAGAGGATGGGTACTTTAATAGTAACGATTTTAATAAGGTGAACCTACTTGCCGAGGGGGAAGCAGATTCATCAAACGGTTATCGGGCTAGGTAATATTTATATGATGAAAAAGTTGTCCAGAAAATTTATGAAGATAGGACCGAAATCTCTTCGGTACAACACTCAGGGCGATGAGTACAATCTTTTCCACCCCTCGGAGATCGAAAATTCGACAAATGCCCGGCTAGATTTTTTTCGTTTTTTTGAAATATCTCGGCTATTAAGAGAGATAGGACCGAAATCTCTTCGGTACAACACTCAGGGCGACGAGTACAATCTTTGCCACCCCTCGTAGGTCGAAAATTCGACAAATGCCCATCAAATGGTTATCGAGCTAGGTAATATTCATATGATGAAAAAGTTGTCCAGAAAATTTATGAAAGTTTGAACGGTCACAGCGCTCAAACGCGTTAATGTGCCTTCCTGGAGGTTTGTCCTCTCGTTTAGATTATCAAGATGAACCAACTTGCCCAGAGCGAAGCAGATTCATCAAACGGTTCTCGAGAAAATGTATATCTATAACGCGTTAATGTGCCTTGCTGGGAGTTTGGCCTCCCGTTGAGATTAACAAGGTGAACCTACATGCCGAGGCGGAAGCAGATTCATTCGACAAATGCTAGTAGTTTGTCCTCTCGTTTAGATTATCAAGATGAACCAACTTGCCCAGAGCCATCTATAACGCGTTAATGTGTTATCGTTTAGATTAACAAGGTGAACCTACTTGCCAAGGAGGAAGTATTCATCAAACGGTTTCTAGGTAATATTTATATGATGAAAAAGTTGTCCAGAAAATTTATGAAAGTTTGAACGGTCACAGCGCTCAAACGCGTTAATGTGCCTTCCTGGAGGTTTGTCCTCTCGTTTAGATTAACAAGATGAACCATCTGGCCGAGAGCGAAGTAGATTCATCAGACGGTTCTCGAGAAAATATCGATGAAATTTTAGCCCTATAAGGCGTTAATGTGCCCTGCTGGGAGTTTGGCCTCTCGTTTAGATTAACAAGGTGAACCTACTTGCCGAGGCGGAAGCAGATTCATCAAACGGTTATCGAGCTAGGTAATATTAGGTAATGTATATGATGAAAAAATTGTCCAGAAAAATTATCAATTTGGAGCGGTCACAGCGCTCGAACGCGTTAATGTGCCTTCCTAGTAGTTTGTCCTCTCGTTTAGATTATCAAGATGAACCAACTTGCCCAGAGCGAAGCAGATTCATCAAACGGTTCTCGAGAAAATTTATCTCTATAACGCGTTAATGTGCCTTGCTGGGAGTTTGGCCTCTCGTTTAGATTAACAAGGTGAACCTACTTGCCGAGGAGGAAGCAGATCCATCAAACGGTTATCGAGCTAGGTAATATTTATATGATGAAAAAGATGTCCAGAAAATTTATGAAAGTTTGAACGGTCACAGCGCTCAAACGCGTTAATGTGCCTTCCTGGAGGTTTGTCCTCTCGTTTAGATTAACAAGATGAACCATCTGGCCGAGAGCGAAGTAGATTCATCAGACGGTTCTCGAGAAAATATCGATGAAATTTTAGCCCTATAAGGCGTTAATGTGCCCTGCTGGGAGTTTGGCCTCTCGTTTAGATTAACAAGGTGAACCTACTTGCCGAGGCGGAAGCAGATTCATCAAACGGTTATCGAGTTAGGTAATATTAGGTAATGTATATGATGAAAAAATTGTCCAGAAAATTTATCAATTTGGAGCGGTCACAGCGCTCAAACGCGTTAATGTGCCTTCCTAGTAGTTTGTCCTCTCGTTTAGATTATCAAGATGAACCAACTTGCCCAGAGCGAAGCAGATTCATCAAACGGTTCTCGAGAATATTTATCTCTATAACGCGTTAATGTGCCTTGCTGGGAGTTTGGCCTCTCGTTTAGATTAACAAGGTGAACCTACTTGCCGAGGAGGAAGCAGATCCATCAAACGGTTATCGAGTTAGGTAATATTTATATGATGAAAAAGTTGTCCAGAAAATTTATGAAAGTTTGAACGGTCACAGCGCTCAAACGCGTTAATGTGCCTTCCTGAAGGTTTGTCCTCTCGTTTAGATTAACAAGATGAACCATCTGGCCGAGAGCGAAGTAGATTCATCAGACGGTTCTCGAGAAAATATCGATATTTTAGCCCTATAAGGCGTTAATGTGCCCTGCTGGGAGTTTGGCTCTCGTTTAGATTAACAAGGTGAACCTACTTGTCGAGGCGGAAGCAGATTCATCAAACGGTTATCGAGCTAGGTAATATTAGGTAATGTATATGATGAAAAAATTGTCCTGAAAATTTATCAATTTGGAGCGGTCACAGCGCTCAAACGCGTTAATGTGCCTTCCTAGTAGTTTGTCCTCTCGTTTAGATTATCAAGATGAACCAACTTGCCCAGAGCGAAGCAGATTCATCAAACGGTTCTCGAGAAAATATCGATGAAAATTTAGCCCTATAAGGCGTTAATGTGCCCTGCTGGGAGTTTGGCCTCTCGTTTAGATTAACAAGGTGAACCTACTTGCCGAGGCGGAAGCAGATCCATCAAACGGTTATCGAGCTAGGTAATATTTATATGATGAAAAAATTGTCCAGAAAATTTATGAAAGTTTGAACGGTCACAGCGCTCAAACGCGTTAATGTGCCTTCCTGGAGGTTTGTCCTCTCGTTTAGATTAACAAGATGAACCATCTGGCCGAGAGCGAAGTAGATTCATCAGACGGTTCTCGAGAAAATATCGATGAAATTTTAGCCCTATAAGGCGTTAATGTGCCCTGCTGGGAGTTTGGCCTCTCGTTTAGATTAACAAGGTGAACCTACTTGCCGAGGAGGAAGCAGATCCATCAAACGGTTATCGAGCTAGGTAATATTTATATGATGAAAAAGTTGTCCAGAAAATTATGAAAGTTTGAACGGTTACAGCGCTCAAACGCGTTAATGTGCCTTCCTGGAGGTTTGTCCTCTCGTTTAGATTAACAAGATGAACCATCTGGCCGAGAGCGAAGTAGATTCATCAGACGGTTCTCGAGAAAATATCGATGAAATTTTAGCCCTATAAGGCGTTAATGTGCCCTGCTGGGAGTTTGGCCTCTCGTTTAGATTAACAAGGTGAACCTACTTGCCGAGGCGGAAGCAGATTCATCAAACGGTTATCGAGTTAGGTAATATTAGGTAATGTATATGATGAAAAAATTGTCCAGAAAATTTATCAATTTGGAGCGGTCACAGCGCTCAAACGCGTTAAAAGGTTTGTCCTCGATTAACGTTAATAGATTCATCAGACGGTTCTCGAGAAAATATCGATGAAATTTTAGCCCTATAAGGCGTTAATGTTTGGTTGGCTCTCGTTTAGATTAACAAGGTGAACCTACTTGCCGAGGCGGAAGCAGATTCATCAAACGGTTATCGAGTTAGGTAATATTAGGTAATGTATATGATGAAAAAATTGTCAAGAAAATTTATCAATTTGGAGCGGTCACAGCGCTCAAACGCGTTAATGTGCCTTCCTAGTAGTTTGTCCTCTCGTTTAGATTATCAAGATGAACCAACTTGCCCAGAGCGAAGCAGATTCATCAAACGGTTATCGATGAAAATTTATCTCTATAACGCGTTAATGTGCCTTGCTGGGAGTTTGGCCTCTCGTTTAGATTAACAAGGTGAACCTACTTGCCGAGGAGGAAGCAGATCCATCAAACGGTTATCGAGCTAGGTAATATTTATATGATGAAAAAGTTGTCCAGAAAATTTATGAAAGTTTGAACGGTAACAGCGCTCAAACGCGTTAATGTGCCTTCCTGGAGGTTTGTCCTCTCGTTTAGATTAACAAGATGAACCATCTGGCCGAGAGCGAAGTAGATTCATCAGACGGTTCTCGAGAAAATATCGATGAAATTTTAGCCCTATAAGGCGTTAATGTGCCCTGCTGGGAGTTTGGCCTCTCGTTTAGATTAACAAGGTGAACCTACTTGCCGAGGCGGAAGCAGATCCATCAAACGGTTATCGAGCTAGGTAATATTTATATGATGAAAAAGTTGTCCAGAAAATTTATGAAAGTTTGAACGGTCACAGCGCTCAAACGCGTTAATGTGCCTTCCTGGAGGTTTGTCCTCTCGTTTAGATTAACAAGATGAACCATCTGGCCGAGAGCGAAGTAGATTCATCAGACGGTTCTCGAGAAAATATCGATGAAATTTTAGCCCTATAAGGCGTTAATGTGCCCTGCTGGGAGTTTGGCCTCTCGTTTAGATTAACAAGGTGAACCTACTTGCCGAGGCGGAAGCAGATTCATCAAACGGTTATCGAGCTAGGTAATATAGGTAATTATATGATGAAAAAATTGTCAAGAAAATTTATCAATTTGGAGCGGTCACAGCGCTCAAACGCGTTAATGTGCCTTCCTAGTAGTTTGTCCTCTCGTTTAGATTATCAAGATGAACCAACTTGCCCAGAGCGAAGCAGATTCATCAAACGGTTCTCGAGAAAATTTATCTCTATAACGCGTTAATGTGCCTTGCTGGGAGTTTGGCCTCTCGTTTAGATTAACAAGGTGAACCTACTTGCCGAGGAGGAAGCAGATCCATCAAACGGTTATCGAGCTAGGTAATATTTATATGATGAAAAAGTTGTCCAGAAAAATTATCAATTTGGAGCGGTCACAGCGCTCAAACGCGTTAATGTGCCTTCCTGGCAGTTTGTCCTCTCGTTTAGATTATCAAGATGAACCAACTTGCCCAGAGCGAAGTAGATTCATCAAACGGTTCTCGAGAAAATATCGATGAAAATTTAGCCCTATAAGGCGTTAATGTGCCTTGCTGGGAGTTTGGCCTCTCGTTTAGATTAACAAGGTGAACCTACTTGCCGAGGAGGAAGCAGATCCATCAAACGGTTATCGAGCTAGGTAATATTTATGTATATGATGAAAAAGTTGTCCAGAAAATTTATGAAAGTTTGAACGGTCACAGCGCTCAAACGCGTTAATGTGCCTTCCTGGAGGTTTGTCCTCTCGTTTACATTAACAAGATGAACCATCTGGCCGAGAGCGAAGTAGATTCATCAGACGGTTCTCGAGAAAATATCGATGAAATTTTAGCCCTATAAGGCGTTAATGTGCCCTGCTGGGAGTTTGGCCTCTCGTTTAGATTAACAAGGTGAACCTACTTGCCGAGGCGGAAGCAGATTCATCAAACGGTTATCGAGCTAGGTAATATTGGGTAATGTATATGATGAAAAAATTGTCCAGAAAATTTATCAATTTGGAGCGGTCACAGCGCTCAAACGCGTTAATGTGCCTTCCTAGTAGTTTGTCCTCTCGTTTAGATTATCAAGATGAACCAACTTGCCCAGAGCGAAGCAGATTCATCAAACGGTTCTCGAGAAAATGTATCTCTATAACGCGTTAATGTGCCTTGCTGGGAGTTTGGCCTCTCGTTTAGATTAACAAGGTGAACCTACTTGCCGAGGAGGAAGCAGATCCATCAAACGGTTATCGAGCTAGGTAATATTTATATGATGAAAAATTGTCCAGAAAATTTATGAAAGTTTGAACGGTCACAGCGCTCAAACGCGTTAATGTGCCTTCCTGGAGGTTTGTCCTCTCGTTTAGATTAACAAGATGAACCATCTGGCCGAGAGCGAAGTAGATTCATCAGACGGTTCTCGAGAAAATATCGATGAAATTTTAGCCCTATAAGGCGTTAATGTGCCCTGCTGGGAGTTTGGCCTCTCGTTTAGATTAACAAGGTGAACCTACTTGCCGAGGCGGAAGCAGATTCATCAAACGGTTATCGAGTTAGGTAAATTATTTATATGATGAAAAAATTGTCCAGAAAATTTATGAAATTTGAACGACCACAGCGCTCAAACGCGTTAATGTGCCTTCCTAGGGGTTTGTCCTCTCGTTTAGATTAACAAGATGAACCATCTTGCCGAGAACGAAGCAGATTCATCAAACGGTTCTCGAGAAAATATCGATGAAATTTTAGCCCTATAAGGCGTTAATGTGCCCTGCTGGGAGTTTGGCCTCTCGTTTAGATTAACAAGGTGAACCTACTTGCCGAGGAGGAAGCATATCCATCAAACGGTTATCGAGCTAGGTAATATTTATTTGATGAAAAAGTTGTCCAGAAAATTTATGAAAGTTTGAACGGTTACAGCGCTCAAACGCGTTAATGTGCCTTCCTGGGAGGTTTGTCCTCTCGTTTAGATTAACAAGATGAACCATCTGGCCCAGAGCGAAGTAGATTCATCAAACGGTTCTCGAGAAAATATCGATGAAATTTTAGCCCTATAAGGCGTTAATGTGCCCTGCTGGGAGTTTGGCCTCTCGTTTAGAGAATGGGTTAAGCTAATCTTAACGCGTGGCACCATGAAAATCTCCAATTTTCATCCCATTAATCCGCGGAGGACGGGTATATACATTCTAATACGACTATATTACGAATTTAATCGTCGAATTGTTGCGTGAAACTGCGCGGGACAGATAAACATGAACGCTATTTGGGTATCGTGATTTCGTAGCTATTTAAGTCGGTAAATATTTAGTGAGTCAAGTAGGTGTGTTGAATATGAAACAATCAACAATCCTCTGTCGCCAAATTATATCTGCAGTGTCTGTTTTCAACGAATGTAAATTATTGTGGCAATACGAACGTTTACAATTGTCTAAATTACATTATAACCAATTCGAATTCAACTCAAATGGTACAATTACATATGTATCCAACGTATAGACTTTATTTTTGGGGATAAGATTGCTTTTTGTTGTCTTTAAAACCACAACATCGTATTTTCTTTCGTAGTGGTGCTATCACAGCTTGGCATTTTTCGGAATTCTGGTATTTCGCCTAAATTTCTTTCATTTTATGAAGTTACAAAAAAACAATCTTAATAAAGTGTAGAAATTTAAATGTAGCTGGGTTATCCTAAATTACAGTTAATTTTTATTGCTTGGATATCATCTACATACTTGTATTGGATACAGATAAATCTATCAAAATAGCCGTTTCTAAGAACAATTTAAATGTCTCTATACAGAATCGTTCAAAAGTTCGGCCCAATCATTGGCCAAATAAAAGTGTATGGCAAATAGTAATTATTTAGTAATAGATGGTACAACCTAACTAAGCAACCAGCCACAATTACTGCCACTGTCATGAAAAATAAAACAAATAGATACTAAACCAGAAATGACCAAACCTGTCCTGCAGTCACCATTCCCTCTCCCCTATTGATAGAACCATTTTCGGGAATAGATCATGTCTCGTGGATAAATTGAAATTAAATTAATTGATAGTTTAACCTTCGTTTAACACAAAGGTGATAATTTTACCACCATAAATATGTAATGAATTCTTTCGCCATATCAAGGCTTATTAAATTACGTATGTGGGGTGGTGGTAATCTCCAAGGTTTTGCATTTCTCTAAGATTGAGTTTACGAAAGGCTTTTAATAATAATAATAATAATTATTATTTCTTACAAGTTGGTCAATAAAAGTTCGTGGGTTGGCTCAATTTTAACAAATAGAAATTAATTATCTAAGTCAAATACAGGCCTGATCACAACACCGAGCGATTGATAAGGATTCAGCTCTTCAAGGTATAAAATCACCTACCTCTGACTAGAAAGTTGTAGATTTCTAGATCTGCACATTGCCCACTAACAGTGGTGCCACAACAATCAACTGCAACACCCGATTCTGAAGGACATTGAAATACCTGCAATTGTTGGATCATATAAAGGCCTCATACGTGTGGATTGGCTAAGGAGCTTTTCCAACGAAGGAATGGAGTCAGAGCAGGCTTCCATCGCAAAAAAAATTATTGCTACAGTGCCAGGAATTGTTTATTGCTTTGAAACTATAGAATTAACGGCATTTGATTAAGCATAACCCAGAAATAACTCATAAACAATAAAAAGCTCAATATTCCTTCATTTAATCTTTCTATGTTCTTTGATTTGAGTCGTTAGTGACATGACAGGACTAGCAACACTAACATTTCTTGTCCCTTAAATTCGATTACCGTCGATATTTTTTTGCCTCTAAAATTATACCAGACGGATCTGTTAAGCACAAATTGTTCAATGAAAGTTTATCAGATGGTCTGACATAATTGCAGCAGGAGTCAGTAACTAGTAGTGATCGACGTTAGGAGAAATTGTTGACTTTGTGCCAGTTTAATTTAAATTCATCTAAAGTGCGAACTACATATGTATAGTTTCTGGAAAAGTACCAGAATCTTCTAAAAATCCAGCATATCAACCTAATCATTGATGAACGCAGGTTTTTTGGGTGGTTGGGGAGAGGAGAGGGGTTAAGGATTTGCTTCAGTTCAACAAGACATAAAGACCAAACGATACCTTTTTAAAATTAGAATATATTCTCTGTTATTGATATTAAGGTCAATAGATTCAAATTATGGTAGCAAAAAAAATGGTTTTTTCTTCATTGAACCCCATACTATCATATAGGCATTGTGAAGCCAAATTGGTACCATAATGTCATAAAGAAGTCTTCATAGTATATTGCATCAATGATTTTTTGAGATATCCCATTATATCATATAGTTTAAAGAGCATTTTTAGAGAGATTGCAATTCTTTTGGTTTGGTTAGAAATGTGAAACTACCCTTCTTAAATTCTCAATCAATCTTATTGTAAAGCTACACACAGCTTATACAAACCACGGGATTGTCTACAACGTGATTTTTTTTTTAAATAACAGTTGACGACTTCATATTAAGACATGCATTTAATAACTATGGAAAATCACTATGTGTCACGAAATAAAAATAGTAAGAAATCTAATTCTAAATACGCTTTGACATTACATTGTAGATTCTATACATAAGCAGAGGCATTCGTTTAACTCAATCTCTTTTAATTAGCGATGGTGAAAAACGTATCTATTTCAGTGTTGCTGACTTAAATACGTTGCGAGTTTCAACAGTGTATATAAATAGACGGGTCGTCTACTAATTTCGATATCTCAAGAACTCTTAGACAAAATTTGACGTAGTTAAATGTGCATAATTAGACGAACACGACTCACTGTTAAACATATTCTGATAAATACGTAGTTATTTATAGTTGCTCACGGATTTGCGAGTAAAGAATATAAATACTAGAAATAGAAAAATCTATATTACTACATTACTCCAAAAATTCCAACGTACTTTATTCCTAGCTAGTACCAACAAGAAAACACGGAACACGTTTTCTTGTTTCACTTTCAAATATTTCGTGAAATGAGATTGAAATAATAGGATTTTCCTGGCAAACTAACCAGCTCTCCTCCTAAACGATTACGGTTTTGGAATTAGAATGAGATTTGTGAGTATTTTTGGCAGTGATAAAAATACCAAATTTTACTCTCGAGTTATAACTGTACAACGTTCTGCTTTAATTCAAATCTACGGTACATCAGCATGAAAGATTGGAAAATATGTTTGCGTGTTTATAAATTTAACAGTTTTTACAACAATTTATTTTGGAAAATAAGCATCAGATTGAGGAAACCAATTTATGGTTTAAGTCAGATCTCTTTCTCTCCCTCTTCTAGCTATTTCAATAATTATAATTGTCAATCGTTTTGGAATGATGGTAGCAATAGGAACTCTTTTAGGTCACTACATCAACACTGGTTTTCCACTGAAGACTGCATGGTGGGCGGTTCTATTACTGGAACTTCTCGAAACTACTGTCTAAATGATTCTAGTAGAGGCTGGCTTCGCAATATCGTGTATAAGCAGGAATTTCATATTTTGATGTTATCCGAAAAGGGAATAATCATTTATTCACTTCCTCTGAAGATTTCCTTTCCATACACAGTGTCCCATGTAAGTATTGGCACAGTAGCACCATTTAGAGCAAAATGTGTGTAAATAAGTTAGAAATGAGGTACCTATTTGCGTCCGTGTATTTTTTAAATAAAACTACATGCCATTTTTTACATTCTACATATTTAAGAAATAAATTAAATTTTATTTCTAATATAAACATCAACAAAAGTATTGGCATATGCCCAAATAATATACAAGAAAATCAAAATATGCTAAAGTTAATATTTGGGTGAGCCACCTTTTTGTCGTAAAACTTTCCTTAATCTATTTGGCATCGAATGAATCAATTTTTTGTAACCTCGGAATCTATTTTGGCCCACTCTTCTGAAAGAATCCATTTAAACTCTGGCTTACTGGAAATATGTTTCCGAATCCTATTTTCTAGTTCCGCCCATAGGTGCACTATCAGGTTCATATCTGGAGACTGTGGAGGAGTGGATAAAGTGTGAGGTGTGTTGTATACGATCCATTGTTTTACAGTTTGCCTCAAGATTTAACTTTTGTGCGCTTGGCTTCAACTTGTTTTTTAGAATATCTAGATATACCATTTTGACCATAATTTCGTCAATAAATACAAGCTCTCCAACACCAGATGACGCCATGCACCGCCATACCATAACTCCTCCACCCCAATGTTTAACATTTTGGTTTTCTCCAAACCCTTACGCGACCGTCACAACGAAAAATATTAAATTTGCTTTCATCTGAGAACATGACATGTATCCGAGAAATCTTCAGTCTTGTTTACATATTCATTTGCAAAATTTCCACCGTAGTTTCTTAGCTTTGTTTTTAATTGTATATCTACTTCTGCTTAATATTTTGGCAATTTCTGTATATGACTTGTTCTCTTCGTATAAACGCAAAAATATTTTTCTTTCTTCAGCACTTATCTCTTTACCTTTCCGTCCCGTCATGACAAAAGTTTCAGTTAGACTGCAGTTATACTATTCTATCGACGAAAATAAATAACAATCAGAAATAGGAGATCCACCTGACATTTATTCGGGGAAGTGCAAATACATGGTTACAACTTATTCTTTAAGGTGTGCCAATACTTTTGTTGATGTATATATTGTACAGAAAATGTCTTTATTTGGTTGGAATGTTATAAATAAAATTTAATTTATTTATTAAATATGCAGAACATATACTTATACACATTTTGCTCTAAATGGTGCTGCTGTGCTAATACTTATGTGGGCCACTGTATGTATACTCTAGTCTCCGGATTAAAGTATAGATATTTTATTATTCTGATGTTTCAACATTTCGATGAGGTGGTTGAGCCATATCTTGTCGAAGGCTTAATTAAAATTTCGCTCCCATTGTGTTTGTGAACCCAAATTGGGTTCTGCCCAAGCTTATCGTCTGGTGGTCCTCGCATTTCTTTGCATTGGCTTTTTTTGCAGTGAGATGAATGTTGGCTTCAGCCATTCCTTAAAGATGATCCCGGTTATTCTATGCAAGGTTGATATGATATATATCAACTGCATGATATTTATACACATTTTAAAAATCAACGATTTTGTTAAAAATAGCAAATGTGGCATCAAAAGGCATGCAAAACACCGCTTAACGAACGAACGGAACGGCGCGACAGTATCTTATTCGTGTGATTCCCCAAAATCACTTTATGGAACTTAGGGGAACCACATTGTTTGATTGAGTGTACATTTTTAATTTTACGTTCACTTCATTTCCGTTGTTTGTCGAGTCGGGTGCTTTTTTCTTATAAAAGTAGTGCGTTTAACTTGAAAACAAAATGCCAAAACCGAAACTAAACATTTGGAAACATTTTCAAGAGTGTAGAAAAGCTGGAAATACTGGAAAATGGGCGAAATGCGAGGAATTTCAACGCGGATGCAAAAACATATGATTAAATGCCGAGGAATAACGAACGAAAGTTTAACAGCTACAAGACAAGGTGATAAAGAGTTCGAATATATTGATCTGCCCTCAACATCAACAAACCAGCATGGTAAATAAATTTGCATCAACAACAGTAAAAAAACTAAACTGCTGGACAGGTGTAATTAAGTTCGAATATCCGAAAAACCAATCATTGTATTAGGATACGGCTTGCAGCAGTTTTTTGCACATTTTACTGAAACAAATATTTAGATATAACTATTAAAGTTGACCGGGCTATGTGTCTCCCAGCAGACTCCAGGTTAGAGGACCTATTTTGGATAAATTTTATTGTGAAACAATTATAGAATGTAAAAAAATAAATATGGAGGCCAAGTCTTCTCCATGTCATTGGATGGATGGAGTAACATACACAATGAACCAATAGAATGTACAACATAATTCTGCAGTTTCTGGTCACATTTTGCGAATAATAAAATATTTTAGGAACAAACATTTATCAGCTGCCCTTGCGGACAAAACTCTTGGAAATAAATTGATTTTAACAATCGAAGTGCGATGGAATACCATGACAGATGCAATTCACTTATTCTTGGAAAATCGAGGTCAACTTGTTCAGCTGTGCCAAGATCATAAAGATGTTATAGATTCTGACATTATTAAAATTATTAATGACACAAATGTTGCAATGAATGCTCAGAATATGCTGAGTTACTTGAGACCGATCGCTGTTGCATTAGATAGAGTTAAAAGGGATAAAACTACTATTGCCGTTGCTGTCGAAATTTGGACAAAACTTGGATTGGATCTCAAAGAGCAACCCATACATATTCAAAAACAGTTTTATCGGAGAAGGGAGATGGCTTTAGGGCCACCACATTACTTGGCAAATATGTTTGACCATCGATTTTTTTGAAAACGTTTAAATAACCAACAAAGAGAACAATCGAATTAATCCAGATTTCATTCCATTTGTGATGGCACTTTTAACCGAATCCACACCATTCCCCAAATATGTTTTTGGATCTCAATTTAAAAAGAGTCAACCAATAGTATGGTGGAAAGGAATTATTATTGATGATGCAAAATGGCCAAATAAACAAGAATTTCTCTCACTATGTGAACAGCTACTTAATGCAAGTGCGGCTACAGCATCTCTTGAAAGAATGTTTTCTTCATTTGGACTAATACAATCAAAATTACGTATCTATTACGATATATATCCAATATTTTGATATTTGTATAAATATCATATTTATCAACCTTGATTGTATTGCAAGTATTTTAAGCAATTGCTCGAATAAACTAAAATACAACGACGAAAATTTCATAAATATTCATGAACATGGAAACAAGAAAAGATGAGGAGCTACATTTTCCTTAGTCTACACAAAAATTTTGTTTCACAAACATAACAGCTATTGTTTAGTCACGTTCTATGTACATTCATACAAATATTGCATCCAACTCACAAGAGAGAAGCCTAGAATACTGATGCTAATCAAGTTAATTGTACGTGTTGCGACACAAATCCAACAAGATTTGGGACCAGCAAACCGCTCCAACTATCTTATTCATCAACCTATACATGTTCTTTGGATGTTCGCGATATATGCGTACATTTTAGAAATGATCACGTGTCCATACACTATACGAAACGCATACTCAAACCTCCTTTCCGTCGCGATGTATTTATATCTTCTCTTAATGTTCAGAACATGACCTTGCGTAGCGCTGTTTTATTTACAAATAAACGTCGAAAATATAGCGCGATCTTTCTTTGAATGGTCAGATCGCAGGATACGCTAACTATAGTTGTCCGTTGTACGCATCTCCCGACGATGACAAGTCTACCGTTATCGTCGGTTTACGTTTTTTTTTCCTACTACTACAACATACGACGAACCAGTAAAATACAAGGTCCCTCCTGCTCGATTCAAATCTGAGATAAATGTAAATAAATGTGTAGATTGTAACTTACGGTATTTGTTAAAACAAAAATAGTAAATTATTAAACTAAAAATTTAAAAACAATGCACTTAAAATGTACATAATTAATAATAATCGAAGAAAATATTTCAACGCTACTTAATGTTTATTTTTTCCATATTATTTAATAATATTTATTTACATCACATTATAATCAATATTTAATTTATATCGCTAGTATTTGTCGAAATATGAATCCTTTTATCAGTATAAAATAAATCTAATTAAACAACATTTACACATGGCAACCTTGTATCTAAATTAACTACGTCAGATTTCGCGTCTTCTTTCGCGCCTTGTTGACTGTCATATTTTTTCTTGGCAATATCAGCTACCTGATTCAAAAATAAAAAAATAGGGGTCACTTATCTTCCTTCATAATTGTTTCGTGATTTTTCAACAACGTAATATTTTTTGCAATCATTTTTGAATTTGGTATAAATAATTCCAACTCGTTGCAGCGATCTGAAAATAAAATCAACTATCTAGTGCTTCAGGCACTTCAGGTTTTTTCCAACACTTGGTGCAGTTTAGACGCAATAAATCAGAGTTTTGGCGCCGATTAATTACTGTAAATGTAACATGGATACATCATTATATGCTTGAAACAAAAATATAGTCAAAAGAGTGGACTGTAAAGAGGGAATCGGTTTCAAAAAAAAGCAAAAATTGTAAAAAAATAAAAATAAATTTTAGAAAAAATGTTGTCTTTGTTAGGTCGGAAACTTGTCCTTCGTACCTATTAGTTTAAAAATAATATCTTTGTTTAGAACAGTTCTGAATCAGTGTTTGAACTACTTTAAACCTTTAACATGTAGTGTTTAGTTACTAAATATACCTAATACAACTGTATAAAACAATATAGGATACTAAAGCTAGTGACTTAAGAAGTTGCTAGGAAGGTGTTGTGGTTGAATACATGATAATAAATGCAAAGTTATTATTTAGACAACCACAACACATTGCTTTTCCATGTCGTAACTGCTTTGCACTATTTTAAGAACAATAGTGATAATTATTTTGCTATTGTGGTCAATATACTAACCACAAACGTCACGCTTTTTGTCACAATCCTAAACGATCTGTTCAGTAAATTAATAACACCTTCAAATCTTTTTTCACAAAAAAATTGCAAAAAAAGATACTAGGGTTAATACTCATGCTCAGAATTACAACTCAAATTCTATAACCTCAAATAAAACAAATTAACATATTTTTTTATTTGAGGTTATAGAATTTTGAGTTTATACTAAACTTAAAGTAAAGTTTAAATAGATAGTGGGGATTAACGAATTTCAAATGCTTCCATAGAGCCAACAACAGTTTGAACAGTTCTAGCATTGGATCGGCATCATTAATCTTTACTCTCTATTAATCTCAAATTTGTCCGCTTGAGAGAGGTGTCCGTTTAAAAGAAATTGGCTATGCTAAAATTAATACTTAGTTACTGAACAGATAATTAAGACTTGGGCTAAATAAATCTAACATTGTTGTTTGATGTACATTTCTTATTTTCAAAACCATGCCTTCAAAGTGTTGTTTCAATTAAGATATCAACTCAAAACCTATTGAATCATTATTCCTGGAGGTAAAAACTTTCACATTGTCGACAATTGATGATTATCCACCATTTCTTCATTAGAATCGGATTCTTCTCGTTGCAAAATTTCACCAATATCAATGCTTATTTCTACATTTACATCTTCATGGACTAAGTTATTATCAACACTTGTATATGCATCAAAATCAATATTATTTGACCCAGATTGGTGAAGCATTTTAAAATCTAGGTCAGTTTGAAAATCTTCGAAATACGTGAATCCAGCTTTACGAAAGCAGTTTTCAATTATTACAGAAGAATTGAAAAAAAAAAAATTAGATCAAAAAATAACTTTTGCTGCAGTTGTACTCAAAATGTTATACCGAATCAAAATATCGAAAAATATTCAGGTAATCCCATTTAAAAATTGAGAATCAAAGTCATTTCCTGTAAAAGCGGAAGTGATAAGAATGTATCGACTATGTCAAGAAATGTAAATTAAAGCCCCGTACATAATTCCCAAATTTCGTTTCTCTATCTCAAACATTTTAGAAATTATAAGGGCGAGCCACCTCCCAGAAACACCCGGTATATAATACCGTGCACTATTAGAGGAGTGTATTAAAGCGAGGAGACAGGTGTCCGGTTGATAGAGAATCCACTTAAAATAACATATTTTGATATGTAAATCACACTATTTTTTTCGGTCTCCGATAATCTGTCCGCTTATAAGGTGTCCGCTAAGAGAGAGTATACTGTAACTATGAAAACATCGACAAGTATCACCTCATTCTAAAGAAGATTAACAATGGGAAATGGGGTAACCCACACCCCTCTTTTTTATAATCATTTTTGTTCGTCTTATTAGTAAAAAAAAAGTTAGCTTTCATATATTCCAAGCGGAGATCAATGCCATTGGAAGATGTGCTCAACTGAACCTTGACAGGAATTATCGGAAGCAGAGCATTGCAATTTTCTCCGATAGTCAAGCAGCCCTAATGGCGCTGAGCTCTAACACTATCAGCTCGAAATTAGTCTGGGAATGTCTTAATAGATTAAACAACCTGGCCACGAAAAATAGAGTTGCATTATACTGGGTACCAGGACACACTGGAATCAAAGGCAACGAAGAAGCTAATTCACTAGCAAGGAAGGCCGCCAGAACTCCGTTTGTGGGACCTGAACCGTTCTGTGGTATAGGGACGAGCACCTACAAGAAAAACTTAAAGATCGAGAAGAGAGGCTCAGAGCATCTCTCTGGAAGAATCTTCCTGGTCTGAGACACTCCAAGATCTTCCTTGGAAGCTACAATACGCATGGAGCAAAAACTTTGCTGGAACTTAGCAGGAATAGACTGCGCATCCTTACAGGGCACTGTCACCTTGGTGAACACATGACAAGGATAGGTCTAAAGAATAGCGACTGCAGGTTCTGCGGGGCTGAGAATGAAAATCCGAAACACCTGACATCTTACTGCATCGCCATCACAGAAACCCGAGCCAACCATCTCGGTAAAGACGTTATAGACGAAGAAGATATACCTTCTCTGAAACCATCACAGCGAATGCAGTTTATCAAAGCTCTTGGGCTGGATGGGGAGCTTTAGGAGCGGGCATACCCCAGCAGCTTACAGCTCATGCAAGGGGGCACAATAAATCAATAGGTCGCAGCGCAATATTACCCTCATTTCAAATCTTCTTCTTCTAGCTTTCATATAGAAACCGATGGTATACCGGGTGAGTCGAAAGGAAAAGATCAAACTTCTATAGTGTATTGTACACGTAAAAATAATGTAGTTGATCGTTGCATCTTCCCCTACTCGATTTAGGATCATTTCTACCTCTAATGTAAACACTAGGAAGCTTTGACGTCTCGTACAGTTTCCTCAAATCTGACAAATACATTTTTAGTGTTTTAGCAACTTACCGTAACACGTACGGTAACGTTAAACGTTAACAGAATTTTTTTTAATACGAGGTGGTATGTTTCAAGCAACACACAATCTTTCTAATTCTCTCCTATAAAATCTGAAATTTGCTCGACACACTTCTTGCGTTAAAGTGTTTAGATTCAATCGTTCATTTTTTTTGTAGCTCGTAAAAATCTGTTTGCTCGTTTATCTATTAATTCGTGCAATATTGCGTCTTCTACACCATCAACATTACCTTGTAACATAGCAATTGCTAACAAGTCTTTCATAGCAATTATTCTAATTTCTAATTGAATTTTTCACGTGACTTTAACGCTTACCGTATCTTTTAACGTAATTTTGCTAAAACTCTCTTTTATTTAGATGTTTCTGATCCGGAAACAGAACATAAACAAACACTATGTTTGTATATTCTAATTCTGTAAATTTGTGTGTGGCATATTGTAACACTTTAATTGTACAAAGTCATAAATAAACAATCAAATTACCGTCACAATACACTGACACATTATCAAAACAACAAAGTTATCAAATATTTTTTAGCCTCGATTATGGCATACTTAGAACATTTTTAATTATGCCGCAATTTTACACGTGTACCTGTGGAGTTTAGTTCGTTCCTCTCAATTCAGATTTTATTGAAATTTTACTGCCTTTATAGGGATATTTTAATATCAAAATTATGCAATTTACTAATAGCTTTCGAAAGTTTAGGATTTCTCAATCTTTATGAATATCTTTTCAAACTCGATATCAAAATTCATTTTCACCGGTTACCCACTTTTCAAAATTGGTGAAAATTACGAGTTTTCTAATATTTATATGTAATTTCAAGGTCAGATAAAAATTGATCGGTGGGTAGTCAAATGATAGTTTTCGATTGTGTGTTGGAACAACCAGCCCCATTATTTTCAGTGTTTAACCAACAACAATAACAATGATTTGTTTGGTTTGGTGTGATCTAGAGGACTGAAGCAACAGATTGTGACATTTTCCGCATTTGATCTCATTTCTGAAGTTTCTTGTTTGGTTTCATTTGTGTACTATTATTACGTTTTAAAAAAAAAAAAAGTTTTTTGATCGGACATGGTCAAATGATGGTCAATCTTGTCCTGCAATAAAAATTTTATCCTTGAAGCAAAAAAAAAAAAAATTCTAATGCTATTTTTCAACATTTTGAACATGTTCAAATGATGGTAAATCGTGTCTGATTAATAATATTTTTATATTTCAATGTTTGACAATTTTGCCAAGGAACCCGAAAATATGGGTTTGGTCTAAATGAAAGATGACCAATGGAAATCACTGATGGTCAATAGTGGTCAATAAATGGTCAAATCTTATCCATCATTTTTGTGGATTTTTGCCCACTTGGTGGTGTCAATTTCGCGGGGATTTTTTAAACTGGTTTCCGAAAAAATACTTTCTTTCAAAAATGATCGTTTTCCGGACTATTATGACGGATGTGAGATGCTAAATGCTCGTTTAAATATCACTTTAAACAACTATGTTTATGGTCAACTTAACCAAAGGGTCATTCAAGTCAAAATTATCACTGTCAAAAAATAGTAATGGGGCTTAGAAGCTAGATAGAAAGCAACAGGAAAAAATTATTCTCAATTTGATTAATAAGGGTTTTTAAAGGTATTTGTCAGCCAGGACAGAAATGAGACAAAACGAGACACTTTCAAAATAATAAATTAACAGAGCAAAGCTGTTTTTCTAAACTTTATCATACAGTAATAAAATTTGTTTGTATAATAAACATAGTTAGTTGTTAACTTATAATAAAACTCAGTAGAAACCTAATTTCGCCCACAATAAGTCATAAAACAACTGGAAAGTATGTAAGTGTATTTTAAAAGATGTTATCGCTTTTTATATATGTGTACCATCACTATTACCATCATCTATGCGGATCACGTACAACAGGAACAGCGGGGTTAGAAAATGAGTGGCGAACTTTAAGCTTTCATCACTATACAACAAAAAGTGGCCGAGTGCGCATCCTAAGTGACATGTTTTTCTCCCACGATATTTCTTCCTACTTCTTGACGCATTCAGAAGGCACGCGACCGGAATATCTAAGCCGTTCAACATCAAGTTTACGTAAATCTACAATCATAACAGTGAAATCTGCTCGATAATAGCCGCCTACGTATACTGGGATGCTTGTTGAAATTCATTGTAATCTATTATTGTTGCATACAAAGATGTGTTTCAATAGAAATAACGTTAAATTCATCTAAGTAGACACATTTTTACAATTTATTCAAGAAATTATTCGTACGTTGTCGCAGAAAAATTGCTTTGCATGAAAAATTGTGATTTAATAAGTATGTTAAACCTCTAATCGTTAACTCGTGTAACAGATTGGTGTGTTAAAAATGCAACTTCCTGTGTTTATTCAACGGTAAAATGTAAATGAACGTGTGTGCTTATTTTGGTATGAATCGGTAAAATTGCGGTTTTCCTTATCGGTGATAATGTGTGTAAATAATTGCATTCTAAAATTGCAAGTAAATATCAAAAATATATTCAAGCTACTTTATAATTCCGATCAAATGAAGACCTGTTTTAGGCTATCTATTTTGGCCGCAAAATAACCAATTCGGCCAAGCATGCTTTTTTAAATGGACTGATATGGATGACATTTCCTCAGGACTGCTATAACATGGGCTAAACCAATCTTAATTATGGGTTACACACCAAACTGCAGACAAGAAGCTAGATTGGTCTTCATTCCTAAATATCCTATACTCAAGCGAAGTCGTACCGAATCACTAGACTTCCCCTGGAATTGACAATACTGCATCTACACGATAATCTATATGCCTATCCATCTGGAAAATTCCGAAAATAGGTCATTCATTAAATTGCTAAACGAATAGTAATTGCATCGCTCAGCTTCTTGGAGATCCATGACACCATCGATAAAGCTTCTATTCTATCAATGGAATCGAGTAAGACTTGACACCTTCCCACATCCCAGCATCATTCTATTTTTAGATCCAAATATCGTATGTAATCTAGAATTCTAAACTAACGTGCAAAGAACACCTGGTCCTATTCTAGAGCGATTTCTAAAACTTTTGCATCCCTAGTATGATCGCACAAAGCCAATATAAGATATACAGATGCTCAGAAAAGAGAATTGCCTACCATAGCCTTGCTGGCCTGGAGGAAAAAATGTAGTGAATGCAATGTATTCTTTAGCAGTGCCAGAAATTATGCCAATATTTTCAACTACATCGAACAGATGGTACAATTGTCCACGAGAGGACAAGATCTCGCTTCTTTTCAGCGTTACTGTGAGGTGGAATGTAGTCTTATTGGTTTCTAAATGCTTCAAAAACGTTAAAAAGTACGGGTATTAGAATCTCTCTAGTTTTGCTTGGTTCTTCTAGGGCTGAGCGAAGCTTCTAAGCCCCTTCTCCGTCTTTACAAATGTAACTCCTGCTGGCTGAAGAGTCATCCCGGGATTATCAGTCCGGAGTTTGACGCACTAACACTTATTGAGCCCTCCTTACGGTATTGGAATCTGGAATCGAAATGGACCGGAGGAAAATCTTCTATGGGCGGAGGGTGGTATAGGTCGTCACGTTTGATTCTGAGGTGCTGTTTGAATACCAGGTGAGGGCTCTAAGTTTGTGGCACTAAGTTATCAAAGGAAATACAAGCTTAGAACGACGTCCTCCTTATATACAAACTATGGAAGAGCATACCTTCTTGCTGAATGTCTAGCAGCAAAGAAGGGAAGACCAGGGCCGACCTTTTTGCAGATTTGCAAAGAAACTGGCAGAGTTGCTTTGAGTTAGCATGCTCTATATGACGTTGGCTATGGTTCAAACATCAGTTTTATAATGCTCTAAGTTATATGGTTTAATGGGGAAGCTGGAACAAACCTATACCGTAAATGATATGGTCCTAAACATAAAAAAAATGATGACTGGTTTAAATCGGAATTGTTAGCTTCAATATTTAAAGATTGGTTTGAAAATAGCAAATACAAAACTTAAGCACAGATAATGTCATTGTTATAAATAATGTTACGAATCATTCAAGCTTATTTTAGACATTAAGTAATCACATTTATTTCGAAAATTTTTATATCAGAAAGTAAATGTATATACTACAATGTATCAAGTTGTTTGAATTGATAAATAAGACTGCAAGAAAATATAATCAATCAAATACTACCGAAGGAAAATATAACAAGGAAAACTGCATCTTTTAAAGTCAGCGAGTGTCATTGAGCTAACATAAAGGAATTAGAACAAATATCTGCAAACTCATGGCGCAGCGCAATCAATAATCTAAAGAAAATTGAAACCAGATACCGAGTCATATATAGAATGCATCCGGAATTTAAAATTTAAATACTGGTAGAAACTATTGCAATTAATTCAAGCAAATTAACTAACCATTTAAGAGGTTTAAATAGAATTTATTTAAACTAATTTCATTTAAATAACTTCAGACTATCCGAGAAATAATTTGGCACTTTGTTAAGGGAGGTTTAGTGATAAACTACTGCAAATTTTGTTAGATGTGTCTCCTCCAAAGAAGTTGGCACCACAATGTGGAAAAAACCATCAAAACTGACATCAGTGATTTTGAATTATCATCTTTCGTTTAGGCTATAATCATTATAGATATAATTAGTGGTCAAAATAATCACAAGAAATTGAAACAAAAAGTGACATATAACAAGATACTTCATAGATTTCGAGGACTCAAACGCTGAGGATGTTACAACATCTTTTGATTTTTATTCAACTTTGAAGTTATATGTAATAAATTAGTATTTTAATCAAACATTGAAAATGTTGCAACTTGTTTCATTTCTTTAAACTACAAAAAAGTACGTCGAACTTTGGATACACTGTCATATACAACTTACCACCATGATTTTTAGATTTTGGTAGCTTAGAGGTATGAAGCAACACGTTGTAATCTTTTCAGTATTTAACGACCTTCTAACGTCTCTTGTTACATGGTGTAACAAGGTAGTAGGGAAAAATTAAACTGGACTGTCACTTCTCTAACACTTCAGCGAAGCTACCTTCGAAATTTCTGCTATTTACGATATCAGAGACTTCCCTGGACTTCTCGACGGTGATATCAGAGTGATAGACGGCTTTTGACACAAGTTTATCTCAATTTACAAAGCTTAATTTGATTATTTTAACATCGCTTAAACTTTTATAGAAAGTTATTTTAACCTTTATGGATAGCGTTAAAAAGAGAATAGGCCAGATAATCTCTATTATCTCTCACATAGTGTTTATTTACACACAGTTAAAATATTAAGAAAAAATTGTTTCTAGGAAAGCAATTCAATATTAACGATGTTACATATGTACGTGCGTTATTTGCATACTAAAATATGGATATCAATACATACATATAGAAGAATGAACAATTAGGTAATAAACTATCAACGTAGTTAAATATTAGACTGAAAATTACACAAACAATTACACGAATCAAATTCTACGTAAATACTATTTGATAATAGGTTATAATATATACAGTAGCGATCAATGAATGAAAAGCTACGCAAATAAATAGCATATGCATAAGCGTATAGTACAGCAGGAGAAAAAAGTATCCTGCCAGTGCATGTAAGAAAGAAGCCCTTCACTCAAAATGCAGGGGTACTTTATTGACTTAGTATACCTACATGGACTGTCTGTGGCACAGACATTATTTGTATGCACTCTAGGACAATAAAGTTCCCGTAGGGTTTGAGTAAGAAGCCTCCTTCTTTCGCGCACTGTTCGGATACTTCTTTCTCCTGCTGTACCTATGTGTAGAGTTATTGTGCGTCAAATCAATTAATTTACAAGATGTTTTGGACGAGAATGTAAAAGCAATTGTATTGTGTTAATTCACTGCTAGCCGGGTATGTCTCTGGAATAAAATGGTGACTGAATTACTAAATCGTAAGTAGGCGATTAATACTTAAATACAACTCTACAGACTGATAAAGTGTCTATCTGTCAACGTTGTATCGACCAACAATAGACTTGCGACTTTTCAAGCTGGCAATGAAATTTTGTAACCAACATTTGAAAAGAGGGCCTCGTGAGCCGACAACATAGTCTTGTCTAACGTTTACAAGAGGATATTCTCGATCTCGATAACAACGTTATTTGCAACCAACGAAGAGAGTTAGAATTAAGAATTCGGAAAGCAACTGCCTCAGTCCCGTAAAAACCGAGGTAAAAACACTATCTTTTGTCCCCAAAGTGGACGTCCTCTCTCTGTCGTGAGATGTCATCAAATATAATCGAAATTATACATTTTTTTTTTTTTTTTTGAGCGGAAATACACGCCATAGACCTTTGCGTCCAGATAAATCCTAACCAAGAACCTGAGAGGTGCACACATCTATATATGCACCGATAGTCAGGCCGCTTTAAAAGCTCTAGCCTCTCATAGCTTTGAGTCTAAATTGGTTTGGGAATGTTCGTTGAATGTGACGCAACTAGCTATAACAAATAGGGTATCCCTGATGTGCGTTGCAGGGCCCCCATCAATATCAAAGGATATGATATAACGAATGAACTTGCAAAGCAAAGTGCTGTCATGCATTTCATTGGACCGGAACCCTTCCTTGGCGTTCCCAAGAGCCAGCTCAAGAATGCGAGACAAAAGAGATGGCCTTCCTTTGGGGAAAACACCCGGACAAACACAAGCGAAGAAATTTATTAACTTCTTGTCAAACAGTAATAAAAAACAACTTGATCTCAGCAAGTAAGAGTTAAGGACTCTTATTGGCCACTGCTCTCTACGATACCATCTAAAAAAGCTGGTCAAAAATTTTGTTTTTGAAGAACAAACGTTTCCTATAGGTACATTTTTTTGTCGTTAATTTGAAAAAATAACGATGGTTAATCGTGTCCGATGAACAAAATTTTTGTGATATTTGAATCGTTAAATATCTTGTGGTTATCGCCTAATAATGGTTAATAAATACACGCCCTTTTTCCTATTTTTGAGGTTTCTTCGTGGACCTCTTGCTTATTCGTCCTACTCATGTCTTTTACGTCTCGATTTAAATATTTTAACACAGACTATTACGTGTAGGTATCTTTAATACAGGTAAGTAGGTTGGTTTCTGTAATACTAAGACGTTAAAAAATATGCCTTTGTTTTCAAACATCTTGCATTTTGATTTATAGACAGCATCCCCCAAACTATTTTATCGGATTTCTTTTTCCTTTAATTTAGTCTAGTTTTTCCTTACAAGGAGCCCTTGTTTCTATCTCCACGGTTTATATATCCGATGATAGTCAATTGTGTGCTAATCCTCCAAAATATGTTAGAGAATTTTTTTTGTTAATAACCGTCTTTATTAACTTCTACAGGTTCAGCCAAAATTCGCGAGATACAGCGGTGTTCAAAAGTTGTCGGCCACACTACCATCTACGTTTTTCTTCTTAGAATCCTACTAACTGAACTGGTATCTTCGTGGTAGGGGTTAATTTAATTATCTAAATTTTTGGTTACATTAGTACTCCAGTAGTATTATATGGTATTTCATATCTTTTTGTAATTGTCTTTTGAGAGTTGCCTACATGGGAACACGTATGTCAAGCAATATGGAATATTTATCATTCAATCCCCTATCGACGACCGGAGATTGGGGTTATTACAAGAATACTTTGGTGATATTTTCGTACCTAATTTCAAAATATTTTTCAATTTTGTGATTATAATTTATTAGAAATTATATCCGACACTTTATAACACTAGCAAATAAATAAATACACCGGATAAAATGGACATAAATCCTCACTTAAATTGAAAATATTTGGCTTGTCTACTGGAACAAGTGTGATCCAATGTCATTGAGCTGGTTCAAAGTTTACTTGTCCAAGTACTAGACAATGTGTAGTCCTACTGTAATAATGTGTAATATTTTGCTAAATTTACATCTGGGTGTCTGATTGACACAAAAAAGTAAGAATTTACATAAAAGCAGAAGCTCGTTTAGAGCTAAATAGTGGTTTTTTAATGTTACCTACTGGTAGAACGTGTCTGCTTTAATTTATTATATTTTGCGGGTGGTAAGACTGTGGTTACATAAAGCAATCAATTTAATATAATTATTTTTGATTCCTTTCTGACAGTATATGTATACAATCTATTATAAATGTTTTATGTTCGTTTACTTCCTAGAAAGTACTCATGATAATTAAACTGTACAGTTGGTAGTATTAACACATTCTATTTCGATTGATGTAAACGTCTTCACATCAAATCACTTTCTAATATTAAAGTAAAATACGTTTTATTTAAAATGATTTCTGAAATGTGCATAAAAAGCAGATTCTTGAAACTGAAGAAATCTTTTGGTATTAATGTTCAGGTGCACTAATGTGCTCCTGAAGAAAGCGTTCAGATTTTTTTTTATAAACACACGTTCACCTGTAGTGCGTTCCAGAATGACATCTGCTAAGAATAACCTATCTACAATAACAAAACATTTCTATTTATTTACATTACCATATGCAAGTTTCTCTGTGACGGAAAACCAGAGCGATCTTAATCATACTTTTTTGTTCCTGCAACACAACTACGTCGGATTCTATAAATATCCTTCGTTCACATGGGGACAAGACAACAGTTAGCAACCAGAATAACGTATAGGTAGTAATTGTTTTACTTTTCTCTTTTATATAAGCCGCCTGTCTGAATAGCCGTACGTCCATTAAATACGTCTGTGTGGCGCACAACGCGATAATTTAAAACTTGTTTAGTCATAATCTTACCTAACGTTTTATTTATATAAACAAACAGCTTTTATGCATATTAATGTTCTTTCGCAAGGCATTGAGTTTTGTTTTTTTTTTCTATGTATGGCTACCGCGTGTTATTGTGTCTTTTTTGTTAGAAAACCCATGAATATGGTGTGGTATTCCAACGTCATAAATTGTCTAATGAATATTTATCAATTTATATACATTTCTTGCTTTTATGCAAAACTCTGATACGTACATATTAGGATAGTATTGTGTATTTTTTTTCTACTTTTTTTGAGGTTATACAATTATTGATGTAAAAAGGACTTGTTTATTATAAACATTTGAAACTAAACGAGGTACGTTCTAAACAGAGTAGAGTTGGCATTATGAGCTTTTGGTCAGTAGCGTAGTAGAATTTCAAAATCAAAAATCAAGATTGCTTAACTCTCCCACTCCAAATCAATTCGAATTATATTCTCTCATTGGAAACGAGGTTTTCTAACTGTCTTATTTGATTTGATTATATAAGAATAGTAGTTACTTTCATTTGTTTTTAATCCATAAAACAGCAACCGAAAATATTTGTAGTTTATATATTACATAGGTATAGAGTCACATTCATAAATCACGTCATCCCTATGTTAATATATCCCTTAATATAGCTTCAATTTGAATAGATTCTGGTATGGTAATTATAGTATCTGCATGTTCAGAAGGGTCAGAATAAGCGACAAAGTGCAATTGGCTAGACTACACCATCCCATAAATTTTCTGCAAAATAGGGAGAAAAATAAAGTTACGTTTTTGGAGAAAATGTATACCGATCATTATGGTTTCAAAGTTTGAATACATATCCCCAATTAGGCGAGGGTATTGTTCATTTGAGTATGGGAGAGATTTGAATTAATTTTTTAAATGTAGAAAATGCACAGATGGTGCCACTGTATAATACACTTGCGTTTGTCTTCTTAATGTTCTCGCAATAACTGACTTCCTATTAATTGTTCTGTTCTTAAAAGTTTCAATATTGCTATGAAACTATACAAAGAAAAGCAGTACTTCCACCAAACATAATATTTTTATTTAAAATATTTAAGCCAGCAAGTACTCTCAAAAGATACCTAAGGAATTAGCGTTAATCGAATATGCTATCATTTACATCAAAAAAATGTTCATACACGATTAGTTATAATGCTGAAATTGAGATGTCTTTCTTTCCAATCGTAAGCCAGAAAATACTAACGTAACACAATATTTTTTGACAACTATGAGAAGGCTCTTAAATCGAAGTCGTTTACAGCTTTTTACAGATTTTCAATTTTGAAAAGACCAGGATTACAAGAGTCCTACAACCGTTCAATATTGTGTTGCTTCTAAAGATGCTAGTAGGTTGGTCAAACTGTCTCTCCCGAAAGAGCTCAGTCTATCACTTTATGTATGTTTAATAATATTGCTGGAAACGCAAAGCTATCTGTTTTCACATATTTTTGAGCAAGATTGACCAATACAATAGTTTAAAATGGTCCACGTGGAAGTGTTATTCTAGTCAACAATCCTGGATGTCCGACTGTGGATCATTGGATGGTACAAACTCGTTTCTTGGATGTTCTTAAACATGTTGTCCATCAGATCTGATGGATAATCTTAAGTCATTGTTTGTTTGCAGCAGTCCAATACGCTCGACAGAAAGGAATAACATTTGTGACGTTTCCACCTCACTGTTTCCACAAATTCCAGCTGTTTGTCAATTGAGTTCTGAGCCCATTTAAGAGCAATGTGAAAATAGCTCAAGATGACTGCTTAATTATAATTTTTGGTGAAACTATATCAATAAACTGTTTATCTTCCTAAGTAAATACAGTTTTCATTAATCTTTTACAAGATCCAATATTATTAAGATGACCGCTACAAAGTTTAGCATTTTGCACCGCTAACATGCCTGAATATGGCAGATGCAATTGATACTGTTTTCCAAAAGCCATTACTTCAATTTTACCTCAAGATATTCGCTTTTACGAAGCAACAGTTGGTCCAAGATCTACTTCAGTAAACGGAAGAAAAAAAGGAAATTCGCGATTTTTTTCACAAGATGCGACTCGTAGAAAATGAGTTGATGAGTCCATTCGACGACGTCAAAACATTTAGCCTTATGATTCTTTTAAATTACACGGATTTAGACCAACTCAAAAAGCTAAGGCTGGACATCGTAGGACATCTTCTATTACTACTACAATGACAGTAACAACACCTACTATGCCTACTACACAAAAGACACAAGAGAATAACGACCCTTGGGGGGTTTTCGCCATCTCTCTTGCAAACGTTAACAGTAGTTGAAGCGTTTATTAGATTCAAATTAACAGAAAACGTCATGAAATCTAAACCAAAGGCGGTTGGAAAGCGAAAAAATTCGAGCACACAGGAGGAATTCTGATATTACTAATAGTAAAGGAAAATAACAAGAAATCAGAATAAAAAAGTAAATAAGTTAAAAGAACAGCGAACAAGAAACAATTAAAAAGAAAAATTCTGAACGTTAATCCGAGAGCTAAATCGATCAAAACCAACGCTTCCAATGGAAGAGCGCTTAAGCCTATTAAGAGAGACAGACAAAATAGACTGTAATTCATCTGAAATTGATGAATGCAGTGTAGGTAGATATTATCAATGAACAAACAGATAAAGACCCAGCAATGATGTGCTCCTCCGGTGAAAAACTCACTCAAAGAACACTTAGGCCAAATAATTTTTCTAAATCACAAATTTTCCAGTAAGTTCGCATTAACGAAATTCCTCCAGTCTTCACAATTCCAATACTCTGTGATGATTTTGACATCAACTGTATATTATTTGTTTTGAATTTCTACGTAAAAGCTATTAAATAAATCTCTCTGATATTTTTCTGCGAATTGACGAATAATATTTTTTAGAAATCAGTTTGAGTCATCCATTAATATTGTCCAATAGTAGTGAAATTAAATTAGTACATTTTTTTATCCAGTAGCGAAACTACTGTTAGCGTAAATAAATTTTTGCAACGCATTTAACTACGCAGAAGCAAATTATATTAAAAATTGATACAATAAGACAATGCATCCAATTAGATCTCATTACCATTGTTGCTAGTGACAGATTTATCGAGCACATTTTCATTGTGTAAATAAACAAATATCACGTAGATGACACGAAAAGATAATCGACAAGTGGCGTCGACTATAGTACAGTATACTTTTAATGTAAAGAAACAAATTTCACGATCTCAATATATTATACAATATCAAAATATTTGTACTCGAACATTTCACCATGGAAACAGTCGGGTGGAATGCAATGTACTTTTTTTTCCCAACGAACAGCTGCTATAGCCGCTTATGAGAAATTAATTTACTTAATTTTTCATAACCTTACGTGTTTACTTCACACATTCCAATCATGTAAATAAACAAATATCACGCATATATATGTATGTAAGTCGGGAGAGAAGCATTGTTAAAAGAAGCACTGGCAGCGCCAACTTGAGCCTGTTTTCATAACGACATAACCACGTGTTCAAAAATAACGAAATGTACACAGGAATGTTGCAATGTTTTTAGCCATCGTCAATATACTGGTTTTATTTGTATTTACAAGTATGGTGGTGTAGGTTGATATAGAACGTGAAGATCTAAATCGCCTTCAGCATAAGGATCAAAATATAAGAGCGCCGGTAGACAGAGATATCTATCGTGTAAAATGAAACAGGGTATATACAGTGTGACGTCAGCGGCTCAATAAATTCTTCACATGGATTTCCAAAATGATTAGAATCATGGGATGTTTATTTATAAATTTCTAAAGGGGGGTGAGTTGTAACAATGTGGGCTGTCGCCTATCGATTTTTCGTCGACTTTTCTATCTCCGTATCCTGGGTAATGAAAAAACACGTGACGCAATATCAAGGTGCCATGTGCTGTAACCTCAAGGCCTATTCGATATATAAACATGCACCGTGTAGGAAAAAATGCGCATCTCGCGAGACACACTTTGTTTACATAATTTTTCATGAACTTACGTCCTGGGTAATTGTATCGATGGGGCCCCTTTTCTCTGGAACACACCGTCGACGAACACACCGTTTTTCCCGTTGCACAGCATGTAGAAGTACGGGTGATCGAAGAAAACCTCCAAATGCCTCCGAGATATAAAACTAGAATGACCCATATTAACGTCCACATCACCCCTCGAACTATTTCTACCGATTGTTATTTTGTTTTGTCGCACAAAGTATTCGAAATCGCGGCCCTCCAAGCGTGCTATAGCTTCGCCCTTTTCCTCGGGGCTCCATTGCACCTTAGAGGGACTAGCGGGTGCAGATTTCAAGGCTAATAGGGCCCATGCATCACTTTCGGGAGTCCTTTGTAGCGCGGACATTCTATGTATCGCACAATAACACACCGAACGTAGTAATTCGCACCGCTAAAATCGACCCTCTTGGTCTGTTTACCCACAAAACTGTGTAACGTGGGAGGCACCTGCGAATGTATTGGCTGATTTCATAACAACTCAGTCGGTAACTCGTTTTGTAAACACGTGAGATTACAGGTTTGTTCCTTTTGTTAGACAAACTTTAATCAAAAGTAGTAAACTAATTGATTCTTTAAACGGGAAATGTTATTATTCAAAGGTACGATATTGTACCCACAAGTTAAAAATTATCTTTGCATAAATCGGCATTTGTAGTTATTATTTAATAGCAATTTAACAAAAAATACTAATATATAAATATGTTCTAAATTTCTTTGTAATATACCCACGAAATATGAAATCTGTATTCTAAAAGTTTAATGTTTTAAATTATTGTCATATGAGAGTTAAACAATCAAACATGTTTTTGTATTTATGTGCAAAAATAATTTACCTAAAAGAACAAACGTCACTCAATATGATGAATGGTAGTATAGTATTGTATGTGGTATAGTGGCGTCCTCTTCATTTAAGATTGCTAACAAAGTTCAAATATATTACAATTATTTATTATTAAATTAATTTTTTGTTTTCAAGTAAATTATGATATATATAATTAAATAAAGAGATAAATTGTTCTAATTATAAGAAATACAATATATATATTTGAAGTGTATGCATTGAAATAATTTTCAATAATTTCAGAAGATGCCGCCACTTGCAGGGATAGTAAAAAGTTTTCAAAATATGTAACAAATTTGTGTTTTGTATTTCATAAATGTGGTCTCTGCATAGAAGACAGCGAAATATAAATATATATAATTTATCATTTGTTTCCTATTTAATTTAATTTGTGGGAAGGTGGAAAGTGAAAGACTTATTGATTGCAGATATCTGTAAATATAAACGACAAACTCATCAGAAACTCATATAAACTTTGACAGCTGATCGGTTTATTTACTGTAAATGTGATTAATTTTGATTTTTACAAATTTTCTGAATGTTTATGAAAGTATTTCATTGCGTAATTATTTCTATTAGATTATAGAATGATGTAATTAAATAATTTAGTAAAAACAAAATCATATTCGTCATGTCTTCGAAAAAGACTGTTTTGAAAGAAACGCCGAATGTACCAGCTTCATCACAGCAAAAAGTGAAACGAAAAAATGATTATTTACGTGAATGTATTAATACGATCCTCAAGCGGGAGCTACTCCATTTGAATCTTAAGAAAGTGTCAGATATTCTAGCAAATGATTTACACATAAATACAAGGAATATATCCCCTCGAATGAAGTATGTGTTATCGGAATGCTTGTGTTATTATATTAAAATGTGGCCTGGATGGAAACAGTATGAAGTAGTTTGCACCAACGAGCGGGCCAAAGTAGAATATATAGAAAAATTTAAACAATATTTGATATTTAAGATTAATTTTATTTTGGAAAATGAACGTATATTTATTCAAGAAGATTCTAATAAAAAGAGTTCTCGTATGGTTTCTCAAGAAGTACAGACAGATCCTATAAGTAAAAAGAATAAACCTGACGCTCCGTATAATTTAGTAATCTCTGGACAACCTAATGTGTTAAATAATATAGTATTTATTGAAATGGATGGTAAGTTAATTTTTGAATAGTATTATCAAGAAGATGTTACATATTTGAATTCTTTCTTAGGTGATATTGTCATTAAACAACATGCGGAAAAGCCATGGAAGCCGTTAACTGTAGCCGAGTTTTTAAATTATTCATTCGTATTCGTGTCGATAAAGTTACCGGATTTAGAGTTATCCCGAAGTAATTTACATGAGTTTCAGCGTTATATAACAGAATGCGGTGACAGTGCTACTTCTCCAACAGTTGATTTTATAACGTATATAAGAAAGCGCAACCTATCCAGCAAGCCGCAAGTTTACAGTATAGATTATTTACATGCGTATTGTAAACAGTTTGTGGATGTAATGAAGAATGCTCCAGGGGTAAGAATATATAATTATATAATTATAAGAATATTTAATTTTTAATTCATCAACTACAAATTTGAAAAACAATAACTTCTGGTCATATAACATTTATTTTAAAATTTTAAATATAAAGGGTGTTAAATTTAAAAAGATTCATCTACTTTGTGCTGTACTTTCACGAATCAGTCTGTATACTTTAGATTTCATTTAAACGCTGTATCTTTCAAATTAAAAATTGACATGTTCGAGTATTTTTCATTAAACTTTACAATAACATCAAAAATAATTTTATTCTATAAGTGGTTACCACATTGTACAGACTGGTTAACTAAGAATGTCACTCGGCCATATCTCAGGAACGGTTTACAGTACAGCTTTGGAAAAAAAATACTGACTAAGGTGACCCCGAAAAACAGCTACAAATTATTTGGAAAAGCGTAGGATTACCGCTAGAGGCCGTAACTGATCACCAAAAATTTTAATTCTTATTTTACGCAAAATTTACCAACTTAATGAAAATCAGAATCTACTGAAAATTTTGCATATTTAACATAACGTAACTTTTTTGTATTTTGTCAAATAAGGGTCGGCGAAGAGGGAAAACTTTGTATTGAAGAAATGCTTACAACTCCGGTTCTGTTGAACCGAATTTTGCAAACTTACTCTCGTTGGCAACAGCATTACTCCTCCAATCTAACGCTTACAAATTGGAAACAATCTAATAAGTGACGTGCATGCGAGAGGGCGCTGTATAAATTTTTTCGGGAATTTTGTTTTTCTCGAAAATATTAAATGGAAACATACATTTTTGACAACAATCGCTATCTTTTACCAATCCGAAGATATGTTGCAAATTTTTAATTGTCAAATAATAATTGCTCTCAATCGTCTGTCGCAGGCAATAACCGGAAATACAATTTGACAACAATGAAGTGAATCACCATAAGATCTGTACTGCATAATCTGGTTGAGGCAGACTATAGCAATTCGCAACAATATGCTTTTCAATATGTTGAGTGTGCTGTGCATTTCTCCGTAAATGTTCGCAATTTTCTGGCCCCTGATAGATGGATGTAACATCACACGCCAGATGGCCACCCAGAACCCCAAATTTAACTTGTTTAGATTTTTATTTGTGAGGGCGAAAAAATATCTTATTTTAGCAACGCCATCTACCGCTCGTAACAACTTGATTGTGGGAGTAGGAAATATCGTTCAAAGTATTTCTAAAACAGAAATAGAGACTGTAGTTTTATCTACTCGTTGTAGCGTGAAAGTTTGCATCGTAAATAATAGCAGACACCTTCAAGATTTAGGCCGCCACTAATATTAACTTTATTGAACTGTTTTCTTTTTTGTTGTTTTTCTGCATGGTTTATTTGAATTATACCGTTGTGCTTTTCACTGTTTCACTGTTATTTTCAAAAATCATAAAATTTACATGTTTAAATTTCCTTAACGCCCTCTAGCGGCAATGGACAAAACAATATTAAACAGTTTGAATCACGAAACATCGGCCAGTGAAAATCCTTTCTAATACGACCAAATTTGCTAAATTTCGTTCATGGGTAGCAGAATAATTTAAATTTATAGAAGACATTTTTACCATCCACGTTTCTGAAGATATTTTCGGATTGGTAAAAGATAGCGATACCAGGTTTTCGCTGATTTATTGGTAATCTAGCCTACTTTTTAAATTTGTTGTCAAAAATGTATGTTTCATTCGGTTCCTCGGGACGGAAGTTATAAGCGTTCCTTCAATACAAAGTTTCTCCTACTCCTCCTCTCCTCCTCCCTATTTGACAAAATACAAAAAAATTGCCCTACGTAAAATATGCAAAATGTTTAGTAGATTCCGGTCTTCATATTTATGATAGACCTTAAATTGGTAAATTTTGCGTAAAAGAAGAACTACAATTTTTGGTGATCAGTTACGCCCTCTAGCGGTTATCCTACGCTTTTCTAAATAATTTCCAGATGTTTCTCGGGGTCACTTTAGTCCTTCATATTTTTTCCCAAAGTCGTGTAAGCCGTTCCTGAGATATGGCCGAGCGACATTCTTAGTTGGCCACCCGGTACAGTATGACCCACGTTGAGCTTCGGCAGAAAGTATTTCAAGCATAATTTGTAGAACAAGTTGTAATTTTGAGCATCCGAGTTTTTCATAAAGCTCATAGTTAGCTGACTTCCGATTATACCGGAAATGAGTACCAACTTCTTTATCTTAGATAAAATACCATAGTTTTTATGACAAATTCGAGTTCCCCATCAATTTTATTTCAACTTTATATGTATCATTTGCTATACCTAAAATGTAGCGCTAACGAGATAGGTTGGGCATTCAAAATTTAGGTACAAATTTGAAAAAGTAAAAAAACGTGAGAAGTCATTTTTTTCATATGGAAACCTCGATATTTTATCATATTTTTAATTCTATATTAAATTTCAGTTTAATTTGATCTAACGTTGCCTATACCTAGCTTATGTCGTTTTAACAACAAATGTACTTTCTATTTTAGATAAATAAAGTGAAAATTACTGAATTAGAAGTATTATTCCGGCAGTTCCTATTAGATATAAAGGAGAGTAACGTCTTTAGTTGCACAAATAGTGCAGGAAAAGAAGTCAACACTATGGCAACCGACACTTCCGTGTGTTTCAATATCGGGAAAAAAACTTATATTAGGAATAAGAAGATGGTAATCCATAATGACAATCAGTAAGAATTTTTATCTCTTATTTTTGTATTGCTAATTTTCTTAGAACAATTTGGTGTTATGAATGGAATATTCTAAATAACAAAATTTTATTATTTTGTAGGAAGGAATCAAACGCCATCAACTTCTGCGAGATATTAATACCACGCATGGCGTATACTTTAGCGAAATTTTGTGCCGAAGAGGACACCACGACCGAAGATACTAGTTTTAAAAGTTTAAACGAAATAAACGAACAAATAAACAAGAAATCTCCTGAACTTTACAAATTCGTTGAAGCTGTAAATAATTCCGTGACATATCAGTGTTTATTATGTCCTAAAGTGTATACTGGAGAACGGGCTTACATTGATATATTAGATCATTATCGGTTTTTACATAAAGGTGAACAATCCGTGCTTTGCTTCTCCTGTCGTAAACAATTTATGATCTCCAAACTAGCCGGTAGTAGGTGGTCGCATGAATGTACTGAAGACAATGCTGGAACAACAGCCACTACTAGTAATAATAATGAACAGCCGTCAGCAGTTCCGACTAGTTCTACTATTGGAATTAGCGATATATTACTCAGTGGAAGAAGTTCAATTTCAGTTGATGATCTGCTTAAGAAACAAAGTGGTGCTGTAGTCAATGGACCTCAAAATAATAGGATTCTAGCTGCGAAAACTACAAATAATGCAGTGATTACTACATTACCACTTGTTAGGGTTGCAACTAGCAGCACTATGATGCCAACAGCTAGCGTACTTCTCGCGGTAGCACCTACGTCTAGTATTAAACCTCTCGTAACGAATACCATTGCAATTGCTACAAATCCCGTTCCAACACCTACGAATCCCGTTTCAATTCCCTCTAGTTCAACACTAATGACCGAAGCAAATAATGTTTTAAATAGTGTTGTTTCAACACCTCCATCAGAAACTAATGGTAACATTTTTGATATTAATCAAATTAATGACGTAATTAAATCTGAAATTGATGAAGAATCCATGGCAACTGACAGTAATAACGATGAAATCACTTTATCGAACCCGTTGAATAATTCAAGCGAAAGTTTGAGTTCTGTCTTACCAGCAGACATTGTCACCGATACCATCACTCAAGCTGCCGAAACTGAGCCAGTGGCTCCATCTATAGAGTCGGTTGATACAGTTTCGGATCTTCCAGCCTCCAGTGTTACACCTACTTCTATTATTACAGAAGTTTTAAATAATGATGCTATAAATATTACATCTACTATAGACTCGGAACCACCTTCTGATCCACATGCAATGACACAAACTGAACTATCAGAAACTGATGTATGAAAATTATACAGATTTTTTAAAAATATTTAGTATCTTTATTATATAATTATAGATTAATGTATACTTGTAAGAAATAAGAAGCATGTTCTTTTATATTAAAGAAGATAGAAGTGTAATAAGTTATTATTTGTATGATTATAAACATATTAAAAATTTTAATGAAGTGCCGCACAAATAAAGTGTGTGTTATCGGTTTTACGTTATTCTGAACGTGTATTCTCCAATATAATAAACAGCAATGTAATATCTAAAATAGTGTTAAGTCGAGGATCACTAGAAGACTCATTTTATGAAGTTATGTTGTAATTAGTGCAATAATTATGGTACAATCCACCATATAAATAAATTCAGTTATAACAAACACGTATGCCGAAAGGTTATTTTTTTTATATATAAATGGTGGGGATCACGAAAATGTTAAGACAAAAGTGTCAAGGCTGCGAAACATCTGAAAATTATGTAGGAAAGTGTAGGATGACTAGCTAGACGGCGTAACTGAACATGAAAAATTTAAATTCTTATTTTATAAAAAATTTACCAACTTAAGGTCTATCACAAATATGAAAATCGGAATTTCTGAAAATTCCATATATTTTATACTAGCCAACTTTTTTGTATTTTGTCAAGTACGAGAAGGGTGGGAGAGGAAACTGTGTTTTGAAGGAACGCTTATAATTCCGGTTTTGTTGAATCGAATTTTGCAAACAGTCTCATTGAAAACAGCATTACTCCTCCAATCTAATGATTACAAATTCGAACTAATCTAATAAAAGTGACGTGCATGCTAAAGGGCGCTGTTTATTTTTTTTGTCGGCAATTTTGTTTTTTTATCGACAATAGTAAATGGAAACATACATTTTTGACTACAGGTTAAAGAAGTAGACTAAACTACCAACAAATCAGCGAAAACTGGATATTGGTATCTTTTACTTATCCGAGAATATCTTGAGAATCGAGTGAAAGGTAAGAATTTCTTCTATAAATTTAAATTATTCTGCAAAGCAAATTTGGTCTTATTAGAAAGGATTTTTCTTGGCCTATATGTAGTGACTCAAACTGTTTGATATTATTTTGTCCATCATCGCTAGAGGGCGTTAAGTAAACTAGTAAGAAGGTTATACAATTTATACTCGTACTATAAACTAATTAATTGAAAGCTTAAAATGTTAATGAAAAGCACAACGGTATGATTGAAATAAACAATCAATTCAAATTATCTCCAATCATTTTCTATGCAAACGTTTACTCTGTTCACTCTACAAGTGGATAGAAGTACAGTCTCTATTTCTGCCTTAGAAATATTTTGAATGGTATTTCTTATTCTCACAATCAAGTTGTTATGAGCAGTAGGTCGTGTTGCAAAAATAAGATATTTTATTCGCCCTCACAAATAAAAATCTAAACAAAGCAATTTGCCCATTAGTAATGGTAGAATCAAATTAGAAAAAGTGTGACTTAAAAATCAATGCGTACTTTACAGCCTTATGAACTGGAAACGATATATTGCCCTATATCCTTTCCATCACAGAATCCCCTACTTCTTGACAAAATTGAATTAAGCAGTAGAATTGGTTTCGTACGTGTTTTATTTTATCACCAATAATGTATACTAAATGTTCACGCGGTAAGTAAAACATGTTTTACGACAATATTGCCCACTATTATAAAATGTTAACATTTACGATTTAGCGAGCTAAATAAAATACTGTGATCAGTATGAATAAAATATGTGCCATCTTGACTATAATAATAATAATAAAAAAAGCGTATTAATTTTATGCAAACTATTACATTCTATAGATCTTTAATCTTTTATTAGCTTAGCAATTAAAAATGTTTAACCAAAAATATGAGTTTATGCAATCATATTATAACGTGCCATCGAAAAAAAACATAATTAGGGTAGGCTATGTAAATGTTTTTGATCGTTGCTTTAGCCACTATCACATAATGACGTTTATTACTTGACATTTTATTGTAACTTTAGTTTATATAAGTTTTATAACCTCAAATTAAATGTCAAGGAATAAATGTCATTATGTGAAAGTGGCTAAAGTAACAATCCATTCACATAGCCTGCTCTAATTATGATTTTTTTCGATGTGTCTATACAATTGCGATTCAATACGATAATGAAATATAGATATCTGTAATAACACTTAGATTACCAACATTAATCATGAAGTTAGTTTAGCACTTGTCCGAAAGATGTCAGGATATGTACTGTTTTCGATTATATTAAATTATAAATGCTATGAAAAGTCTCTTCTCTAGGTGATCGCATATTTCTTAATATAATTAAAGTAGCTAGGTATAATGTCCATCAATAATAAGCAAAACTCGTTCATTTTGCTATTCCAGTGAACAGCGAAGGAATAAGTTCAAGAAATATTTCCACTATTTAACAGCACTGATGGACTATGACTTGTAAAATTACAGAAGTTATAGAGAATATTCGAGCCGAAACCCGATGTTCAAAACTTAAACTTTGTGTAAGGTCACCGAAAAGGTTGTAGGAATATTGCTCATATTTGTGGTGCTCAGTTATTGAGGTTTATGTTTCACACGCAGTGTTTGTATCTACTTGTAAAAGTAATTTTACATGCAAGATATTCGTTGGTCATAGACGTCAAACGACTTTGACACTGTGATAAACTAAGCTTTACTTTTTTACGACTTTATAATGATAATATGATGTTAATGACCTGTATGACGATCTATATTATAGTAACCAAATATAATGTACAGGTCGACCAGAATGCGGTGGCAGTTGCGCTTAAGTCAGAGAGGTTGGGTAAAAGCATGAAGTAGCTCTGATTGGTGCACTGATGTAAGAGGCGAATCTAATGGATCATGCGTTAGGGGTACCTATATAAGCCGAGAGCGCTCATTCACGCTTGTTATATTGCTACATTAACAATAGATTACTGCCACGGCATTCTGGTTGACCTGTGTATTCTCATTTCTATAACACGGTATGACGGTGAATGCTGTTATGATGTAAAATGTCTTCTATATACGGTCACGATATTTCTTTTTCAAATTTCTGACGCAAATTTTTTAAATAAAAATAACTGATAAAACAAATTACGGTAGCAACTATCACGTTGCTGTCGACGTATAGACAAATTCTGTAAAAAAAGTAGATATCAAAAAGTACTAAAAGAAAATGTTAAAATTAGGTTTTGCGAGGAAACTCAATTTCAATATTTTGCTTAATGTTTTTGTACCTTTATAAAAACGAAAATGTATTGTAATTTCAAACAATTAATAAAAAATTAAACACGCAGCACTTTTTCTTGCATTTGCTTGTTTATGTTCTGTTTGTTCTTTTATAGAGAGACTACTAATTCAATTCATATTATGTGAATGTAATGGCTACGTGTAAAAGTTGGTACTTGTAACATATCGCTAAAAATGATGTTACTTGTAGAGCAGGAGAAAAAAGTATCCGGACAGTGCGCGAAAGAAGGAGGCTTCTTACTCAAACCCTACGGGAACTTTATTGTCCTAGAGTGCATACAAATAATATGTCTGTGCCACAGACAGTCCATGTAGGTATACGAAGTCAATAAAGTACTCGTGCATTTTGAGTGAAAGGCGTCTCTCTTACATGCACTGGCAGGATACTTTTTTCTCCTGCTGTACGTCCAATACTGATGTTTCTGTACGTCAAATGTTGATGCCATTCATATATCTTTGATGACGTCTTCTGATTGTGTCAAACTGATATCAGTATGCTATTTAGACTTTGTCTTCCAATAGCCAGCCTAGATTAATATTGCATATTGTAGTAAACATAAGTTGGCTGTACTGAGAGAGAGAGAGAGGGAGAAGGGCAGAGACGTTGGAGGCGAGCGATGTTGTAGAATGTAGACGTGTTTGTGCTTAGAATTTTCCACAAAATGTAAATACATATATGTTATGTTTTGCCATCTTGTCAATCTTATATATTAATGTCTTAACAAACTAATTGTTGCAGTGAAAGGTGGGTAATAATTTTCCTACAATATATAAATAAATAAAAATTTAGGGGCCATGATGATACGAGGGAGCGTTTTTATATTCGCGGAATTGGGGATAGGGGGTGGAAATAAAAAAACCAAATTATTTTTCTTTTTCAATATATTCACCTGCAAGACGGATACATTTTTCACATCTTTCAATTAATTTGTTTATTCCCTCATAAAAAAATGATTTCTCTTTATCTGCAAAATACGCCGAAACTGCCTCCTTGACTTCATCATCGGCAGTAATTTTTTTACCCCGCAGCTCTTTTTTCATTTTCGGAAACAGGTAATAATCACTCGGGGCCAGGTCTGGGCTGTAGGGTGGGTGATTCACAATTTCGAAGCCCATCTTATGCAGGGTAGCTAACGCAACGCGGCTCTTGTGGACGGGCGCGTTGTCGTGCAAAAGCAGCACACCTTTCGTCAATTTTCCCCGTCTTTTCTCTTGAATGCCTTCTTTTAGTCGCTCTAATATTGAAGAGTAATATTCTCCAGTTATAGAAACACCTTTATCTTAATAAACAATCAACAATGTTCCTTCTGAGTCCCAAAATACCGTTGCCATGAGTTTCCCAGCGGATTGTGACACTTTAAATTTCTTGGGAGGTGCTGTGCCCTTTTTATGCCACTGCATGGAGTCTTGTTTGGATTCAGGTTCATAATGATGAACCCGAGTTTCGTCTCCAGTAACAATTCGACTCAATACACCATCCTTGTCTTCATTACAAAGGTCAAAAAAAATTTTTTTGCGGCGGCGCGGCGTGAGTATTCTCGGCACCCATCTTGCGCTGACCTTAGACATGCCGAGATGAACGTGTAGGATTTAAAAAATTGTTGTATCGGATACTCCAACCATTTCTGCGAGTTGTTTCTTCTTTAGTCGAGCATCTTCGAGTACAATTTTTTCAACTTTTTGGATAAGTGCTGGCGTGGTCACCTCAATGCACCTGCCCGGCCTCGGGTCATCTTCAAGGGATTCTCTTCCTTGTTTAAATAAACTATGCCACTTGTACACCATGGTTTTTCCTGGACAAGAGTCGCCGTAAACCAACGACATCTCATTCATTATGGTCGCGACTGATTTTCCTTGCCTGGTAAGGAACTTTATAACGGCACGATATTCGATTTTTTCCATATTTCACTCTTCACTCCTGATTATGTTACTTGGTTGACGATAGCTCAAAGGCTAACTGTCTAATAACAATGAAACTTCGTATTTATACTAATTATGAGTCGCTGCACAGGCCCCCAATGCGCCTAATCACCCCCCTACAATCCGCTCATTCCGCGAATATAAAAACGCTGTTTTTTATAAGGGATGTTCTTTTTCCGGTTAGCATATCCGAGTAGTCGACAGTATTTTGTGACAAATTTTGTGTGACATTTTTAGCAAGTTGTGTATAAGTGCATTCGACTTCAAACACACACATAGACATGTGCTACAATTTTATTTTAGTTACAATTTTTATAGAGTTCTGTTTCAGTTCAATGTTATTGCATAGATACATCATTTGGAAAACTAGATAATCAAGCTACACGTACTATTTCCTAAAAGCAAATATGTACACCCTTCCGACACTCCTACCGCACTAATACCAACTAATACGATTGAAAGTCGAAAACCCTTACGAATGTCTCCCCACTACCGTAACGCCTACAGATGATACGTACTACGTGTAAAATACGGTATACATATAAACCTATAATAATAACTCCACTAATCTGTATTTTTGTCAATAAATCATGGAAATGAACAAGGAACATTATCGAGCGGTGATATTTTACAATTTCAAGCATGGCAAGAATGTTTTGAGGATATCAGTCGAGTGTTTGGTGACATTTCGTGTTACTTCGTTGTCGTAAAGCGGTGGTACAATTAATTTCAACTCTGTCGACTTTCCCTAAACGATAGTTGTCGAGTTCCTAACCCAAAAACGGCAGTTACAGAAAAAATATTTCTCCTGTTTGGAATATGACCGTTGAAGACCGGCATACTACTATCAAAACCATTCAAGCAACTTTAAAGATTGGCGTGAAAGCAATTAACATTATTTTATACAAACATTTGAAGGTCCGTAAGGTTTGTTCTCGGTGAATACCCCACAACTTAACTTCAATTCAAAAAGAAGACCGTGCGATTCATCCCAATTGATAGTTTGGGTCTTTCATGAATCGGCTCTAACAACAATTAAACAACAAATTAGATATAAGGTAACTCAAAATTAATGGAAAGTTACTTTAATACTTAATAAGAAATTCTTTATTGCTAGGTTAGGGTTTATTTTTTCGGAATATATTTCTAACAATACCAATTGTGTTGATATACCTATAGATTCCCAATTCAATCGACTTTCAGAAAATAAATACCGCACGCAAGTCAACACAAAAGGCGGATCGTGCGAAAATCTAATTCAAACACTCCTTTAGATCCTTCGTATTTGGAATTAATTGCTTTTTCATCGCATTCGAACTGAATTAGGTAGTATAACACAGATACTAAAACGCCTGCACTAAATAATGAAACCGAGGGTCAAGATAAGTCCGATTCGGGAGTATCGGTCCTTTTGCGATTTAAATATTTACTAATTGTTTTCATTCGAATGGTACAACCCGTGAAACAGGCGAATATAAAACCCTTATTGAATGGTGTTGGGACCTGCGTATGTCGAAGATAATCTCTTTATATTGTTCGTGTTCCGAAATCGATGCCATATTTAAAGTTTAAATGGGTTTGGACGCAATCATTGTATTGCATTTGTTAGCTACCCTACATACGATGAACAACAAAGTTATTCGATCAGATAAGTTATTGGATTTACATTATACTGATGTCTCATGTAATAATAATTGTAATACTTCTGAATATAAATCAAGGAGAATAGAAATATCTTTTTTACAGAAAGAAAAACTTTTCCTAATCTTTAATAGACGTCTAGACCTATTTTTTTAAATATGTAACATTCTGTAATGTAGTTTAATCAAATCACGGCATGATTCTAATGTATGTCGTTGATTTACGTAAATTTCGAGGGCAGATTATGTTTTTCTTTTTTTGTGTACAAATGGCGATCAAATTTCTGATTGATCATAATATTCGGACACGACATGTCGCGTGAGTAAGTACCATATGGTCGGGCTATCTTTTGTAATGATGGCGCAATCGATGAAGGTTGTGGACTTGTTTAGAAGGGTCGCCGTTCGACTGGTTATTGCGAGCAAGCGGTTTGTGTTCTTTTTGACGAGGCGAATGATACGACGAGTCGGAACGAAGCTAATTGATTTACCGATACACAGAATTTTTTTCCCATTGATTACACTTTCAACAAATTGTATCTGGGAAAAGTATACCGATCGAACCGCTGCAAACCATTTAGATAAATTGCTTGAGGACCAATTGGACTAATTTAATTCTGAAAACAGCAGAAGGTTTTCGAAAAGCGATTTACGTGAGTGCTGTTTCAGTTATATTGCGTGCTATATAAGTTTGTATATGTGTAATTTAATGAAACAATGAATATCTTGTTGTATCTTGTTTACAAGTACCTATAATACTTATATAAATTCCCACATACACTACAGCTATACACACTAAAGAAAAGGAATGTAGCTCCTAATACCCAATCTGTAATTCTTTAATGTTTCTCACCTACGAGGTGTACGTCTTGTCTACTAACTTTTAATTGGTTTCTGGCTTGTTCTTCTCCCCCAACTTGTGTATATATAACGTGTCATTATAGCGGGCGAGCATATAGATTATTTGCTTGAAGCGTGTTTCATGAATTCTAAAGCGCCATCTACTCCACGACAGACGCACTAGTTTCGTTCGTTCTCTCCTAATTAGAAGGAACACGTCGTAATCAACGCCGTCGTAATTTAGAGATTGTATCTCTGCGGATTCGGCGTGTGTATTACCTACCTTTTTTGTCTGTAACGGTACGCCCATGACTTTGAGGGGTCTTTTAATTTTTTACGTACGCAATTAGAAAGCAGCGGCGGATTAAGATCTCTTTGATTCTCTTTGACTTATTCGAATTTATTGTTCGTTAGTGTGTTTCTGTAAACGACGGCGCCGCTGTTTCATATTCATAGGGTAGATATTATTAAAATTTTCTTTGATGTAGTTCATATCAATTATAGTACCTAGGTTATTGACATTCTTTTTAATGGTGTTCGACTTCAGAACCATGTTGTGTATTACATTAATTTGCAAAATGTGAACCCCACGATGTGGCTCTGAAACAAAATAATTGGGTTGATATTTCTCAGAAGCTAAACTGTGATTCTCCAGATTCTACATCTTATTGTTATCTTCGAATACCTTGCTCTACATACATAGTAGACGTTGCAAGTTAAATAATTTTTTTAAGAAAAATTGTTCGGCACTTCAAATCCGTAAGCTTTGCTTACCGAAGGAGAATTTATCAAGGAGTGTATGCTAGAAGTTTGCAGTGTTTTGTGTCCTGAAAAGAAAAATGAATTTGAAAAAATTAGTTTGTCAAAACAAACTGTTGCCCGACGTATAGAAATGATGGCTAGTGATATAAAAACAACTTTGACTGACCGTATGACTGGTTTTGAATCATTTTCATAACATTAGTCCAACTGGCTACATTTATTCGAGGTGTTGATTAAGAGTTCACTGTTACTGAGGAATTCCTTGCTTTACAGCTGCTAAAAGGAACCATTACAGGAGAGGACATTTTTAATGAAGTTCACAAGGTATTCACAAGTTTTGGCATGCCATGGTCAAAATTAGTTGGTGTATGCACAGATGGTGCAGCGGAATTTTGTATGAAAAAGTAACTAAATTAAATGTGCAAAAAGATGATTTGATAGTCCTTCATTGCATTATCCACCAATAGAACTTGTGTTCTAAGTCTATTCGACTCCAGAATGTTATGAATGTGGTAGTAAAAACCATTAATTTTATTCGATCCCGAGGGCTTAACTATCGTCACTTCAAGGCGTTTTCGGATGAAATATCAGCCGAATATGACGACGTAGCATATTGAAGTGAGTGAAGTCAGATGGCTAAGCAAAGGCAAAATGCTGAAACGAGCTTAGAAATGAGATAGCAGATTTTATGCAAATAAAAGATAAACTACTATCTGAATTGACTGATCCAAAATGGATATGTGACTTAGCATTTCTGGTCGAACTTACAGTCCATTTGAATGATTTAAATTTGAAACTTCAAAAACAAGGATAGTTAGTAAATGATTTGTACAGCCGTTTGAAAGTGTTTTAGAACAAAATCCGCTTGAGGGAAGCACAGATGCTGTCTGGTAACTGTTATCATTTCACCACGCTTTCTGCGTATGAAAATACTGCTTATGCTCAATATGCTGAAGAACTCAAGTCACTATCAGAGCAATTTTCGAACAGATTTAGCGATTTTAAAAACATGGAAGACAGTTTCAATTTATTTGCTACACCAACAAAAAATAATATACAAAATGCTCCAATACACTTGCAAATGGAGTTGATCGAGCTTCAAGAAAACTCACTCTTAAAATCTAAATTTGAAGACGTGGACTTGTGCGATTTCTACAAAAAATACTTCGAAGAAGACCATTTTCTAGAAGAGCTGAGAAAATTTGCAAGAAGATTGACTTGTGCGTTTGCCATAATAAATGCGAACAGTTCTTTTCAATGATGAAAGTTAATAAATAAAAACATCGTACAACGCTGACTGACGATAATTTAGAAAATTCTTTACGTCTTTGTATCAGTGGAATTAATCCAAACATCGATGGATTAGTTTCCCAAATTCAAGCTCAAGTGTCTCATTATTGATATCGTTGTCGCTATTTAACTTTCATAGTTTGTAATATTTTTTTCATTTCATTTTCTTATTTTAATAAATTGCATTATAATAACATTGTCGTATTATTTCATGTCTGATATCTATCGCTAAAAATTATGAACACTACTTTAAAACATTACTTTAAAATGCACTACTTTTAAACGCAGCCCGCGAACGTATTTGCACACTAAAGTTTGGCCCACAACATGTCAAAGGTTGCCCATACTTGGCTTAAACCATTGTGTATTCTAAAGTAGGGAGACTGGATGCGAATTAATCGGCTTCACTTCCCACAAAGCCCGATAAGGTTTCACGCAAGCGACGGTAAACGACTTCACCTGCTAGGAGGGCAACATTTTCAGCTTTTATTGTTATTTATTATAATACATATTTATTTCGTTTACAACTAAAATTAATATTTGTAAATGGTCCCTAAAAAGGCGCAACAAATTATTTTATACATTTATATTTCATTCAAAGGAATAAATTAATTTTCATCATTCTAACAATTACATAATAGAATTATGCAAGAAACGATTTATTAAAAGCTGCGTTATCCTTCAAGCTTACTACCGAACATAACCACATGTAGATGTTATCTCTTATTGTATAACAAATATTATAATTCCCTCTTTATGCTATTGTACATATCCTTCACCGCGCAAGCATTCTCGTGTGAGCGATGTGTTTATTGTGTGTAAGATAAATCGTCTCCTGTGTCTGAAAAGTGAAACGGGTCCACTTTCAATTCTTTTGTGGTCGGGTCGTCGTTTTTGACTTCGACGTCCCGTCTCCATTGTAGCCCCAACTCGACGCGTATATATGTGACAACTGGTAGGAAATAGGAGAAATTAAACAAGGAAAAATGTTCTTACTATACTATATAGGTGTCCCAGCTGACGCGGTTTCTTTGATAATTTGTTTATTTTACAGTATAGAGAAAAAGTTTCAAATAAAAGTTGTCCCTGTATATACGATGCATAGCTAAAAGATATTTTCAAATATACAGAGTGTCTCAATTATAAAAAAAGCTGTATGTAACTTTATTATTTTAAATGGATCACCCTATATATTATATATTTTTTAGATTCTACATGATATTTTAAGTAACTTTTATTAAGACCTTCCTAGACCTATATGCTTTTGTTTTCGAGAAATAAATATTTTATCAAAAATTTTGCAATTGGAGCGCTCTCGTTAATGAGCTGTAGGATACAAACTAAAAAAGGTAGAAAATTTTGGTTTGTGCAAATTGATACGTCTTGAATTGATTTACTATTTCCTATATTAACATGTGCGGATCCTTTTGTTGACATACAGTTACTGGCGCCAACATTTGGAAACATTTAAATGCCAATAACTCTGTTTTTTTTTAATGCGACAGCCTATATCTGTTAACAGAGTTGGATGTAAAATTAAATTCTCTTTCTTTTGATATCAGAATGTACTCATTTATCTTCAACCGTTTTAGAGAAAAATGTATAGGTATTTCTTCTGCTACTGTCGAAACAGACCACGTTTGATTCTGTAAAATGCATACCGAATATACTTCTAATAGCTGCTTTTTGCGAAAGAAATACTTGCTGTGCGCCAGCAGATGCATCCCAGAGTAGTATGCCATACTGTAGTCGGGAATATACAATGCTTTCAATAATGATTAAAACCGACGTGACGTAAGATGACGTAAATAAATATGTTGGTCAACTAAAAATATACAATGTACAATATCGTTGATGTAAAGTGAAAATAATATTGGTCCCAGAACTGATCCTTGAAATACGCCATTGTCAATAGAGAGCCAACATGATTTAATAGCTTCCAACTCATTGGCACGATTGAGAAATCTTAATTTGACTAATTGCATTCGGCCTTTGAGGTAAGATGCGAACCATTCTGCTGGAGTACCTCTAATACCACAAAGTTGGCGTTTAATTATAAGTTTACTATGTTGAACGCAATCAAAAGCTTTCTGTAGGTCACAAAATATTCCTAGTACAGACTTGTGGCTTTCAATATTTTGTAATACCAGAGCTGTAGTTGTAGATCTGTTTTTACGAAAGCCGTGTTGATTGTCTATTACAATGTTATGCTTATTCAGGAAAGAATTAAGCCTGTCCAACATACAATACTCTAAAATTTTCGAAAATGCAGCCATTAACGCTATTGCCTGTAATTTTTCACGCATTTTGAGTCACCTTTCTTGTAAACAGGAAGTATTTCAGACTTTTTGAAGATCTCTGGAAAGATTCGTTCGGAAAATGAACAGTTCACCAGATGTGTGAAAATGTCAGTCAAATAATATTGTTGACTTCTACATGTGTAAAGGGAAAAAGGAATATTGAACTGGAATTGGGTATGATTCTGCGTTCTAAAGTAAAAGGAGGAATTTTACTGATTATATCAACGAGAGCAGACTGAAAAAAATTATTGAATTTCGTAGCAACTATGTAGGGGTCTGAAGTTATCAAATCGGTTTCAGCAATACTAATGTTTCGGGGTATTTTATTTATATTTGAAGACCAACCAATCACCTTCCACATAGCAAAAGATTTGTAGAAAGAGCGATTAATATAGTTGCTATTGAACGAGGTTTTGGCCGTGTCAATTAACTTCTTATGTCGTTTTTTTGCTTCAACGTATAAATTCCTCAATTGTGGAAAAGTTTTCTCTAAAATGAAGAGATCGTGTAGGTTGACACTAGATTTCTTAATATCGTTATTCATCCATGGAGTTTGCGTACCTATTTGATTTCACAGTAATTTCCTGTAAGGGAAACGAGTTATTATAATGATACGATACAATATTAATGAAAGCCGACAATTTTGTGTTTGTGTTATCTGAGTTATATACATCTGTCCAGTGTTCATTACTTATAAGGTGTTCAAATTTTGCGGTGATCTGACAAGTAAGTATCTCCTACGCTAGATGTTCTCTTCTTCTTCTTCTTAATTCTTCTTGGCTTCTGGGTTCGCCATTCCAGCCAGTCATCTGAGTGGGGAAAATTAAAACGATGTTGGTTGTTCACCACGTCCTTCTGGAACCTATTTTCAAACAACGATTTGGAGTTCAACATAGAAAAACTATTATTCTAAGCTCTTCTACTCTTGGAAGCAAACAATTATAAATGCAGGTTAGCTACTGTCTACGATAGTCTACACTCTACACCAAACATGCGCTAGTCACACTTCTGCGAGGCACTAATTAGTTTTTAGCGGTTACTACAAGATCAGCTTATATACTTAGGTTAAATATGGGTTAAATGATGCATGTTCCAGATCTCTTCCGGGCAGGGAAGGACAATTTGGGGCTGACTACAAGGATATCATAATAGGAGAAACTAACTTAAGATGTGAAAAAGTGAGAGGGTATACTAAAGATTAATCTTGATATCATGGAGAAAATTCATGAGACTTTGTATCCTGTCTTCAGATAAATTAGCTAAGACTGAAGAAATTGCGGACATCAACTTCGAATTTACTAACTCTTGATATAGTTGGTCTGATCTTCTCTTGTCCAAAGGACATTCGAAAAATATGTGGTTTAGTTCTCCAAAAAGGCCGCATGAACAATCTCCATTTCCTTTGACATGAATTTTAAAGAGGTGAGCTGGAGTGGAAGCATGATAAAATCTCATTCTGCACATCGTTACTATTTGGGCTCTAGGTAGTCGCATCTTGTAAAACTATGGTCTTTTGGTTGGTGACGGATTAATATTGTGAAAGAATTTAGCTTTAGTACTGCAGAATTCATCCCATTTTTCTTTCCACTTTGACGAGATTTCAACTTTATGCTCCACTAAGATGTCATTACTTTGAATTTTGAAATTCCTGTTTGGTGTTTCTAGAGACGCTGCTTGTCTAGCTAAAGTATCTGCCTTTTCATTTCCTCGAATGCCCCTACGTCCAGGAATCCAGATGAACACGCTAGATGTTATGTGATCCAATGTTAAGTTAGTGAAAACATTGTCAATAGTTCATCACACATCACATCGCTGAAGTACATCAAGTAGTGCTAAGCGACTGCTGAATTAAAGTGAGATAAATAGCACAGGTTATGAACGTGTCCTATAAACGTATTTTTCATATATCGAATAAAGATTTAGTCTTGAGAAATCTGTCCACGCGTTGGGTGCCGCGTTTGCACAAAAATGTGTTCGAATGAACAGTTTCAACGTTCTGTTGGCGCAGTTTAGGAGCAATAAATAAGAGGTTTGACGTCGATTAATTATTGTCGATGAAACTTGGATACACCACTATAGCTCCGAAACAAAAATACTGTCAAAACAGTGGAGTGCGAAGAGGAAATATGCTCCAAACGAAGCGAAACCTGTTTTTTGGTCTGGAAAAGCGATCACGATTGTTTCTTCGGGATAGTCATCGAGTTATCGCAGTCTCATATCTCAGCGGTTGCTATGGCAAAAATCTACGAATTAAGGTTTGAACTGCTTAGCCACCCTCCTTACGCACTAGATTTAACCCTAAGCCACTTTTTGTTCTCTAATCTAAAAATTGCACTCGGAGGACAGAGATTTTTGCCAAATGAGGAGGCCATCACCTTTGTAAACAGTTATTTTGCAGAGAAGGACGCAGAGTACTATTTGGACGGGATGAAGAGATGGGAAATAAAAATAAATTTTAGGAAAAAATGTCTTGTGTTTTTGTTAAATGGGAAGCTTGTCAGATCGCCCTGGTAAACACAGATTTGTAGGTAATTATTTTTGATCCCCTAATCATTTGCTTATACTTAACGAATATGTTCTTTGCTGAGTGATCTTTCGATTCTTGCTGTCTTGTGGCACCCTGGACTGTTTATCTGCACGTCCAAATATTTGAATGTCTGAAATTATAGCCATGATCTTTGTTTTGTCGCTATTGATTTTTAAATTAATCATTGTTTCAATATCTTTTTCATGTTGTATTCATTACATGGAACAATTGTATATACATTTTCCAAAAACTTCTTCTAAAACTAAAGGAAAACGAAACAATTTCGCACGATATATAGATTTAGGAACATCGCCCACACACTAACCATGTTCATGAACAAGACGAAGTATGCGAGCAAGTTGCGCCCTCTTACGGCGAAAACGGCAAAACTCTTCCGTTCATTCATTAACGGTCCAGAAACGGGCAAGTTTACCGAACATTCTCGGAATACCAAATGCGTGCATATTTGACCCTCGTATCGTACGTTAAACCTACAGATTTCCTTGCTCTTTTGCGTCTATCAAACGTAGGTACGGGAATCGTCGGTCCGGAATACCAAGTACGTCCGTCTGGCCAGCCGTAGCGGTAATATTTTACTTCTTTACGCTCTCCATGGTAACTACATACCTTCAGAGACCCCAAAAACAAATGATTTATACCCACCAGTGTGGCTGTATAACTAGGTAGAACAACCTATTTATACGAAGTGAGGATATACAGGATGATGCACATAAATGTTTATCATTATCAACATTTAAACTTTATATACTTTTAGTTCTATTAGCTTTCTCCAGCAAAATTTATTAGATAAGAAACCACCAGGTTTTGTATTAGATTAGATTTTTATTCTATTAATCCTCTCATTTACATTTTTTCATGAATCTGTATTGTAATACGCATACTTACTAGACAAATGCCGTCTTTACACATTGCCGACAAAGTGGTAGAACTTAAAGATACCGTCATCTTTTGTTTCAACAGAATGTTAAAATATCACGCAAGCATTTCGTGGTGTACATACATACTTATCCTTTCCCTTGTAAGACAGTCTTGTAAACTCTACAGCATCTTCATACTCCTTTGTCCTTTCATTGTCGTCATGTAAGACATTCTGTCGAGAGATTACAGTACAGACATCTAAGGACAGATATGAACTTTTAAAATACTTCCTCTAGGAGAAAACGCAAAGCAATGATGTCATCAATGCGTTGCTAACGATGCTCTCGAAAAGAATGTCGAGTAGGATTACGTATGTAGGTAGAAAAGTATTCTTCTCTTGCGTGTAAAGAGATCGTTACAATTTGAAAGTTCTTAGATAACATGAAGTAGTCAACGGAATATACTGTCGTAGACGTAAGTGCGGTTATTTTCGAGATAATCAGCTGAACTCGAAAAGTTTTAACTGGAAACGTTTCGCAGTCTCTAATGGTTATAATTCGTATAAGATGAAAATGCTGCTTTAGAGATTTTTATTGTATGAAACTTAAATTTTTATTCCTACTTAAATTTCTTTTTTGCTTTTATAAGGTTCTATGGCAGCTATATTTATGTAAAATGTTAGGGTTGTTACGACAAACGAGCTATCGATTAAAGTTCGTTATGTTCATATTTATGTTTACAACCAATTTTGGCTATGCTGCAGGTCCTGCCAAGTTACTTTAGAACTGATTTTAATAGCCGTGGAGTCTGCAAGTGTACCTGTCTGCCTATCTGTTATTGCCTACCTATCTGTTATTGAAAGAGAATAGCATGCATTTACTGAAGAGGAGGTACCACAAAAGATCTACTGAGATCTACTAAGATCTAACTAAAAGGAGTGTGAAGCAGCAACTTATCATATGTGCTATCTTTTCCAAACGAAATGGGTTTTTTTTCAGCTAGGAATATGAATTTAATAAATAAACATGTTGCCTTAAACTTAATATGTCGTAACTTCTTTAGAGTAATTAAAGTCTTTATTTATTAAATACACATTCCCCTCTGTTTGGGACACTTGAAGGGTACAGGGGAGAAAAAGATGAATGTCACAAATACTACTCTCTGAGATAAATGTATTTGAAAATTGGAAGACCTCGGGTATTTTTTATGCCATATTTACGTCTTTTAACACTCTTTTAGTAGTAGTTAACTTAGGCTACTCGACATCATAGACGTAGATCACACATTATTTTGGAACACCGCCATATTCAGGGAAAGAAAGATGAACGTCACATAAATGTTTTATTAGAGAAACACAACATGGGCATTTTTAAACTATTATTGAATAAATTCACACAAATAGTCTTAAGTGGCGTAAATACGATACTACCTTAATGTTAATAGCATTACTTGGAAAAAACAAAAATCTGAGTAAGTATGTACACCAGGAGAAAAAAGTATCCGGACAGTGCGCGAAAGAAGGAGGCTTCTTACTCAAACTCTAAGGGAACTTTATTGTCCTAGAGTGCATACAAATAATGTCTGTGCCACAGACAGTCCATGTAGGTATACTAAGTCAATAAAGTACCCGTGCATTTTGAGTAAAGGGCGTCTTTCTTACATACACTGGCAGGTACTTTTTTCTCCTGCTGTACCTATCTATTAGCAGGTAGAAAAATAGCAAACAATATGGAAAACGTAATAAAAAGTAATAGGTATTATAATATAATACGAGTAATATTGATTAATATGATAAATAGCGATGGGTTTAATTGTCTTCATCGTCGTTCGCAGTTTTGTAATGGATCAAGTTATCCAAGTAGGCTTGTGCGTTAGTGCGTAGTGCAATAGTCGAAATAATCTATAGTTTTTATTTTGGCCACCACATGAATCGCAGAAGATTTCCAATTCTTCTACAGAGCTCTTCAAGTGATTGAACAGAAAATCAAATAACATTGATACAATCTCATCCGATCCCTATTTTGCAGCTTTGAAAATATGAAGCTTATTGTCTGCCTTCAAACGTGAAAGGCTGACTTCCTGTGAAAGATCGCTTGCCATGCTTAACTTCTTTGCCTTATATTCATCGCGGCTGCTACAAGTGTCGGATCTTGGATAACCAAAGCCTATGTTGAACTTTGTTAAAAATAAAGTTCTATAAGTTTCATACGATACTCTGTTGTCGGGGTGGCTCTCAATGAACATCGTGTACATCTTCTTAACGTTCAGATCTTCTGGTAAATATGTGGAAAAATCATGAAGGCTATAGAATCTTTAAATGATTTAATGGCTAGAGCTTGTGGATTTAGTTTATGAGATCGATTTAAATGACCCCGCTTTTAATGTGTTCACCATCTAATGCAAGTATTGGCTTTGTAACATACTGGTATTTCTCTTTTAGTTTGAATGAGTTATCGAAAATTGTGAATTGAACGTTCTCATTGTTGTTTAGTCTGCTTCGGTGTCTCTTCACTTTTGAAGACGTTTTTGTCAGAAATACCATCTAATTGCGAAGTCTTAGTATTACAACCATGTTTTGCTTTTTTAACGGATGGCCTCAATTGATCGTGTTCTGCACTCATGTCACAATAACTAATGAAACACAACACACGCACAACAAGCGCATACGTGTCTGATACCATATATGTTAATACTAAAGGTTAGTAAAGAATTATGAGTGACATTCATCTTTTTTTTCCTGTATATTAAATGTTTAAATCGATATATCTCGCGACACTCATTCTTGTTACCCTGTACAATTATTTTATCAAATAATAACGGTTCTGGACTGCAACTTTACGTTCTAATTTGAAAATGGCCGTTTTTCGACATTCATCTTTTTTCCCCTGTACCCTTCACTTGTTTACGTTGTTTTGCAGACAAATTATCACTGACAAAAATAAATGCCGAAAGACGTCAAATTTGTTTACTGTAGATGAAACTTGGATACACCTTTGTAGATCCAAAAGCACAATACAGTTAAAACACTGCATTGCGCAGCGGCTCCAAAAAAAAGCAAAAACTGTTCTTTGCGCTGAGAAAGTGATGTCGACTATTTTTTGGGATAGTCATGGAGTTATCTTAATCGATTATCTTCAAAGATGAAAAACCATTACAGGAACATATTGCGCATCATGACTTAACAAGCTAAAGGCAGAAATTGCTGAAAAACGGTCAGATTTTCGGAAAGAAAAATTTGTTTCACCAAGACAATGCGCAGTATCTCAGCGCAGCATCTCAGCGGTTGCTGTGACAAAAATCCACGAATTATGGTTTGAACTGCTTAACCACCCTCAGTACTCACCAGATTTACCCCCAGGCCACTTCTTTTTGTCCCCTAATCTAAAAATTGTCGGTGGAGGGTGGCAGGGGGAGGGTGGCACTTTCCCTTGTCAGCAACTTGGGTCGAGTACTTAATATTTCATTTGAGGTTTTTGCATTTTGCATTGATTCCACACTACACTGAACATTAATTTTAAACAAAATGGAAATCAATCAATACATAGCATATCCACAAGCACAGCAAAAAATGTCAGCTTAGTAAAATTTCCATATAGTGTAACAAATTTTGCTCAAAACGTCGGCAAACCCTCTGAAGCATTTGCGCAATGATTTGACGGCATTAGTTAGTAATACGTTGTCGGAGTTCGTTTAGACTAGCTGCTTGAGTTCAAGAAAAAAATTGTTGAAAATTTTATTACCAAAAATTCTAGCACACACGTTCAATTTTTGTGGATGTTGGAGTATGGTTTCTTGCGAAATCTTTGCGGATTAGAGTCTGATCAATAGTGGCAATTATGACCATCTAAATAAAACTAACATTTGTCAGAGAAGCAAGTATGAAAAAGTATAATTGCATTATTAATTGTGCGATTACTCATCACTTCATAAAACTCTAAACTGCGATCTCACTCGTCTTTATGAAGTTCCTATAATAATTGGATTTTATGGAGATGGAACTTATATTTTTGCAAAATTCGTTGAGCGCTGGTACGATTTATACCTGATACCGCAGCTGATTCTTACTCGCGGATTTTGAACATTTTTCTCTTTATTTGCTACCAATGGCCTCTCCAAAAATTTTCTCACCAACCGGTGTGAAGTTTAGGAAAATCCTGCTGCTTTTGAAAACAGTGACAACGATACAGACAATTCTAGTAATGTCGATTTAGACCTTCGCACAGTTAAACAAGATAGTTCAAGTTTACATGGGCCTATTATGAAACATAAAACAGATTGTATTTATACACAGATAAGTTTAACTCGATTCTGCTATTCCATCCTCCAAAAAAGCCTCCGTTTCAGAGTGCTCTTTTAGAGCTTAAATTCAACTTCGCTACGAAGGTAATTGGTTTCTTTAAGAACGATATTATTTTTGTAAGGGATGTCAAGGATAGTATTGTGTTCAGTGAAGCTAATATTTGTGTTTACGTTTTACTAGTAAAGTGAGTATGGAAATAATCTTACCCACATGTTAGATTGCGATGGATATACGTATGAATTAATTTCTGAACACACTTTACTCGCAAAAACTAAGCAACAATTGCTTATGCAATCACAATCACCATCTTTTTCCACAATTAATGGTAGTATTATAAATTAACAACTCATATCACATCTAATAAAACATACTATTATTGTTATTCGTTATTTGAAACCACCGTTTTTTCTTTTAAAACTTTATTCATATATTAACCAACACAGCGTAACTAGCCAAATCTTTCATATCGAGACACTTTTCCGTTTATTTCACTAAACCTATTTTAAAACGGCAACTTGTACATAGTTTATTCTGCCAAATCTGTAAAAACAAAACAGTCCATAATTTGTTTAATTAGAATTCCTACTCGGCGGATGATCATTTCAAAACGTCACTAATAACACTATTTTATCAATTTACTAGTTTGAAGTATTATGAGAAGTAACAAGATATATGCATTACCTCCAACATCATCGTATTGCAAATATATACATATATATTTATGTATACGGGTGTGTATATGAAAGTCTGGCGGGAGAAGAGCAGATATGAATAATTAATGAGCTGGCAAATTCGTTAATAATTCACACAATTGCAGGGGAACTTGTCACGCAATATACTACCTTGATTTGGATATTCTAACCTTAACTCAGCCCGGGGATTTACGTCATGCAAGATAAATACGGATACAAGAATAATGGGAACCGATTTCTGTCGCAATATCTCTCCAGAAATATCTAATTAGGATAATACGAAATTAACCGGGGAAAGTTACGAGGCACTTATATAGTTACAGATCTTTCTACTTCCTAAGGCGGACGTGGAACTACGTTCACAGTAATAGGGGATGAAATTTACATTTTAGTAGCTTTGAATATTTGTCCCATTTAGTCTTTAACTTGGATTATCTTTATATGTATACACGGTGGAGAATTTGTTAAGAGGTACTAAAGAAATGAATGGGTTTCTATTTAAAAATGAAATAATTTTTTTAAATAGCATACCACACTTTATCATAACTTTATGACAAGATGATGTCCATTGAGTTCTTTTTTCTCAAATTTATAAATAAAAATAACCTAAATGAACATAAATTAGGATCATGGATAAGTTGGCCAGCTCAAAGAAATTACACTCGCGGAAATTTGATGGAGCTACGTTTGCTGCGTTGTTAACTGATGAAGTGCCATGAAGAAAAACAGTTTTTTCGTGAAGTTTTTGATTAAGAGCTAAACATAAACATATTTATGCACGGATACATCATAAATTGATGGTGTCACAGTTAATGCTCTAGCGCTAAGAAACACAGTTACCCTGATGGGGGTACCAGGTCCCTGGAAGTGTGAGGACAAAGAAACTGCCAATCACCTTGAAAAGAGAGGCGCGGCGTTTCGATTTATTGAACCAGAGCCATTTTGTGGTCTCACCAAAAATAAGAGCTCATATTCAACAGTGGGAAAGCGAACAGAAAATCTCGTACTGGGCTAACACGCCAAAATTAAGATAATCAAAAAAAGTTTATTACTTTTTCAGGCATCAGGGCTAAATCTTTGCTGGAGCCCAACAGAAGAGACCTTAGCACCATCATGGCTATACTCACTGGCCTTCTTAAGTATCACCTGAAGAAGATGGGTAGGGTAAATGGCGATTTTGTTGCACACATTATGTGTAACTGCAAGGTGGTGGTCTGATAGAGACTGCACTACCTCGAACAGGCGCACGTAGAACCGGATAGTACTAGAACTATAGCCCCCAAAAAATCCTAGACTTCTTCAGAAGTTGCAGTTGTCCACACAAACCACGTCTAATCTAATCTAATCATAAATTGACCATGGACCTCTATATGCGCAAGAGTTATAATGACGCGTTAACAAACGATGTTATAAATTTGAAAAATGAAAAGTTTTCATTAGAAATTAAAAATTGTACTTTTTATTTTGAGTGATTTCCATTATTTCTCTAGAGTTTGCCAAAAACGTTGCCAATAAGCAATTAAATGAGTGCCTAATATATAATTCAGAATTTGGCAATTCAAAACAAGTTAAGAGAAAACGGTAAGTATCTATACTTATCCGATGTCAAACAGCATATTTTGATTAAATTCCCAAAAAACTTGGTGATCTAAGGTTGTTGTACACAAAAATTCGATTCCTTTTGATCTTAGTGTCTTGCGAAGTGATCAGAAATACTGATTCCATATCGTTAATATTACCAACATTCTAACCGAACGAGGTCTTGTATATGGTAAGCTCGAGCTGACCCTTTCAAGAAATCATGGTTAAACACTTCTGAATTAAAATTAATATATTTTATTTATAACTTGATAAATAAAGGATGCTATCTCTTTTATGAGCAAAACTTTCCATCCCAATAAAATATAACGAGTAATTGCTTATATCTACATATGTCGTGGTTGGCTTTGATAGTGGTGATCTTGGGCATACGAGGCCACAACGAAGAGAGTTTTGTATCTTTCGATAGACTATGATGCAACCTTTTTTATGTTGCACCATTTAAGGTATTTATCATCCCTTTCTCCATACATCTGCTTAGATTTGTTTGGGAACTATGTATGCAGTTTCATCAATTTGTTCATTTTCCACCTTCCAAAATGAAACTGACCTTTCAGGAATAGTTATTTACATATTAAGTGTTGCAAGACGATGTTTACAGCATGAGCGCGAATTTAATAATATAGGTATGCAATAGATTGCACCATTGACGTTTTTATAGTTTATAATTAATTTAAAAAAATTTACAAATTCTTATAGACCAGATTTAGTTGAAATGGACGTTTTCATAATTATACTTTATTATTGTAATAATGATTTATTCCTTTAATGCAATTGTTACTTCCCGAAGTTCTGTGGGAAAGTCAATTTCCTGCACGCAAATGCAAACCGGGAAATGACACATTTTGATAAGCGAGTACCAATATATGGTTACCGTTTTTGACTCGCTTCCATAGTTAGGCTTGAAATCCTAAATTCGATCAAAGAAAAGTTAGATGTGGAAAATTCAATTTGTTTTATAAATACGTATATTTAAATGAAAAAATCTTCATCCATACCTAAAGTTGTAAAGTTGTACCACGAGTGTAATTTATTTTTGATGACAATCTTCGATATATTGTTAACCCTCTGTTTTTGCCTGTGGCTCAAAATTACCTCTTAATCAGAAAAGTATATTTATGCCCTTAATACATAAATATTATAATTATTTTATTCATCCAAATAAACATTTTATATTGACAGATCATAATTTTTTTAAGGTATTACTGTAGGTGATTACTCTTATTAGCTTTCTTTGGCATGGTATTCAATAAGAAATGTTTAAGGAAAATAGCATGAAAATGGAAATGGAATAGACTCAACAACTTCTTACCCTGAACGAATTTAAAAATAAAGTCAAATTAGCTTTGAAATAAACAATATTTCGTTTACGCTTGAATGATAGATTTTGAATGTCAAAATTAAAAATTTGTCCGGATTTGCATCAAAAATTAAACAGTGAAAAATTTGAATTAATTCTATTTTCAGAAGGTAAATAGGAGAACAATATTATACACTTACGAAACAAGATAAAATTGAATTCGTTTTGATATGAGGGGACACCTACAAAAGTAGTAGAGAAGCTGCCGTTTCAAAAGGGCGATGGAAATTCAAAATGACTCCTTCTGTTGATAATTTATACAAAAATCCTTGTAAAAAGACCGCTGTTTCCAAGAATCCTCAAATCTCAACAAAGAAACTTGGCCTTAAAATAAACGATGCAAGAACATCTGTTACATATTAATGTAGTCTTCAGGCTTTCACGGCCGCTGTTGATGGCTGCTCTTCACTTCACAGGAGTTCACTTCTGAAGAAGATCACGACAAGATGGTCGAAACGTCAAGTACCACAACTTTTCTATACGGCAGAGAACCCGAGAACCGAAGAGCAGCCATCTGTTACATATTTTTTGAAAAAGCAAATTTCTTCCCCTATAGATTTGTTCAAGTTTTAAAAGATAGAGGTTACAATTACTTACAGCTTTGTTTCTTGTCCCTGGCTTCAAAATTTCGCCAATTTAGCCACATTTACTACCAATGAGCAAGCTAACTCCCAAAATTGTCTTGGGGGTTGGTAACTGAAAATCCCAATTTTCTTATGCAGTGCCAAGATCACTATTATTTTAAAGTTAATGTTTGATGTGAGATATTTCGATCGAAAATCATTGGACCATCTTTTTGGACGAAACCTAACATCCCAAAGTTAATAAAATAGAAAAAAATGAAATTGTCGTAGTACCTTGATAATCCTCCACCGTTTCAGCGTATGAAACTGTATTTCTAATAGAATTGTGCTTTAATCCATTCAACCGTAGAAGTCAGAAGTCGGTAGGACAGTGAATTTAGTGAAAAATGTATTGGTCACTATTCAGTAGACCCGGCTAGAGTGCCTGAACTATCCCTTTTAGATTTTTATTGTGGGGATATTAAAAAAATTGTGTTTATAAGTTCAGGCCGTTTAAACCATCCAAAATAGTGTATCAGAGATTACGTAGCATTAAGTACTCTTTTTATTTTGCAAAATGTTTCTTACAATATTACAAAGAATTACGAAATTGTACAAAGAAAAGCTTGCTAAACGAAAAGAAAGCCTATTTCAACTTTAGAATTGAATCTTCTAACTCCAAGACCCTATGGAAATACATGAAATCTTTGAATGTCTCTTCTAAAAACAGAAATGTCATTTTACCTCAAGAATTAACTAATGTCGACGACATCAATAGATTTTTCATCAATTCAATCCCTAAAATCTCAAGTGACAGCAGTGCCATTGTTACATATTTTAATACAAACACAATCAATAATACTCCTACTCGTTTTACTTTTAAACTAATCGACGAGGTCATCATCAGCAAAATCCTCCAATCAATTACCAGTACATCGCGTGGATCTGACGGCCTAAACATAACGATTATAACATTATGCGGACCCTTTATTCTAAAACATTTAGTTCACTTGATTAACTCGTGTATTCTTGAAAGCTTTGTGCCCGATGTCTGGAAACATGCATATGTCTTACCGCTACCAAAAAAACCAGAGCCAACTTCTTTCTCAGATCTAAGACCAATAAGTCTTTTACCCGTTTTATCAAAAATTTTGGAAAAGATACTCACTAACCAACTACGTGAATACATCGAATCTGAAAATATTTTACCGGACTACCAATCTGGTTTTCGCGCCGGCCACAGTTGTGAGACAACTCTGTTAAGTGTTACCGACAATATAGTGTCCGCAACAGATAGGAAACTACTAACAGTGTTAGTACTCTTAGACTTCAGCAAGGCGTTTGACACAGTTAATCACGCGATACTGTCATCCATGTTTCACTTCATTGGACTTGAGAAAAATGCAGTCGATTTACTCGACAATTTGTTATTAAACAGAACTCAGTCTGTCGTTCTTGAAGATAACGTGTCGTCACCTTTGCAGTTGAACAGTGGTGTGCCACAAGGCTGTTCAATAAGTCCTCTGCTTTTCGCCATTTATACAAGTGTTATTTTCAGTAGCATCAAGTATTGCAAGATCAAAATGTATGCTGATGATACTCAACTGTGTTATTCATTTCCTCCTTCCAGCATTATGGAGGGCACTCAAAACATACAATATGATTTGGATATTGTGTCGTCCATTTGTAGTAAATATCAGTTATTCCTAAATCCCTCAAAATGTTCCGTCATGGTTTTTGGCAAACCAATGATAGTGGAGTCCTACTTTAACGCCATTCAATTTACACTAGTAGGTACAAGGTTACCGTTGGTCCAGGAAGCAAAGGTGTTGGGTCTATCGATTGATAATACATTCAGATTTAAAAAGCATATATCTTCATGTATACAGCGTGCATACAGTGGACTGAAAATAATATATCCTCATCGATCTTATTTATCGCAGTAAATCCGTACTCTGCAATTCCCTAGTTCTCTCGCACTTTTCTCACTGTTTATGTGTTTATTGGCCTTGTTTAGATGAAATCTCGAAAGCTCGGGTACAGAGAATTCAAAACTCTTGCATTAGACTCAATTTCGGCATTCGTAAATATCAACGAATATCACAAGCCTTTCAGCGTAGCGGCTGGTTGAAGATGAACCGCCGCTATATGCTTCGATCAGCATCATTGTTTCATTCCATAGTCACCACCAGAACCCCTATATATTTGTACAAAAGAATTCAGTTTAGAACAGACGTACACAACATCAATATCAGGAATAAGGGAACCATAACCCCTCCCCCCTGCACAGCACGACATTGTTTGAAAGATCATTTTCGTTCAACATATATAAAATTTATAACAGTGTACCTGTCCATCTGAAATCCTTGCCACTTAAAAAATTTAAACGTGAATTGTTCAATGTGCTTCTCTCTTCGCAACAATATGTGATGACCTTAAAGTTACGAACGGATCTGCTGCATTTCTAGTATATAATGAATGGAATGGGTTACATCCAGAATATTAGTCTTAAGTTAGGTATAAGCTCTTAACTCTTAAGCTTCATTTACATAGAGGGTAGTGGGAATTGTAGTGTAAGAGTAGTGCAGTGCCGAAGTTAGTTCTCATGTATTTAAACGAGAGCATTTACATAAACAGTGCGACAGTAACGGTAGTGGAGAAGTAGTGCCAAAGTTCGCAAACTCCAAACATTCCCACTACACTACCGATACTTATACCAACGCGTCTGCGCAGAACAATCTACCGATAACAGCTGTTTTGTAGTGTTTACATTTGACTATACATCCATTACCAACTATCGTCGTTACGCATGCGCAACAAAGCAGGCGCATCGCCACTACTTTTCTTATGTAAATGCATTTCCGCACTACAATACACCTTCCACTACTCTTACACTACAATTGCCACTACCCTCTATGTAAATGAAGCTTTATATTTTATACTATTAGTATTACGAAGATCAGGGTATAGTGTAAGAATGGCAAGGGAGCTCCCCTCTCAAGCCAAACTATACCCTGGGGTTTCTCTACTCTGTACTTTTTTTCTATCTTTTTTCTATTATGTATTCTGTGAGTGGAATAAATAAAAGCTATTATTATTATTATTATTATTATTATTATTATGTCGTCGAGGACAATGTTATGTATTGAGTGTAATTTTGTTTAATTATGGCAATTGAATTAAGCTACTTAAGAATGAGTTTGATATTGATTTGTCGATTGCCCTCAGGAGTCTAGTAGATATCTTGCTTCTTTTTGATTTTATTAATATTTGCTTTTATTTATTACTCTTTTATTCTTTGTTTATTTCTATTGATGAAAGAAGTTTATAATGATACTTAAGAGCTACTTAAGAGCGAAATATATACAATCTGATATCTTATGGTATGTAAATATATCCGCATCAGTTGTGAAAACATTCCAATTTCACTAGAATTTCTACCACATACCCTTATACACGGTTTGGTTTTATTATGTAAGGTACCTACATAATGAGGTGCCGGCTGACATGTTCTTTGAAAGCCAGTCTGGCGTGAAACCTCTAGCTAGCACTCGCAGACAGATGGTTCACCTTAATAGTACCGTCCCTATACTGCGTCGCAGAAGAAGCAGGATGAGGAAACGAGAATAAAAAAAGGGTAATACACGATACACATACACAAAGTCGAGGTATAACGACGCCATCGTCGTTTGAAATTATCCCGTTACGAATTGAAGGTAGCGGTATTCAAATTTTCGACTATATTCGATTGAAGGACCTTCGTCGTGTCGCCGTAATTCGAGTCGGCTCGGTAACGGACCAAATCGACCGGCCGCACACCGACAACGTAGACCTTCCTTTGTGCGAAGTTATTATCAAAAGCGGAGCGCGTAGGTTGTTGATGCCATCAAACGATCTCTTTCGACTTTTCGACAAATTCGCCTCCGTTCGTTGAATCAGCGGTAGAAAAATTCACATCGCGGATAGCAAAAGGTTTACGCGTTACAAAGAGAGCAAAAGAATAAGGATGAAGTCGCCCTTATATGGTCATGGAGATAATTTGTTCGTATTAATAGGAAACGTATTAGATTTTAAAGCAATTTAAATGAAGCAAATCTGTTTGTTTAAAACCCAGATATGCCCCAATGACCTACATGTAGTACACCTCAAACATGTCTCAATTTGTCGAGGCGCATTCTTGAAAGTACCGAATATTTGACTCATTCAGTCAATATAGGTAGATCAATACGTCGTGGAAAACAGTTCATTGTCCTATTGCTTGGCATCAGTTATTCTGTACTGAATTATTAATTTGTGCTTCATCAAATATGGCTGAATACGGCATCAACTTCGCAAAGTACGTAATTTTTTCTTAGCGTACAAATGGTTAAGGGTATTTGTATTCATTTAAAGATAGTCTGGATGATTTATGCATGGAAAGTTAGATATTTTCTTCGATTTTTTTTGTTTTACTAGCGAAAAAGTCGCTTTTTTTTCGCAGTCGCAGTTTTGCTTACGCATTTATAAGCTACAGCAGTGAGAAGCAACCAACCTCCGTGTTTTTATGTAAAATGGAAAAATCTGAGTTTCGTGTTCTGATTAAACACTATTATTTACGCAAGAAAACGATAACCGAGACCAAAGCCAAGCTAAATAAATATTATCCGGACTCTGCACCGTCGATGAAGATGATTCAAAAGTGGTTTGCAGACTTTCGTTGCGGCCGTACAAGCACCGATGACGCTGCACGATCTGGACACCGAAAAGACGTCAGAACACCAGAAAAGAAAAACCATAATATTATGTTGAACGACCCCAAAGTGAAATTGAGGGCGCTAGCTGAGACCACAAAGATGTCATATGGCAGTGTGTTCAATATCATACATGGCATTTAGAAGAAGCTTTGCGCGCGATGGGTGCCGCGTTTGCTAACAGCAGATCAAAAACAAATTCGTGTTACGATTTCCCGGAAATCCAACGGAGTTTTTGCGCCGATTTATAACTATGGATGAAACATGGATACATTTCTACACCCCAGAGTCCATGCAACAATCTAAACAATGGGTTTCTCCTGGTGAAAGTGCTCCGAAACGTCCAAAAACGCAACAATGGACGGGAAAGGTCATGGCCTCCGTATTTTGGGATGCGCATGGAATAATATTCATTGATTACCTTGAAAATGGTAAAACCATAACTGGCGCATATTATTCATCATTATTGGATCGTTTGAAAATTAGAATCGCAGAAAAACGGCCGCATTTGAAGAAGAAAAGTATTCTCTACCATCACGACAATGCGCCTGCTCATTCTTCGTTAGTTGCGCAAGCAAAATTGTACGAAATCGGGTTTGAATTGGTTCCTCAGCCACCGTATTCGCCAGACCTAGCTCCCAGCGACTTCTACCTGTTTCCCAACTTGAAGAGGTGGCTCACCGGTAAATGGTTTTACTCAAATGAGGAACTCATAGCTGAAACTGAGGCCTATTTTGGAGAGTTTCCAAAGGACTACTTTTTGAATGGGATAAAAAAGTTAGAAAATCGCTGGACTCGCTGTATCGACTTAGAAGGAATGTATGTTGAAAATTAAAATCAAATTTGGCAAAAAGAAAATTTTCTTGTTTCACTTATTCCAAACGTTTTGATCCACCTAGAATGTAGTACATTGGGAACATAATATACTATACATCCTTTCATTTTGTGATTTTTTATAGAACAGATCCTTGCGCGTGAATCTGAGTGAAATAAAATCTTTTATTGGAGTGCTTCTCCTGAGTGGTTTCGTTTCACTTCCTCGAAGAAGAATGTATTGAGGACATTCGAAAGATTCCAGCAAGTAGTTTCTCAAGCGATATCAAGAAACAAATTTGAATTTATCTTGTCCAATATTCATTGTCAGGATAACAGCTTTCTAGATGTATCGGATAAATTCGCCAAAGTCACACCACTTTTCACATAGCTGAATGAAAAGTTTATGAAAAATGCTTATACTGAAGAAGAGCCATAGCATTGATGAAGCCGTGGTTCCTTACACAGGACGACACGATAGTAAACAGTATATACAAGACAAACCAATATTCTATGGTTTCAAGCTATGGATCGGTACGGCTCGAAAAAGGCTATATCAACCGGGTCGATGGCCGCAGTGGTTAGGCGGCCGAGTATCGTTGTGGGAGGACGATAGGTGCCGGGGTTCAATTCTCTGGAGGGACGGTGACATTTTTTCAGAGAGTTTAATCCCGGATCGACCTATCATTCGCTGTTGGGAGCAAAGTGATTAACAGCGCGGCATCATAAAAGGCGATATGATGCTGTCACAAAGCCGTTTAAGCACAACTTACACACACAAAACTACACGGCGAGTGTTGCAGTGATAGCCAGACAAGCGATACAGCTTACGGAGTCACTGCAACTAAACACCCACCACACATTAAAAAAAAACTCGTTCGAGCCTTACCAAGGAGCTTCCACAAACATTAGTAAAACTTACAAGGACCTTGGTGTTGGAACGTCTGTTGTGCTTGAATACGCCGATGTCCTGAGATCACAGTGGGAGGACTTTAAGTTCCATTCGTTCTTTGATAATTTCTTTTCTTCGGTCGTTCTGCTAGAAAAATTGAGTGAAACAAATATATTCGGCACCGGAACTATTAGAGAAAATCGTATTCGTGACAGTACGTTATCTGATTTTAAGATCCTGAAGAAATCTGCACATGGCAGTTATGATTTTATCAAAATTAGGGATAGTAATATAATTTTCATAAAATGGCATGACAGTAATATTGTCACTTTTTGCTCGAATTCAATCGGAGTGCATCCCCTAAACTCTGCCAAACGGTATTCCCAAAAACATAAATAATATATTCAAGTCGAGCAACCATGTGTCGTGAAACATTATAATAGGAGTATGGGAGGAGTCGATCGTTCAGATCAGAATATTAGTTTATATCGCGTTGCTGGACGAGGAAAAAAATGGTATTTTCCCCTCATGGCCCACAGTGTGGATATGGCGGCACATAATGTCTGGCATTTCCAGAAACATAATGGAGGAACAATGGATCAATTATCTTTTAAAAGAAGTATTGCAATTGCTTTACTTGTTCAGAATAAAAAAGCGGCTACTTATCAAAGAGGATACTTTTCACAGTCCCTAAATACCGAATTATGGTATGACCTATTGGACCATTGGGTTATTCCTTAAGAGAAGCAAACAAGATGTGCGGCTTGTCATCAGTAAACCACAACAAGATGCAAAAAATGCAACATACACATATGAACAAAAGTCTACATACGGGCAGCAAAATGTAAACATTGTTCATATGTGTAGGTGTGCATGGGAAATGTTTTATTACATATTACACTGGATGAGTAGGATGATGTCGATAGTATAATATATGCCCATTGTCGTATATGTAGCACACCTTCAAAAACAAGTTTTTTCAATAAATTATTCAATGACAAAATTAAAACTGCCTTTTATTCTATTCTATTCTATTATTTCTACCCAATATCAAAATACAGTACTTGCAAAAGGGATACTCATTGAATGATTTCTTTAATTCTGGTTGTTAGATTTAGATTGGTCCTTCTTCTTTGTTATTCATCACCTTCCAGAGGTTTGTCTGGAGTTCAGGGTTCTGGGTATAAACCAGTTTTAGCAGCTTGCCTGCCTCCTGATCCTTGCTTCTCGGAAAGAATACCGTCATGACGTGAGGTTTAGGGGGTCGTCTCCTTTCCTCGTCACTAGCTTGGGTCCCTTCCATAACGGAAGACCACCTAATACTTGGTCAAGCCACTTAACTGTTTCCTCGGTTTCGCAGTCCACCAGCACCATTCCCTGGCGGAAGTGAATCCCGGCGAACTCTAGACCTCGTACTGTACTCTCTATCATTGCCTCGACTAGAGTTTCTTTCAGCGAGGACAACTGAGCACTGTCCAACATTACCTGAGGGTATTCCTCTGGTAGTATCCCTACCTTGGTAATTTTGGCAGCAGTAGCATAGCTGGTGACTTGCCCAACTTTGCCTGCTGCACCAGAGGTGATAGTAGAGGGTTTGGTTTTCCTCTTCCTATACGGTGGTTACTGACTGTGAGGCTTTCTGCCTCACTTGTCTTTCTCTGTCTACTTTGGCCCTGGCTTCCTCAGGTGTCAAGCCCTGTTTAAGAAAGCGCAGGTATCATTTCACGCCTGCCCCGCTGAGACCCTTCCTCTTCGGGTCGTCCAGGCCTCCAGGTTGCCCTAGTCCAGGAAGGGGTGTCATATGACGTGCCTTCCTTTCTTTAGTTCCGGTTGCGCTAGTAGAGGGTTTGTTTCTATCAGCGGTCTCGGGAGTTTGTACGGTAACATCCCGTTCGGTTTTGGTTTTTTCGTTATTCTTACTCATGTTTGTTCCCACGAGCAGCTAGGGAAATAAAAATCCATCTCTATAGATCCCCGCGTGTACGACGGAGGGGTGGTTACAATGGGGTTTCCCCTGGTGCCCCAAGGTCGGGGCCCTCGCAGACTAATAATCTATTTAGCCACGCATCCCCTCGGCCGGACCCCTTTGCCTTAGGATTTAGGTTTTTTTGTGAGGTTGTCGCCTCTCGATCCGGGCGGTTAAGCCAAGATCCCCCAACACTCCATGCCCGTGAGACATGTCCACCACAGCATGCAGGTGCCTGGTATGACGGACGGATGTCATGCTCCGTCCGGCACCGTTGTTCCTGTCGCAGATCCTAAGCCACGACACGACAGCCGGATCAGGAGATTGTTTTTCGACCTTTACTGGTCTAGACCGCAGTGTTTTGCTTTCACAGTGGCACCTCGAGTAGGATAGGGTAAGACCCTCACTGCGATCTGCAACAGGGAGAGGCTTTACCTGATAGGACTGAGTTGCGCTTAGCCTGCTGCTTGGCTTGACAATTTTACAGTGAAATTATAGCTTTTGGTCTTAGAATCCTCGACGAAGGGAAAAATGCTTTCAAAGAATGATGTATCGTTGAAGAATTTTGCGCTTTTTTGACCGTTCTCTGTGCGTCTGTTCATTTTCTGAGGTTGTTTATCTAATGAATAGAAGCTGTTCTTCATTGTTGTCACACATGCTGTACCGAGTCTCTGTTGTAGTACCACTTTGAAAGAATGATAGTTCTCGAGCATAAATGTACAGTCTTACTAAATCAGAAACCTATTCATATCTTGTTTTCTTTTTTAAACTCGTTTATATTGGACTTTATCACTGTAAAGAGTTATTTCTTCAAGCTTAGTCAGTCTCGAATTTTACAAGCGTAGAAACGCCTTGGAATACCTGTAATAACATTGTTAGATATCACGTTTCCGCCTATCTCCATAATTTATTTTCCCACCTTGAAATGCAAATAATTCATTAAATTTTTTGATCGCCGTTTTTGGATAAAAGCCAGGACAAAATTAGTAATGGTCCGTATGCGGCAGCGATTATATCTTAACCATGGTCAGACGCTGATGATTTATTTGCGGCTATTTCGGTTTAATTGCCCGAACTGTTTCGTGATTTACATCGAAGATGTGATGGGTCAAAGCTAATTGCAGACAAACATGCAACCACGTACGTACATATATTTTAATGAAAGTAGGTAACAGCTTCGTCCCATTTATGTGCGAGCGTAAAGTATGTACGAGTACTATATCACATACTGCCTCAATTTATACAGGATGTGTACGAAGTAAGGACCATTGATACCTCAACAAAATGAATGTTATTTTGTGCATAGAGGTATGGTGTTTACAGTCGGTTTATTTAGAGGCGGTATTAGGTGCCAATTTTTAATTAATGGAACACATTTTCAGAGTTTGTTAACACCATAATCTAGTTTATGTCCACGAAACTGGTTACTGTACCATTGACATACAAAATACATTCATGCATCATCAATTGCTTCTGGTTTGTGAAATAAATGTTAAATTTCTTGTGATATCTATTGAATTGAAAGTAGGTAATTCTTTTTTATTATGTGTTAAATTCAGTTGACATTTTTGTCTTGTTAGAGTGTTGCGTAAACAAGAAACTAATACTAAGAAGAGAAAATCCTTCAGGAAGATGACTGATGTAGATAAAAAGAGCTTGATAAATAAAAAGGCAAAAGCAGCCGAATTCCTGATTTCAGTGCCTCTCATAAAATGCAACAATTTAAAAGAGCTAAGACTATTTTGTGTCTCCAATTTTTCCAGGAGAAAGTTAGACTTATTTTGTCTGTTGTTTGAAAGAAATAAATCTTTCTGCATTAATGGTTTGTGGAATTAAATTTCCATTTTCTCAGTCTTTTAGTTTTGTGACAATCCCCTTTTTGCACTGTATTTTTTATATATTGCCTTACTTCTAAAAATTCTTCGGTGGTATCCGATCATTTGGAGAAGCAATATGAATGCTAGGTTCTAGAGTACCCGTCAAAAATGATTCCTTGAATATTAGTCTTGGGAAAATGTTGTTCTTGTTTCTTATTTGGTGTGGTGAGTATTGGCAGTCCTTTTTTAATCTATACATTTATTTGAGTCACCATCTTTAAAGTTTGCAATTTAGTTCTTCGGGGTATAGTTTTTTCTTTAAGCTCTTCACGTTGATACCTCTGTGAGAAAACTTTGGAGACCAATGGTGAGTCTCAAATTTGTCCTGACCTGCAGAAACTTAACGGCTAGGTTTAGATAAATCCTCACTGATTACAAGCTATCACAACTTAAATTTTGGGAGAATGGTTGAAGTCCAGTTTGTTGTTGTCTCACTATTTTGTACAATATTCTGTTTTGGTTGAGTCCAATTAAGAGATTACAAAAGTTTTGAGACGTTATCAAGTGATAGTCTTAAGTTAATTTCAAATTTTTTATTTCTTATAAATATTTAGTTCTAATTTAGAGTTAGGTATCTTTGACAAAAATAATTGAAAAGCTCTAACTGTGATGGGACCTATACACTTGCATTGCTCTAAGAGGTAACCTAATTGCTAACGTAAGGTATAAATTTGGCTATCACTTCGTATTAACCATAGGCGGATGAAACATTTAAAATCGTACCTGGCAATTGTCAGTGACCGAATCGTTTAAGGTATAAGATTGTCCTCCTTTTATGCCCAAAGGTGCTGTATAAACAAGAACACCTGAATGCTAGCATGGTCTTCCTCCATTTTCATCTACGTTAATAAATTTATCATTCGTGAAGCGATATTTGGTATAAATTATCTCAAAATTTTAATAAAACGTACAAACACTCTGGATTAGCCTTAATTTAAATTTAATGTTAAACTATAAAAGTTCATTGATATTTGAATTTTCCCTTTTTAGTTTGTATATATTCGATTATCTCTATTTGATGTTTGCCTTTTTCTAGATCACATATTTCCAAATAAATACTCTAATTTAATTACCGGCTCTATTCCACTTCAACGTTCCATGCGTTCATATTCGGTACTCATCATAGCTAAAATATATGCACGTATAAATATATTTAGCAGCAGTAATGGTCGATATTATAACGGTTGTATACCATAATTAATGAAATATCGACTAACTGTTCAGTGTTCGCAATTATCAGAGATAGTAGATTGTTTATATACGTAGGTGTACACCTATAAAATATATGTATATTGTTAAATATTAGTAATTTATATTTCATTCTGGACGGGCGATCTCTGCGTCACTATCGTGCGTAATTGACATACACACGTGTGCATATTTTGGAAATTTGCTGGGATATTGAAAGCAAATAATTATTGTATTTTTTCTTTGTTTCGCATCCGTATGTCAGCGACAAATTATTATTTCGAAATGATTTGTTTCATAAAGCCCAATCGCTTAGCCATGGTCTATTGATCGTTTTACATAAATAATACATCTAATTTGAAGTTAACAGAATGTTGTTTTTTTGTAATACACTCGTGTAATTTTAAAATTACCGTACAATAAATAGAAGTTTTATTTAATTTATAACAACAAATTGCTGTCGTATGTATGAAATTATTCTTTTTTTATTTGATTTATTTTAGTCAAAAGTTGAGCTTATGTTTCGACGTTCCATTTTTGCTATCATCATTTGAATAGGTGTTTAAAAAAGCTTTTATGAAGTTGAATTAGATGATGTTAGAAAATAGTTATATGAATGAGGTTGAGAAATCGAAAAACAAGCAAAAGACAATTTCTTGGGAACAATGTTCTGGGCAACAGATATGTTTTGTATACCTGTTTGTATATCTGTTCTTTATAAAATCTCTGTAGGTGTAATAAAATAGTGTCATTGTTAAAGAAATACTAAAGAGCTACTAACACGACAAGACACCAATTTTCAGAAATTGCCTTTGATTATGCTGAGATCGTTGCAAATTCTTCACGGTTTTAACAACCCAAGAAATTAAGGAACAGCATAATGCAGAGTTTTATGACCAAATTCAAATTATCTCTTCGAAACACACAAGCTACTACTGTACCTAGTTTAATTAGTTACCTTTAAGAAACCAACCAACCATATTCAAGTAGTACTTAGTCTTCATAAACAGAGAGAAGAAGAATTTACTCTGATATATTATCTACAGTGACCTTCAAAGGTATCCGGACACGACTAGGTAGAGAAATATAGAAATTGAAATATAGAAATGACCAGCATAAATAATGACCTGTATGAATAATGACCAGTATAAATAATGACCAGCATTAATCATTTTTAGCTTCTTGTATTGATAGTTTTTAAGTCGTTTGGCATAAATTTAGTCGTCAAATACTCTACAAGTACGATTCACAATTCTACTACATTCTCCATGAATGAAAAATAAATCTAAAATGTCGCTTCTTTTTTTGTAATGTACTTCATTTGCTGGACAGATATAGGCTATGTGTATTTATAGTGCAAATATAATATCAATTATTTTGACATTCAAGAATTACTAAGATTTTAAATGCATTAAAAAGGCATATTTTTGGGACTTTCATCCGAAAAGCACTTATAATAATATCGTTTATTGTCCAACAGTTTCTCAATTACAGGACAATTAAATAATTAATACATACAAGCAATGCATTTAGAAAATAATGATAATATAAAAAAATAACAAATATATATAATTACATATCACAAAAAAAAAATATCATTACAATATAAATCTGCTGCTCGGCACATTGAAGATAGGGAGGAACTTAGGAGAATATTGGTTCTGGGAAAGGGCAAGGAAAAGGTATTAGTTGATCGGGACGATAATCTAGGAACAAGGAAATTAATTATAGCGAGCAAGGATGGACAATCAATTAAACCATGCACCAATTTCCAGATGAAACGAGCTCCATGTATTTCGCGCCGATGATCCAGTGATTGTACTGCATGCCTTTCCAATAGTGACGTATAATCCATATTCCTTTGCGGGTAGATTCCGTCAATTTTAGAAGACAGGAACTTAAGAAAGTGTCTTTGTATTTCTTCTCTATTGCGAGTTTGAGGTAAATGTAATGAGGTGATCATACTAAGGATACATATTCCAGTTTACTGATAACAAAACTGAAGAAAAATACCTTCAAGAGGTTAACAGTCTTGAAATATTTTGATGTGCGCATTATAAATCTTAGTGTTTTAGAAGCAGACATACAAAGATCGGTAATATGTGGTGCAAAATTTAGTCTGCAATCAAAGGTAACTCGAAGGTCTTTCACATCTTCGCATCTCTTTAGTTGTTCGTTATGTATGTATAACATATGAAGATAAGATGGGAGAATTCCTTCGTGTGATTAAATCTGGCACACCAATCGACTACAAGATTCAAGTTACTTTGTAAGTTAAAAACCACATCCCATGAGGTAATGGAAGAATAAATCTTGAGATCATTTGCGTAGGCAATTGCAGGACATGTAAGTGACGTTAAAAAATCATTAATAAACAGCAATGGACCTAACTTGAACTCTTGAGGGACACCAAATGTAGGATAAAAATGATGGGCTAAGGCCAAGCGCAGACAATTTCGCTAGTAATATTTCAAAATCAATCGTATCGAAAGCACGGCTAAAGTCTGTATAAATAACATCGACTTGGCCCCTATTATCAAGAACTCTACTAATGTATTCAGTGAGAACAGTTAAGTTGGTGACTGTAGATCTGCCACGTATAAAGCCGTGTTGACATTCAGACACTATAGATTTAGTGTTATACCATAAGTAAATAGGCCTCTAATTGTCAACAAGAGATTTATCACCCTTTTTAAAGAGAGGACATATCCTAGCACGTTTCCATACATTAGGAAAAATACAAGTTTTTATAGATAAGTGTTAACGGTTTAGCAAGGACATATCGAGCATCTTTTAATAGAAAGGAAGGTCTTAGATCATCACCTGCATTGAAGTTATTTGGAATCTTTGACATGATTTTAATAATCTCATCTTCAGTAACAGAGGTTAATCAGAAGGAGATGCTGTCGCTGTGTAAAGAATCAGGACCAAAATGCGATGGCTCCTGAATTAGCAAATGCATTTACAATACTTTGGGAGGTATCCATACACACATTATTATAAGTTAAGTTATTTGAGATTCTTGTAGTACAATGTTTCGAATGAATGTAATTGAAAACTTCTTTGGGATTGATGATTATGGAATGCTCAACATTTTGCATATATAAAGTGATTTAATTTCAGTCTTGCAGTGAGTTCTCAGCTTCTTAAATTCATTGTAGTAAAATTCAGACTTGGTGTCCTTCCCTATAACTCGGAAACCGTAAAAAATACAAGGTAATATGTCTAATAAGGAATATGTATTCAAAAATGCAATAATATATAGGCTGTTCTATATAAAAAAGTGACTTTCATCGATGTCAACTTAGTTAAAGTGAACATTAATTTTGGATGACCCTGTATTCATAAACATAATTTTGAAAGCGTAGATTTGTTGCGCTGTATTTCAGCTAACAACATGTCATATATCAAGACTTTACCTGCAATGGTTTCAGAAATACAGAGTTTTTAACATAACGTTACAGTTGGCCGTATATTTAAAAAAAGTTGAATAACTCAAAAACACCTGATAAAAGGTAGGTAACTTAATAAGTTTTCTAAAAAACTCATAAAAAATATACCCTGCTATTTAAATTAAGAAAGTTGACGTGAACTTCCGGTAAACCGGAAGTTACACAAGAGCGTAAATAATGTCGGCAAAGAGACCAGGTGACATTGTCTGTAACTACAAGTTTTCAGTCAGATTTGTAGAATTTGAGGAACAATCGAGAGTCCTAACGAAGCAGTTCCGTGAATAATCCTGTATACAGTCTGATTGATTTTACGTGTCCAAGCTTGTATGTTTTTTAGTATAAGAGATAGAAGAAAAGTATAAAATCAAAAATACTCTATATTTAATGATTAAGTATGTTACATAAACAAAAATACAAATTATACAAAAACAAAAGTGCATCACAAAACAGTTTTTTTTGGTGGCTGCAATTTTCAAGATAATGATAACTTTTTTGGTATCATTGTAAAGAGAATTTCAAGCTCTTTAAGAATATTTAGAAAAACATAACCGTTGTATTTAAAAAAGTAAAACTATTTTGTAATGCGCTTTTGTTTTTGTGTAATTTGTATTTTTGATTATGTAACATATTTAATAATTAGATGTAGAGTATTTTTGATTCTTATGCTTTTCTTCTATCTCTTATACTACAAAACATATAAGTTTAGACACACAAAATCAATCAGACTGTATGTATATATGTAGGTACAATATGTATAAACATATACAGGGTTTCCACGGCCGAGTGGGACATAGGGAAAATACATGTAAAATCGGTTTTCGGTGATCCCTAATGCTACTTCATCCAAATTTAAGTGCCGAATATTATAACTGGGTTAACAATGAACATTTCCACAATCATAGTACAAAGAAAGTCATTTTAATAAAGCCAAAAAAATTATTATTTTTAAACCTATTGTACATGAATTCCTAATAAGGCTTTTAACACGTAAGTTAGCGCAAGTGGCCGTGGCGCAGGCGTTCACGTGACGCCTTAATAACGTAAAAACTCGATTTTATAGTCTTCAAAATCTCTGATTTTTGTAGTGTTATTGAATTTGTAGCATTATTGTTGGAGATAAAAAATAAAAAATAAAACTAATCTGCCGGGATTCGAACCCTAAACAATCCGTGCATTTGCGTTAAGCCGTCGCGCGAACCATTGCGCCATAAGTCACGTATTAAAAGCCTTATTAGGAATTCTCGAACGATAGATTTAAAATTAATAATTTTTTGGCTTTATTAAAATGACTTTCTTTGTACTATGATTGTGGAGATGTTCATGAAGTTATAATATGCGGCCCTTAATTTTGAATGAAGTAGTATTCACCGAAAACCAATTTTACATGTATTCTCCCTATGTCCCACTTGGCCGTGGAAACCCTGTATATGCAATTGTATATTGTTCTATTATTGTAAAAGCGACAAACTCCGGTTACACTCAGCAGGTAGTAAGCTGGACTTGCTGATCTTGGGAATAAAGTATTGAGGGAAAGGTATTTTTCTATCTAGTCGTGTCCGGATACCTTTGAAGGTCACTGTACATGAAGTAGGCTGCCCAATTTTTTCCTGAAAGACTCTTCTGTGTTAAGTTCGAAAGAAAATTCTTGCCGAGTTATAAAGTTGTTATCAACCGAACGCGATACGAACGTCAGTTTTCATTTTCCTCAGGGTGTAGATGTAGCAATTTTTGTTATGCATCACTAGATTATTCAGGAGTGTGGACTGTATCAGAGTGGATGAATGCAGAAATTTCGTCGTATTATTGCATTCAATTTATGGATGTCACTTCCATTGCCCATAGCAGAGCATGACTCTGACTATTTAATAAATCATCCACGGTAAACACTAAACATGTTGGCGAGTCTTTTAATTTGGCTTACAGTAAATAATGCTGTGAAAGGTTACATCAGGGAGGATTATCTATGACCCTGAGGCAGCCTGGACCTTATTTCAACATTATTACGTCTTATAGCCATCGGTAAATCTTTGCGATTTGAAGAAGAATGCCGGCGTTTTCCCTTCTTTAACGGTTGACCAGATTTCACCCTATTATCACGTCACAAATTGCAAATTCTAGTCGGAATTGTAATAGATCCATGACATAACATTGCGTGCCGTTGTACAAACCTGATTGTGTTCTATCCAACTGTTGCAAATTGCTATGTGAATTGCATGAAAAATTAGCTACAATGGCTACTTTCTTGAAAATTGAGTTTGTCGATTCCTCAACTCTAGAGACAGTAACAAGTTGCTTCAAAGATTTATTAGATCTTTTGACAGCTCTTTACAACAAAACCATTTGGTTATTATAGCATCTTGATCGGTAGTTTGAAAGGAAGGTGGGCTAGAAAACTTTTTTTCGTTTAAACGCATCTGCTGCATATTTATTATGTAATTGTTTAGGAATGTCCACAGTTATTTCCTGATAAATAATAAAACTCGTAAATACTTCTCGCCTCTCTCTCTTTCTCGATAAAGTGCTAAAAGTTTGACAGTTCAAGGATTAAGTTGATATAGTGGTCATATATGGCTTACTTGATACATCTTTTTCTTAACATTCAGATCAAGACATCTGCTCCTAATTGTATTGAAAATAGAATCAACTTTGAAAAAGGTATCTGTATTTTTAAGTTCTTCTTAAGGTGAAGAATCTGTTACTTGTCAAAGATTTTTTGAATACAGACAAATCTCGATTCCCATTTATCTACAATACTTTTTGCTTCCTGTAACAGATCGCTATCTTTTTTATGATCAGAAATTTGAGATCTAACATCGCCATTGCAGTGTGGAGAAGCACCGCCGAATTTCAACCAGAAGATTTCCCCAATATTTACATGGATGAAAATCATGTCGATGTCAACAGCTTTTGCAGCGTAATTTGCTTGTACTCTTCTCTATAAGCGATTGGATGTATCTTTTTTGTTTATTACCTCTAATTTTGTATTATTTGTATTTTGTATTTTATTTTGTAGTCTTGTATCCAATCTTTTAGTCGTGAATTAGCTAGTTCTCAACTATTTCGAAGATTAATGAGTAGTTTAAACACGCTAATAAAGCCACTTTCATTTGATGATTTCAATATCCAGTGTCACATTGTCACTATTACATTATTATTGCTGCAAGTAACTGGATTAACGCAGTCGATATGAGCAATTACTTACCGTCATATATCATCAGTTTTCCACACTATACCATCTCCGTGCAACATCCATTTTCCGTCTTTATCTTCTATCTAATGACGTTTCGACCATTGGCAAATTAATAACGGTATTTCCTCTTACATTATCATCCTATCACGTTTCAACATCTGAATATTCCCTGCACACGATACATGTTCATTGATCACCAGGTGTTGCCGAGTGCTTTCGATAATTAACCTAGTTTCCATTCCAACACGATCATCAGAAATTCACACACTTATGATGGACGCAATCATTTACCTATTCAATTATTTTTTTTTACACTAAACTTTAAATGTGGCGAATTTTTTTATATATACATACATACATATAGAAAGATTACTAATAAATTGGAATAAGGTTATTTAGATAACTTCAGAATTTCCGCTGTTCTGTCAACTACTAGATTTAATTCAGTGACAATAAAAAAAAATGGAAAATTTTAAATACATTATATCAGTACCACCATGGCATTAACTAGTTTTTTTACGAGTTGATAACTATTTAATCGCATTAATCAGTGAAGTAAATCTAGTTAAAGCATGTACTAACCTTCATCTGTAAGCCGTAAAGTACATCTTTGCATGTTGTACCGTGTACGAAAACGGACGTGTATAGAACTCTAAGAGATACGAACACACATTATATCCCTAACGAGCAGCTGGTCTACACATATACGATGCAATTTTACCCGCTTTAATGGAAGCTGATGTCTTTCATACTTTGATATTAATAGTCGTAAAGCTAGACGGAGATGGGAGAGAATACGGCCGCCATTAGAATATCTTTATAACTCTATTTATTGTTAAGTGTTTGTGCGCTGCGATTCCTGGCGGAATATTAACCTTAAAGTGCCAACTATTTTGGACGATATTATATGCGACCCTAACGTTACCGCTGTTGTGAATGGTGAACTGCTGTGAGCAGGGTGATATTGATTTCTGATCTGATTATATAAATTTCTCTATAGGTAATTTTTCATACATAGATATTGAACTGAATGATGTGGTGGGAGCTGTGGGTGCTTAAACTAAATGGTATTTTAGGAACTTACTGTATATCCCAAAGATTTTATATAAAAAAATAAAAATAAAAATAAAACAGTTTAAGCCTGATTCTGATTGATTTTTCGAAATAACTTCTAATTAACCCAAAAAGATATTGCTATAGATTGATTGTCCGACATGCAGAGTGACAGACAGAGTTGTTGTAAAGAAACATTATTTATGTAAACATTTACCAGAACAAGCCAGATATTCCTCAGAAGGATGCCTTCAGAATTCTCGTCAGTCCAAATCCTGGAGTTCTGTTGAGGTAGAAATGCTATGAACCGTTGTTTTTCTAATTTTGTTCCATTGTGGTCCAGTAAATGGCAATGCTAATGTGTCTCTATTTTTCAAGAAAATTCTTTCTGCCAGCCTTTTAATTTTACTGGCACCAACGGAGAGTTCCGATCACCATCAGAGACTATTCAAACGCACTAACAGTGGCCTCCAGAGCCTAGTGAATCCCAGATTGATTTAGGTGCCATTGCTTTGCCTCCCTCCCCCACCGTCTGATACTTCCTTAAATGCTGAAACTTTAGCTGGATTATTGCTTCATAGTCAAAAATTATACTCTTTATTATCTCGGTTTGCAAAATCAATATATATCTTCAACTCTTCTTGTTTTCCGAAGAGGGCGATTGTTGGACTTATTTCCTGAGCTGAGGAATAAGTCACGGTTCAAACGAAATGCACGTTGATTCTCTATTCTGCAAGTTTAGCTGTAATTTTTTTTTTAATGTGTGGTGGGTGCTTAGTTGCAGTGACTCCGTAAGCTGTATTACTTGTCTGGCTATCACTGCAACTCTTGCGGTGTAGTTTAGTGTGTGTAAGTTGTGTTTAAATGGCTTTGTGACAGCATCATATCGCCTTTTATGATGCCGCACTGTTAATCACTTTGCTCCCAACAGCGAATGGCAAGTCGATCCGGGATTAAACTCTCTGAAAAAATGTCAACGTCCCTCCAGAGAATTGAACCCCGGCACCTATCGTCCTCTCACAACAATAGTCAGCCGCCTAACCACTGCGGCCATCGACCCGTTGCCATTTAAGGCCATTAAAGGCATTATTAAAAGATTTTTTTCCATTTTATAGGATACTCTGATACTTGTGGTCATTAACTCGACATTCCCACACAGGATTAGACTCATAACCATATGAAATCCAAACTTTAAAGCACTCCCAATGGTTGTACATGATTAATTTTGATCAGACATGATGTCTGTTGGTTTGCCTAATGATTCTATCTCTTATTGGAGATGTATTAAATCCTTAGGTATCATTTTGGGTCGGGACCTTAAAAACGGCAATATTTTCAGGCATTTTGCATTTATACCTTATTGTGACGATCAGCTCATCAGTGTAGCCTTGCACGTTAAGGCTGCTTTTGTGCAGCTGTTTGGGCATCATCACTGATCAAAGATCAAAGCACGGGCGATAGTACCCTTTCTTGGAGGGTACTTCTTTACGCGCCTGACCTCCACCGAGTTTATTCTCAGATGTAGCATAATGCAACGGATTTTTAGGATTGAACGAGTCCATATGAAGTCATAAATCAAACAATCATTTTGAGAGAAAGTACTTAAAGTTTCAATAAAGCCACCTTGAAAAAAATGTTGTTCACCATTTGCATATCAGTATCGAGCTCATCAACTGCAAAAGTTTTTTGTAACCTGACTCAACTCCTATAAAAAAAAACATAAAGAAAGTTAACAAATAATATCAAAAGGTAACGAACAGAACTAGTTTGTACATTTTTTTGACTTGCCATACAATTGAACAAAATTACTGATGTCTCTAATCTGTCTATTTTATTGGGTAACGTGAGATAGAAGCAAACACTTCCTTCTTCATGAATGGTTTTGAGTTGATTTTAAATTGAAATCACTGTAGAAAAGCGTCTAGAGAAATTAAATCTGTTTTTTGCCTGAACAAAGTTGACTCAGAGGAATGTGAGCTAGAATGGTCATAGAATAGAATCATAAAGAAGTATTAGAAACCCAAAGGGTTCTAGTGCAATTGAACCAAACATTGCTTCTTGTTGTTGTTTAATGTTTTAAATAGATTTGACAAGATAATGTACAAACATACATAAGAGGAAGTTAATTTGTCGTGGAGAACATTGTATAACAAACGAGCCTCTTAAGTTAATCCACGTTCTTTATTATGAAGACTTCTTACATCGTAACCTATCTATGTCACAGTAGAGTTAATTGGTTCAGAAAACGGCCATCTAATTCATATTAACGCAGCAGTTACTCATTAATAAATTAAATGAACGCATTAGCTGTATTACCTTTTTATTATTTACTCTTGCAGTCATCTCTATATTGTGCGCTACTGAAATATCTATGTTAGAACATTTTCTTTTCAAGTAATATTTGAACAACATTTCGAAGATTAGAAGAATTACATTAAAGTTTTCTTTTATAACGTCTATTAACCTTTCAGTCCAAGAAGATGTTTAACGGAAGCAAAGAGAATATATTTATAAGGAAAGAAACATGATTATAACCTACTAAAGGCAATATCCCACTATGCTAATAAGTATTTAGATTTCTTATTTTTCCCTGTAAAATTCTAAAAGTATTTTTTAAGTATTCGAGGATGTTTGACATTTTTATGATATACAAAATAAAGGTATAGTCGATGAAAATGTCTATGCTCTAAATAATAATAAATAATTTCTGTGACAAAGTTGCAGCTGGATTATTTTAGTAGATCTTACTTTTGAGTTTAGCGTATAGAAAATAAGAAAACAAGACTTCTGGAGACTCTGGATCTTTTGTATGGATGCTGTAGCCCCAAACAGTATTTTTTTAAATATAATATACTCGCGGTGTAGTTTTGTGTGCGTAAATTGTGTTCAGATGGCTTTGTGACAGCATCATATTGCCTTTTATAATGGCGTGCTGTTAATCATTTTGCTCCTAACAGCGAATGGTAAGTCGATCCGAATTTCAATTCACTGAAAAAATGTCACCGACCCTCTAGAGAATTGAACCCCGGCTCTTATCGTCCTGCCACAACGACAGTCAGTTGCCTAACCACTGTGCCTATGACAGTAACTGAAATTCCATAAACCGCTGCACATATTCCGGATCCACGCGGACACCATTGTTGCATCCGACACTAAACGAAGAAATAAATTGTCCATACCCTATTTGTCTGTTTTTATTATGACTTTTTAGATTTTATATTTGGCCAATTTCGTGGCTTTGTTGTAAGACCTTGATTGCAAGCTTTGCAGTTGTTTTATATTATGTATTTCAGCTAGAAAAATTTAAGACGTTTAGGGCATATTTAATGTTTTATTTTATTCCTTACTGTATGAAAAGTTTTGAAGTTTCATTTCAATCGAATCAATATTTAGCGTTGTTCAGCTGAAATATAATTCACACGTGACTTGAGCTTAGTTAGACGTTAAGTTAGCTTTATCGATATAATAAAATAGAAATGACTGATATCAGTTCAAACATATAGACAGAATACAATCTCTTTTTATACAATAACTGATGTTTATGCGTAAGAAATCTGTGAAGTAGAATTTGTTGCGTGGGGGGTAGGGTGTTGAACACACCTAATTTTGATGGCACAACTAATTTACAGCTCAGAAACAGACTGGGATCTACTGCGCTTGCTGCCATTTAGAAATCCCAAAATGTGTCATGAAGATGCTAATTGGAAAAATCATGTACCTACATTGGAATACAAAATACAATTTAACAAAATAAAAACGAACGTTTATCTTAAGAAATGGATGCCGAATTCCGGAGATTAATTGAATTCCAATCTATTAAATACATCGCAGCGCAAAACGTAAGCGAGAGAAAAACGAAAACCGTACGCGGAGACCGTAAAAGAATTATCTAGAATTGAAAAACGATAAGGAATTACTCGAAAATCAATCCGAACTGCACACTTTTAGCGGGCGATTTTCAGTTTTACACTCATTGCACAACGTTCTTACACCTATTATAACGTGCGACCCTGCCCTCCCTTGACTTCGTTCGTTCGCTCATCGGTTCGTAAACGATTTTTCAAAACCTCTTGTCTCCGCTATAACGTCCCGTCTTCCTTTGTCTCTTCTCCTCGGTGTTCTTCAGCGACTACGACGACAGCGATGAATGCGCAAACTGCACTCATTCCGAATTCATCAGCGACAAATCCGTCGAAATGCCACGTCGGCAAAATTATGGTATATAACAGGACTGGATTGAGCACGGAAAGGATTCTAAATTAATGTTGCTAACGTATGTATGCCTTGCGGATGTGTACTACGTGTTTCCTCATCTATGCAGATGAAACTAATTTAGTTTGCTACCCATTATATTCCATACAGAAATAAAATAACTACGTCAGTCGACATGTATGTGCATGGATATTGGTTCAATGGTTTAAAAAATTCAGTACATTAACAATACAGAAACTTTAGTTGGTGATGTGGACCACTTCGAATCAAGATCGTAAAAACACACCCACATTTATATTCTTTTCACGGTCAATGCAATTTTTCTCAAATTAAATTTTTGTCTGATTCGGACCTGGAGCGTACGCGTACAGACAGGCATAGTTTTGAAAGGGCGGAAAGGATAGGGGTTCCTAACGGGCCAACAGAGATAGATAGAGGGTGTATGGTGAGAGGGAGTCGGTATTTGACGGGATTTCAATTTGACGTCGTCGTGGGATTATCATTATAATGATGTCTGTGACGTGCCCGGTGAGTTCGAATTTCAACTATGGAACAACTGAACTGCGACAGTTCGAAATGAATGAAATATATTCGGTTTTAATGGTGTGGGGACCTATAACTGACGTTCGCCGCTATTGATGTAATACATAACTGGGAGGACGACCGTTGCCTATGATTGGATGTTATATTTTGATGAAAGACAATGGCAATTATGTCCGAGGAATACGTTTCATTATGTTTCATGGTAGATATCAATGCGTAAAATTGATCGTTATTATGGTTATTATAAAATATATGGCGTTACAGTTTGATTAATTGATAAAATGATAGCAAATGGATGAATAGGAATTTGATTACATTGATAGAGGGCCAAAAATGTTCGATAACAAATATTTTTATTTTTAAGAAGAAGAAAGATATAAAACATGAGCGCTGTTATATTAAAATTCAAATCGTGTGTAGTGGTAAGATTGGTTGACTGATGGAAGTGAGAACCTACTAGATGAATAAATGGCACGGGATGAGTAGGTAAGGGGCCACCTTAGGCACCACCCACCACTATTCCTTCGGTGTCACACGTTACGCGGTCCTAGATATTTCCAAAACAACCTACCTCATTTTGGGCTGGTTTTGACCTGGTTTCGAAAAAAGGCTGATTTTGATTTTGAGCTGATTTTGGTTTTGAGCTGGTTTAGTAGCTGAAAACCAGCTCATAAAGTCCAGGGATACCTTCATTTTAAACCCAGCTCAAAACCAACTAAAACCAGGTTAAAACCAACTAAAACAAGCGCAAAAACAACGAAAAAGCTCAAGCAAAATCAGATAGAAAAAAAAACAACTAAAGCCGGTGTTTTAGTTAAAAGTTTGGGTTAAAAAACCAAGAGATCCAGTGAAAATCAAAAGGTCAAAACCAGGCAGGCTGCTTTCGAAACCAGGTCAAAACCAGTTCAAAACTAAGTCAAAACCAGGTAGGCTGTTTTGGAATTACCTACAACCGCGTTAGGAGTGACACCGAATGAGTAGTGGTGGGGATGGGGGTGACCAAGGTGGCCCCTACCTACTGAAATGTTTTGGAAAGGTTTTGATTTGATTACAAAAATTATTTTTAAGAAATGCCTTAGAGCAATTTTGTGAGTCCAGCCCTGAAATAAATTGGGATGCTGGGTTTCCCATTGCCCCCTCTCAGTTTCAAAAACGATTTTCGTGATTCTTTGCTATATTTGGAACTAAACGAGCTACTAATCAATCAATTAAATATAGTTTTGAATTGAACAATATGTTAACAGCTCTGTGAGAAAACCTGGAAGCTTAAACAAAGAATGGTTATATCAAACGGTAATGTAACCTATGATCACTTAGCAAATCAAGTTGCAGAGATTGCAGTGGTTGTCTATTAGTTACATCTGCTCTACATGAGCTAGTAAAAAGAGCTGCCGAGCACACCGATTGGTATTATTGCATTGTTTGAAAGAGAGCTACTTATCTGGATATATGAACATTGTAGGAGGTGCTATTTCTAAATCGTCAGTAATGGAGTTCTGGATGGCCAAAGTTAGAAATTAGACCAATACACACTTATGATTATCTACAGCGATCCTTCACCTGTACTTTTCCGAAATACAGGTTATAGGTCTTTGTGTTCGAGATTTCTGGAACAAAGGTGTGAAAGGAGCAAAAATCTGAGTATATCTGTACTGACAGTCAATCTCTTTTAAAAGTATTGCCACAAACGATAGTACGAGGGAGCGTTTTTATATTCGCGGAATGGGGGATAAGGCGTGGAAATAAAAAAACCAAATTATTTTTCTTTTTCAATATATTCACCTGCAAGACGGATACATTTTTCACATCTTTCAATTAATTTATGTATACCCTCATAAAAAAAAGATTTCTCTTTATCTGCAAAATACGCCGAAACTGCCTCCTTGACTTCATCATCGGCAGTAAATTTTTTACCCCGCAGCTCTTTTTTCATTTTCGGAAACAGGTAATAATCACTCGGGCCCAGGTCTGGACTGTAGGGTGGGTGATTCACAATTTCGAAGCCCACCTTATGCAGGGCAGCTAACGCAACGCGGCTCTTGTGAAAGGGCGCGTTGTCGTGCAAAAGCAGGACACCTTTCGTCAATTTTCCCCGTCTTTTCTCTTTAATGGCTTCTTTTAGTCGCTCTAATATTGAAGCGTAATATTCTCCGGTTATAGAAACACCTTTATCTTTATAATCAATCAACAATATTCCTTCCGTGTCCCAAAATACCGTTGCCATGCGTTTCCCAGCTGATTGTGACACTTTAAATTTCTTAGGAGGTGCTGTGCCCTTTTTATGCCACTGCATGGAGTCTTGTTTGGACTCAGGTTCATAATGATGAATCCAAGTTTCGTCTCCAGTAACAATTCGACTCAATACACCATCCTTGTCTTCATTACAGAGGTCCAAAAATGCACGCGAACACTCGATTTTTTGTTATTTCAATTTTACTTGATTATGTTACTTGGTTGACGATAGCTCAAAGACTAACTGTCTAATAACAATGAAACTTCGTATTTATACTAATTATGAGTCGCTGCACAGGCTACGCCCCCAATGCGCCTAATCACCGCTCATTCCGCGAATATAAAACTCTCGTATAGATGCAAAACTCGTAGATGAACTTGTAAAACGTGGAACCAATTCATTTCATCAAATTGGAACCTTTCTTTGGCATTCTCGAAAGCTAATTCAGGAAAGAAGTTCAACAATAGAAAGCAAACACAAGTGCCTCTTGTTGAAGAACAACAGCTGGATAAACTCAAACGAAAAATCTTCATTTTAGCAAATCAGTTTTTATTGAGATATGATAGGAAAATGAAAATTTGACACCTTCCTGAACTTTAATTTTTGAATATAATCCACCTTTATTACACGTTTCAGACGGATATGTGTTTTATAAGCATCAACTATAGGTGCGTTCATCAGAGTAGAACTTTTAAAAGCTTCTTCTAGACGTATGATGAAGTTAGATTAGATTAGAGTAGATTAGTTTACTGGTGGGTCGTTAAGTCATTTCTGCCTCTTTTCACTGCGACCAATGAGATCTATTGTGAATACCTTTAATCTGTTAGCCCCAATTGATCTTCAAACTTAACACATCAGTGTAATTGTGTTTCTTTGGGCCAGAATTTTGAGGGTCAGCAGACAATCCTAGGTTAACATCGATTATTTGCCTCATTTTATCTATATGTACAAACTCGGTTCTTGTTCGCAGACGAATATTTTGTTCAGTGCAAAAATAAAATCCAGTTTTGTCAAATGTTAGTGCTACAAAAATAATAATATTACACACGATAATAATATTACACATCAATACCCTGAACCTCGGACACAGCGTTTTACGATGCGATTGCAATTTGTCTGTGGTCGAGAAACACAAAGCGTAATAGCAATGGGTGATATTGTTTGAAGAGTGGATGCAAATGATTAAGTCTGTTTTACACAGAACATCATATTCCACTATAAGAAGAGACTATGTAAATCTTTGTTTTAAAAAAACTATAAAAAGTAAAATGTTTTGAGAGTCATTGTGCTGATGCATACAAAGAATTTAAGACGGAGATAATTCGGCATGATTTTGGAGTTGATAGAAAAGGCTTATGATGAACTTCTTTCATTGAAAGGCAGTAACAGAGCGAAAGTATCAGACGTTGCAAACTTTATTCTTCGACAATCACCTCTGAACACAACACCGTAGAATATTTTTCGAATACTTTTAATTTATTATCAAATAAATATGAGAAGTTGTTAGTTGGGGCTAAAAATTATAGCAGTTGCTCACAAAATTAAGTTGAAAGTATCACCTAAGTAACAACCTATTTGGTTCTTGCACGCATCTCTTAACTAGGTGAAGGTGCTAAGTTCCAATTATAACCATAATCATGTTTTGGATAAACGAGTTTATTAAAACTATTTTATGATCTCTATTGTTTAGGAAGTTAAAACTAGATTTAACGAAATACAATTTATATAAAATATATCGACCTTATTCGATGTCCATGTTAACCAATTGCCGGCATTCGCACAAGCGATATTTTAGCGGAACAAAAGCTTACTACTATCGTCATGCGATTCGGTCATCGGTTACAAATCGTCAATGGAAATTATTCACTCAACTCGCTGATGGCAACACATAAATTTCGCATTTATAAATCTCATTTGCCTATCAAAATGCAAATTAGAGTTGACAATCAACGGGACGCGAGTACCGAGCACAAGACGGATGGCTTACTACCGCCCATAGCATGAAAAATAGACATGCAATTTATCAATAAGAGTTTAATTCTTATCTAGGTCGCCGGATAAGTTCCGTTTTTTGAACACCACGAAATGGTAATGTTTTTGCTGTTTTGAAATGTATTATAATCTGGTAATTTTCCTATTTTCAAAAATAGTATCACCCACTATAAACAAAAAAAAAATTATGTGGAATCTTCTTTGATTAATATGCTTTTTTTAAAATATAATCGTCTTGGTTATATATTGGAGCAGATCAGTTTAAGTTTTTTCATATCGATCCATATTATAAATTGGTTACTTTTGTTTTCATATTCAACGTGAGTTTGTTTAATGTCCTCCAGGAGGGCTCCTTTGCGTCTAATGTTGATAAAAATGTTGGTTACTTCTGGAAAGTGGAAAGAAAAATCCCGTCAAGAGAATGGATATTTTAAGCTAGGTATGTGCTCACCATACTACGTCCATCTTTGATAATTTCGCACTGTAAAATATTTTAAACTTTCCATTTTTGAACACAAAATATATCCCTCGGATACTATCAATAAATCATCCGCTAAATAGACAGAAGAGCGGTTTCTCGATAATATTCATGCCGCGTGCTGCGGTTTAAAACTTTTTTTCTGTCGTACTTTACCGCTGCTTTTTCCGGCGACTCCACTCGATGTTTTATTAGCGCGCACCGATATTCGGACATCGAGGGAATTCATTAATAACATCGCACGTCAACCGAACGCGATAATTAAAAGGTAGAAAAAAATCTCGACGGTCTAATTTTTAATTAGAAAGTGTGGCCGATCCCAGGCGATCGTTCACGAACGCCGACCAGAAAAAAAAGAGGCCGGCCTTCGACGTCGGTCGACCGCGTAAAAAGAAACAAATAACAGGGTAACAAATCAAATAGTCTCCAATCAGGGTGGCGTATACGCGAAACCGAGGGAAAAAGTCGCGTTAAGTTTGTTATCGAATTAAACTTTTTCCGGATTCTCTTTTTTTGTTGTTCCTTTCCTTTCTTCTGGTTAAATGACGAAGTTACTCTAATTAAAAAGTTAAAGGTCTTTATCAAAGATTATTAGTGACGTAATTATAAAAGAAAGATGCTATAGGGCAATAATCAATGATAAATATAGGATTAACATCATGAATTTGGTTCAGAATTATTTGGTAGATGATTTAAAACTTCCTTTTGCTATGTATCGTGCATAGCGACTTTGGATATTTGTCAAAATGCTTTTGGCAACAGTTACAGTGTTTGATAAAAAATCGAGACACTTTTTTACCTGTTGTATACTAAACTTGTTTGGAAATTACATAAAAAATAGATACAAACGCCAGTTAAGATAAGGTTGGTTAATTGTTCTATTAACAGTTTCAAAATTAGCGCCATAAACTTGATCTTGGTGAATCATTTACATTTTCAGGTATTTGTACCGATTTCAACTACCTACCAAAACTGTAAAGTTATCAAAAGTAAAACAATATTAGCAGCAGGGATTTTCAATTCATAACCAATAAGGGCAATAATGTCAAGGAACGATTTCTGTTGAAATTTATTGAATTGTGTGTATTGTCTATTAACTTACCTTAAACAATAGTATCACTTGTTTTGATGGAAATAAATTAGGGTTAGGATCTAGTTACTCTACAAAGAATTCACTCCGATTATATTAATCAAATTTGTTTCTATGAAAGAAAAAGTTACCAAAGGGGTAGATAGAGAAAGATATTGTATTGGAATATGAAGACAGGCGCTAGAGGCTTTTAGAGATAATAGAAAAGCGGTAAAAGGTGATGCTAAAGATTTCAAAATATTAACAAGCACTTGGAGGAATATGTTAAAGGAGTTAATGGAGAATCAATCATTGAATGTTCTGATGAGAATGTAAAAACTAGATTTAAAAATGACAGACTCGTCGCTCAATGGTTTATCAACTTTTGCAAAGGCAATAAATTGTTTTCAGAAAACCCTGGGTTATTGAGACTGCCATAATGAAACAAAAAAAAATCTTTTTGTAATATTAGAGTTGTATGATTTGAGACTACACTACAAGAATTTTGATTAGAACAAAAACCTGAGATGATTTTTACACAATTTACAGAGATTTACACATCACAAATATCAACAACAAAGATTGAAGCGTGTCAAGGAATCATAATATGGTGAAACGAACTATACATAGGCATAAAAACGTGTATAGCTATTCAGCTAATGTAATTACATTTAAATTTTGTTGAAAGATAAAAAAATTGCGGGTAGTTAAGCTTAAAATTAGTGATTGTCTAATGTTAGATTCAAAAACAAGATAATAATTTATGATATGAAGTTATTTTGACAACCAATAAATTATGAGGAATATAATTCATTTATTAAATTTAACTTAAACTTTAACACTTTCGCTGCTGATCTGGGTGACATATAGCATCCTAGGTGCTGAAGAACTTTCTTTCCAAAAAGTAATTCTATATGCTGAAAAATTGAACACTGTGAAGACTAAAGTTGTGTGAGCGGGGTGGAATATCCCTTTGGAGTGGCGTCACGAATCCGTGTCGTCAGCACCTAGCAAACTATTTGGTACCCAGTGCTGACCGACACGTATCCGTGACGCAACTTTTTATCAAATAATACACAAAACACGAACACAAAATTGTGTTTGATAGCTAATTTGCACAGAAAAGTAATTTATTCTGACATATTTCGGATATTGCCGCTGTGCTCGTTTTGGTCGTCAAGGTTCAGCTCCAGCATCCGACATTTTGTAATTTATATAAGCAAGAAAAATGCACCAGAACACTGTTTATTTGCACAATCAACGACAACTACTGATAAAATGCACTGAAAACAAGTACGCACCTCACTAACGCAACAAAACGTAGAACAGGGATTCCCCTAAATCCCGGCATGGCAGAAGTGCGCAACCGCGGAACGACGCATATTTTTAAATATTATTATGCTTTACCTATATGCTGACATGATATCAGACAGTTCGGCGTGCTGCGGGGGGATTTATCATTAGTGCAAGAAATTTACGAGTGACACGGATCCGGGTCGGCAGCACTGGGCCAGGAATGCTTGCGTCACGGATCCGTGACATCAGCAGCGAATGTGTTAACAAGATATTTAGTTATTATAAAAGGTGTTGAAAATGTTCATCACCATTTCTTTCCAAGCATGTATGTATTAACCCTTCTCTTCATATTGTCGGAGACTTTAATTAATACTTCTAGAGATATTGTTCGAATTGCATCAGTAATGGCTTGCTGCAGTTCTTCAATAGTATGTAGAAGTTTTTCTGTATATATTATTTTTTAGGTATCCGGACAAAAAGAAATCCAAAGGTGTAAGATCAGGTGACCGCGGGGGCCACAGATTCCTTCTTACTAATCGGTTATCTAAAATCGAGTTATTGTTTCATTTGTTGTATGAGCTGTGGCACCATCCTGTTGGAAGTATCCATTGTGTAGTACTCAGCGTTCTGTCTCGAATGTCTTCCACAGTTTCATTATTCAGAACTGTATTTCTGCCAGATGATTTTCCTTTACAAACACTACTTATCTGTCTGAAATGTTGCACAATGCGGCGACTGTGTTGTCGAAAAGTTTGACCAAATTCTATATTTTCATTTGGAAACTGAAAGATGTAGGTACTCATCGTAACACATTTGCAGTGAATATTCCCAGGTACCATCTTCCCTGCGAAATCCTCCACGTAAGTATGCTTGCAAAAAGAAGGTGTTCTGTTCAATCGTAAACATTGAATGGACAATTCTAAACATTTTAAAAATTATTGCAACAAAATAATTTCAAGAATTATTTTACGTATCAGTGAACGAGCACAACGTTTTTAAAAACTAGTTTCTTATTACAACAAAGTTAAAATGAATTACAAACACAAAATATCGAGCAGAAAAATATAAACGACAGCAAATTCAAAGGCATTATGGGTAAAGGTCTAATTAGTTTTGATAAAAATTTAGACAAATAATTCAATCTTCAAGCTTCAATCTTTGTTGAACGCTGTATATCTATCTTAGAACTTCTGTTGCGCCAAGTTTGGAGCGATTGCTCCTTTAACCTTTTAATCGCTGGGGTAAGTGGTTCCTATGCCACGTGAGGTACTGTTGTTAAGTGTTCATCTTCTGTCTTCCAAACAGATGAAGAGAGATCATCTGCGTCAAGAGGTGCATTCTCAAAAACAGGCACTGGTATTCCTAATCTGAACTGTTTCAAAATCTTGCTTAACGACAAAATTTCAATAAAGAAAACTAGAAAGCATGGGTGGGAAGGTTAATGTTAAAAATTCATTAAAAATATCAGGCTTAATAAAGAAGAGTAAATCCAATCCTACACCAGAATCAACAAACTCTGAAATTCTACTGCCATTCAGCGGGAATCAAACGAAGATGATGAATACCCATCGTATTCGGCAGCAAGAGATATAGATGTTGTTTCTTATTGAAAGTAACTAGAAAAAGAAGACATATTCTGGTATTTCCGAAACTATCTTTTGAATCATTTGGACTTGCTAAAAAAGTGAAACCTGATACAATTCATATTACATACTCATCTAAGTATGTACTTACTGTTTTGTTTTGTGAAAATGCGTTCCCAAAGTTGTTCTAAATGAGAGTTTTATTTTCTGTTCGAGAAAACTTAACCAAGAGCTTCCTAAATGTACTCACTTCATTTGTAGTTTGCAACTGCGCCGATGGTCTTGCAAGACAGGTGAGGCGTTCCAATATACTGGACAAGAGCCATTCTGTGGTCTCATCAAAAGCCATATAAGAGCTCATCTCCAACAGTGGAAAAAATGAAAAAAAATCTCGGAGTGGACCAATAATTCAAAACTAAGAGAATCAAAGAAAAGTTTATTGTTTTTCAGCCAACAAAGCTAACTCTCTGCTGGCGCTCAACAAGAGAGACCTCAGCACCATCACAGTTTTACTCATTGGCCACGGCCCTTTGAGGTATCACCTGAAGAAGATGAGCGAGGTAGACTGTGACATTATGTGCAACTGCGAGGCGGTGGGCGTGACAAAGACACTACTACCTCGAAGAGGCGCACTTAGAAAGAATTGACATTAGAAATATAGTATAAAGGTCTGGAGATCAATTGAGAGTAAACGATTAAGGGAAGACCAGTTATTTGTTGTGAGATAGGACTAGCATATGCTAGTTTTTTAAGCTATAAATAGATTATGATGATATGAAGTTTTCTGCAAGATTTTGTTTTCTGTTATTTTCATTGAAAAAGTTTGTATAGTCGAAATTAAGGTTAAAGTATTCGGAAACATATCCTACGATTTCTAACGACTGTTGTGAGTAAGTACATTTCTTCGTAATACACCCTTCTTAATTTATTTTTCTTTCTAAATGACAACTGTAAATACGTTCTATAATTTCGTCATCGTCCAATTTAATTTTCAATTAAAATTTATCGCGGAAGGAAGACGAACTCTTTCATTTCGTCCCCTTTATTATTATCTCGAATAGATCCGCGAGATTTGTCCGTAGCAATCAAAATAAACAGAAACATCGTTCCGTAACGGGAGTACAAAGCGAATAAAACGGCCTTCGAAATTCCCATCCCCCGTATTTGTCTGGGGTCGAACTCTGTTGCGACGAAAGGCCGATTTAAAAACATCTTTCCCAATATAGTCGTTATTCCTTTCGCTTTCGACACAGTGTTCCGTTTTCCTTTTACAAAGGACAAAACGAAGGACGACCACATCGACGCCCTTCTGCATTATCGATTCCCTCTTTCATTTTAACGCAAACTTTACCGAATATCTGCCGGAAAACAAGTGAATTTAATTAAAAAAAAAAAGAAGAAGAAGAAGAGAAGGGACGTCCTCCCTTTCACGAATCTTTGCCGTCTTACCTTCTTCAGTTTCATTTTCTCACTAATATGACTCTGTCCCTTTCATTTCACTAACTTAATTATACGAAAGAGGCGGGGTGGTATACGTAGGCGAATGCTGAATGGACTGCTAAGTCGAATGAGAAGGGTATTCCCCAACCGACGGGTAAATGAGCCACCAAATGCAGATTTAAAATTTGTTCGTTCGCAAATATTTTATTAACGTTCGATGCTCGTAACAGAATTTTATGGAAAATTTATGAAACTCTAATTAGGATCTGACGAGGCGATGGGGAGATCATATTTTGTAGAAATTTAGAGTAGCTTTTTACTTGATGATGCTCATTATCAACTTTCAAGTTTGCAGTTCCTTTTTGAGACGAAAAATTATTGCATCGAATCGTATGCACTTAAATCAGTACATTTATATCACCTACTAAATATTGAACAGAGTAACAAAGAGAATTTAAAATTCTAAATTGACTTTATCCACCTTACACCTGCTAGCAATAACATATTCACCCAGGGACAGAATCGATTTTCGTATAAAATCCGGCAGTAAAACTTTTAAATACCGTAATTACCTGCGCATAAGCGTAAGCTAATTTATTTTCAGTCTGTATCTGAGTTCCGGTAATGTCGTCAGTAACTTTTTATTGGTTAGGGCGGCGTCCACATTTGTTGACGATCCCGGAAATGGTGAAAACAAAAAAAGAGAGAGCTTGAACCTCTTTTACATTATTTACAGTTTGGAGTGGACTAAAGTAATAAAAAGGTTAGAAACAAGGGTACTGCGTCTGTAAGTTTATATAAGATGCCATGAGATGATCTCTTTAGGGTATGTCTTAGGGTTGTCCTGTGGGTGATGCCGCAGTACAATGAATCAAATAACTTAATCTACTTTGATTGTTGCCAAAAATCTATCAATACAAGAAAAAAGTAAATATATTTTAAAATTATTTTTCTAACTCTGTATAGGTAAAAGAAAATCCATAAACTGGTATCTACTCCAGTTTTGAATATTTTTATTTGCATTTGCGTTAGCATAAAGGAATTAAATAATTACAAAAAAAGTTGCCATCCTGTCTGAGGTCCGTCTCTGCAGTCATAAAATATAAACAAACACGAAGTTGTCATTAGCGCCGACTAAGGTAGTAAAAAACTTTCCGACACGGAACTGGACGACCCGAAGTGTCTCCTTCTATCTGCCTTCTCTTAAATGACCTTCCCATTAATAATTCATGCGCAGCAAAAGAAGTTAAACGGAGAAATGCGAAACAGCCAGCATCAGAGATGGCGCAAATTCAAGGAGAAATGAGAAGGTGGAATAGCTCGTCGGGGGAGGAAGAGGATGGAGGAAACGGGTCGTATGGACTTTACAAACTCTCCTCGTTTACCACCACCATCACTATTACATACGCCGCGACGCTCTGATATTTGAGTTGAATGAATACAGATATCTGTTTAAAACTTTTACCATTGTGCCGTGCGTGGTGTAGCTTTATCTGCTGTTGCGTCCTCTTCTCCGCTTTTTTCAAACTTATCCTTTCGCGCCGATGAAGAACGGCGGACATTATTACGACCACGCGTATTATGCTGTGTGTATGGGGCCTGTAAAAAGTTTGCAAATGACGTTTTATCCGTCGTAGGGAGATATGCACCTTTTTTATTCAATGGTGGTTAGTTATTATGCGGGCTTTAAATATCAAATTCGTGCGTAGGAAATCTGTTTCGGAAAGTGTGAAAAAATAAAGCTTTTTTAATTAGTTTTTTGTGTGTTATCTGTATTATGTATCTGTATTAATGTTACAGGCTATCTAAAGCCCGGATATCCCCAGTGACGAATACTTTCCTGCATGCTATAACGTTCTAACGATGCGATAGAAATTTTTCACTAACAGGTTTAAGCCGTGGTGGTGGCGTTTTGTTCGCGTGTAAATCAAATACAACTTGATTGAACAACTTGCCAGCCTTTTGCTGGCTTTCAAAACAGTTGATATAATCGGGTGTAGGTGTTCTCTAAAAGGTATCAAAGGTGGATGCTTTTTTCGTCTAAATAGGAGGCCATGTTACTTTAAAATTAGCATATATTCATCTAGTTGCGACTGTCATTAATTCCTACTAATTCCCCTAATCGTATACTTTAAACAATTATTACGTCTAGTAGATGAAGAATAAAACAAACAAAGAATGCTCCACCTACTACGGAAAATATGAAACTAAAATAAAAAATAATGTTATTTCAAAGCCTGTGGTATCGCATGATACAAATAAAAATCTGTCTATTAGCCCCTCAAACATGTGTTCTGATTGAATTAATTAAGCGTTGGGGTGGTGGCGTTACCGATTTTTATCTGTATTAGAAATAATGTCAAAAACGAAAGGAAACTATTGGGATAGGAAGCCAAAATCAAACGATGATTTAAAAAATTCCATTTAATATTCTAAGCTTTTGGTAATTAGCTTTTATCTTCTTCAGAGAAAATTGTGGAGATATCGATGCTAACACCAGATTCAAGCATAGGTATAGTTTACAAAAACAAAGACACATTAAGACACATTACGAATTAATAAAATATTTGAAAATTTAAAACGGGAATATTTTAATACAACACTAAGTATTCTTCTAAACATCGATATCTCCACAATTTTGTCTGAAGAAGATAAAAACTAATTACCGAAAGCTTAGAATATTAATTGGAGATTTTTTAAATCATCGTTTGATTTTGGCTGCCTATCCCAATAATTTCCTTTTTTTTTGACCTTAACGTCGTACAGCCAGTACTTCCACTCTAATTATAAATAATGTTAACAAAAAATGTATTTGATTCAATCACTCCAGACATTTTACGGGAGAAGATTCTTTTACTGCCTATAACATTATGCATAGAATAAGATGGTCAATCAATGTGAACATCTACTGTAACTTGAACGATATGCATACGAAGCAATGTGCCATACAGCATACGGCACAATGAATTATTGAAGACCAAGTTTGGAAAGCGAGTTCTTGGCCGCCTTGTTTGTGCGATTTAATCCCTTTAGACTTTTTTTGGGGTTACATTAAATCGCTGGTCTATGCCAACAAGTCAGCAACGTTAGAACAGCTGCAGGCCAACATCGAACGCGAAATTTCTGCTATTTCAGCCGACTTGTGTGCTCGAGTCATCGCAAATTGGATCCAGCGTATTCACTCGTGCCAGTGCTTCCGCGGCGGATACTTAAACGATGTCGTATTCCATAAATAATGGCATCGATTTTACTTTCATTTGAAATAAAAATCATTTCCATAACTAACCCACAAGTTTTTGAATTGAAAAAACAAAAGGCGTCGCTCTTAATGAAAATCTATAGTTTTTAAGTTTGTTCACAATTTTCTTTATAGTTTTCTTTACAATCCCTTAGTTTTATTATAGTGCTTCTTATAGCTTTTCTTACAGTTTTATCTTAAATTTTCCTCCTATAATACATATCTCCAAAAAGCTCCCTATGCTTGAAGCTTCTCCGACCGATGTTGATACCCTTACCTTGTCTAGCGCCGCCAAATCACAAGTCAAGAGGCTCGCTGTCCTACAGAACAGGGTGCTACGTGTTGTATACAACTTCATGGAGACCTCCAGCCGACTAGCACGATTTTCGAAAGGGCGAAATTCCACCAACACCCAGGTTGCAGTAAGATGGACCAAACCAGTGCTACCTCACACACAAACTCATAACACTTAAAGGGCCTTGACAAGTGACAATCACAAGCGTAAAAACTTTATTTCGTGGAATTTCTAATCTGTGCAGGGTGTTCACTAGGCTTGTACACGAAAGAGTATTCATTAGAGGTTTTCAGCTTTTTAAAGTCATTTTAAAAAGCAGATCTTAAAACAAAAGTACATCCAAAACCTTTGTAATGTCCAGAAACAGCATGCTTCTGTCACTCTGAATAGCTGGTACTCGGCCAGTAAATCTTCTCTAATCCCAATTTGCTTCGTCCTGAATGACAAACCCCCTCTAGTCTGTTCAGGATGATCGATTCGGTAAGTTTTGGTAAAGACATGAATCAGGTTTACAGAAATGATTCAGTGAAAATATTGCGTTGATAATACTGACCAATTGATTAAAATGCTCTCAGAGAGTCTGGCAAGAGCTGTTCATAATTTTATCTGAATCAGGAGCTTCTAAACGAACTCATGATGTCTCCTATGAAGTTGGAAATATTGTCCACTAAGTCATCAATCTCGTAATCATGTCAATGTCTAAATAATCGTAATTGGCATAATTCGTGTTCAGTGAGGACCTTAGCCTTCTCGTCCGATAAGTAAACAACACAGTTTGTTACTGTTAAGGCGCTGCCATTAGTTTATTCTTTTAAACGAATAGAAAGCTTGAGATGGCATCTTTCTTATGGGTAGTATGAGTATTCATTCCCCATTCATGATACTAGAAGATTTTCTAGAATATCCCTAATATAATATTCTGGCGTCAAATTCAGTTATTTTAAAATAAAATACGAAAGAAACAAGTACGCACATTTCCAATGATTACATCATTACATCACGTTCCGTTATTCCTGCGCCGAGCTATTCTCCCTCTTCTGAAGTATGATGACGGTAATGATGACGGTGATTTCCCCTCTTTCGGTCCTGGCCGAAACTGCCTACTACAACGTTCACCGCTTTGAACTTTGTTTAGCTCCCTAGGCAATTAATCATCGTGAAAGTGCAATCATTAACTCGCTTCGTTTCCGCTGCTAATCCTTCCGCGGTCGGAACAACCGAAGCGGCTTTTCAGACACCGAAATTGATACAAATAGCTAACACATACTCGTTGACGGGCTATATCCATAATTAATGAATTTTCGGACAGCCCGCGAAGAACAGATAAGAGAGGGAGACATTTCTGTGGTGATTATATGTGGAGGTATGGAGGCTATAGATAAATGTATTTGAGTTAATAGTTTATTGACTTTGTTGAGATAAACAAATATTTAAAGTAATCTTTTTATTCTTATTTGATTGAGTAAAGTTTCCACACCTAACAAAAATTATTTGGATATGAAATCTGAAAATTTTATAATTAGAACAATTTTTATGGTCTTACTCCAACAGTGATATGATAGCTTTTCTAATATTTATTAGCCATACACCTATGGCGTTCTTTATTTAAAAGAACCAACCAATCGTTGTCGTATACTATACTTTAATCTATTTGTAAAATTAGATGTCACCCTAATTTAGTTATAGTGTATCTATGTACAGGCATTGTAAGATCACTGGTGTAGGTACTAAATTATTTCACGCTAATGGTCATAGTAACGTTAGGGGTTCACATTAACGGTGTGCAATGAAAGGGTTACGGCGACAGTGTACGGCGTTAACCGAACATGTTGCTTTTATGCGTTCAGAACTTGCGGAACCACCTGTGGTCATTGATTCCGTCGGTGTGACTGACCGTTGTCGGGAAATTTAAGGGTTTCATTTAGTAATCTCCCCCCGATAATAATGGTAAAAGGGTGTTAAAAAGAGGGTCATATTTCCAGGCGAATTCAGCTGAAATAATATACCGGGAAGCGTTTGCGTTTCCGCAAGCTTTAACGACAGATGGCGCCCTATTGGATTTATATCGTTTGATGAAATGGGGGCCAACGTTACTGCTAGTACAAAAGATGAAATACAACTAAATTCGGAGCTGATTTAAGGGTTAATAAAGGCTACCCTTCTTACGTTTACGTTAATACAATTGAAACTGTGCCTTATACGTAGAATACGAATTTGTATTTAATGACGGTCAATTCCGTTGCGTGAAAGTGCTCGTAGAAAATGGTAAGTCATTTCTTAGTGTGTACTATAACTTTATCAGAAATTATAGAAGACCTACGTATGCTGGCCTTGGTTACTTAATTTTGTTATTATTTCCACATTGTATCTTCAAAATTTAATGTCAACTTTAATTACAATTTTTTCTCACAAGGTATTAGTAGTTTCTTGATAGAGAAGATTAAAGCCACCCTGACAAAAAATTTCTAATTCTAATCTTTAACTTAAAAAGCAACTTTGACGAATCGAGAACTGAATGATACCACTAAGTAGTAAATTTAACATCTTTTTAAAACTAAACTAAAATAAACAGAAAGACGTTACGCTCTATCATTGCGACCTACTAATGGAAATAATAAAATAATCGGTGGACAACAATAAAGCAATATATAGGAGATAACTACAGTCTTTTTCTTGTTCCGAAACAAGTGGATAGTACTAAGATTTATATTTTGTGTTGTCTAACATCGGTGCCAAATCTGAAACAACTGGTCTACAGAATGGATTTTGATGATTCTTTGTCTTTAACAACTTGTTTGATATAAAATAACCTTTTGCTTTTGAAATATAGTAATACAAAATCACCAAGTATGGGCCCTCTATCTACTTCCTTAAATTCAAGAGGAAGAAATGCCAAAGTCATTGTACATTTTTGTTTGCATTCTCGGAATGATTCTCGATAGCGAATTGACACTGCGTCAACATGTCAGTAAAGTATTCAAAAGCTTCAGCGTTATCAGATCGGCCGTCTATCCGTTACTATGCACCAGGAGTCTTCTTCCTCTGAAACTCAAAGTATTAATCTATCGCTTTCTCCATCCGGTTCTCACCTGTCCTGGGATTGTGCTGACCTGGGAATTTCACCGCTCCACAAGTGAGCTTTTCAGCTGGCGCTCAAGTCGCTGGAGGGGTAGAACGATCGTCTAACTTGATCGTGGCGGAGACTGCCGATTTGGATCAGATAAATCACTACGCGTCGCCATCACAATTTTCGGCCAAGAGCTTAATAACAACGTCACAGCATGGTTTTATGCGTAATCGATCTACTAGCACCAATCTGGCGTGCATTACAAAGTATATCTCAGGGGTCTAGATAAACGTGGTCAGATAGACGTGGTATACACTGACTTCTAAAAAAGCTTTCGATAAAATTGACAATCACTTTCTTATGGACAAATTACAATGTACAGGATACTCGCCACCGCTGATGAAGCTTTTTTCATCTTACCTATTTGGAAGAAGATAATATGTTGGGTATCGTTAATATTAAATCCTCCGAATTTTTTCCAACATCTGGCGTCCTGCAGGGTTCGAATCTAGGCCCTTTACTGTTTTTGATTTTTATTAACGATATATCAGCAGTTGTTTATTATGAGCAGCTACTATTTGCTGATGATCTGAAAATATTTTATGAAATTAATACCGTGGATGACTGTATTAAGCTACAGAAAGACCTTTCTAACATTCAAGAATGGTGTAGAAACAACCGCTTGACCTTGAACATTGGTAAATGCAAAGCAGTAACGTTTAGTCGCAAGCAAGAAATATATATGTTTGATTAAGCAATTAATGGTCAAACATTGGACCGTTGTACCGAGATTAAAGATCTGGGCGTGACTTTCGACAGCAAACTGAACTTCATTGCACACATCAACCAAATAATAGCTTCTGCCTACAAGAGCTACGGATATATATACAGAAATTGTATTGATTTTCGCAGTACTGACTGCCTAAAAGCATTGTACTGTGCTTTTGTCAGGTCAAAATTAGAATACGCATCTCTCATATGGTATCCAATCTACAATGTGCATATTAAAAATCTTGAATCAGTACAGAGACGTTTCTTAAAATATATGATGTTTGTCGAGGATGGAATCTACCCCACTAGAGGCATTGATACTGCGGTGATGCTTAACAGATTCCATTTGGTATCCTTGGAACTTAGACGAAACATAAGTAGTGTAAACTTTCTATACAAAATCTTGCATAACGACATTGACTGTCCTGATTTATTGCACAGAATCAATTTTATTGTACCTCGATTCAATAATCGTCAAAGCAATTGTTTTTACTGTTCTTCAAGCAGAACTAATATAGGGGAAAGGGGGGCAGTACCGGACACTTAAGGGAAAACATACATAAAAAATAGAAATATACACCTTATAAAAAATGAACGCATTTTATTTTTCTTTTATATAAGTCACATAAAAATAAATTGTAAAACTGAACAGAACTCTAAACCAATTGAAGCAAAAAAATACTTTCTAACGAAACACATTGTCCGGTTTTACCCCTAGCATTGGGGCACAACCGGCCATGGTATATAGCAACACAGAATAGTATATTTGTTTAAGAATATCTACAACTGTTGCATTTAAATGTAGCTAACTCTTCCTCTTGTAAGCCAGTGATGAGCCCATTTTGCGCATTCTAAACATTGAACCCACCTATCTGTCTTTGTAGTTGCATAATATGCTCCTTTACTTTCCGAGTCCCAGTTTTGCCTAGAGGTTTTTCGACTTTGCTACTACATATTGCACGAATAAAATCTGCAATAAGTGTATTTAATCGTACAAGAATACTATTATTAAAACGAGGCACAGCCGGACACCGGAGTAATATAGAACAGTTCCGATTTTACCCCGTCCGGTTCTGCCCCAAGGTATTGTTCCCAAAAACACTCCTGGAATCAGAGCACAGACATAAGCTTAAATTGCTGCTATTGTATAATGTGTTAGCCCAAATAACCTAATAGTTACTACCGAAATTGCAGTTTCAATGCTGTACCTTAATATTAATTATTGGCAGGATGAAAAAGTAAATAAATAAGATCACTTACCCAACTATTAAATAATATTGTACTATTAACCTAAACTTGCTATATTTCGTCGCTAAAACTATTTCTCGTTATCGTCACTGTGTACCTAAAGCATACTGCAATAATATTTTAGCAGATGGCAGTATGTACATTAGATTTTGATAGGTGTCCGGTTGTACCTCGATTCAATAATCGTCAAAGCAACTGTTTTTACTGTTCTTCAAGCAGAACTAATATAATGGTAAAATCACCGATGTCACTTATTTGTAATAATTATAATTCTATATCTCACCTATGCGATATTAATTTTGATACAATTCAAACGATACTTATCAAGTGTACTCGGCTTTATATGTATGTTTAATTTTAGTTATTAAATTTCCTTGTCTTGGGGCTATCTGTTGGAAATAAAGATTATTATTATTATTATTATTACAAGTGCCCAATATATGCTGGTGTATCGGATTTCAGACTAGCGACCCTCCGGACTTCCCGGAGGTAGTCTCACACCACTAACACCTCACAACTTCAGGACCTCGCAACCAGCAGGAGCTGCATCAAAATATAGAAGAAAAGGCTTAGGAGCTTGGCTTAACCTTAGAATGATCACGCAGGATCTTTGATCATCTTTATCTTTGTGCAAGAGTGAATCTGACGTGGTATTGGAATGGTAGAATTATATGAAACAAAGCGCTTTCTTCTGTTCTTTTTATTGCTACAGATAAGCAGTCGCAAATTTTTATGCACACTTCTTTGTATCAGTGTTAAATGTATCGTATCTAGAGAAGTCGTTATTAGATCTGGAGTCCCACAAGGGTCCAATCTTGGACCACTATTATTTATACTTTTTGACAATGACTTAGCAAAAACCATAAGTTGTGAAATTTTAATGTTTGCAGATGATGTTAAGTTGTTCCTATCGATCAATACTGCTAAGGATTGTCTGATGTTTCAAGATAACTTAACTAAAATGAGGGACTGGTGTATAAATAATCGTCTTACTTTAAATACTACCAAATGCAAAACAATAACTTATGTACACGAGAAAAAGAATGCCTACTTTATACGACTATGCCATAGATGGAAATATTTTGTGCCGTTGTCAAAACGTTAAGGATCTGGGCATTCTGTTTGATACTAAACTTACTTTTGTCGATCATATTGGCACTGTTGTAGCTAATGCTTCCAAAGCTATGGGTTTCGTCTTACGGAATGGTAAACAATTTAACAATATACGTACTTTGAATACGCTATCAAAGCTAGAGTATGCTTCATTAATTTGGGATCCATACTACGAAGTACATAAGAAAAGTATTGACAATTGAGAGTTATCTGAAGTATTTATGGTTCAAAACTTACAGCGAATACCCATCAAAGAGATTTCCAAACGATATTTTAATGAATATCTTTTCTATGCCATCTTTGGAATCAGGAAGAATTGCTGCTGCGTTGTCATTCTTGTATAAACTCACATAAAAAAATTGAATCAAATTGCTTTCAGAGACGTCTTTTATATGATAAATGTTCTAGATGACTTCATCGCATTGTGCTAGAAAATAACATTGCAGTCGTGATTGAACATATACTTACAAAATGAAGAGAAGGTCGCCACCACCCAGATTCTTTTAGGGATGACTTGCATGTAGTAACAGAAACTAGATAATTTTTCAGACAGTTCGTTCGGATATGAGTCACGTTTTAGACCAAGAAATGCAACAAAATTTGCAGAGATAAGTTTCGTGTCTTGTAGATGTTGTAGCATTTGCAGCTGTTGTTTGTCCCTTATTCATACGACACAATGTTAAACATGTTGATGTGATACTAATTCGATAAAAAACTTTTGTCAAGTCTATCATCATGGACTGCTTCACATTCATAGCCTCATCCACTTTCCTCAGAAGCTGGTAGATAATCTAAGTTAAAACGATCTTTAATGGACGTATTATGCCTATTGCTCAGTATATGGGTATGAACAGAGTCATTCTCGAAAATATAATTCTTTCTATAATTATTAATATTTCAGGATAACAAAATTCCCATATTGAGCAAATCATGGTTGTTTAATTAATTGTTTTTAGTTTTGTTTTGCTACGTTTCGGCCCACACCGGCCTTTTTTAAGCAGTCAGCAAGCAACAATGAAAACCAAGTCATTTAAATGATGATTAAAATTAAAATACGATGACATTCTAATTGTAGAACATGTTTTCCTGGCTAATATACGGATGTTATCCTTACAATCTCCAGTTAGTTGAGAAATTTTAAACAATTACTTATATAAATTCTATTAACTACGATTAGAATGTTGTCGTATTTTAATTTTAATTGTCATTTAAATGACTTTTCATTGTTGCTTGTTGACTGCTTGAAAAAGACCGGTAAACGTAGCAAACAAAGCTAAAAACAATTAATTAAGCAACCGTAATTTGCTCAATATTGGCATTTTTTTTATCCTGAAATAATTTGAAGAGCGTTAGAATCGTTAAATTGAAATTATTGATATTATGTACGGGAACGATTACAGAGCCTTGTAGGACCTTTTGAAATTCACCTCACTGGAATGACAGGTTCATAATGTCTGCAATTGTAGCCCCCAATTTCTTCTTGCAATATTGAAAAAGCTTCATCTTTGCCAGTTGAATTAGTTCCTTTTAGTTGTTGAATCCTTTCATTCTCTCTCCGTGAATTTTTGTGTATATTATTGCAAAATTCAAAAACATTATAACAGACAAATATGGTGGTTGCTCTAAATATAATGGAATTGACGACTGCTAAGTTAAATGTTTACGTGTCATTTAGTACACTATCTTTTTTTTCCGAGTTTCCATAAAAAGTTTTAAAGCTGATAATAAACATTTCTTCTTGAACATTTTTTGTTCGTAGGAAAGAACCAAACAACAGGTGCCTACATTAGCACCCGTTTTTCTCACGTGTCTAAAGAGCGTCTGATACTTTAAGTGAACGAGTAAAACAGTTTCGCTAAGTGAAATTTCACGTCAATTTATCTCACAATTCAAACTACTTCAGCGGCTTAGCTCATCGAGTCCTCTGAAAATGTTCGTTTATCGATCTTCTTTGTTCCCCTTGACATTGCTTAGACTAAAATGAGATTCAATTATTTATGTTTAATTGTTGAATCTCATTTATTTCGTAATAACTTAATTTCGCTGTTTAAAAAGCATGAACTGTACAGACAATCATATGGTAATTGAGAACGAAGCTGTAATAAGATTCACCTATAAAACTTAAAGCTAATCTCTAACTTTCAATTCACTCAATTTAAGACTTAATTTCCAAATTATTTTATTTAGGAAAAAACTTTAACTGTTTGTAAGTGCAAAAAATTTCTAATTGTAATAATATTTTTCCAAGCACTTCTGATCACCGCGGATTAATTTTTCAAAAAAGTATTTTTTTCGTAATTTGATAATTTTGATTCGTGACATTTATCTTAGTTATCTTCTTCATAAAAGTTTCAAATTAATTTCAAATATCGTCCCGTTTTATCTTTCCATCCGATTTTTTTTTCCAGTCGCCGCCAAAAAATTTCGCCACATTTAATACAAAAGGTTGAGTAGGGTGATCATTCTCTCGCTGAATAGTTAACGCTCGACCTATCAGCGAGTTATAAATAGTATTCGATTATCGAAGCCTGAGCGAACTTGTGATCAATTCTCTTTCCATCCGCCTATATTCCCCCCTCTGGCTTTCTGTCTCGCTGCTCGCAGCGTTTCATTCCTCTTCTAATTTGTATACTTAAACGGAACTAATGTAGCAGAATTAAAACTACAGTCGAGAGGGCACATATCGCTGCCATACGTTGCCACTTTATAACCCCGAAAACTCGACCGCAAAACGGTTTACCATTTCACCCGTTTATACGCCGGTTTGCGGAAATTGCGATTCTGTTAGTACTGGCTATGTAATTCCTGTCGAGAAATTGATGTTGCAATATATTGCGTGCTGTTTAAACATGTATTTTTATTTTTATAATTGTGGAATTTTTATGGCTTTAACACTTGGCAGTCCTAATCTCTCTTCTTCTCCGAAGAACGATTTCAACAAAATTTAAGAATGCGTCTCATGTATTAAAAACAGCTTGATGATCCTAAAAGTAAGAGCGGCTAGCCAGGGTACAAATCTCATTATGCTGCCATTGGTTGTTGGGACATAATTAATAGCGCAACATTTTTTATGGCGAGGTAATGTAACTAACCCATCCAAACACACTTGCACATAGCAAGCACAGCAATACATCTTGGAAAGCCGCTGCGGCTGCGCTGATCACTGCAGTTTGCAAATATTTCTAGATTATTACGCTTCTCTGTAATCAATAAAAGGAAAATTGCTGATCCAGTTGCAGAGTCTGCAAATTACTCCCATCCCTGATACTGTTAAATTCTTAAATACAATAATAAATATTTTTACTGTCGATTTGGTTCTTTTCAAGGAGGAAGCAGAACTGAAAAATTTGTGTGAACCATTGAAAATTGAAAAATTGGCAGAAAGCAAGTAGCATTTCAGCTATAACGATTAGAGAAAATCATCATAATTAATTAGAAAAATATCAATGAAACGTCTACCATAATCAGGCATGGTAATCGAGACATAGATAGGTTCAAGTGCATGGTTTACTAATAATGTGTGTTGTGCCTCAAAGATAAGGGCCTGCGAGATGCTCAGGTTAAGACTTATGTCAATGGTATCCTATAAAATTAGATTACGGATTCGAAACTACATATTAGCATAATCAGATCCTCGAATTTGGACCCGTTATTTGAGACTCAAATCTAAATTCGCTATCTGGTACTTTCGGAATCTGTTATCCAAAATTTTGGGCACAGGATGTGGTTCTTTAGATCCGGATTTATTGCCAAACGCTTTCATGCCGAATTCACTATCTTGTATTTAAGATATCTACATATATGGAGTAGGTTTAGAAAAAATCTGCATCGTTATATGATATCAAAAATCAAAATTCTCTGAAGCTAAATTATAGTATTAGATAACACGTTAAACAACCAATATCTAGAGAAAAAACGGATCGATAGCCGCAGTGGTTAGACGGCTGACTATCGTTGTGGCAGAACGATAGGAGTTGGGTTTCAATTCTTCCGAGAGACGGTGATATTTTTTCGGAAAGTTGAAAATCCGGATCGACTTACCATTCGCTGTTGGAAAAAATTCACCGCGAGAGTTGCATTGATAGCTAGAGAAGCGATACAGTTTAGGGAGTGACTGCAACTAAGCACCCATCACACATAAAACAAATGTCCAAAATAGAGCAAGTGTTGCTGTAGGTACAAGTACTTCGGAACAATGCTGAACTTTGAATAGGAATTATAAGAAGAAACTAACGGAAGATCTGAAGCAGCGATGATACTATTCAAGTGCTACATGTCTATTGCGGCCAAACTAAAGAGAAATGATTTTTTAGTTTTTCAAGATATTCTCTCTAGTGGTCGATACATTTGCAAAGGCTAAAACTAATTTTCATAGCATATTTTCTGTAACATTGGTCCTAAGTCAAATGGTGGGTCATCTCACTGTCTAGTTCGGCGGATGATCCATCATTTCAGCGTTTTGAGGTATCAAAAATTTGCATCGATATGCTTCGAGCACAAAGAAGATTTTTGTTGAATTTGCCTCATCTGTGAACATATACAGTTGACTACAATTTGTTTTCTGGTTCATAAGAATAAATCCAAGTTTCGTCAGGATGTAAAAGATTGTTAAAAGTCTACAAGAGTTAATTCTATTTTGTGGTTGATAGTAAGTTTTCAACTCAAACAAAGCAAAAGACAAATAGCGTCTGTATCAGAAAACCTTTTGTGTAAAAAGTGTCAAAGGATGGAAGGATTGGATTGCAGCTAAAATATTGAGGTTTCCGTATCACAACAAATATGTATACATCAGGAGAAATGAACTGCGTTGAGTAAGGAAAGTTTATAAAACAAAAAATTCGAACAAACGAAATCAAAGTTTGCAAAAATGATATGTTAGAGGTGTTCATAAAAAGAGTTCCATATTGGCAATAAGAATTATAATATGTTATATATGAATTCTATTCGAATTATACTTCAATCTTTCAATATTTAATATGTTTATTATTATTTGAATATAAGTCCTTTAATTACTAAGGAATTAACAAATCGTATGCAGTGTATGTTTCAGTAGCAATTATTAGATTAATTATAAACATTACCTACATTTAACATTGCCTACATGGCGAAATATAGCAATATTATTATTACTGAATATACTAATTTAGTCCAGTTATTTGGCTAACATTATTTACAAAGTTAATGCACTATTTCCATCTAAAATAATTGAATGTCGAAATACAAATTGCAACTCCATTGTTCTAATTTTAATTAAATCACGGCGAATAATTTGAACTTATCGTTGTGATTTTATACATTATGATATTGTGGATAGTTTATTATTGTATAACTAGAATGATGAGACGGAAATGAGCATTGAATTAATTTCAGAGCTAGTTTTGTATTTGTTATTATGTTTTCTTATAAGCTGAAATTATAGTATGTACTGATTAGTAAAAATGGGATGAAAAGAGAACAATAATCTTGCACAATATATATTCCATGTTTAACCTTAAGAATTTTCTGCAATTTTACCAGCAACGACTTGAACTTAAGTAATAACTTATTCTCTGGAACAGTAAGTGGCGATACAAACGCGTAGAAATTCTCACGAAAGACATATGCACAGTAGTACATAGTTTGCATCTTTGTGCTCGTCTGGATTTACGGCGTTATTGTATCAGTTGTGCCAAGTGTACATTGAAATGTATCATATTTTTCAAACGAAATGCTGAACTATTTTCAAATTTCATCATTTGTTGTTTTTTGGCATTCTGTGGTCATTAATTGATTAAAACGAGATATAAAGCAGAACGAGATTGGTTGATAGACTCCCAGGGGGTATGTGGTGTCAGTGGAACTAGAGCAGCTACTCAGACATAATCTGAGTGTCAAACTAGGAGAGAGAATCTGACGAATGTAAGAGCTGTAGAGGTGCAAATTTAAATTGCAAGTCGCGTTCATATCAAGTAGTTCCTATTGTTACTCTGGTGCCAACTCCTTTTTTGCGTTCAAAGTTTGTAGTTTGTTTCATCTCCAATAACAATGTGATTCAAAAATTGCTCACCCTCTTGCTTATATCGAATAATGTAATTTTTAATTGTATTTCTTTATCAGGTGCGAAGATTCAAACAATCCATCTTTCAGTAGCAATTGCGAAAGCCTCTTCTCGTAATATCATGAGAAACAATTCCCAAAATTTTAGAACACGACAGATTCATTTCATCCAGTGTAACACGTCCATCTTCTTGGATCTTATCTCTGCCGTTATCGACATTCGTTTGTCCAGGTTTCAATTCTCTAGAGGGAGGGTGACATTTTTTCAGAGAGTTGAAATCCGGATCGACTTACCATTCGCTGTTGGAGGCAAAGTGATTAAAAGCGCGGCATCATAAAAGGCGATATGATACTGTCACAAAGCCATTTGAACACAATTTACACACACAAAACTACAGCTTACGGAGTCACTGCAACTAACCACCCACCACATATAAAAAAAGTCATTATTGTTGTTATCCTATCGTTATTAAGTAATTTTATAATGTTTTATAATCCAATTTAGAGAGAAAGAATGAAGAATTCTCTCTTTTAAAAGAGAAGCGGTAATATGTATGCGTATAACGGGCCAATGGCCGCAGTGGTTAGGCGGCTGACTATCGTTGTGAGAGGACGATAGGTGCTGGGGTTCGATTCTCTGGAGGGACGGTGACATTTTTTCAGAGAGTTTAATCCCGGATCGACTTGCCATTCGCTGTTGGGAGCTAAGTGATTAACAGCGCGGCATCATAAAAGGCGATATGATGCTGTCACAAAGCCATCTTGAACACAACTTACACACACCAAACTACACCGCTAGAGTTGCAGTGATAGCCAGACAAGTAATACAGCTTCCGGAGTCATTGCAACTAAGCACCCACCACACATTAAAAAAAATTATATACAGGGTGTAACAATAGTAACATATTCTTGTATGTCTCCACTGCTACATTAAATTAAAATAAGTATTTAAACATTTAGCTTTATTTAGCTTTATAAAACCAATAACGTAACATTATTTTGCAGTATACAGGGTGTTTCATTTGCTTGTAACCACCAGTAACATTAAAGTTTTGAATGAAATACCCTCTGTATTACTAGTATGCAAGATATTTACATTTGTTTGAAAATTTTGACATTTCGTTATCTTCAGAATAACGCCATTATATCCGTTACGGAAAAAATGTAACATCGTGAAATTTTACGCGACGTTAGAAGCATCTTCTATGGTGACTTTAATACGTTGGACAGAGTGCTTTAGAAATCAGTATCTTTTCGAAACAACTAAAAAAATGTCAAAATGTGATTTTTTTTCTGAGATGACCAAGCAAGCAGTTCAATTTATTTTAGGTGTAATTTAAGAAGCTATTCCAACCCCCTTCTCCCTTGCCCCTCCTACCCTCAGAAGGTGGTGAAAGGAAGTGGCAAAGTTTGTATGGAAATAGTGTTTTTATGGTTAAATTTGCTTAAAACTTGGTATTAATGTTGTTTGGTACAATTAATTAAACAGTTATTTCGGCGTTTTATTTTATGAATCAATTAATCAATTAATGAAACACATTTTAAGACGTTTTTTCAAATGCAACCCCTAAGGGGGTGATAGCACAGTTTCTATAAACAAATATTTGCTAGTGTCAAATTTATTTGAAACTTGATATTAATCCTCTTTAAGACAATTTTTTTTAATTCAACCCCTAAGTGGGTGACAAAGTTTGAAGAGATAAACATCTTTAGTCAAATTTTCTTGAAACGTAGAACTAATATCCACTCTCTGATACAATTAATGAATCACGTGTTGAGGCATTTTTTCAAACTGAATCGTTAAGGGAATGGAAGGAGGTGGCAAAAATTATATAGGAAAAAAATTAATGTGCTTAAATAGGTTACATTTAATAGTTTCGGCGTTTTTTTAAATTTAACTTTTAAGAAGGTGGAAGGGGGTGGCAAAGTTTGTGTGAGATATAATATAGTCTAATTTACTTGAAACTTGAAACTCTTTGACACAATTAACAAAATATGTTTTTCGGTGTTTTTGAGATGAACCTCTAAGGGGATGCAGGAGGGTGGCAAAGTTTACGAGGAAAATAATAATTTTAGGGTGTACATTGTTTGTATAGTTTGTTGATTTATACATAATACACAATAAAATAGAGGTCAAAGATTTGGAACAGATAAGAATAAGGAAATTATAAACAAAAAATAAATATTTATTTGTTGACCTTCTTATGGACTTCCGCAAGTAGGGTGTGTTTGTAGATTATTTGCGTAGGTGTAAGTTCTAGTATTTACAATCATACAAACTTATAACTTATATAATGATGTTATTCGAATGCAGATTCGTTAAATCTCCAATTTGCGTCGTTTCCCTATTACGCTCTTATATACGACTATTAGCGTGTAACATTAATATTTATTTCCTTTTTATTTAACAGCGACGCTAAACCGAAAAAAAGCAGTAAATAACGACAAATCCACCCAATTTTCTCATTTCACCATGCACGTATATTTGTTTCCTTTCTGTATTTGCGCCACCTTTTTTCCCTTTCTTTATCTGTATTCCCTTTGTGCGGTTGGCATTTTCTAAGCAAGCCGTTGCGTTTTATCTCCGGGCGATTTCGCTTTGAGCCAAGCATCTACCTAGTTAAGCAGATCCGTACCCTTAAGAAGCAAGTTATACACGGCCTAGTTAGCGAAGGTCCCAGCCTGTGGCATCGGATAGACGCGGGGTGATTTCCGTAAGAGATCCACCAGTCCACTGTACGTTGATTTCTGAGTGGAAAGTACGAAGAATCGAGCCGACCTTTATTAGATACGATTTCGAGGCTTGCCGGACGTGGTCGAATGGTGAAATTCGCGAAACACGCCCCTTTTCTGAATAATAATGAGCTAAGGAGACATCCCCAGGAAGTCTCCGGTTATTTAGTAGGACCAGTTAAAGGTCCCTCGTTAATATTAATGATACGAAGTTGGCTACTATATTTCCCCCATATTAAATTGAGGATCTTAATTTTTGTCTATTAAACGATAAACTAGTGCGATATTACGTATACGGTGAATATTTTGTGTTACTAGAAGTACTGTTCTCTGTTTATAGTCGCAGTTTAAAAGTAAATTAAGAATACCGGTGAACAGAAAAAGAACGAATCCAGATATTAATTCAATTATTCTTTAGATATGGCGATAGAAAACGTACCTATGAAGGGGCATCTCAGTCATCTCTTTAACAATTTAAATCTTCAGCAGCCTTCTATAAGTAGATCTACAGTATCGAGAATAATTAATAAATTGAATGAAACTGGCTCAGCAGACCAAAAATTGTCCTGACTGATTGACGTTCAATATAATCTTGAAACATCTACGTATGAATTGACAAGAAATTATGGCATTAGCAGTCTGTACAAAACATTTTGCATAAAAATAAGTTCCACCCTGATAAAATTCAAAACCACTAATAATTAGTTAAAGATGATTTTGATCAAAGATTAAAGTATTGGAGAAAAAAGATTTTTGAGTTGTGTGCGTAAGTAGATTAGAGAAAATGATGGACCTATTGATCTATTGTGCTCCCTCTAAGCTTTGCTCGCTCAAAGCTCCCCATCCAGTCTAAGAGCTTTGATAAACTGCAATAGCTGTGATGGTTTCAGAGAAGGTATTTCTTCTTCGTCCATGAAGTTTTTGCCGAGATTTGATTAGATTTATTGCTCGGATTTCCGTGATGGCGGTGCAGTAAGATGTCAGGTATCCCCGCAGAATCTGCAGTCGCTATTCTGTTTTCTATTCTTGTCATGCGTTCTCCAAGATGACAATGCTCTGTAAGAAAACCTGTGAAGATACGTAGTCTGTTTCGGCTAAGTTTTTGCTCTGTGCTTATTGTAGTTTCCAAGGAATATCTTCGAGTATCTCAGACTAGAAAGATCTTCCGAGAAGGATGCTCCGAGCCTCTCTTTTGTACTTTTAAGTTCTTTTTCGTAGGTGCTTATCCCTATACGACAGAACAGTTCCGATCCCACAAACAAAGTTTTGGCGGCCTTCCTTGCTAATAGATTAGTTTCTTCGTTGCCTCTAACTCCAGTATGTGCTGGTACCCAGCATAATGCAATTCCTTGCCTAGGGTGTTTAATCTGTTAAGAGTTTTCCAGACTAATTTCGAGCTGATGGTGTTAGAACTCGGTGCCGTTATGGCTGCTTGACTATCAGAGAGAATTGCAATGTTCTGCTTCCGATAATTCCTGTCCAGGTCCAGTTGAGTACATGTTCCAATAGCGTTGATCTCCAGTTGGAAGACACTGGGGTATATTCCCATTGGCTCGGAAAATTTGGTTCCTGGCCCAAATATCCCTGCACCTGCTCTGTTGTCGGTTTTAGAACCGTCCACATAGCATTTAATGGTGTTTTCTTTTAGGGAGTAGGTGGAGTGTTCATTGGCTCGGAAAATTTGGTTCCTGGCCCAAATATCCCTGCACCTGCTCTGTTGTCGGTTTTAGAACTGTCCACATAGCATTTGATGGTGTTTTCTTTTAGGGAAATTCTTCCCATTTTCTCTTATTGCTTAGCTTCGTAAGGAAATTCCTTCCGAAGCTATATTTCTTGAACATTTCATCGTTCGGTGGACTTAAACGTGGGGAAAGTCCGCTTGAGATGTCCACGCTTTCTGGTATGGAGTCTCGTCTTTTCCAGTTTCCTGGTCATCCTATGCAATGGTGGAAGGGCTGCTCTTGCACTACTATGTGTAAGAGTGTGAGGTCTAAAATTACCTCTAGGGCCGCAGGTAGATACTCGAAAGATATTCTTAACAGTCATAACTGTCTTTAATTGATTCTTTAATTGAAAGACATATAGAGTCCAAAAAGAAATAATGTGCGGTTGACAGATCCTCTCTTATTGAAGGAATTTTTACAGATGCAAATTATTTTGACCTTCTCCAGCATGAAATGTATTTTTAACTGATTGATGCATCTGCGCACTATCAGAGAGACTTTAGGTATTATATGGACATCATTTTCTCTCAGAAATGGGTTGGTGGGTGTTAACACACCAACTTGAATCTTAGGTCATTTTTCCAAAATGATCAACAATTCTATTCATAGTTTCCCAAAACCGTTGTCAAATTATAGTAAATTAGTGTAGTGCTTTAGTTATTTTTTTTGTAAGTTAATGTATGTCTTCGATAATTCCATTTTTTTGTGGCTTTGACAATTGTATTTCTATTTTTTCTTAATATTGTTCAATTGTTGGGCTTTTGTTGTTTGGTCGATTATTCTAATGTCTCGTCCTGTTATTTTTTTGTTCAAGATTTCAGGCATCCATAGTTTTGCATGCGTAGATTTAGTTCCCTACTAGTTTTCGGCGAATAGGCTGCAAATACTACTAAAATGTAGCTGTCTGTAAACCGATAACTGTGGTATTTCAAAGTCTATTTACACGTGGAAGGTTTTGTTCGAATTGGAGAGTTGGAAAGGTATAAAAACCTGGTGAGTATTTTGATTACGTATCAATTTATCATTGAAGAGTTTTATGATGTTTTTAATAGTGGGTTTCTTGTGGTCGGTAATTATTTTTGAAAGCTACTTTGGCGCCCAACAAGGACTAAAGTTACCTTACGGATTTTTGTAACAATAATTAAAAATTTAAGACAATTTTGACAAGTATTTTTTTTGTTCAAGTATTCGAAAAATATTTTAAAATTCATAAAAACAGAAGGAAAATGCCTTGTACCTTATGTTGTATATAAGATAGAGCATCTGTTGAATACCTCCAGTAAAAATGGTCATATGAGATTCGCTGCAAGCACTCCAAAAGTGGAAGGAATAGAGGTACATTTGGTACTAAGTTCTTAACTACATATATTCAACGATTTAAAGACACCAAAACTCAAAACCTACTCTCACTGAGGTTGATTGTTAGCAATCTTCAAGCAATTTTAGACATGTTTGAAGCTGCAAACGTAACACATGCTAAGCCCATCACGAAACAACGACGAGTTTCTTTTTAAAGCTCTTCTGCTAACTCGTCTGATAAAGTTCAGTTAGAATTAGAAGAACTGAGCGGAATATTCTTTGTACGACCCCTGTACGACTGGGAAGAGGTTATTAAGAAGAATATACAATTAGAGAGCTTGATAATTTTTGTTTAAATAGTTAATGTTAAATTAGAGTAATTGTCCTCACATGAATTTCCATTCCGGTCTAATTTCTGATTTATTACTCACACAACTCCCAATATAGATCCATCACAAGCTTACTATTTCGTGAAAATAATTTTGAAGTACTTATTGTCATTTAGTCCGATATTGATCCAAGACTTAAAACTCACATAGTTGTGCTGTTTTTAAGGTATGGTCTAAGATTGCCGCTTTTGAAGGTATCTTTATAGTTCAATTACAAAAAAATCTGTACATTGCAGCACAAATATTAAAGTAATATTCATGATGTATTATAAATTTTCTTGCTTTGGAAATTCTCGCTAATAATATTTATAATTTAACTAAGTTTTCCATAAACCTTCGATGACATAACCTAACCTAGAAATTTATTTTAGCTTTCGTATACATCGCTTATTCATCATATAGCCAGTACATCCTGTTTCTTGAAACAAAATAAAAAGATTTTCCGACTTATTTATGACGCGAATTATATTTGCAAATAGCTTTTTAACTTACCGTAATAAAATAAAGCTTATAGTGGACGTGGACGTAAAAATGCTAATTTAGTACGAGTAAAACGGGTCGTCTTAAATTAGAAATTTGTTACTTAGTGGTGGATATAATCCTTAGCGTTTATAGTCCCGTATAACTGCTACTGCGTAGGTACCTACTACTACAAATAACGGACGGAACACCCATCATCGGGACCGTTAAATCTAAGGATATAAAGATAAATTCGTATTACGACCGACATCGACTCCGACTGTGGACAGTCTAATTGTAATAGAAACGAACCAGGTGCTATTTCCCGTGGCGGCGGTGGCGGTGGCGGCAGGCGTCGGAAGCTATAAATAAGGCCACGCATTTGTGGAAATAAAAGCGAATACGGCGCCCAAGGCACACATTTTATTACCTGAAAAATATGAAGATTATATGCCATGTGAACTACTTATCCGTAATTTACGGTTTTCAATGTGCCGCCTTCTGAAGTTACGTAAGTCGGTCAGGTAGCTAAGAGATGGTGTTGTTACCAATGTTTTTTCTCATGTGCAGCTAACTAGGGCAGTTTCTGGATGTCGTAAGTTGTATAATGAATGGTATTCATACAAATCGAGAAGTTACATGATGTATGAGGTTGTGCTCAATGGATTCATGTTATGATATAGATACCATTGTCTGTTCTGAATACAAAATATGCCAAGAAGCTAGTTGGAATTGCTTAATTTGCTTGGAAAAGGCAGGACTAATTTGTGTTTTATGAAGATCAAATAGAAGACAGCTTTCGTTAATTTTTTAAACATCAATTTCCAGGAAGCCTCGGATCATCGTAATTGTGGTAAAGAGATATGAACACAGCTCTATAGATCAGTGAGAGAAGCGTTTGTCATTCGACCAGTTGACTACCTTCAGACTTCTTCAAAGCATTCTGAAGAACGTTGTAAGCAACATTTTGTAGCAGCCGACTGAAATCTTAGGTAACGATTCATAGTCATTTCTATTGTTAGAAAACTTGGTGTAATATTTGATATTATAGCTTAGGTAATAACTATGCTTGTTAATACAGGTTTTTCTAGGAAAACTAGAAACACTGCACATATGCAGACTATGATATTCAGTGAATGAGAGGCAAAATGATAGATGTTGGGGTGTAATATTGTATCTGACTCTGTTACCTACCTCTTCTAGCGCCATTTTGGACTAGAAGATAAGTTGGGAGTATAAGGTGAATGTGGAGGTTGACATTATCATGCAGAAGCAAAACTTTTCGAATGGAATCGAATTATTGTGTATATGACAGCTTGAATTCATCAAGGAAATTGCAAAAAACTAACAAGTTGTTAAGTGAGTTTGTACTTTTGCGGGGGTTGGTTTTCCTTTTCCCTTCAATTCGATGCTTCTTCGTTTCGACCCTCGCTTCATTACAGGTACCAATTTTTTGTAAAAAGAAGTTTTCTCTCTTTGAAAATGGTCGAGATGCAGACATGAAATACGAATTTGCTCAGTTTTGTGTTCTGCAAACGCAAGAATGCATGAAATTTTACTGATACCAACTGAAACCAAAGCTGAAATTTTGCAGAGATTCAAGAAAATTGTGAAATGCCGAAAATGAAATTTTCATAGATTTTGTGATTTGAGGCAATTTTCAAAGCTCCATTTCAAAGTGTCGTGAAACCGACGCTGAATTTCAGATGAGGTGTGTACCACCCCATCGCTTATTGTATTTACTATTAAAGCAGGGAAGAATAGCAGCCGTTGAGCACGTTTCACTATTACTGATGTTTGTCTTAAGGACTGCTAAAAGCTACGCCACCGCCGATGCCTTTCGCGGTCAGAATTCTAAAAAGTGCTAGTTCAGAAGCATAGTTTGGATATCTGTATACAGGGTGAGTCACGACTATTTCCTCGATCTCTTGTGTCTAAACGCTAAAAGATATGAGTTTCAAATTTTAGTCAAATATGTAGGACGATAAGGACCACATTTTAAAATTATATGCAAGTATACAGACTGATTAAAAAATGAACAGCATATCAAAGTTAGGTTATTTTTAATGGAACACCCTATATTGTATACCATTTTTGGATCCTACGTCATAAATTAGGATAACTTTGTTAATAGTTCCCTATATCTATCTGCTGTCAATTTCGAGAAAATGTGATTTTTATGAAAATGTTGGCTTTCGCGAAAAAATTAAAAACATATAACTGTATGACTGAGCGTTTAGACACAAGAGACCGAGGGAATAGTCGTGACCCACACTGTATATAGCGTGTGGGTAGTTGGCTCGGTTATTTCTTTATAAAGTAGAGTGGTCAGTTTAGCATGCCGTGAGTTATTGCTTTGTATGTAGCGGCTTGACCATTTATGTCTCTTTAGATTTTGTGCTATAGTTTTTCGGCCTCTATGGTTTTGTTAAATGTGATATAATGCCACAAAAACTTAGATTAAGTTTTTGAACAAATTCTAAGAGACTTGATAAGAGACTTAATAAGAGACTTGAGTACATGTACCTTCTATTTAAGATTTATTTTTATTGAGATTGAGAGTTTATTTTTGCATTCACATGTAGATTGACCGATGATTGCAAAAGCGGTGAAAAGACCCAGTATTCCCCGTTAACTATTTCAGTTTTTCTTTCTATGCGTGACCAATTCCTCTTCAGGTCGAAATTACTTTCTCAGACTCCACTGTTTTATATAAATTCTGCAATCAAACGGTAGTGCCAAAATAAGATAAGAAGAAATTATGTAAATATTTAAGACTTTTGCTTTTCAAGATATATCGATTTGTAAGAAAAACTAGTTAGTTTCCTGTCCCGATACTTTTGTTGTTTCCTGTACATTTATATTTCGTGCGTTAGACGTGTGAGCAGCTTTTGTTGTTGCCGTAAGTCGTTTCGTAGCCTACGTGTTCGTGATTTCACCTAAAAATTTACGCCTTTTACCAGCTATTTCGTCTGCACCTTCGTTACCGTATAAATGTAACAGATTTTATGGTCGCATTTTTCCTATAAGTACATGATTTGTTCCTTTTCATGACCGTTGGATAAACACTACTTCAACATTGAGAAGAATGATATACATCAATGGAGAGAGATGTTGTTTCTAAGAGAAATACATCTTCTTTGACTCGTAAAATATCGCAGTTAAAAGTAATGTGAGATGTAACAGTTTATTTTATTACGTAGTATATGTATAGTATATACAATGTATATTTCATATTTCCATATTTTGTGTTTGTATACATAAAATGTATAAATATATCTTGTAAGATAGTATGAATGTACAGTCGTAATCAAGTCAGATGCGAATACTATATCTATGTAAACTATTCTTCGACTACAGACTGTTAGGAAATGGTGGATTATGTAGACGTTTGTTTGTTGCTGCAACAAAATCTGTAATTTCATAATCTAATTAATCAATTTATAAAACGATTTCTCCTTAATTCACTATTAATTAATGTTTAGTTTTTTTTTTGTAAATCAAACATAACTTTACATCACCTGGACATATTCCCCAGCACCTCCACCATTATCGCCGGAAAATAAATACTCAAATATTTGGAACGAAATACTTCCATTTAGTGGAAGTATGCGTATAAAGCCGCATTCTGTTAATTTAGAATTCAATTAAAGAAAATACCGCGCCGGCAAAAAGAAAATAGAGAATCCCGAATGTATATGCGGATGAATCTCGGAGAACTCTCAGTAAATTATCCTAACATCGTCCGATATTATTCTCGGCGAGATAGCTCTATTCGGGACAAGATTTATTGCTATAAAAAGAGGATGCCCCTTAAACAAAAACAAGCGCGCACTTACGGCTCTACGATTTTCTTTTCCCTAATTCCGGTCGATCGTCATCTTTTTCCTCGCTAGCTTTTGTTTAGTTTGCGGATCATTTGTTCGATTACGTATTTGTAAACAATCGGATACACGACATGAAAAATAAATTAAGCAGATTGATTGTTCTGTATCAGTGTTGGTATGTGAGTTGAACGAGAGGGAATCTTCGGTAATATCCCACACGGAAGTGGAGTAATCATGTGAGTGGATGGTAACAAACCTTCACAGGCTGTCTCTGTTAGTATACTCTTTATTGTAATCTTTTAAACGGTTGATCAAATTGAGTAGTTGAGTTGGTAGTGTTGAGGTATTCGGGAATTTGTGTCTACATATTGTGTAGACAAATTAAATAACGATAAGTAAGACCATCACTTGATGCCTTAGTTCATGTACCTCTTCATTTGAAATCTCAGTGGGTATAAATTGCTATAACTAAACAGTAGAAACTAATTTCTAATTGAAGTTTCTTGAATCTTCAGTTTATACAGAAAGAAACCTTTACGATCCACAACAAAACATCGTAGGACTCTCAAACTTTGTAATACAACTATCAGTTCCATCAAGTAATATTTGAATTGTTACCCATATTGTAGTGACACAAAATTCAAAATTTAATGGTATATGCTTTATACGCGCATCCATAATCTATAGATATACATATGTACATAGAATCTATCAATTCCGCCATTAGTGCTGTATATCCCATTGTGTCGTGTTCGGGCCCGGCCACTCTAAACACATAAAAGGTAATAAACCAATTTCATTTATAATTCGCATTTTGTATTCGACGCGGTCGACGACGACGGCCTACACTATTCATTCGAATTAAAACAAACGTAGAATTGGCGTGGTAGCGTGGACTGGAGCGCATTGCTCTACCGCATCGACCCGGATGTACTCGCCTAAATGCACGCATTACACGCAGCGCGTTATTCTATCCCTTGCGATATTGTAACAACGACAAACAACAACAATAAAGCTACGCTATGGCGAAACAACTAATACTACTAGCTGCGGTGACAGCAACAGTGAGTGGTACATTAATGGACATAAGTAGCAGAACAATTCTCGATTTTGGTTATTTTGTAAAAATAAATTAAAAATAATATCTATCTATAATTGTCATGGACTGAGTCAATGAGAACGTTGGCTCGAAAAGTGTTTAAATCATTGAAAATCAAATTGAGAATCTTGAAGCACTGCCTGCGATAGCACAACAAACATAATTGGAAGCTATTTTCAAAATAGTAGACGTTAAGTTGATTCAAAATCTGATGAGAAGTGAATAGACAATTTGCATTATGAGTATATGTTGTTAGGTTTATTAAATTAAGATTAGGTGAGTCATGAAAGATAAACAATTCATGTGATTATCGCTGAAATAAGTGAAAGAAGAAATTTGCATGAGATAAGAGTTAAAAGACGTGCCACATAAGAAGTACTCTTTTTTTTTTGGAGAGGGAGGACTGAAATGCCTCATGTTCTCTGTAGAGAACATTTATCTCTTCTAGGATCCTGCCTTAAGAATCTCTGATGCTGGGTGATGGAAAATAAAATGAATTAGGAAGAAATTAGAGCAGAAATTAATGCAATTAAAACAAAATTACTCGAGTTGTAATCCCCAACCAACTCAAAACATATTGCGTGACAAGCAATACAAATTATAGTCAAAATCTGCACGTATAAGACCGAAGGTACGTACTCCAATTTAGAACAGAGTTAGAGTATAATGAAAAGAAAGCAGAGTGACATTAAGATCTCAATTAAACAACACATGCTGCTGGACGACATCACCGTAAAACTCTGAGCTGAGCATTATTATAGTACATATTGATATAGCAGTAGAAGACAATGTAATAGACAAAAAGCTCACACGAGATGAAAATGTGGAATCCATTAATGTAAAAAATTGTCAAACTAGGAGACAGTAAGCCATAAGTATCAGGAAAAAAATAAGAATGGAAACTAAAGATAAAGATGACATGATTCTGGAAGAATTACGGACAGAATTTGAACATGTCATTAAAAAAGTAGTAATGGAAAGCTGTGAGATGACAAGAAACTCAAACACACGGGAAGAAATATCGTGCTGAGGTAACAAACTCAAAGATGAAGTGCAAAACAAGAAAGCTCCTCGGAAACACTACGCAGTTTCAGGAAAACTTGAAGATGAGAACCAAATGTACGCAGCATAAACAGACAGAATCAAAAGGCAAACATCCTGGCAGGCATTTTGTGGTAAAATGCAAAGGAACGTTACAGAAAGTACAAAGTAGCAAGAGCACTTGTTAGGTGCACAGAAGGAAGATCCTGTAATCAAAGAAAAAGAAGATTCAAAAGAAAATCAGAAGAAAAATGCAGATTGCTCTGATACAGAAATAGCAAGCAGTAATAAGAATATTAAAAGCTAGAAAGTCATCAGGTAGACGGCATCAAGCTTGAAATAATAAAATATATGGGAGAAGAAGGAACGAAATTGTTTTACGAGTTACCCGCAACTGTTTGGAACCTGCAATAGTGGAAACAGCAGAGATAGCAACAATTACAGACACTTTTCAATGTTATGTGGGGCATATTTATGAGAGGATACTGGAAACAATACTGGAACTTCAGAGCAAGCAGATTAGCGAAAGACTGAATATTAACGATCAGAAAGATTGCTGAAAAAATCAAAACTGCAAATAGAATACAGAAAAGGTTATCAAAATAATCAAAGGTGTCAGAAAAGAGAGTATTTTCAGCTCACTGTTTTTTATGACACTAATAGCTAGTATAAGACAGAAGGCACAGGACAAATTGAAACTAAGTTATCTCCATAAAATGCACAAAAACACTTGAATTAATTTCCAAAAAATTGTATTAATAACAAATACGACATGTTTCGCACACACAGTAGCTTTGTCAAGCAGTAGCAGTAGCAGTAGCAAGTGGTGAAGCAGTAAGGATGTTAGATCTAGAGAGAGGAAGAGAAAACGAAGTGAAGGAACGTGAGGTAAATCGGGGAATACGAAAGTTAAGGGAAGAAAGAAAAGACGGGCTATCAATAACTCCATGGACCAACTTCCATATGAAACGGGCACCTTGGCATTCACGGCGAAGTCCCAGAGATGTCATACCATGTCTATGGAGTAGCGATGTATAGTCAATCCCACGTTCCGGATACACTCCATCGGCTTTGAAGGATAGATATTTAAGAAAGCGACGTTGTACTTTCTCAATTGAAAGCTGAAGGTAGATGTAGTGTGGTGACCAGACTTGTGACGCATATTCCAATTTACTAACAACGAATGTAAAAAATAACGTCTTTAGTAGTTGGTCGTTTTGAAAAAATCGCGAAGCACGTATAACGAAGCCCAGTGTTCTTGATGCAGACAAGGAAAGATTTGTAATATGTTGAGAAAAGCTCATCCTAGAATCGAAGAGTACCCCAAAGTCATTGAAGGTGTCGACCTTCTTCAACAACTGGCCATTAACAATATAAATAGATGCAGTTGGATTCCGTTTGCGAGTGTAGGAAACAAAACAGCATTTGCCAATATTCAATTTCAACCTATATCTAGTACACCAGTCGATAATGTATTGAATATTGTTCTGTAAGTACAGAACGTCATCCCAACTAGCTATAGACCCATAAACTTTTATATCGTCTGCATACGCAAGTACAGGACAGGATAGGTTTTCTAAAAGATCGTTTATGTATAAAACAAAGAGTAGAGGGCCTAAGCTTGAACCCTGCGGCACACCAGAAGATGGAAAAAAGGTGAACGATTTATAGCCATTATAGTGGACATAATTACATCTACCGATTAAATAAGACTGGATTAATCGTAAAAAGGAGGAGCTTAAATCAAAGTCAGAAAGCTTCTGAAGTAAAATCATGTGGTCAACAGTATCAAAGGCGCTACTAAAATCGGTATACACAACGTCAACTTGTCCTTGCTTATCTAAATCTTGACAAATGTATTGGCAGACCGTTACGAGGTTGGTGACTGTTGAACGTCCACGTACGAAGCCATGTTGATGAGGCGATATAAATGACCTAGTGTTTTCATATAGGTAAGAAAAAATCACATTCTCATACACTTTGGCAAAATTGGACAGAATGGATATAGGTCTGTAGTTGCTAATTTCAGATTTTGCACCTTTCTTGAACACAGGGCAAATCCTGGGTCGCTGCCATAAATGAGGGAAGGAAGATGTTTTTATCGACAAATTAATTAGCATAGTTAAAGGTTTGACAAAAACTGTTTCAAGTTTGCGTAAAATAAAGGACGGTATCAAATCATCTCCAGCTACAGCGTTGTCAGGAAAGGAACCCATAATTTTAATTACATCCTCTTCAACTATAAGTGGCAAAGAAGATGGTATACGACTGGTCAAAGACTCAATATCAGTCAAAGATGTCTCAGAGATATAGTTAGAATAAAATTTAGTAGCAAAACTATCAACAATTGCCTGAGGCGTATCTACTACAGCACCATGTAGACGACATAATAGCTTGCTTCACAGGCACAAATAGTGTAACGGGACGCGATATTTCAAATTATTTTATTTTTTAATCGCCTTAACATAATAAGGGAAACAAGTATTTATTGAATATAATAAAGAATGTTATTTATTTTTATTTTATTTTTTTAATGTGTGGTGGGTGCTTAGTTGCAGTGACTCCGTAAGCTGTATTACTTGTCTGGCTATCACTGCAACTCTAGCGGTGTAGTTTGGTGTGTGTACGTTGTGTTTAAATGGCTTTGTGACAGCATCATATCGCCTTTTATGATGCCGCGCTGTTAATCACTTTGCTCCCAACAGCGAATGGCAAGTCGATCCGGGATTAAACTCTCTGAAAAAATGTCACCGTCCGTCCAGAGAATTGAACCCCGGCACCTATCGTCCTCTCACAACAATAGTCAGCCGCCTAACCACTGCGGCCATCGACCCGTTTTTATATTTTAAGTAATGAAATGCACCTATTTCAATATATTCTGTGACTATATATATATATAATTTTCCCATGTTAAAATGTCATATGTTCGTAACATTAACAACGGTAAAATATGTGGCTTATGGTGAAGGCTGTACCTGTGTATGAATTCGCATCGCTTCTTCCGCCAAAAGAACACTTTTCGCTCGACCGCCAGACAGTGTAGTTCGCTTCGCAGTTATATCTTTGTCAATTTAGGGCCAGTTAGTGTTCTTGTTTTAATATATTTGCTTAAATAATTAGTATTAAAAGGCCGCGGTTACTGGGATAGCCAGCGCGTAGTTGATATATATATAAATAAAATACTGACAAGAAGCAAACAAGAAAGGACACGCCCGAAGCCCATAGACAAAGCGAAGAGAGAAGCGGACATCTTGGCGGACCGAACAGCGTCAGCGGACGTACGCGAAGAGAGGAGCAGTCGCAAAGGTATTTGGCTATAAGGTTATTATTTTGCATTAACACGAGCTCGTAACAAATAGAATTATTAATTATTATTATATATAAGATTTGCCGTTGTTGTTTAAATTCATATTTATTTAGTTTCGTTGTTGGTTTGTTAGCAATTTAATCGCGTAGTCGTTAATATCAAACTAAGAAAGGTGCAATTAGTATTAATATTTCGTTGTTATAATAATGTAAACCTACAGATTCATCCATTTTATTTAATATATTTGTTATTCGTTCATTTGTTGCTTTTTCAGAACCAAATAAGATTGCATGTGTTGTGTTAATATTTATTGCTAAAATACTATAAATCCTCCATTTACCGCACGCACCTGGAAACGTGTAAAGAAAGAAAGTTTTGTAAAGTAAGTATTTGTTTTCTTTATTGCGTTAGAGCGATTGCGACCGACATTTTAGCTAGTCAGGGGAATATATATTTATTTATTTCGGTATCAGTAACGTCCGTCGTTGTGGGTTCACAGGGGACTTATTAATATACCGTGGCGCCCAAAAGAGATTTTAAACACATATTAGCACAATTTGAAGACCGTTCCTCTTCAATAGGCAAGTTGAAAACTTTTTTAATGTAATAAATAACATCCACCCTAATATCAAATTTACGATGGAAATCGAAATAAATAATTCCACTATTTCCTAGATGTGACTACAACAAGATGTCGTATTTGTTATTAATACAATTTTTTGGAAATTAAAACACGTTTGTTTATTTCAAGTGTTTTTGTGCATTTTATTGAAATGGATTTCTAACCAGTAAATACCAATTCAATCACAATGTTTAAATTATCTTCGGTACAAAAGTCCATCTAAAAACCTGTAGAAAGAACTACTAGGGATACTAGAGCATTATCTGAGAAAGTGTAAACTCAAAAACATAATTGTAAAACACAAACGATGGCCATAGCTTTGCATCAAACACTAGGGTGCTACCATTAATGAGAAGGTTGGCATTCGTAATTTTCTGATGAAATTAATGCAACTGTGTTTTGTTTTAGTTTTGAATTCCATTTTGCATTTTATCTAATTGTATGAAGCAAGAACAAGTTTGTTAAGTGCGTTTTGGGTATGTGTATGTGACGTCAGGAATATGCATTGTATGGGACTCAAACGATAGTACAAATTAATAACACTTCAATGTATACTTATTTGAGTGGCTGTTTCATAATTTTCATACATTGACATAATTGTATTTTTCAAGCAACGTTTACAGTTCTCGTAAAAGTTTATTTTAAATTTGGAAAATAGAAAAAAAAATAACAACTTTTATAGTTGTCACATTTATTCACTGATGTACAGACGAACTTGAATAACACAACTAGCGTCGACAGCTTCGAAAACGACGGCAAATATTTAATAAACATTGTGTCCCGGCCAGCTAATTCGTATTCTAAATGCGAAACGGTAAATAACATGGAGTGCACTCGTGTCGAAGTGATGTGTTTCTAATCGAAAATTCATGGCTAATTTGGCGTTATTTTGTTGGTAGTACAACTGCTATAGCAATACAACAATGTATTGGATATACGGACTGTTGAGGAAAATTGAAGGCGGATACAACACTGTTTGGTATGATATATTGGATTTGTGTTGAGGATACAAGTGAGTAATTGTGTGGTACATTCTTTTAATATAAAAATTTATATTGCAGATATTTTTGATAAAGGGTTTGTCTGGAGAATGGTAGATATCTTGCAATCCCATTATATGTTAGTAATAACATACCAATCTCTTTATTTCTGTTAGCAGTTGGACGACCTGGGATTAGTTCTTCTTAACTTTAGTCGCTAATCCTCGACCGGCGGCTTTATATAGTAACTTTATGAATAGACGAAATCCAGTGTTGCTCTGTTAACAGGTCACAAACAACGTTATTGCCAGATTGTTAGGCGAGATCGAGCGTATGAATAGTTTAAAGCCGTGTCAAAGTTGGAATAATCCATAAAGATTAAAGGATTTGAATGGTATATGAGAACGGCGCCCTCACGTCAACAATGTTCCTGCTTCGAAGAGTTGAAATTTCTGAATGACTTAATCGAATTCTGCACACGTTTCGAATGGTATATAATTATAATACAATATTAAGATTGTATAATATATAAAATTAATATTATTTATTTTATACACATACGTATGTATTTATATGTATAATTTGGGAAAACTTTCAAAATGAACTCTAATAAATTGATAGATAGAAATGATCATCTGGCTTTGTGTACTCAGCCGCGTTTAATGTAAGAGATTTTTATTTTTTGTCTGAAAAAATGAAACTTTCAGTTGCTCTTGTAGCTAATCCAAGGATGTTATTTTTGGCTATGACTTATTGGATCTCGTTGGAAGTGTAGCTTCTTCTCACACCTCTTAGTTTCGAAGCAATGTAGTCGATTCATTTCTGCTTTGCTTACGCAGCAAATGAAGTGTTGTATTAGGCTAAACCAATAGCATGCCACACCCACTAGCATTGAGCAAGTTCTCAGTCCTACTAGCACCGAATTGCCAAATTTATTTAAAGGCACTCGTTGGAGAAATCAAATAAGATCCAAAAAAGTCTTGTTTACACTTTAGTCTTTATAAATAAGTCGTGTGTGGGTCAAATGCAGGTTGAGCAAAACGGAGAAGATCTGGAGAAATATATGTTCAAGTTTGTGTTGATGTACGACTTTCATTAGAGGGTGAGTCTGCTATGATTTCGGTAGGAATCACTTCACAAGCAATCACCGAGTTGGTTCTCATACAAAGTAGTTTCCTGACAACTATATGTTATGCCTTTCTTATCACCATGGGCGAGCTTGACATTTTTATACAAAATAATTTTAGACCTCACCCAGTTGAAACTGCCGGACGATATCTGGATCAGGTGCAAATTAAGCGTTTCTATTGACCAGACTTTTTCATCCATGAAGTCTATTGAACATGTGTCAGATGAGGTGAAACGTTGTTTTCGAAGACATATTGAGGGAATTTACAGCAATTAATTTAATTTAAGCTATCCGTCGTCACACAAAAATTCTAAGATTGTTTGCTTCCAATTATGTTCTGCAGGAGTTTTTAGATAAATGGCACTTAAAATCCTAGCTAGTACATCGCACATTTCTTTTATAACTGCATGAGTAATTGATAATCCAACCTTGTGTTCTAAAGCTATGGAAAACATTTCGTTTAGCCAAAAACATCTAACATAGTTTTGCCTGTGTGCAGGGATACGATACCAGAGAGTGACGATTTTTTTCTCACTGAATCAGTTGAATTAGTGTTGAATAGTGGTAAGGTTTGAGAACTGAAAAATTTGTATATCTCCTGCATCAAAATTATTCAAGAAAAAAATGATTTATCTTTACTAGTGACATCTATCTATAATTTTGAGGAATAATCAAATGAGAGAGATTAATTTTAACTTAAAAATGAAAATGGAAAGAAACCAGGAGAGTCTCCCCTAATAATATATTTATCTAACAGCAATTTATTACCTACCCGTCGCATATCGACACTAGTCGCCATCTACTGCCTATCAATTCTAGGTCAAGCAATCTTGGTCAACAATTACTTCGGAGCCAGTAATTGGATCCATATCTCATTTCGCCTGTAACTTCTCTGTGTATGTATGTTCCGGGAACACCACTACTCATACCATCGATGCTGGAGAGGCCGCCGTGACTGCTACGAACTTACACACTATCGACATGTCCGCTATCGGCTAGTTATTGCCGGGGAATTGCATGTCCAGCTAGAGACCGATCGACTACTTTTTCGTATTGTAAACGATTATTTCGAGACGTCAGTCGTCGTTCCAGATAAGCGAAGGACGAACACATAGGAGTAATTGCTATCGTGGAGACGTAACAGGAGCGAAGCTCTAGTTCGCGATAAACTTCGTCAAATTGACGTCTACGGTCTACCGGGGGCTAACTATTACACTTTAAGATTTACGGTCGTAATACTAGAAGTGGAATTAAAGCAATGTTGACAACGTTCGTAGTTAGAACTTGTAGTTGGGATAAGATAACACGTCTGTAACATGATAACGAGTTATATAAGTTATATTTATTTATATATAAAAACATATTGGTGGCAACAATCTCAAGACTCTCCTCGTACCTTACGTCATAATAATCTTTGATAAGTTAAGATTTGGTGTAATATGACAAAAGCAACTTTACTACTTAACTAAGTAAGTTGATATTGAATATTGATGCACAATAAAACTTGACTTCAACTTTTTACACAATTCGTGCACATACTTGCTACAGGAATGTACAAGAATTACTATACTGTGTTTAAGCCAACGAATTTGGTTGGTTTAATATCTTCATTACTCAAAGAACACATCACAAGTTATTGTTTTGAGGTGGTGGTTACTTTTGGAGCAAAAAAGATAATTTCTGGGAACTATTAAATTAATAGTACTAGGTTTGAGAGTTTGGTAGCACTTGTTTTATAGTGAGTGCAGTGGTAGCAACTTCTTAAACTGTATTGCTTGTCATGCTGTGTACATTGTGAGTGTAAGTGTGTTTGCATGGCTTTGCTATAACATTATTCCATGTCTCAAATAGTGAATGATAACTCAACTGCACCATATTAGCAGAAATCGGACTTTTATATCAGTCATAATTTTGAACACTACACACATCAACCCACTAAACACCAACAAGGTTTTACGACGCGTTTCGACAGCAACGCTGTCATTATCAAGGCAATAATAAAACTAGAATTTTTAGTTTTAATGACAGCGTTGCTGTCAAAACGCGTCGGTGTTAAAACTTGTAGGTGTTTAGTGGGCTGAAGTCTTTGGTCTTCTACTTCTGCACCAAGAGATCCACGGAAGAACTTCAGTCATCTTTTGTCATTTGAATAAAATTATTTCAATAACTTGTATTGTAACAAATTATACCGCGGTAGTACAATGCGCAAACCTTGATCGTTAGCGCCCTTGTCGCCAGCGACCCGGCTTCGCCCACGCACCCCCACTACCGAACATTCCCGAGCCCTCACGGACCACGGACTGGGGACTACAAAAGGAGGCCACCCGGGCCGTAAATCAGTCTACGCCGGATTTGTCTTATTTTCAGGTAATCGTTGAGGTCTCTGTTATGATATCCCAAGATTAGGAGTGAATCTAGCCGACACGACGCCGATTTCCCGACGTAGCCGACCGCTACGTCACTTTTCTTTTATAATGAATTATATTATTATTTATGAAATAAAGCATTTTAACAATTGGTTACAACTGGTAGCCCAACTTGTCGAAGCCAAGACGGGAAGTTAGCACTTCCAGAAAATCTCCGCGAGCACTGTCCAGAAAATTTCCGCGAGCACTGTCCAGAAAAGTCTCCGCGAGCACTGTCCAGAAAAGGTCTCCGGGAGCACTGTTAGGTCTCCGCGAACTGCCCAGACCGGGAGCACTGTTAAAAAAGGTCTCCGCGAACTGCCCAGAAAAGGTTATGAGCACTGTCCAGAAGGTCTCCAAGTCGAAAGGAGCACTGTCCAGAAGGTCTTCAAGGAGCATTGTCCAGATCTCCAAGTTACGGGAGCATCCAGAAGGTCTCTTTAGTCGAAAAGCACTGTCCAAAGGTCCCCAAGTCGAAAGGAATCCATAAGGAGTCGAAAGGATTTGCCCAAAAAGGTTTTTGTCCAGAAGGTCTATCCACGGGAGCACCGCCAAGAGTTTTCACGAGCCCTGTCCAGAGGGTTTTTGTTAAGAAGCCATCCGAAGGAAGCGTCACATGGAACACGTCGGCCTTTAGGTCTGACGTCGGTTGCCATAGCCTTTTGGTTCCTGTTCCGTCACTTTGGCAGAAACGAACTAGATTGTCACTGAGGAAGTTAACCGCACAAACTTTATTCTCCGCCCGGAACAAAGGATTGACGTATGGTAAGGACGCGAAATCCTAACAGTCCAACTATCCGAGGATCAATTGAACTGATAGTTCAGCACAGAAACAGAATTGTCATCTGCCCGCTTCGATGGAACTGAATCAGGCCGCGGTTAACGGAATTCCTGATTTAAAAATATTCAAGTTAGAAAGGATCACGGACGCCGACGCCCTCGGTTTGCCACTGTTACTCACCGGCGAGGCCAGCACGTGGTGGAATGGAATAAAAGGTACCATTCAGACGCCACCCAAGCCATCCAGCTTGCCTTTGCCCCTCAGAGGCCAAATTTCCGGGTATTTAGCGAAATCTTTGCTTGTACCCGCAGAGATGACGACGGATCAGTTCGTCTTCCCAACGGGACAGATTCTTTTCAGAAGACCTGTTGAGAAGTGGCAGATCGATATGGTGTACGCCCTATTACGCTCCAAGATCAGGGATCGCGTACCCCGCGACGACGTCACCACCTTTTGACCTCCTGAAGAAGGCCCGAGTAATTGAAGTGCCGAACGAGACCACAAAGGCCTTGCCGAGCCTGCTCGAGCATTGAGTCAAATGTGACTTCTGCAAGAACTTCGGACACCCCGTATCCGAATGCCGGAAGAAGGCCCGTACCCAAATTTACGGAGGAAAGGCGCTCGTCCTGCACCAGCACCCCAACGAACCCCATCCAGAGTTACGGATTTTCGCGATTTCAAAGGCCCCGGTCCCCGTCTTTCTGCTACGTGGACACGCAATCGATGGAGCGACCAGCCGTGGAAATCACCATCCACGGGATACGAGGCAGCCTACCTCGACAGTGGAGCGAAGGCCACCCTCGCTAGCCCGGAGCTTTACCGGATTTAGCCCAGTTCGGACACAGTTTCGCCGAGAAGACCATCAACCTAGTTGGGAAAAGCCGGAAACGACGGTTCAACCACCGTTTGTCCTTGAAAGGAAGAACCATCATGACCACGTTCCTATGATTTCCCGACACACCAAACGCCAAGACTCTATTGGGAATCACGAGTTTAGTTGTCGATTACAAGCATGCCCAGTGGTTTCCATGGGAATCGGCATTATTACGGTTTTATCACCATGGGACCAACAGCCCCTCCACCCTGAGGAAATTAAAAAACCCAAGCGTTTTGGTCAAAGCCCCAGCCTCACAGTCCCAATCGCCGGACTGCTCCATGAGCAGCAAATCTGGCCCGACCGAGCCAGACCATGCAGTGTGACCACGAGTCTTTTTTCATCGAGGGATATGGACCTACTTATTGCACCCCATGCGGAGGACATCCGCCATGCAGCCCAAGTCCTGCAACCCCTGGACAGCCAGTTGCCTTATGTGGAACGACGCCCAACAAGTACTGGACGCCATCTGGCCCACCACCGCCAACGATTAGACCCTAGATCTCGCAGCCATGGAACCCCGTCAACCGACGAAGGTACCCACCTCAATGATGAAGCCGCCCAGCTGAACGTTTGTTTCCAATTATGTTCCAGCTCCGAGGAGTTTTGGTCAAATCGACACCGGAGACAATCCAGTCTCCAGTCCCCCGTACCGCGTCACACCCGGACGCCAGGCCCTCTTAAATGCGGAACAGGCCCTATCGACGACAAATTCGAAGATGCGAAAGCGCTTGGACATCCCCGGTTTACTCGTCCCGAAGCCTGATGGGAGCATTCGCCTGTGTTGGACTACAGGAAAATCAACAGCATCACCGTCCCGGACCTGTATCCACTTCCCTGTTTGGAGGACCTACCCCACCTCACAGGACGATCCACCTACATCTCAACGATGGACCTTGAAGTGGTTATTGAAAGTGGAAGTTCATTGACCGCGATAAGACCGCCTTCATCATAAACCGGAATCTATAGGTTTCGGCGACTGCCTTTGATTAAGAAACGCCCCGGCCACGTTCCAGAGACTCATGGACAAATTTAAAACGCGTTTTGTGAACGTGCTCGTCTACCTCGACGACGTGATATTATCTCAGATTTCACCGCGCATCTCCAACCTGAGTGACTGTTTTGATTAATTTTAGACTTCGTATGAACCGTGAGAAGTGTCATTTCGCATGTGGTGAGGTACGATACCTAGGACATGTAATATCCCGCGAAGGAATCCGTACCCGCCCGGACAAGGTCGCTTATATCCCAGATTATTACCCCCCAGGAATGTCAAAGAGCTGCTGACCTTCCTGCAAACGTGCAACTGGTACCGCCGGTTCATTCCCCGCTTCGCCGAGGTTGCCCGCCCGCTAACCAACCTGACGAAGAAAATCTTGGGGACATGGACCACACCTGAGGAAGAAGCTTTCCAAAAGCTCAAGACCGCCCTAACCACCGCCCCAATTTTCGACCGGCCGAGCCAGGATCCCCCTACATCCTGAACCGATGCCAGCGCCTACGCGATAGGTGCAGTATTGTTCCAGGGGAGGGACCCGAGGAGCATCCCGTCGAATACGCCAGCCGCCTCCATCGAGCGGAATATTCGACCACCGAACGGGAAGCCCTGGCCATCGTTTGGGCCGTACAGAAGTTTCGAGGCTATATCGAAGAAGCCTCCACGGTGGTCATCACGGACCATCAGCCTTCAAGTGGCTGATGTCACTCAAGTCGCCCAGCGGACGGCTTGCCCGATGGTCGTTGCAGCTGCAACCCTTCAATTTGGAGATATTGGAAGAGCGAACGTTGTTCGATAATCCAGGCCCCCAGGATCTCCGGATCCCGATCCAATTGGGATTCGTCTCCATAGACAAATTGGAGCCGAGCAGCTATCGAACGGAGCAACTCAGCGACCCCGAACTAAGGAAAATCACCGAGGCTCTGGAGTTCCCAACCAGAAGTTGCCTGCCGATTGCCCGAGGATATCTCCTGTTCCAGGGAGTCCTTTACCAGTACTCAGCTGAGGATGACAACGAGGAACCCCGCCTAGTCGTTTCCCAAAATTCTCCAAGAATTCCACGACGCCCCGGAGGCTGGAATTTTGGAGCTGAACGGACCATCCACAAGATCACCCGCCGGTTCTACTGGCCTGGACTCCGGCGAGCGAGTTAGGACTACGTCCAGCAATGCACCTCTTGCCAACGCTACAATTTAGCAAGGAAACCCGAAGGTTCCAGACCCCTGTCATGTACCAAAGGTTTGAATCCCTGGCCATCGACCTATTTGGTCCCCTCCCAAAAGGACCCGGTGAAGAAAATCTGGAATAGTCTAGCTCCCGCTTCGAGCTAATAATCCACTGCCGAAGTTAAGATTTGCGTGATTCCCCGCCGAATATCTGATAAAAGGAACTATACTTATTAAGTAAGTTGAATTGCAGCAATTTGATGCACAATAGAACAGAAAAACTTGTACCACCCCGCAGCCAACATGGTGGAACGCAAGAACAGGGAATGAAGACCCTATTGGGTATCCTAGTGGGTACCTCCCACACGACATGGCCCGAGAAGTTGCCATCAATCCGGTTCGCCCTGAATACGGCCCACTGCTTAAGCACCGGACGAACCCCAGCATTCCTGACTTTTGGTCGACAACCCCGGACCCCGAGTGAGATCACTCATGATTTCCGAACCATCGTCCAGAGTTATTCCCGAAATTTTGAGGTTACTGCTTGAAGGACGCCCAGGAACAACACACCCGAGAGCAAGAACGCCGGAAGGAAACCAGCGATCAGCACCGGAAAAAGCCATACAGCCCTGGAGACTACGTTTGGGTCAATTAATACCCCCAGCAATGCCGCCAAGGGGTATAGCCAAGTCAGACCCCGGCGTGATGGACGTCATTAAACTGTATTGCGAGGTCGTCCGCCCAAGAAGACCCCACGACGCCCCTCGGAGTATAAGTCTCCGCTTTGAAGCCCGTTCCTCCCGGACAACTGTCTGAGAACCCAGTCGTGATGCGCCGCCGAGGACAGTTTATTTTACTACACAAACCCCGCACCCAAAAAACCCAAGGACTCAGAACCTCGACGAGGACGCCCCACGGTTCTGAAGGGGGAGATTTGTAACAAACCTATACCGCGGTAAACCAATGCGCAACACTGTTTTACGTTAGCGCCCTTGTCGCCAGCGACCTGGCTATCGCCCACGCACCCCCACTACCGAAAACTCACGGACCATTTTGGGGACTACAAAATGAGGCCAGCGTTGCAGTCAAAACGCCGGACTCGGTAAGGGAAACCAGGAAACTTGAAGGTGTTTGGTCAGGTGCACTGTTGAGGTCTCTGTCTATGGTATCCCAAGATTAGGACGGTTCTAGCCGACACGACGCCGACGTCAGACGCGTCCCGCCGACCGCTACGTCACTTCCATTCTTTTATTTAATGACTGATGTGTATATTATTATGTTTGAAATAAAGCATTTTAACAATACTCGTGAGTCGTTACAGTATTATAAATTATATTACATCCAAACTTTGATCGTTCTAAGGACAATACGATGATTGATGACTAACCAATGTAATATTTTGTCTTATTTTCATAATCGTTTCTTGCTCATTAAGTATTATTTTGCTAGCCGGGAAATTTTCTTGTATAATAATTATATTATTGTGGTTAATAAGTATCTATTGTCGATGCAAGAGGATTAGTTACTATCATTGCATCCAATCCAAGTTACTTAGACTTACAGTCTACCTTAACAGTAACTTATTTGCACACTCAATGTGTCTTTCACAATTCAGAGCTAAGTAACTGGTTCTTTATTTCAAATAAATAGAACGAGAATGGCAGAGCACCATTTTTTTTTATTTAGTTGTAAGAAAAAATTATTTTAACAAATTTACTTTTGTGCAGTCTTAGTTGCTTAGTTGGGTCAGGTTCAGCAAGATGGCGGTTAAGCTTTAGCCATGGTGACAAATCTAAAGTCCTGAGCCTGGATAGTTAGAAATTGTCTCGTGCTACCATTGCTGATACTGTTAACACTGCACCTAACAATTTTCAGAGCTCTCACTGTAACCGGCACAAGAGATTGCATCTTCTCTTTATTTTTTCACGTTGCAGCTAGGCTATTGTTTTGATTTGATGGACTATGAGTTCTTCTTATGTTTTTCTATTTAGGGCTCTGTTTTCATAGATTTTCTCTTCAACCTTTCCTCGTCTTTTTACTCCTTTTTGTTTTTTTTCTTCTCGCGTAAAATTAAATTAGAAGGTTGCTATTTTAGACTTTTGTACATTGACTTGCCTTTTTTTCAATTTTGCATTTTAACAGAGAGTGTGTGTCAAGAAGCTAAGAGATTATTTTTTGTCTTGGATTGTCTTTAATCTTAGTAGGGTTTTGATTCACACCACTAGTGCGAATCAAAATCGGTTTTATACAAACCCGTTTTGTGTTTGACGATTAATCGCTGTCAAATCGGAAATCGCAATCGAAAATCTGGTTTTAAATGCAATTCTTAAATTATATTTTTAAAAACGGTTTCAAAATCGATTTTGCAATATATTTTAATAACAAATTTTTAATATCCGGTTTGCATCGTTTTAAAATGAATTTCTGAAGCATAAATTTTCAGCTTTATTGTGATTTACAACATTTTGCAAACACTGAATGTAGTAAATAACCATAAAGTTTGTTTTCAGTTTATCGACAAATGCAAAAGCATAGTTACCAGTGTTTTATATCAAATTGGTTTTGTGCGTGGTGATTTATCACCATCAAAGTAGAAATGGTAGTCAAAAAATCTTTCCATTCTATTTTGAAAACTGATTTTAAAGCCGGTTTTAAATATTCAGTACAAAATCGGTTTGGTTAAAATTGGTTAATAGATTTCAATGAAACCGGTTCGAGAAAAAAGTTGGTTAGCAATTTCTAATATTTCGCAATTTCCCCAACACTAGTTGAAAAACCTAAATAAACATTTCGTTTTTTGGTTGTCGATTTTAGCAGCAATTTGAGCTCTAGGTAACCTTGATGATGGATCTTATAAAATCTAGCGTTGGAAAACGTTTCCGCCTTTCTTTCGTGTGTCCTTGAAATTTCTAAGCTCTCAATAATGCTGCGGCAATAACAAATCTTATATGCGTGTATATTGTCATCAAGGCCCACAGGAATATCAATCAAGTCATCACCAATATGATCGTGTTCTACTTCTCCTTCTTCTTCTCCGGAGTTATAATATTTGGCATATTTTTAGAAATAAGGTGACGTTTTCTCAGTTACTTAGGAAGAGGCAAAATCGTCCTCAGTAAACACAACTGGATTGAATGAATATATTCTACTTGTCTGAGAGCCTGTATAACAGCGTTAAGTTTCTCTAAATGTAGTAGTAATGTGCGATTGGGTCACAATAAGTCCTGGATGAATAGTCCTTGATTTCTACACCTCTAGCGAGTACGTCTTCAACGGTTCAAAGACACTCTTGTCCAAAAGCTGTATTATATGATTGATATGTAAGAGAGAAACTGCTGCTATAAATTTCTTGGACTTGCAAGAAAAAAAAAACTGGACCTGTTTCAATTGATTTTGTATGAAGGACAAAGTGCTCCAACCACTCAGCAAAGATATTAGTCATTTAGTCACTGTTAGAAATAAGAGGTGGTGTTCTAGCAGGTACGTCAGAATAAAGCTTCGGTTTCCATGATCTTCTCCTTTTTAATCTGAAAACCGTATACCTAAATCTCTGCATAAATCTTCTAGTTAAATTTACATTTTATTAGAAAAAATTCTCATGAATCTCTCAAGAGAAATAAGGACTTTTTCTTGGAGAAAATAACAGTGTTTCTAATCATGCTGTATATACTTTTAGGGAGCTGTCAGATATAAATATTTCTCACAAATTCAAGAGCAGACCTGTAGTAAACACGCCCTCAGATGTATCTCTATAAACATCCGTACTATATTTCCTTCAGCTGGCTGTTTTATGCGGGATTTATGCGATTCAAGATTAAATGACGTATGGAGGCGCGGAATTAAATATTAGGCATGCTCACATATTCGGGGATCCCGTTTATTTAGGGACAATAAAACCGCCGCGTATGGCTCACGATACTTCATAAACAGGATATTAAAATGCAAGGGGCGTTTGGTCGACGATGTCGTATAGTGGTGGTCGTAGTCGTTGTCATCGTATTCGTTGTCCTCCTCCTGTTGGCCGGTATCCCCAACCGATCATAAACGAATTTACAGCATTGCGTGGTCGATGTTTCTCTTCTAACCCCTTTCCCGTTTGTTCAGATACATTGGCATTGGAAAGTTTAGGTTTATTAGAGGGTACGATTGTTTCAGCTCCATTTGATTCTACATCTTAGTACAGTCTAACTTCAATAGGTTTTGTTGTTGAACTGCTGTTAAATACATTCTTGGATGCGGCTTTTAATACAGTTTGCCAGTAACGCTAATAAAAAGTGAATCATTATTACCACACAGTGAATCACTATTGCCCAGGTAAGTCAAAATAGTTGTGAATGATGAAATGGAAGAAATTTGTAGTCTTCAAAAATTATGGTGATAAAATTTTATGAGTAATAAACATTAAGAATGAAATCCTGATTATATAGACTTTTTAGGTTATGTATATAATGTTCCTAAAATTTTTATTGGCACTGTATATATGAGGTTATCATTCTTCGGTCATGCTAAAGGCGGCTTGACGCATTCATCTAATGGTTCTGTTAAAATGTTTTATTGTCTCGTGTCCCTAAACGGTAAACGGTAAACTGAGCTCACTTTTACCCGGCAAAGTTTTTGTCTCTGCGGGGCGGTAAAAAATAACGGACCTCACGGTGCCGATCTTCCGGTTTATTAGATGAAGTCGGATGTCTCGTGTCGGTGGACGACCGGGAGACAGTTCTCCCGTATTAGATTTTCGGCCTAAAGTTAAACGGACGCTTCTCCAGTCAGATGTTCGCCTATAAAATTAATATTCTGCTCGAATGGCAAACTCGGTTTTGCTGCCGTCCTTTCTTTCCAGCTCCGCTTTTTATTTCGGCGACTTTAAGTGACTGTTGCGGTTTAGTTTCGGTTGGAATTGAAGATTGCAGATGACCGTTTCCTTTTTTCCTTCGAAGTTTGACAATATACAAAAAAGTCTCGGGAAAGTTTACATAGATTGTATCCATGATTATTAGCAATCAGAATAATTTTATCATTACGGAGGAAAATTACATAAATTTGCATAGTAATACGAATGGATAAGATATCATCATGTCAGTATTAACTTTAATGACAATCCTATGATTTTAGTACCTTTTAAAGATGGTTTATTGGAGTAACTAAGGGGCATTTCTTACATATCTAATAAGTAGAGGACTTCAGGAGTTATTGATTAACACTTAAGCTTTATATTATGTTCTTTCATATACCACCGCCTACACAGTACGAATTTATAAGCAGACACTAATCAAGATGTCTGAAGAAATTACATCGTCAAGCACAAATTACAGGGTGTATCGTAATTTTGCCCTTAATTTCCTATGATGAATCACCTGCAGAGGCCCGCTAACGTGTATTACATCACCTAATAACGAGAGTGTTACATCATATCCAGGGTTCTGTTCGACTCAATGTTATAATCGAAGACAATAATCGTTCTAAGTGAATTTTGGCATGTTATTCATCGTTATTCGAGATGGAAAATTACCTGGGATGGTAATAAATGTAACGGCAAATCTTTGTATAGTCGATAGACGTTGCATGTTCGGTGAACACTATAGGCGAAAATTACATCTATGTAACGTAATATAGTAGAGAAGTTCTTTGTATAATGTTATAATCAATATACTGTTTGATGTTGAATTATTTCTTCAATCTATATATGTACAGTGGCGGAATTAAAAAAGCGTACAACTCGTGAGATCGCTTTGTGTCAGTTTTGCCTAATCTGATTTGTTCTTTATCATATTGCTTTGATAATGAATTAGTAAAATCATATGGTAAGATCACATTATTGGTATTCATAGAAAAAAAAAGAATAATTACACATAATTTAATTAAATTTGAAAAACGTCACTCGTTTGTGTGCTTAATATTTCTGCCTTGATATTTTATATCCTAAGGAAAAATTAATTAATCACGAACTTTATTAAGGTAAAGTAAAAACTTATAATAAAATTAACACGTAGTATAGAAGAAACAACACTTAGTTCTTTACAGCTGCTCCATTATTTGCCACTACACCCTGCAACCGCTTAGGCATTGAGATGACACAAGATCGGATGTAGTCTGGCGAAAGCTCATTTCAGATTTCCTTGATTTTATCAGATAATTCTTGGACATTTGCAGGTATAAAATTGACGTCATACATTTTTTTCACAATAAAACCCCATATGTTTTCAATAGGGTTTAAGTCCGGGCTTTTAGACGACCATGGTAAACGAGTTACGTTATTTTCTTGAAACCAGTTCTGAACAGTTCTAGATCTATGAACGGGACAATTGTCATCTTGAAATATAAAGTTTCTTTCAGGAAACATAATTTCTGACGACGGCAGAAAAATATTTTCGAGAATTGCAATATAATTTGCACTAGTAAACCGACCCTCAATCATCCAGAAAATGCCCGGCCCTTGCATATTAATCCAGGCCCAAACATTGACCGAAAATCTGCCACTCTTTCGAGATTTGCTTGTATAAGCCTCATTGTATCTTGAATTTGGCGGTCTGGACACTCGAACGCAACCATTGTACGAAGACTGGAAGACTTTCTCATCAGTAAAAATAACGGTTTCCCAGAAATTTAAATCACGCGGTAGAAATTCTAATGCTAAACCTATTCTCTGATTTTTATTATCTGCAGTTAGGAAAGACTTCTTTGCAGCTACTCTATTTCTCAGCTCGGAATCCTGTCTCACTCTATTTCGGGCAGTACGGACGTGTCCAGGAAAATTCGTTCTATTAATTGAAGTCACTACCGACTCAAATGGATTATTCCTCAAAAACTGGATGAGATTTTCATCGTCTTCAGGAGTTGTTACCCTTTTCCGACCGGATCCATTTTTTCTTTGTACAACTCTTTCTTGCTGCCATTTTTTTTTCACCCTCAGTATGGTACTTTTATTCACTTCAAATCTTTGAGCCAATGCTCTGATTGACCATCCTTCCTCTAGTAATGTAACTATTTGTGTTTTCTGAAGCAAACTCAAATTTGGCATTATTGTCTTCTACTACTTTGACAAATTATTTGCAATTAATATATTTGACGTAAGCTGTCAAATAAAGAACGGTTTAATGTGTAGCATTTTGAGTGTACGCTTTTTTTAATTCCGCCACTGTACATAGTATAGACGTTTATGAAAATATGATGTAAAACTTGGGAAAATAATTGCATTTATTGATATTGAAGGAGTCATTGAGAATGGATTTTTCTAAGAACACTTATTATTTGAAGCTATTACTAATTGCGTGAAACTTTCTTTTGGTTACCAATTCCTGATCTTCTAATTATTCATATTCCTGAGCAAAAGTGTCCCTTGATCAGGTTTAAGAGCCTATTCCGTAAATTTTTCTCCAATGGTAGATCAAATGCACTTTGCAGTCCTACGCTGACTTACTGCTGCGCATTCGAAGGTAATATGGGAGGCTTCGTCCTTCGCATTACAGAATCTGCATGAGGGTTCATCTTTATAGATCTCCATCTTGTGCACATGACCTCTCAAACAGCAATGTTCTGTTAATAGGCATGTTACTGTCCTAAGCTGAGTCCTGTTTAATGCAAGTAAGTCAGCAGTTAGTTGTTGTGACGGTCGTTCTATCATCCGTTTGCTGTGCCTATCTCCAGCTACATGGTTCCAATTTAGTTGCTGTTGTTTTATGATCTACTCATTAATTGTACAACGAATTGCACTCTTTCTAACTCCTAGACCTGGCTCCGGTCCGGTAAAATTCATTTGGGAATCCTTCCTCGTTAGCTGGTCTTGTGCCTGGCCAGAACAGTTAGGTTTTGCAGACATTCCCATAGTAGGTTGGAGGCTATATAGTAAGATGCTAGAGCCTTTAAGGCTGCCTTCCTTCGCGGTTGGCAACACTGTTCTGTTCTGAAATATCGTGGTGTATTGCCCAAAGGGTTCACATACTGTGGTTTTCCTCATAGAGACCAACACCGGAATTAGGACCCGCTCTTAACTCATCTATGTACAAGTTTTGGGTTTCGGTTTGTTTTTCTTCGCCATTTTTCCACTCATCCCAATTCAAGAAATCTTTGAAGAGTTTATCCTTGCAAATTGGATTTCATGCTGCAGTTATCTATTCTGGTGTGCCCCAATCTGTGGTGGTTTCTCCAGTTGTTAGTATTTCTCAATCTGTACACTCCAATTCCAGATTCTCTGATGATAAAAATATCGAAGGGAGGTAGGTTCTCTTAGACGACACTCAAAAAAGATGTTCAAGAGTTTCATTCTTTAGGACAAGTTTGAAGTTAAAAATATCAGACGGGGAAGATACTAAAGGAATTAGGCAATCACAATTGGTCATTGGAAACTAGAATTTTTGCAAAGAGCTGTAGAATGAAATGAGATACGCGAGTTGCCTATTACCATTAATCTAGATAATAAATGAATGAAATATTTGTTTGAGAAACATCCTTACGAGAAAAAATTTCAAATAATACAAGCCCATTCCATTTTTTCCACGTGCATTTTTATTAAAAAGCAAGTTTTATTCAAAAGAAAAACGTTTTCTGTTAGGTATACCTTTATATATGTATATATTGTATAGCATTAAAGTTATATATTTCTGCTTACATAAAGAAATATGCAAATCATAGCATCGGAGTGAACGGAAGAGATTCCGACAGTTACGCAGTCCACCATGAGATGGCGCGGCGTAGCATCCAAAGTTGATTTGCCTGTCAACTTGTACGAGTTAAAAGCATTTGCCATGATTTATTGCGGCTTATTTTCTTTTCGGTCGTACCTCTTGAATTATTCTGGCCTCGAGAGGGAACAGGTTTAAGCCGCAGAAAGCAACAGAGTAATATTGATTGATGTCTACGCCGTAGAAGAATAAGAGTTGTGCTTATGATAAAATGTTTTGTTGTGTTAACGTTCAAGTTGGTAGTTTTCGGCGCTATATACATTTTAAGTTGAGTACTTAGGGCGAGCAAAAAGGGATTACGCGGCAGAATCGGTTTGGGTGACTGCTAGTGACGTCTTTTTTATTTAAGAGTACTTAGGATTAATAAAAGGGTTTCCCATGCTTGAGAAAGATATTATACTATATTAAAGTCAAGTTTTCTTCGTAATTAAAGTAATGTTAATTGGAAAATATATTAATTAAAGCAATATGGGGTAAAATATAATAAGTCATAAGTAGATTGGTAAGCTGTACTATCATGCCAATTGCAAAATATGCTGATTATGTTTGTTTTTTTTTCGAGTCTGTTGGGGATTACTTAGGATTGAGTTATTTCTAAGTCTTAAATAATATAGAAGCAATGCTTAGTCACTTATAGGCAGCTCTTTGCTAAACAAGATACTTACTGATAATTCTGAAGGAATGAGATATTGTCAAGCCCTAGTGTTTTCCTTTTGAATAGTGAAAACTTTACATCCAAAATTCGTACGAAACCAGCAGCCTTTTCCTCTAGAGTCTTCTCTAGAATGTCATGGACCCCATTATCAATTTTTACAGTTTTGTATAGCTTTCAGGAGATACATTTCAGTGATAGCATGGCTTCTTCATTATTTTATCGACTACTAATTTTGAAAATTGGCTCAGTTTCTCTTTATTGCGTAATTTAGGTAATTCAGGATTATTTCTACGTGATTATAATTCTCAATGAATGTTTGTAAATTTTGAGAAGCAACTCTCTGTTCCAAAAATCTACTGTCGCTGAAAATCAAACTGATGACATACCTCGTCTTTCTGGGACCAAGCCTCACACATGGTACATTGTCTTGGTCCTGCGTCGCAAAACATGCGGCTTTGTGAGACAACGTCTCCAATCTCAACAAAACAGGACCCTGATTCGTTCGGAACATTGATCTTTGCCGAGATATAGACGTCCTTTCCTTACATCAATACGCTCTCTAACTGGTGACGAAAATCCTTCAGATGAGCTCTACGTCCACCAGCCCCACCATTGGGGGGACGGTTGGAGTGGATCCCTACCGACCACCATCTCGAGGAACTAGCAGATTAACTGGGGAAAACATCATCTGTAAGTTTCCTCCAGATTTCGGAGCCAGTAAGGGCTATGCCATGAGAATTGGAAGGCTTAGGAGTAACCTTCTGGGCCTTCAATTCATATAAAACAATTCAATGGAGAGAATAGACACGTTGTGGGGATGCTTGGCAACTAGTTTTCTTGAAAATGGGAGAGACCTTAACAACAAATATGTAGTAGAAGAGATGCTAAAAAGAAATAAAATTAATTTTGAAAATTCTGCACAATAATCAACCGTTTGATTCACTACTGACCAACAAAATCTACATCAATAGTGACTGGGCACCGACCCAGAAGCTCATTATTAACATAGATGGGTCATACTTTCTCTTAACAGTCTGTATATATAAAAGTAGAAACATTTTTTTTTCTGTTGATAGCGGACGGTACGAGAGGAATTTTATTTTATTTAAAGTTCCAGAACGAACTCTGGCGGAAACACCGCTGCAGGGGACAGATAGGAGTTGTTCCGGCGGAAAGATGAGGGTTAAGAGGTCTCCCCGGGGTGGCATCAACCTGGAGGACTTCATCATCACTCGTTAACTCGACACCGTCCGTCGTGTCGCTGCATATACTCGTGTATACTTGAATATTCTCGGGCTTTGAAGCGTCGCCACGTCGACACTTTTCATTATTTTTGACGAACGTAGATGTATTTTTACCATTTTTTTTTACATTCGCGTTCTTGTTTTAATTATGTTTTTAACAGGAAAATGTCGTCCGCTTGCATAATTTTGTTGCCGTTTTGTTGTTTTGTATTACTGCGTTAAATTATGTATTTGGAAGAAAATTAAAATTAATTTCAAATGAAGATATGCGTAACCAAGGAATTCTACAGAATCCTGGTCCTTTACAGGCATTTGAATTTTGTCTTATATTCTGTTTATATTTCTTTTATTAAATAATTAAAGGTACTACTCACATTTGTTTTTAGATTCTTTAATTTATGATCAGCGATTCTTATGTGCTCACAATACTTGCAGCTAGTTACTAATCTGGAAAGTTGATGCAAATACGACAGTGCAACATAGCAAGTTGTAATGGCGCCACTGGGACAATTTTTGAAATTTTATAACAGCTACGCTGGGGATTTCTCGGAATGTCGGTGTCTGTAATTCCACGACACATTTCTTCATTCATCCTTACACATGGGGATTTCACAGATATAATAGAAACAACTACTTCTATTTCCCTTCTTTTTATTTTTATGACGGTTGATAATTATTTTGAAGTACTGAGATATCTTACATTCCACAGGCAGAGTCTCTATTATGAGGACTTCTGGGTTGTGACGGCATCATGGTTATCAAGCCTTCATAATGTGTATGATTAAGGTGAAAGTCAAGTAAGAGTAGAGATTGAGTAATTGGAAATTAGGTAGTGGAAATCGCCCATCTCCGAATTCAGGAATCCGGTGGTGTGGTATTAGAAAAGCTTTAATAAAATTAGAGTAAACCTGTATAACAAAGCTGATATGAAAAATATAATCCTGCACGATAAGAGTTTCAGGATACTGTTATAGTAAGTCTAATGTACATCATATGTGTTGTATATAAAATGTATGTACCTGTATCTACATATATGTTTGGGCATGCGTTAATAAATCATTCTAAACCTAGAATCGGTCGTGTTAAGACATGGCGCTGCGACTGCGATTCAACCATTGAACAAGTATTAAAGTATACAATAAAATAAAGTGTTAAGTGAAAATGGAAACAAAATTATCCGCATTGAATTTACAAGGAAATGTAAAAGAAAATTGGCGCATATGGAACCAAAAATTTGAAATTTATTCTACCGTTACTGAATTGAATAAAATAGTCGAAATATTACAATGTTTATACCACATGGGTGAGGATGCGATTGAAATATATAATTCATTTACTTTTGCAAAAGAAGACGTAAACAAGACGTAAACTTCTACAACGTGAATCCGACACCCTGGATAAAGCCATCGAATGTTGCATATTAACAGAAGCTGCTCGTCATCAACTTGAAGACATAAAAACGAAGAAGGAGGTAGTTGTCATAGGAAAGAAAAGGATGGACAGAGATAAATATTCACCAAGGTCTGCAGTACCGGAACGCACTACATCCCAAAAAAACTTAAAAAATTGTAAAAAATGCCTAGCTTTTGGAAAAACATGTTTAAATTGCAAAAAACTAAATCATTTTAACAAGGTATGCAGGGGAGAGTCGCTGATATCGTACCGCCTTCTAAATCGTACCACCATAGTTTTTATTAGAAATAGGACAGAGGGCGCGCTTTTACAGTGTTTAGTGCAACTACTCATTGTGTTGATCGGTGCACAAAAGTTGTTTGATAATGTTACAACGGGTTTGGACACTATAGGATATAGTTTGTCAATTATTAATAACCAAACTTTCGTAAGCAGTAATTAATACAAATCGAATTTAATTAAAACAACTAATATAGTACATCAAAATCTCACATTGAGTTACACTTGTATATTACAATTGTGTGCTAAATCTACCGGTGACATTTCGTCCGTGTAGATGGCGGATTTTATAATTAGAACGTTGCCGGTTGTGCGAGCACTTTAGCTTTTGACATTTGTCATTTGACGTTGAGATTTAATACCCTCAAACGCCATAGATTCTAAAAATAACTACTAATTTGTGCTACTAACTGTCAAGTCAAAATCAATTGTGTTACAAGCTAGAAAATCTATTATTTGGCCTACGAATAAATGATGCGACCATATTGAGGAAATAAATACATATAGTCATCAATTGTAATGACGGCATGAAAAACTCGGTTGTTAAATTGTAATATCCTAAATACTGATAGTTTTATATTTTTGCATTAGTTTCTGATGTAGTTTGTCATATTATTACATAAGCAAATTTCTTTTTGGAAGGTAACAATTGTATGTTGCATAAATTATCTACGTACCCATTCAATTCAAACGAAGAAGAATGGCGAATTAAAACCAGGAAGTGTGGTAATATAGGTTATATCAAGTGAACTATTGTTAAATGGTGACAACATTTTGTACACATAGTTAAACCAACCGTAAACAGTAAAGTTAATATAGCCACACAATCCATTCTAAAAACCTGGAGTAATTGCCACAACCACTGTAATAGTGCTGCCATTACCTTGAGATTAGGAATAAGATTTGTTTAAGAACAGAATGAGTTGCCTATATCGTACAGCAAGGAGAAAAAAGTTTCCTGTCAGTGTATGTAAGAAAGACTGGGACTTTTACTCAAAAATCCCGGGTACATTGATAAATGCTACTAACGCTTGTACAAGCAACATGGACATTAGTTGATGTTACTCAGACATAACCTGCAGAGAAAATGAATTTGTAAGCTTCCGTTCCAAATAGGACAATAAAGTTCCCTAATAAACAGGGTAAGACATCCTCCAAAAGTTTCAAGAAAGATTTCGCGCACTGTTCCGAAACAACTTGCTTTCTCCTGCAACAAGTAAAAGAAGTGGCAAAACAAGAAGCGTTTGACTATTAGAAACTTTCCCAAATTCTACAACCGGTACAAAATATTATTCCAGATGAATGGTTTTGTTTTTTTCTAGAAGATATGTGCAGTGTTGGAAATGTAATTATGAATCATGTGCAGGAGCGAAGTCAGGACTTAAGAAATCGTGTTTGTATAAATTGTCGGTAAACGTTATATATTATGTATGATTTGTATTTAGATCAATAAACAAATAATAATAAAATGTTATTGCGCTCGTTAGTGTACAATTTAAATTTCAACTGGCAAAATTAATATGGAATTAGTACGAATTAGGAAACCGAGTACGATTTAAGAAACCGGTATTCCATATCGTACTTTTTCCTGAGCTTCCAAAAAATTAATACATTTTTGTTTTTGTAATGACTAAAATTTAAAATTACATCATAGATGCAAAAAGAATTAAGTAAATGTGGTCGTTCAGCGTCAAGCGACGATCCGATTCAAGCCTCGTTGAGAAGTTTGTTGTAGATAGAAATGCGTATCTGCGCCTGGTATGAATTATACGTGATGTAGGTCGTCAATTTAACGTGCAATGTGCCCGCTGTTTTTTTCCATAAAAACAAGTCCTTTGGAATCAAACTTGCCACAGAATATTAGATTCTAAAAATGTGGTAGACGTGTATTATCACAACAATCTACTTGAAAGTCTGTAATTGGCTAAATAAAAACGAATACAATTTGCAGGAATAAACGTTAAAAAAATATTGGGGATAGTCATAAATTAAGTCGACCACTTTTCTAAAAATCATTATCTATGTCGCCTCAAAATTATGAAACTAGAAAATCTATTATTTCTGAATAAATTTGGAGGAATGTATCAAGTGTTAATAGTTGCAATTCTGCCAAATTGTTTGGTTATCGTTTTCAAATGTAAATAGATCTTATTTTCATGTAGCTAGAAAATCTATTATTTGGCCTACGAATAAATGTTGAACACGGTTTGGAAAATTAGAAGATATCAAATATGAAGGACACCCATCCTGTTGAAATCAAGTTAACTTCATCGATTAGCAGTATATTTCTATAAAAAATTGAATAAATCCCGCCCAAAAAAGTTCTACATTGTATGTAACTTTGATTATGTTTTCAACGGGAAAACGTAAATAATGTATGCAAAAACGGCAAATATGCATCATACGCCATTCTCTGTTCTTCGCATTTTCAACGACAATGAGTCTAGAAAATCACTTGTCACTAGTATAAGAATTTTCGGGTTCCAAAAGGTATTAGCTCGAACAAAATTCCGTTTGTGCTTGTTCAAAAGACAATGTCGGGAGGCGTATCAAGTGATGAACGATTTCCTGATGTTTTCACTTAACAATTTGTTTTCTTTGAACTAAATTAGCATTATTTTTATAACATATAAATACCAAACTAACAAACGTATGTATCTTACACTAAACTCAGAAAACCTATTAGAAACGACGACAAAACACTAACTAAACGAATATGTTTCTCAAAAATGCTTGAAGAATGAGACAATTAACAGATTAGGATATAATAAGAAAATGCAAATGGAATATTGTTTCAACAAGAATAATAAAAACATGAAAATGGGGATATTTTCACAAACAATTGCCAATATTTATATTCTCTGCAAGTGCATCAGGTATCTACGGACCACCCATGTTCATATATAAACGGAGAAAAATAGCGAATTGACAATATAGGCAACTCTCCCCTAGATTAAAAAAGACCAGGAATTTGACTTGTAATAAAGTAAATAATGAAAATTTGGATATTTACTTATAGATTCTATAAATGAACAATTTCTTAAATGGTTACAAAATTTTGTACACATTGTTAATCCAACCGTAAAAGTAAAGTTCTCCTCGTTTTGGATGGCCACACAATCCATTCTAAAACCCTGGAGGCGTTACAAATTGCCACAACCACTGGGGTAATAATGCTCTGCAGTTACCTAAAAACAGAGGAATACGAAAAGTTAATCGACAAATACAAACATCTGGCATTGGAAAAACAAGCCATATCACATTGACATTGGAAACAGTTTAAATCCAATAAGCACTGTACATTTACCAGGATTACAAGATCAATTCAAAAATATTTAAATGAGCAGCAAAAATTAAAGATAATTGAACGAGAGAAGACTTATGTTGTAGTAAGAAAAGCTGATAATACTTTGAGAATTCGTCTGGATCCAAAGGATCTAAATAGTGTAATTAAAAACCAAACATTCAAATTGCCCACTGTAGATTATTTATAAATTAAACAATGCTAACTTTGCTCCCAACAGCGAATGGCAAGTCGATCCGGGATTAAACTCTCTGAAAAAATGTCACCGTCCCTCCAGATGAACCCCGGCAATGCTAAACAATTTCTAACACTTCGACCCGTTTGATGCAACTAGTGGATTTTGGAACATTCCTCTAGATAAAAGTAGTAGAGAGATACTTTGAGGAACATTCTACGACAACATAATCAGATAAAATATCATTAATTGGCGATATGAATAAGTAAGAATGGAAAATTCTAAGCAAAATTTTCGAGCCAGTCACAATCTGATAAAAAACGTTTAGTGATTGGATAAAAAGATTTTATTACTCTCTTTCTTCTTGGCGAACTTATCAATACTTTTGAAAGCAAAGTCTATGCCAAGCAAGATATAATTAAAGCAATAATTATCTTCTTTTGAGATTGAATTTTAAATTATGAACTAAGAAAGTACACGTACGAACATAAAGTTGAATAGAATAACGACTAATTTTCAACAAAGGAAACGTTTATGCATTTCGCGTCCAATTCTAATCCGAAATAAAATTGACTTGCATCATTCGACTTTATTTAAATTCCGGGTTGTCTTCTCGTCTCCGTTCGTTCTTTCGGATAATGGTCGCCGCCATATACACAAGCACAATTTCAAGTCGTTCGGTTCCATTTGCAAAAATTTCACGTCGTACTTTGATGTCGGGGGACCCGGAGAAGCATCTCTCTGCACCGTCTTGAGGCGGCGTAAAAAAGGAAGAGCAACATTGTCGTCCTACCGGCATGATGTCGGGCGTAACTACAAAAGAAACGCAATTGTTTTTTAGTATTGCCGTCGCCGATGAAATAACAATGAGTCCCCGGCACGTTTGGGACGCGTTTGCTCGATTGACTGGAAAGATTTTTAACTATTCAAGAAGATTAAATTCAATTTACGTTATGGAACGGTTTAATGGTAAAACGGTAAGTGCGGTAAATGGTGGATGTTCTTTACATACGTAAGTGTATACAGATATATGATGTACTAAAAGAAAATAAGATTAATAATAAGAATAAAATTTTATTTCTCATATTTTTAGTTTTAACATGCAAGACCACAAAGTACTACCGATGCCGATTCGAACAACCGTGACCCTAAGAAAGGCGACACTTCGAAACCCATCAAATATTCAGTAGATTACAGCTCGAAGTCGTAACGTTGTTTTAGGGTTTTCGGTACGAGTTTATTGATAGACCGGCAGCGGGGCGAATGGGAGGCAACGTCTGCGGCCTCCCAAAGAGCTGGTAGCATCGTCGCCTCGAACGGTTTTACATAAACATATATGAAAGGATTTCATGTTACACAAGTTTTAGAACTTCTTGTTCTGACATGGCGTTTCAGAAACTCTTAATGCTTGAGTAATGCTGTCGGAAGAGGGCATCAAATGAATACGTTGCACGATCGTGATCAACACCTTACGAACGTTATGCCATCAGGGGTTTTGATAGGTTAAGTACTTCCTTTCGTTCGCGATTACAAATGAAAATCTACGGTGCCGACAGTTTTATGATTCATAATAGTAACTTACGAAATCTTTTTGGAATGCCGCTTTCTTTCGGAAAGGCAGGGAATAAACATTTTTCGATATATGGTATCCTCTTTGCATGTGCTATGCTCTATTCTTCATTTTTATGTAGCCATTCTGGTATTTGTATTATTCAATTAATTAACAGTTTCTGTGAAAGTTTCAAGTTACTTATTTTCACTTATATAACATGTAGCTTTTGTGAGTTGTTGTCAAGCTTGTATGAAGATTTTGGTGACTATATTCTTCATTTTGGACGGATTGGATCATTTTTTGGAAATACTTCAGAGTCGCCAAGATCTAAACCTTTTCAGGTATACGACATATGATGAAGTAGCATGAGTGTAGCATGTGATGCATCTTTAGTATCAGCTTGAACTTTATAATTTGTTAGGTTGACAATCGCGCTTTTTATCATGGAAGCCATTTTAGAATGAGACGTTAATTTCGAGTAATGACATCCTATGAGGTTTTATTTGAGATTTGTCCATAGTGTAACGAAAGACATTTCTTGATTGGTTGATGAAAGCCTTCATCTTCAAGAACCATTGAATATATCGGCAGAATCGAGGATAGTGTCTTAAAACTGTTGGCTGAGTCAGAATTATTTGGAAAGGCTTTGTGCCTCAAAGTCGTGCGATTAATTAAGATGTTTAGAGGTTCTTAAAAGTCTTGACCCTAACGCGTATGACATCAAACATCAAGAAGAAATAGATTTTGCATCATGAAAATGCGCCATGGGTCACATCACTGCTGTGGCCCCTCACTTGCCTTATTCACTCGACTTCCCTTCCCGATATTAAGAGCTTATTTCAAAGGTCGTAACACTGAAAAATATTTAAGCGTCTGTAATCGAAATCTATTCCAGGATTCGAGTTCTAGGACTACTATGAGTGGTGAAAGACTGACATTTGTCTACTATATCTAGTATTTGCTTACATTACATTACAACATCGCAAGCAATTTTTCAACTACACTGGAACCTCGTCTATATCCGCGGTCTGGAAACGTAATCATTCACTTACATCCGCTCAAGAGGGGTCCCCACTCTTATCCCGTTAGCGGTGAGGAAAGTCCGTGCTGCGCGCTGATTGGCTCATGTGAATACGTGCACTATCGGGTGGTGGATGCCGAGCGGATATAAATGAGCGCTATAGTGCGGATATGAATGAGGGTGCATATAAGTGAGCGTGGAGATAAGTGAGGTTCCAGTGTACTTGAAGAAGTTAGTCATGGTTTGAATAATCATGAACTAACAGCAGGTATTTTTATAGACCTGTCTAAAGCATTTGATAGTGTAGATCCCACCACCTTACTGCATTGGACACGATCTTTTCTAACAGATAGAAAACAATGTGTACAGACGTATGGTGAGATTGGCAAAGAAATAACATCACAATGGTGCAGTGTGCAATATGGAGTGGCCCAGGGATCCATTCTTGGCCTACTCTTTCTGTTGTATATCAAATGATTTACCGAATGTTGTCGATGATCTAATGGTACTGTTTGCAGACGACTCATCAGCAGTAATACGAACTAATTCGCTGTCAACTACATTACAAAAAATCAATACATGTTTAAAGAACCTTGATAAGTGGTTTGCGCAAAACAACTTGAAGCTCAATATATCCAAAACACATCTAATGTCCGATCATAGTAAGGAAACAGGTCATTTGTTTGATTTTGACAACGTTGTGATTCTGGATGTTGAAAACAGGTACAAAAATAGGTTGTGTCTGGAATGATACAGACCACGTAAGCAATATTTACTGTAACATATTGCAACTTTATGAGAAAGCCTGACACCTACCAACCTATATATATATATGAATATCGTGTTTTTCTGAAGTTTTTCTTTTTGTCTGATTTGCACATATGTACGCATTCTTGTCTAACGTTATCTTAGCAAATAATTTATTTGAAACTTTACCATTGTCTGAAAGTCAGATGTTTTTAATTGCTTTTAATGTGTTGTTTTTAATATTCTGATGATTTTTTGAATTTTGATGTTGTCCTCTAATTTTACACGACTCTTTTTTTGTAAGTAGTTTAACTTTTCATTATTTTATTTCATTATTGACCATTCTTTTCTTTTTGATCAATTGTAGTGAACTCCTGATGAAGTTGTTAATAAGCAACGAAATATTGAGATTTGAATAAATAGAGTTTTATTGACTGCAGTCACAGACCGCATACCTGAGTTTTTGAAGCATTATTGCCTAGGTTGTACGGTTGAGTACTTCCCTGCCAATATTATTATTATTATGTTGTCCACGATCATAAATTGAGTTTACAAATTCTTAAGGAAAGCATCAATGTTGAAAACTCCTCCCTTTCTCTCCTTCCTTCCTATCTTGCCCTTTGCCATTACAAAATTTACTAAGCTGAAGTTTCTAGATAAAGTTCCAGTTGCAATTAAGAATTAATATGTGACCGAGAGCTTATTGTGCAGTGCACAAGTCTATCTCCTTCCTTAAATCGTATTTAGACTGGTATGAACTCGGAGGATAATTTTCAAGTTATACTATTAAGGGGTATTAAAATCATGGAAATTCACAACAGAATGTGGTGCTGAATACTAACAAGTTTGTATTTCCAGAAATCTACGTCAATTAATCCAGGCGAAAGTAATATTTTTGAATGCGTCTACTATATTTGCTCGTTATCGGTGAAGACGGCAACCGTAAACTGTATGAATAGGATTTGCAGGAGGTACTTCGCAATAAAAGCAAATTAGTTTGATGAATATTTAAGGGGTGCATTAGTAATTTCATCAACTTACTGTACAATTTCTCTAGTATCTGCATTTTGTTGCGTGAAACTGCTTTAAAGCTCAGGTACATAGTATAATGGAGTAGTACGAGGGTGCTTCAAACCGTACTTATTTTAATTAGGTGGTAAATGAAATATATTTAACCTTATAGACGTTTGTGATGAAATACATGTTACCTTATCCGCTTAGTGTTTATTCTTCTTTTGTATTGAAGACTATGTGAATGGTTATGAAACGTGGTATTAGCACGTTAATATGTTTACAACCAATTCCTTTATTAACCTCCTGGTTGACATTATATAATTTCCTTAAATGTGATCTTTAATTAAAATGTGATGTCTACCTCTATTATAGGGTATTTAGGAAATTGCATCACAGAGAATTTGAATCTTATGTAACTGATTCGCAACATTGAAAAGTTGTTTCCACACGTGATCGTGCAGTTATTACATAAAAAAATTAAGCTTAATTCATTTCTTGTTCAACTTTTCAGAATATTTATAACTATGGAAGTGGTTTAAACGTTGATCTGCACACAAAACTACACCGCGAAAGTTGCAGTGATAGCCAGGCAAGTAACACAGCTTACGGAGTCACTGCAACCAAGCACCCACCACACTTACAAAAAAAAACCTTAACCGCATGCTGATTAAACGTATTGACTAACTTGTCTTTGTCTCATGGCGTCAAGACTTTCTATGGAATTACTGCGGTTAGTGTTAAACTATTGAAACCTGAAATCTAAGAGAACTTGAGATCACTTCAGATTAGAGGACAAATTTGGACATGCTATTGATTTGTTTTCATCATCAATATTTTGTCCAAATATATTTGAAGCTCCACGCTTAGGGAGGGAATCGAAATTGTGTTTTTATGGTCAGTTTTACTTGAAACTTGGTACGATAGTTTTTTAGTGCAATTAATGGAACATGTTTGACGTTTTCTAAAATTCAACTCCTCAGCGACTGAAATGGGGTAAAAGTGAGTCGCAAAGTTACAGTAGTCAATAATTTTTGTAGGGTCGAATTTGTTTGAAATTTTGTATCAGTGCTCTTTGATATAATTACTGAAACATGTGTTTCAAGGTTTTCTTTAAATTAGACTTTTAACGAGGCGTAAGGGGGTGGCAACCTTTGTAATGGAAAAAATTAAAATATACTTTTAAGATCAGAATTACTTGACACTTTATACTAATACTCTTTGACACAATTAATGAAAGAAGTGTGCAAAAATATATAGGGTGTTCCATTTAACAAAAAGTGACTTCTATCGACGTAAAGTTGGTTGAAATGAACGTTAATTTTGGACGACCCTGTATAAATTATGATAAATTTTAGGACGTAAATTTGATGTATGTTATTTCGGCTAATAACATGCCAAATATGAGGTCTTTAACTGCAATTTTTTTTTTTAATGTAGTGGGTGCTTAGTTGCAGTGACTCCGTAAACTGTATCGCTTGTCTGGCTATCACTGCAACTCTCGCGGTGTAGTTTTTGTGTGTGTATGTTGTGTTCAATTGGCTTTGTGACAGCATCATATCGCCTTTTATGATGCCGCGCTGTTCACTTTGCTCCCAACAGCGAATGGCAAGTCGATCCGGGATTAAACTCTCTGAAAAAATGTCACCGTCCCTCCAGAGAATTGAACCCCGGCGCCTATCGTCCTCTCACAACAATAGTCAGCCGCCTAACCACTGCCGCCATCGACCCGATATAATACCTTCAGAAATACAGAATTTTGAACATAACGTTGCAATTGGCCCTATATCTGAAAAAATTTGAATAACTCAAAAACGGTTGATTTTTGACATAGCGTGTCTTAGTAAGTTTTGATGCAGAATTGTATGGCCGATACAAAAAACTCATAAAAAATATACCATGCTATTTAAATTAAGAAAGTTGACGTCAACTTCCGGTAAACCGGAAGTGGTACAATGGCGTAGATAATTTTGCTGATGAGTCCAGATGATATCAGTTATAACTACAAGTTTTCAGAAATGTTGAATTTCAAGAACATTAAAAAGTTCCAACGAACCAGTTCCGTGAATGACCCTGTATAGTTTTAAGATTATGATACTTTGGAACATAGTTTTGAAACAACTAGATCCCCACTTGCTTCCTTGTCGTTCACGCCTTATATATTATCTCCACTTTCTTATCTTCTTCAACACGATAATCGTGAAATAACACTGGTAAAAAATAATTTAAAGGCGATTTTGTAAAGTATGTTCTTATCTGTAGAATTTCATCATTAAATAATGTATTAATCAATTTTTATTAACGTTTGTCTCTAGCGCACCATCTATTCGCAAACAATCGAACCGCAAGAGTTACAGCTTATCTAGGTTTATATAATTTCCTACTATACGTAACGTCTTGTACGTAAAAGGTATAAGCATATATTATTTCAAAATTTCAGTTCAATTCAGGAGTGACTTTCCTATAACTTAAAGGCGTCACATTCGTTCTTTATAGACTGTATATTAAAAATGGAGTCTTAAAGCATTGCAAATTCTTGTTTACCCATAGTGTTACCTTATGTAATGTGATGATGATTGCTCATGTATATTTTACGATTGACCGGGGAATAAAGACGCACCAGATGTGTAGATAAAAACAAATGGGTTGGTATTTACGGCACACTATTGAACACGCATGTACTTGTTTAGAGGTTTATATGCTCGGAAAGGTTTTTTGATGAGTACTGCTGGAAAGCTTTGGCTTTAGCTTTTTTAGTATAAAAATAGCAAAAGCGGCTGAGGTTCTAAGCCGTTTCTAAGGAGCTATTATCGTAATATATTCCACAGTAAAGCAATTTTCGTAAAACGATTATCCTGTATATTGTGTGACTCTTACGCCCTAGGGAATGTAACTTCTTCCGATTTTTAATATTCTTTTTCACTTCACGCGCACAAGAACATATATTCCTTTAGGAACACTTGTTATTATTAAAATGTTAAAGAATATTATTATTATGTTCCTTTCCTTCTGTTGCAAGGATCTTGTTTTGCTTTCTATTATTGCAAAAGCAATCCCGTTGAGTTACTAATTTCAATCCGTAGGGTTCTCAACCGTTACTGGATTTTATTTTATTAAGATCGTATCAATTCAACAAATATTTATTGGACCAGCAAGTCGAACTGAGTTTTTATTGATGTATGACAAGTTCAAAATTGAAAAAATCTATTTAACTAAAAACACAGGTCGACATGATTTTTGGAACATTAATGAAAATGCTCTATTTGTGTTCCATTTAGGTAGCTATTAATTAGTTATTTTACAACGTCCCATTTTCGAGTTGGTACCTTATATCATGGCATTATTGAAATATTTGGTACCTGGCTTTAGACAATGTAGGAAGGATTATCACGAGAGGTAGCGGGGGTGTTTCCAACGTATTCTACGAGCATTTAAGCGCACTTTTATGTTTCTCTAAAGTTTAGTTTGATTCTGTTTCATGTACAGTGCAGTCAAGTGTTTTTATCGTATTATAAAATGGTAAGTTCTAGTCGTCGATGTTGCAAAAAGTCAGCGGATAAGTTTTGTTATATATGTGGACGATTTATTTTTAAGTCACAGGCTAGATCCATATCCGAGGAAGTAAAAAAAGCCTATCTTTTATATTTTAAGTGCCAAATTGGAGATCAGGATAAAAGGTGGGCCTCTCATGTTTGCGGTGTGAGTTGTCATGCAAATTTAGTGCAGTGGATGCAAGATAAATTCTATGCCGCTTCAAGTACCTAAAAGAAATATTTCCTCTGCTAAGTGATGCAAAACTAAAAGAAGGCATCTTTATTGGACCTCAAATAAGGAAAGTTTTAGGTGATATCCGGTTCCAAGAAAAATTAAACGAAAAGGAATTGGCAGCTTGAAACTGTTTTGTAGATGTAGTGAAGGGATTTCTGGGTAACAAGAAAGATGAAAACTATAAAACCCTCATAGATGAACTATAAAACCCTACGAACTACTAGGATGTCGCATGTCCTTAAAAAATCATTTTTTGCATTCGCATTTGGCGTTTTTTCCCGGAAAATTTGGGTGCATTAAGTAACGAACAAGGCGAGAGATTTTATCAGGCCATCAGGATAATGGAAACACGATACCAGGAACGATGGGACCCATCTATGTTGGGCGACTACTGCTGCATTTTAAAAAGAGGTGATTATACTGAACACAAGAGAGAAAAGTGAAATATTATATTTTGTCGCTATATGTACGATATCTTCATGTAACATTTTATATTTTTTAATGTACAAGGTTCTTAGTAAACTGTCTTTGCTTAGATTTACCATGTCTGACATGCTTATATTAAATAAACATTAGATTTTACAAATATCTTCATCATCTTTACTTTATCCGACCAACAACCCCTGTAACAAAAATACTGTTCATGTTACAGTGTTCAGCATATCATTTTCGAATTTAGGGCCACAAAACACTTTATGTCCAGCTATTTTCATCAATGTTAGTTCAAAAAAGTTTAAATTTGTTGACCTGTGAAATTAACCAAACATAATTGTCAGATCGTTTCAAGTGTGTATGTGTAGAGATGCAATAAAAAACTGACAATTTTTAGAAGTTAGAAATGAACGACTTCCGGTTGATTCTGATGCTTGCCAAGCTTGAAATTCCACTGTAGCCGATATTTCTAAGCCTTTTGTATCAATGATTAGCTCATCTGGTTGTGGTATCTGGTTCAACGCATTTGTTTTAATCAAAATGTTTTGGCATCCAGTGAATTGGTCCAAAGGTAGCAGTTTAGTTACATATGAGTTGATCAGCAATCATTACTCTCTTGGCTCCTCTTGCTACAATTGTGGCTACAATGTTTTGTTAACATCTGTATTAATTAAGTGACTGGTGAGAGGATTGTCGCATCTTTTTATCTTGTCCTGTATTTTCCAATCAGTCCCAATGGAGTCAAACTGCAGGTACCACGTGAGCCATGGTACTCAGATTATATGTATGTTTTAAAATTTGATTTTGAAAAGTCTGACTCACAAAGGAGTAGAACATGAAAAATCGCTTTCAATGAGTCCCTGTTTTCTGCTCATTACAAATACGATTCAGAAGTGATGGAAAACACTCACACTTATCGTGCCGGAATTTTAATTTCTCCATTTTGCAGCGGTAATTAGATAAGCAATCCAGCATAAGAAACTGTTACAACAAGTACCGGTTAGGCCACTGTCCAGTGTTATAATAGATTGCTGGGACTCGTGATTCATTTGTCCGAGGGGGCGGTTACATTTTTCTCTGTTGGGAATTTAGTGATTAACAGTGTAGCATCATAAATGCGGAGATAGTACTGTAACAAGGCCGTCGAGATATTCTTTTCTTCTCCGTGACGGATTGAGAAGTTCATTTAAGATGTTATCTGTTTACCGGTAATTATTTTTTTTAAGGCGATGAGATACAAAGTTTTTAAAAGTATTATATTCTAGGTTATAGGTTACTTAGTTCAAATGGATCTTTAAACTAATCTTTTCTAACATTCCTTGATTCAGTATGTTAAATAAACCACCCTGTATATCAATGTACATATGTGCTTATATCGCTATGGTATTTGCTTCATCTTAGATAGTTGCACTGCATGTGGTTAACCTTATTTTAAGTATCTACTATACAGTCGAAGTCCATTCCCTTAGCTTCGGTTTCTGATACTATTGTAGTTAGCGAACAGTATATAGTAACCTGCTCGTTGCAGACAACCCAACTCCCGCCGTCCATATGCAACTTATCAAAACTTGGTCAGCTTTAACGTTTCGCGCTACTGAAGGCACGCCTCTTTGTTCGGAATTCGGAAAGTTTGCGATGTGAATTGGAAATACGCTTCATATCGAAAACCGCTGCGGAATAATTCGCCTTTTTTCGAATATGGCAACAGTTAAGAAGTCGACAATCAATATCGAATGTTATATTTAAACGTGTTCAGTATTGAAACTTTGAAAGTTCTGCGGAGAACGGAAATGAAGTTCGTCGATATCGGACTGTCAAACAGACATGACGTAACTTCTATTATATTTGTATAGAATTTATATTTAAATCTTATGTATTTCATAACTAAATTATTGAAATTATTAAAGCGAAAATAATGGGAAAGTTGAATAGGTGTAGACTGTACGTTGGTAATCAATTTTCGGTGGTAGTTTTAGGTAAAATAATGAATTAACATGGTGGAAAGTTATGCCTTAATATAGTTGCCGACGGGTACATATATAAGTAAACATTTGCCTACTTAAGCGAATGCAAACTGAAATTAATTACCATCTGCAAACAAGGATTTTTCAAGGGAGGTAATTATATCTGTTTGCTTGGTATAGTAATAGAGTAAAAAGCAGTCGTCATTTTTAAGGCCCGGATATTCCCCTCGTGTTCCCAGAAGTTTCACTAGCACTATTTAAAGAGCAGGAGAGACTACTACAGACATAATTCTGTCCTTTTACTGTCTGAAAATGTAGATGATTTCCTAATTGTAAACGTAAGTGTTGAAAATTACTAAAGCTGGTAAATCAGTGCTATTACGAGGATGTTATATGAAGACTTATATTTGCCACTAAATTTTTGATAATTTCTTCATCCTATTAGAAGATTGTTTGAGGCGCTAGAAAAGTTTAAATCTACTGGAAATTATAATGAAATAACAGTCACCGGGAGTGTGGTTGACACGTCAAGTTACCGTGACTTTCTAGCGCCCTTCAGCTAGTTTTATTCCTGAAGGAGCCACTTACATTAGCGGCGAAACGTCGTTTTTATATTTCTTGTATTGTAATTTTCACTTTTTGTTTTATTTTGTATTTACTATAATGAATAAACATAAATAATAGAATACCGGTGCAGGTTGGGTTGACCGGGTTGACCTTGCATCAACACGCGGTAAGATAGCACTGCATCTATAGAAGATCGTATTTGAAGAATGTCTGACTCGGAAGGTAATTCATCCGAATCAAAGAAAAGAAAAGAAGAGCAAGAGTTCTTTCAGAAGAGAACACCCACGAAATAAAAAATGGGAGATGGAGATAATGTAATAAGTACAGTAGAAATTTGCAAACGAGTGTTAGTCGAAATGCAGCAAGCACTAAGAGAAGATATTAAAAAATTAAATGATAAGTGGGGAAAATATGAGGAGATGGAGAAGAAGTTAAAAAGAAAGTGAGAGTTGAAAACTTAGAAAAAGAGAAACGAAAGAATAATATAGTAATCACGAGTATAGACATAAAAGAAGGTAAGAAAACAGAAAAGGACATACAGGAATGGATGAACAAGAAACTGGGAACAACTAGTAAAATAAAAGAAGCGAGGAAAATTACACCAAATAAAAACCTCGTCATAATGCAAAATTTCGAAGAAAAGATGGAATTAATAAAGAATAAAAGAAAAAGGAAAAAGCATTTATATCGACAGTGATGTAACACCACAAGAAGTAAATATACAAAGAAAGCTAAGATTTGAGGCAAAGAAAATGCGAGAACAAGGAAAAAATGTTAAAATTGGATACTTAGCACTGGTAATAAATGGAAAGAAGATGATGTGGGGTGAGAAAGACAATAGCTTGAAAGAAAAAATGCCAAAAATCTAAGAGGCAATGGAAGATTGCAACCACTGAATGGAACGACGGATATGATTTATGATAAGCAAAAAATACAAAAGATGAAGAAGAAACCTAGAGATAGAGGCAATAATACATCGAAGAAAGTTGGAATAAAAAAGGGAATGGTAAAATGAAAGTAAGTACTTGGAACGTCCGACCAATATTAGCGATGAGGAAAATGCAGGAGGTAGCTTCGGAATTACAACGATATCGAATAGACATTGCAGCACTGCAGGAGATAAGGTGGGAAGGACTTCACAATGTTATATTCAGGTAGTAAAAAGCAAAGACAACAAGGAGTTGCATTATGCTATTGGGCGAAATAAGGGAGAAAATAGTGGAGATTAGACCAGTTAACGAGAGAATAGTATACCTTAGAATAGAAACAGAACCCTTTAAACTATCTTTGTTAAATGTGTATGCTCATACCGAAAATATTCACAACGAGATTAAAGAAAAACTATATGAGAAAATAGAAGAAGAATTAGAAAAAATACCAAAATGAAGATTTAGTTATGATGATAGGTGATTTCAACGCACAAATAGGTAAAGAAGACTTCATCAAACAAATAGCTGGGAAACATGCAATACATGAACGAACAAATGACAATGAACGAAGATTATGTGACTTAGCAGCAAGAACAAATATAATAAGAAGTAGCACAAAATTTCCACATCAAAAATGCCATAAAATTACATGGACAGTACCAGACAACAGGATACGAACACAAATTGATCACATGCTAGTCACTAAAAGAAGACAATCATCAATACTAGATGTCCGAACTTACAGAGGTGCCTGTGCTGATACAGATCATTAAGTAATACCGTAAAACATAAGGTGAAGTAAAACATAAAAAGGAGGAGAAAGCAAAATAACTGGAAAATAGAAGCATTAAGTGATGAATACAAAAGGAAGAAATACGTGGAAGAAATAGAGAAGCAAATGGTAAAACAGAGCATTGATGACAGCAATATGGATGCAGGTTGGATACATATAAAAAGTAGTATAGAACAAGGGACAAGAAAATGCATTGGTAGAAGAACGAAAGAAGTCGTAAAAGAATGCTACAATGAGAGGTGCAATGAAATTGTATTAAGCAAAAAGAAGCAAGAATTAAGTGGATAAGATCAATGCGGCACGAAGATAGAGAAGAATATGAAAGACTAAGGAGACAGCGTAAAAAAGTTATAAGAAAAAGTAAAAGAGAATGGGCTGAAACATTAATAAAAGATGTTGAAATTGCAAGCAACCGTAAAAATACAAAACAATTTTACAAGAAAGTTAGTGAACAAAATAAGGTATATAAGCACAAATTAAGTGGCATAAAAAATAAAGAGGAGAAAGTAATCGAAGACGAACAAGAATATAGGGAAATATGGGCAGACTATTTCAAGGAATTACTAACAGATGAACAAACTGACGAAATATCAATAGAAATAGAGGAAGACGAAATTGAAGTACAGGAACCGACAATTGAAAAGCCCCAGGAAAAGATGCCATTAATAGTGAGTTAATGAAATATGTAATAACAGTAGAATACTTGTATACAATGATTAATGATTGTCGGGCTGGTGGCTTAGTGGCTTGCACACTTGACTAGCAGTCCGGCAGTACCGGGTTCGAACCCCGGTGCTTCCTTTCTAAGTTTGGTTTTCTGTAGTTTTCCAAATTCCACGGCAAATGCGGAAAGGTAACATCTTAAGTCGGTCTACAGCTGCAGGCGTAATAATAACTCATGGCCAGCCGATGCCCCCTGTAATTGGCGCAAGCTGTTGGGAGATGCTAAGGCATGGATTATTATTATTATTATTATTAAAAAAATATGGAAGGAAGAAAGAATGCCGACAGAATGGGAAAGAATAGCAATAGTAGCCCAACGAGAGATAGGTCAATATCAATGTGGTTTTACTCTAGGTAGATCAACAACTGATGCAATACATAGTATAAAGTAAATATTGGAAAAAGCACATGAACACATGATCGAAATGGATATGCTATTTATAGACTTTAAGCAGGCATTTGACTCGATTAAAAGAAATAATTTAATATCGGCAATGGAAAAACTCAATATCCCTGCTAAGCTGAGAAGATTAACACTGATAACGATGAAAAAAACTAAGTTAATAATTACAACAGCGAAAGGAGAAACGGAAGAAATCAGAACAAATAAAGAACTTAAACAAGGAGAATCACTGTCTACCACTTTATTCAACCTGGCACGAGAATACGAGTACATAACAAGAAAGGTAAATAGAGGCACGCTAAGGACACGAGGAGCGCAACTAATACCATATGCAGATGATATCATAGTAATAGCCAAAAGACAACAAATATTAACGAATGAAGTGGAGGAACTAATAAGACCAGGAGAAAAAATGTGGCTAGAAATAAATGAAAGGAAAACTAAACTAATGAAATCCGGAAGCCCTCATAACATGATTATAGGAAGCAAAACAAAACCGGAAAAAAATGGAACTGTAACCATAAATTTTTGTTCCTAACCTTGCGTGCATCTAACAGATTGGTATGCTGTTGAGATCTAATATTTGCTTTGCCGAGTAATGCGACGACAATATAATCAATGAATGCTAATTTCACCGTCAAATCTATTCCATTCTAAGTGGAATATCGTGTACATGAACATAGGCTAAAGCGTAGCTAAATGTGTTCGGCACCGTAGATGTATAAAATATCTAAATTTCGAACAATTACCGCGGAGCGGTGGAAATTTATGCCTCGTAGACAAAACTGTCTCGCTGTCAACAAAGGTCATCCATTAAAATCCGGTAAATTACTTTTAATGCAACAATGTGTACAGATTCTCGACGATATTCGGATCGTACATTATTCATGGACCGTATTATTCCTGTGACAGCAAAGTTCTGACAATCATACATTAACAATTCAGATTCGTTTGGGATCGGCAACTTTACAGTTGCGTAGTAGGTATTAGGTTGTACGACCGACGGTCCACAACATAGAATCAATACGTTAAACTTTCAATTGACAGCCAGAGGCATTTGAAGAGGCAATAACGGGTGGTCATTGACTACGATGGGTTATAAAATTTACAATAGTCATAGAGTATGAACATTTAACTTTAATATGTTATGCTCGAGTTGCAACACTCGTTTTTCTTTTAATTTAGTACCACAACCTTAAATAATAAACAAATTTTCAAACAACAATGAACCGCAAAAGCTGCAAAAGTGTTTGAGATACAAGCTTGTTCGCGTACTGCACGCTGTACGGTATCGCGTCAGGGGAAATCCCCGAAATATAACCGCTTCAATTTCATCACTTAGGGACCGAAAGGGAAAGAGAGAAGATCCCTTCCGACGAAATCTTATGAATATAATTTCATAAAAGTACGAGAGCTCGGCGGAGTAGAATGGCGTAGGAATCGTCCTTGCTTCGAGCGACCGGGCTGAGGAATCAACGATACCCAATTCTCATTACACAAATTGCAGATGAGGGTGAGGAACATAGGAAAGGATGGAAGGACGACCGATGGGAGACGAGGGAAAATACTGCAGCGGAAAGGAAAAACTTTATATACTGATTCCGCTCAGTGGTGGTTCGTCAGTTTGGCTAAAGGGTATGCAGCGTGAAAAGGAGAAGTTCAGAATAATTGGTTTAAAACTATTTTAGGCGTTATAATATTTTTTTATTCAGATATGATATTCGACGAATTCAAAACATACAAATGAATTGCTTTCGTTAGAGAGATTATTTTAACGAGCAACGTTCAAATATAATATACAATAATACGATTTATTGTCCAACAGAGAACATACTCCAATACTAGGACAAAAGAAAAATACATAAATTTAAACAAAAAACTTAATTTTATGGATAGACAAGGCGTCTCAACTGTGAAAAAAAGAAACTAAAATAAATTAAAACTATATTGCATCAGATAAATATTCAACAACAGGTGTTATTTTACGTCTGGCACAGCAGTTAATGTCTATAAATTATGAAATATTATTAAAATTTGTACACATTGTGTATATGGGCGATTTAATTAGTAAATTACTCCTCGGTATAGGATAGTGTAATGCCATCCCAACAAAAAATTTCAGTCGGAGAAGTACTGGCCCAATGTCTACGTCCCACTTAAGCTAGGTATTCTAAATTTTATTTGGTCACTACGGCCGAAGTTGAGCCAACTAATCTTGCCTTCATTAATTAGTACACTTTTAAAGGTAATGGGCCAATTTGGCCAACAAAATCGTTCAATTGCTTCTCGACTATTTAAAAGAAAACTTTTTAATTAACAGTAACTTGAACAATAAAAGAGCGTTCTTTATTTAGATAAGTATATTTGTACAATTTCACTCGTTTTAGGCATTATTAATTATTCAGAATTCCCAACATACACTAATTGATTTTTGTAATTTAACCGAAAGGAGATAAGAGACGGTATTGTCAAAATTACTGAATACCTCAATAAAAATAAAACAAAGGAATGTATTTAAATTATTTATATTAATGCAAGTATACAGATGAATAAAAAATTTATCAACCTTACATAAAATATAACATTTGTATAACAAAAAAGATCATTCTACCACTTATGAAATTCAATTATAAATTTAGAACAACATTTGATACAATTTAATAAATTATTAAACATACCTCTATATCTATGCCACAAACTCATACAGCTTGCAGAACGTACCAACTTTATAAACTGATTTCAAAATGTCAAAATAAGTACAAAAAGTTCAGCTCGGTTTTCAAGGAACGTCCGCGCGTAGAATTGGAGCAAGATCTTAAAAAAAAATAATGGCTGCAATTTCTAAAAGCTTGCTTTAATTATCTACCCGTTAGTATAGTAAGTATCTACCCAATATCTTTACGTTGGTCCATTGCTGGGCCAAAAACACAAAAACATTGTAAAATGTATAGGTGAATTACAGGCTTTGTCCCAGTATCGGGTCATCACCTTAAAAATGAGAGATGGCATTTGCAATATAAATTTTCATTGGGCCAACAAAGATATACCAACATCGTCATTCTCCCGTCAACAACGTCAGTGGCCCGGCTGATCCCAAATTTCCTGGGACAACCTGGTGGTAGTAAGTATTCTAAATTTTATTTGTTCTAGAAGCATCGGATAATCAATCTTGTTGTGTAAAAGTTTATGCAAATACATTATATGCCAATTAAAAATAGTAGTCAAAGAGTCAACACCAAAACTAGTAGTGTTATGGTCGTAAACTTGTCGGAAAGAGCCACTAATTTCTATAGATTGGGTACCATATCATTAGGAAACTCCAATTTTACAGAGTAATATGAGCGATTGTAAATACCGGATTTCAAAGTATACTGAAAGATTATAGGGTCCACTTTCTTAGTATATGAAACAATTTTGCATTTAGATACATTGATCTGCAGAACGTTAATTATTTGATTTTGCAATCTATCGCATGGGTGAAACATAACAGATTAGAAACAGTAGACCTCCCTTCCATGAAACCATGCTGTTCTGGAGCAATGTAATTCCTAATGCTTGGGTAAATTCGCACATACAGTACACTCTCGAAAGTTTTAGCAAAGTTGCTTAAAATTGATATTGATCTATAATTTGATATTAGAGAGGGATCTCCAGATTTTAAAATAGGACAGACTTTTGCTTCCTTCCAAATTTGTGGAAAAGTAAATATTCTTAAGGATAAATTAAATAATATGGATAATGGTTGAGCAAAGGTGACAGCACAATCTTTAACCAATAATCTGGGAACCAAATCACATCTCGATGTCATCTTATTTTTTAATTTACGTAATGCCTGCAGAACTTCACCCTCTGACACATTACTTACAGTTATGTTATTTGTGCAATTATAATTAAGATGATGGCGCCAAGATTGATACCCAGGATCTGAATCAACATAAACACCACAAAAAACTCACTGAGATATGCAGTTTCTTCAACCGACTCAACTAGAAGACCAAGATATTCCTGATGAGAGTGACAGTAGCGATGAAGAAAGTAATATTCTCCTGAGTGAGTTAACAAACCGATACCGAAGGCAGCAAAACGATACTTCACCAATTGTTACAGAATCGAATGTGTGGTATTCTGAAAGAGATAATAAGTATGCAGACAACCTACCAATGTTTCTTGGTTCACATAAAATATTGATTGATGGAGAAACATCTTACTCTTTTTTCATGCAACTGTTTCCAATAGAACCCTTTGAGCTCATAACATTGGAAACTATCCGTTTTGCAGTTCAGAGTGGAAAAAATTCGTTTTCGGTGTGAGTTGATTTTTTGCTATCAACATAATTGCTACATATATCAAGTATCCAGCTTACCGACTCTATTGGTCATCAATTCCTGGTCTGAATTACGATCTTATTTCCAATGCTATACCTCTGAGACGATATGAGGAAATAAAACGATACCTGCATTTTATCAACAATGATGACATACCACAAAATAATACAGATTCCTTCATCAAAGTGCGACCCATGTAAGACATTTTTTCAAGGTCATATGCTGCCGCTGCTACCCCAACACAGTTTATGCCCATTGACAAAATGATAATACTTTTCAAAGGCAGGAATAGAAGTAAACAATATATAAAATCCAAGCCAAAGAAGAGGGGCTTCAAGGCTTGGGTGAGGGCATCCAAATTTGAAATGTGCCAGTCTATTCCTGACCAAGAAAGGAGATATTGTTGTCAGAATTTGTGCAGGACTGAAGGGACTGAACCATAACATTTTTTTGAATAATCTGTTCACCTCTCTGCCAACGATCAGATACTTGAGTACACGAAATATTCATGTGGTTGGCACTGTCAGAGCTAATAGAATACAGAAAGTTCAAGATTACCTTATAGATGCCAAAACATTACAGAAGCAGGGAAGGGGTGCCCGTTCAGTCACGACGTCTTCTGACAATATAACAATCGTTAAGTGGACAGACAATAAAATTGTTCATATGATTTCAAGTTTTGCTGGCAAGGATTCGCAAGACATCGTGCGTAGATGGGATAGAAAAACAAAAACATGTGAGTATTTCAAGACCACACATTCAATATAATAAATTCATGGGTGGTTTTGACCTATCAAACAGCATGATTGCACACTATCCACATGCTCTTAGGAGTAAATTTTATATGCGATTAGCATTTCATTTCAATAATAAATGCTTGGTTATTATATAGAAAAGCTAAAACATCTACAATGCCACTAGTAGAATTCAAAGCCTCAGTTGCTACAACTATGATACAACTGTGTGGGACTGATAGGAAACGAGGAAGACCATCAACAATGAAAGAACCTACTCCAAAAAAGAAGAGAGCTTAGAATAAAGTCTTGCCCGAAATCCGCACTGATAGACTGGGACACTATCCCAAAAAAATGGATTTCAAGAATGCGCCACGTTGTCAAAATTGTACGTACAAGGTATATGTGTAAAAAGTGCGAAGAAAGTGTTTGTCCTGAATGCATGGAAGCATTTCATGGCTGAACACTATGCTTAGTGGCAACATATGTGTACGCCATTTTTTGTCAAAAATATTTGAAATTTTGTGAATAAAACTACTTTGTTCCTCTTTTCTGTCATATGTATATCTGCTTTTATATTTTTATATTTTATAAATAATAAATTTGTGCATGAAGAGGTAAAAAATCAAATACAAAGCTTAAATTCAACTTCACAACTGCAAAATGGTTTTCGGGCTCGTGGCCTAGTGGCTTGCACACTTGCCTCGTAGTCCGGCAGTACCAGATTTGGTTCGAAATCCAACAATCTACATTTACGTTGAGTTTGGTTTTCTGTAGTTTTCCAAATTCCACGGCAAATGCGGAAAGTTTACATCTTAAGTCGTTCTACAGCCGCAGGCGTAATAATAACTCATGGCCAGCCGATGCCTCCTGTAATTGGCGCAAGCTGTTAGGGGATGCTAAGGCATGAATTATTATTATTATTATTATTAAAAGCTAAAAGTACGCCACCCCCACGAGAACGTCCGGTACGCACAAAATCACGATCAGATCTGAACACATAATAAGAGTTTGAAAAGTACTCAGAATTAGATACCTCATCTGAGAGCCAAGTTTCAACCAAACCGATGTTGTCGAATTCTTCTTCACTGACTGACGCTCGACATTCTTGCACTTTAGTCCTTAAGCCGCACCTAATTGATGTACAACATTCCTTATCCTACTTCTGATTTTTGCCCGCTCGGGATCTGGTCTGTATGCTTGTAGTTTGTGTCAAATCTATAGGATTAGAAGGAAAATTCACTGTGACACCGCTACTAGGAATACTCGTAGTAGTAGAGGTAGTTTGTGGAGGGTTCTCAAGCGCACATAGGTACGTTTTCCAGCCTTTTCAGCCTGTACAAGATGAGGCATCAATAACTTGCGTTCTTTTAAGATTTTCGATGAAAAATTTTCAGCTACAGATATACCTGTATCTCTAAATTTCTTCGTATTGTCTATTTCCTGGACGCCACTGACAAAGTTTACGCGGCAGTCGAGCTGATTTGAACGCAATTTTCTCTTCCGTACATAAAAGTATTGAGTAGGAAATCTCCACTTTCCATTACAGAATACAAAAGTCCAACGGCCTTCCTACGGGCCCCGTTCTTTTTTCCTTCGTCTTTTTACATGTAGAAGTGTACAGCCGCGCTAGCACTGCTCATTATTATTATTATTCCTCTCTATTTTTTTTACATCCTTTTATTTTGTTCGCTATATTCATCGACTGGTGCTGATGCCGCCGCTACTGCTGCTATTCTCCGCGTTGATGCCAATTGAGCAAATGGAAAATCAGAAGAGAGATCCTTTTATTTTTATATTGCGTGCTCGAGGTGATTGTATGCCCCTTTTTGCCTCCTTCCTGCTGGCTCGCTCGTTTCTACTTCACCCTTCCCGTCTAGTTTCCTATTCTATTCTTTCGAAGAGTTTCGTTCAACGATTATACTGGAGAACTAGTTGACTGCTTATTTTATACCGAATTTTCTTCCCTGTTATGAACACGGATATAATTAAAGTCGATTAGTTCATGATTTAACGTGTGCGTGAGCGTTCCGTGTGCATTCCATAGTAGTCGAATGCGGTAAGTAAACTTGACGGAAGAAGGAAATTGAGACTGTAATTTCCGTTGCTTTGATGCTTGAATTGCGTTGTACTAGATCGTTGACAAAATTTCTTTTGTGTTTCAGTGTGTGCTTGATTTGATTTTCTTACGCCAATATTACTGCTTCAATATATTTACAACAGAATTCTTGGTTGTAACAACTAACAAACCTTATAAATTTTGAAACTATGTTTCCTTCTAGCCCATTCTAGAAATTTTAGAAAAATTCTAAGCTGTACATATCTATGACGAATATAGTACTCCTGACATACATTCTTTCTGCCATGAATATATTAAATTACAAGTTAATTTATTTCCGTAACGTGTAGCTAATTGCGTTGTAGTTGATCAGAGGAAAAGCATGCATTCTACAAGATTATCGATTGGATAATATTATAATACGTGTCATGTTGTATTAACTGCGGCACTGTAATCATTAATACCCCGGCATCATGATTAATTTACGACGTAATCCTGTTATTATGTATCCGGCTGCCTACTTGGCTCAATTTACGGTATGCAGTAACTCATCGTTTTAACAATGATCGCTATTAAATATTATGTGCCTGATTTGTTTCTGGTACATATACAGTCATGTCCAAATTGCAATACACCCAGCCAGTAATATTGCAATTTTTTTTTTTTGTAAAGGATTAACTCTATAATTAGAATTTTAAATAAAATGAAATAGCTGAGGTATTATTTTCTAAATATTTTTATATATAAATCTTAGAGGAAGCCCCTGTAACATAAATAATGAATTTGATTAATTAGAATGGCAGTGGAAGAATCAAACGTCGCGATAGTAACACATGAATGAATATCCTATAAGGACGCAGTAAACAAAGGAATAAGATGCAAGGGCGCATTGTTGGCAACCCTAGTCTATAGCAAGTTGGAGGAACAATAGATGTTACCCTGTTAGTAGGAGATATCAGAGAAAATGCAGTAACAAAAACGAACTGTGCAACACACAAAAGAAGATTTAAATTCTATAAAAAAGAAGCTAGGAAGTATGAACAAAACAAAGACAACAGACAACAATGCAGAAATAAATATTTTGAAACCATGGTGAATTGGAAAAATGAAAGAAGACATGAAATTAAAAATAGAATCAAAGCTTGTAATTGGACGTGAATTTCAGTTTTATTTGCTCCAGTTTGAGATTTAATTCGTATTTGATTTAGGTATAACATATGTAGATAGAGATAGACTGGTATACAAGATGGTCTCCACAGGTATTAACCCACGACTGGCACATTTGATCTTGTCTTATCCTTCAAACCAATCATTCTCCGAAAGGTCAAAGCCTCAATTTTCTCCTCAAGATACATAGTCGCCGACGTCCCTCAAAGATCTCTTTTGGTACCACCTTTGTTTCGATTATATATGCCTGATCTACCTAAGATTCCACAAGTGTAAACTGCGATCTACGCAGATGATACTACAGTATATATCTCATCACGTAATGAAGAGATGCTTTGCAGACGACTTCAGAGCTAAATCGATGCCATCGCTGGTTAGGTGTCGAGGTGGAGGCTCTAGCTAAATGAAAAAAAAAATGTGCAGTCAATCGTTTTACCAAAAAAACTCAAACTTCTCTACGACGTCGTGCAGTATTTAAACTAAGAATTTCCAGTAAAGTCGATGGGAAGGTTATCAACATTTCCATGGCCATCTCGCTCGCCTGATCTAAATCCTTTGGATTATTTTGCATGAGGTTGGCTGAAACGTACGGTGTATTTAGAGAGAGACCGTTTGATAACCGAGAAGATTTGCAGAACAGAATTAGGGAAGCGGTAACACAATTAAACAATAATCCCAATTTGCTGCAAAACGTTGTCACGGACTTTAATAAACGTACAAATTTGTGTACTGAGCGAGAGGAGCAACGTATCGAGTGATTTGCTTAAAACAAAATGATAACATTTTTTGTACTATCAAGTATTAAAGAGTATTTTTGTTATTTAAAGTGGCATTTTATTTGTTATGAGTTATGACGGGTAAATGAGTTTTAAGTAAAGCACAAACTTTTATAAAGAATAAAATTTTCTGAAAAATAGATCATAAAAAAGTTTTCCCTTTGTTGCAAACTTTCCTGGACACGTTGTATGTATATGAGGAACTTCAGGCTGCCTTGGAACAAGTCAGTTTTGTATCTCCGAGAGACATTAAACTAGAGGACCACTAAAAAATTTCGACCTGTTAGATCCGCGTTGCTAGAGAAGCTCTATGGCACTCAAAGTCAAAATGTTACTGTACATGACATTTCTCCGTCCAGTTATGACATATGGGGTCCTGTCATGGTCCACTCTGGCAGCAATCCGCCTAAATAAGTTTGAGTTCTTTCAAAACCTCATCAAAACATTACATACGAACAAATTTTCTTCATAAAGGATTTCGTAACAACAATGGCAACCAAGAGATTGGATAGGACTTCTACTTCATCAAACGCCCACCTGGTCGGACTGGACCCCGACAGACTCCCTTCTAAAGTGAAGGTGAGAAGAGTATCACTACAGACTAGGCCAACAAAGCGTTGAAGACATTCACATAAGAGCGAAGAAACCACCCTCCACATTTCACCCATCCAAGGCCAGAAGGACTCTCAGAAGCGATAAAAGGGACAAAGGATCCAGAATCCGCGCTAGAAGAGAGAAGCAGGATCGAGGATAAATATTCGCTTACGGGTTCTGAATCGGAAGCTGATTTTCTTTGGAGACTTTGAAAATAATTATCAGTTGCGTTTTTGTAGTCAAGCAGAACACAAAACAGCAATATATCCGAGATGTTCAATCAGTATGGGTATCACAAAGTAATAAAGTATTCCTGAGTATTCGAGAGGAGAATTACAAGAAATATCTACTATATGTGGGCTTAAGAAAGTGAATGAAGAAGGTTAAAAAATCCTAATAAATGAAGTAATAAATCAAATAACGAAAGGAAATAGAAACTACAAGGCAGCAAACCACAAAAATATAGCAATTAATAGTAGACAGGACAAAAGCACACCTGGGCAAAATATAGATGGTCTATACAGTATACGTAAAATGTTAATTAGAACGCAAGAAAAAGGATGAATTCCACAAACCACAAGACCTTAAATAAAGAGAACAATATTGCCACAATGTCACTTATGTATGTGCAGTTATTGATGAGCAAATAACGACTGTTTTCTTCTAATTAATTAGAAAGAGAAATTTGTTTCACAAAATATATATTTAAAAAATGAAGTTCCTGACATTATTATAATCCTTTAGTATCGTTTCTTCTTGCGGTAGAAGGGACTTGAGTTTCTTGTTGTGTGTTGCTATTTTATTTTCCATTTTTGCCTTGATTGTTCTGTGTCTTTTACGTTCATATTCATCCTATTCAGTGGAGGTCAACTGTTTGCTGAGTTTCAAGTGTAATTCGTATGTTGTCAACTTTAGGTTCTCTAATTGTGTGTAATGTTTCTGTATTTCTTGATTTAGCCAATATGATTTCATCCATTGAACGGCTTTCGGAGGAAGTGCTATGTTTATTTTCACATCCATGAATTTAGGAAACACTTTATGTTTGATGCACTTTTTTAGAAATTTGATGTCCAAATGTAACGATCAATCAGAGTTTCCTAGAATTCATACCACCCTTTAGAATATTACTGTAATAAAAGTACGGTTAGACTTAAGAAGGTCTTAACTCACTACAATAAGAAAGATTTGTCACTGTAAACGTTCGAGTGTGAAAACACGAATAAATTTGAAACGAAATGTACATTTAGTGTATGAAATAAATCATATATATTTTGTGAAACAAGTTTCTCTTTCTAATTAATTGTTTAAAATTCACAAGTGCTCAATTTATCAAGATTAACTGTTCTTTTCTCTTCACCTCTATTCGCTTCTGCCTTCTGCCAGATGTGGCTGCATTGTAGTAGATTCAATTAGGTGTATATGTAAACATAACATAGAACTAAATAGAGAAAAATTGATATAAATAGATAAATATTTAGGGGTCAATGAATAATTAACGCCAGATAAACTGTTTCAAAGCATCAAGACAACGTTTTAAAATAGAAAGGAAATCCCGGCCCAAAAGTGGAACTCGAAATTGATAAAAATTTCCAGAGACGTTAATGAATAAAAATAAAATGCTTTTATGAATATGTTTTTATTAATCGATCCCCAAAAATAAAATGATGAAATTATTTACGTAAACAAGAAACTTGAAGGAAAAATGAAACAAAAAATTTAGGTAACTATAATGATTAGTTTACCACTAAAAGCGACGTAACATTTTGTGCATGCAATTTTCCTGAACATTATCCAGGTGAAAACTTTGTAATGGATTCATCCGTAAAAAAAACTACTTCCAACTTCTATAAGGCAAAAAATAAGACGAGGTACTTGCCTTGATAGTAAAAAGTCCTATTAAATATTTGATAAACAATTAGATATTGTGAATATTTAACGGCATAAATGTATAAAACTTGTCTGGTAGTCAACTTCTGCTTTTATGATTATAACAGCCCACACAGTAACGGCAGCTACCCTCCAACTCTCCGGGTTTGGTATACGTCCGCCCGGATTCTTGCCAAACCACCCTCACTCCCATATTTCACTTGTACTCGTTTGGCTCATTACCTCTTTTACCGGCAGCCGCTTATTCCACAACACACCGTTTCCACTCTTCAACCCACCCTTCCTGGTTCCCTTATCTCGCTTCTTAGGAATGGTTCATTAACTTAATGTACAGTATAATTTCACGTCTTGACTTAGGTTATGTCGTAATTTCTTCTCTCTTTCAATGACACGCAGTCGTTACGTTCATATTTTCAGGACCGGATTAACAAAAAATTTGTTGTAAATGGATTAATATAAAATTCATGTTATAAAATATTGTTTAACGTTAGTAAACTTTTTAATAATGTGCAGAAATCGATAATAAAAAATTCTAATCTTGTTTAAAAAAGGTAAGAATACACGTTAATAATTAACGCTGATAAAAATGCTTTCGTTTTAGCTGCTTATTTTTTTCTGTATTCCCATTCCAGTCTATAATTTTTTGCTAAAAGTAGGTACGTTGAAAGTTTAAAAGAATTAATCGAACTTTGCTTTTAATACAATGGAAATTTTAAAATAAATTGTAACTCTACGCTATTATGCTAACTAACTAACTAACTAGCTGTTGTGTAGGTAATAATCAAAGTATTAGTACACAACAAAATAATTTTTCTAGTTTTGTGTCGTATGTTATGTTGGTTCTAAAATATTTTCAGGCAACTGGAACCCGTCTCTGCATAATTTACATGAATCAAGCGAAGGAGCTGGGGATAATCTGAAACGCTAGGAGCACGGATGTTTCGTTGGTTTTTCGTAGCTATTCAGCGTGAAATTTATGGCCTTTTAAGAGAAAAATTTATGTAAAATTAACTCGTCGAAATTTTATGGTAGAATATCAGATAAAATTCCGGAATAATGCACGTAGTCCATGTAAAATTAAATAGAGAAAAGTGTAGCTGTAACGCTTTAATGCAAATAATATTTTAAGTAGTAACGTTTGCAAATTGAGGGGTACATAATTTGGCGCTCAACGTGAGGATTTGCGTTTGAAAATAACAACAGCTTGTTTAAAAATCTAAATGTATTTTTGTGATTTTGTAAGTAATGTTACTGTACTCGAGAGCATACCGGCTTACCGTAGACTCGAACTTGCTCTTTGTGGCTCTCACTTCAATGCATCATAACACAGTTATCGTGAATAAAAGAAAATATTTTTGTGGATTTGAAAATTTCACCAATTTCTCAAATATAATAACAATAAAAATAAATAAATGTAAGGTGGCATTGATCATAAAAAATGGAATGAAAGCAGGAACAAAAGATAAGTATCAGTCTCCATCCTCACAAGATTAGAGGATTACAGGATTTTCAATCACATTATCGACGTTGTACACAATACCAAACAAATCACGGCGATAAATTCGAGGGGATGTTTTCTTTGTTTGAAATTCAATTTACGTACAGTCCCAAAGGTACTTGCCTGCTTTATGTCGTCCTCTCTTTTCTTTTTCTTCCGCTCTTCTACCACCTCCCTGTTTAGGACGTCGTTAATTCTCGTTTCCTCATTGTGAAAGATGCGTGTTTGTGCGGGTCCACGCGCACGTTACGTAGACATATATCAGTCGGCGATACCTTCTGGTGTACCTCAGTTGGCATTTTCCGTCTGCAAATTGATATAAAGCAGCATTCTGCGACCGCAAGTATATTTACTCTTCTTGGTTGCGGTTAGACATAAAGAAGGGAAAATATCACAGATAAAGCGGGGTGCAACAAGTGATTGACGGTGACGCGAAGGCTATCGTCAACCAAGTAACATAATCAGGAGTGAAAAGTGAAATATGGAAAAATCTATACCGTGCCGTTATAAGGTTCCTTACCAGGCAAGGAAAATCAGTCGTATAAAACCTCTCACTGTTTTGGAAAAATCTGGACTAAGCTGGGCTACGATCAATGTGATGATGTTTATGTTCGTCAAGGGAGATTTCCGATACACGATACCCAAGTTAGAGGCTGGTTGTAGTTGAGGAAAAATTAGAAGCCGTTGTATGTACATGATACTTAGACTTTCTGAGCTTTCGTCTGGAGCAATCTTTATTTGTAGATACAATGTAGCTACTGCATGTCGTCAAATTTGATTTTAGGGTGGTCGCTCATGAGACATCAATTGAGGCTCAATTAGCGTAGTATCGATGCTTGTAAAAATATTCGAGTAGACTAAATTAAAAACTTTATTTTTACCCAAATAATGAGATCTGTCACAAATCCATTTTAACCTTCCGTGGGTAAGGTACGGTCTCTGCGACCGATGCAATACATTTTGTGCCACATTTCAAACGTTTTTCGCCAGCGGGGTTGAGCTGTCATGTATTCCTTCCGAACACTATGCTACTTCAGTGCTCACGCAGACGTTGTGTAGTGTACAGTGCTTCATAAAATAATAATTTAAAGGGTCCCACAGACTGAGATTACCGTTCGTGAAATTTAATTTTTTACCGGTGAGATTTAATAAAGGCAAAATTTTTGTCTATTAAATTATTATTTTGCAAGAAATTATAGATGATGAATTGGGGAAAAAAGCAAGAAAGGTTACAGCGTCTAATGGATGAGCTAAAAGATTTTGAATATGAACCAGAAATCCAAGATGATGATGACAGTTTTACCGAAGATAACGTTGAAACTATTGAAGAAAATACAGACAGTGAGCAAAACGTTTCTGATAACCAACTGAATGAGACAGTAGAAGTTGACATACAAGAACGGCGGATTCATCGCAAACGTGTATTTGAAGGAAGAGACGGTACTAAATGGTCTACTTACCTCGACAAATTCGTGTAAAAATAAATTAAGTTTTAGGAAAAAAATGTTACTGCAGCTCTAAGAAGAACTGTAAAACGAGATACAAATGTCGCTCTTGCAAACGTTTCCTTTGTCTTGAACATCTGAAAGGAGTCTGTGAAGAGTGTGCGTTCATTAGTCAAAATGTAGATGAATAGTTTCTAAATATTGTAAAATCAATAGATTTACTTTTTCCTTGTTAGTTATTTTCAAATGTGTAATTAATAAATTACATTTATTAATGTAAATTCTATCCCCAGACCTCACATTTATATAAGAATTATACGGATATCAAAGTTTTATTAACAAACGGCTTCACAAATTTTTGGCTAATTTTAAAAAATTGCGGTCTGCCACACAGATCTTACACCCATAAACGAAAATTTTGCATCGTACCCATGGAAGGTTAAAGGACATAAAATTTAATTGATCAATTATTAAACAAAACATGATCAATATATTATTATTGATCTATGAACATTGTTTGATTTCTACCCCAATCTTTAATTTCAAAGCGAACTACTCCTGACTGGAGTCAATCATGAATCTATTTTTACGCTTCACAACGATACAAGGCTCATAATTATATTTTTTATAATTTAAATTAATTAGTACAAGTTCAACTGCTTTGTCCTAAACGCGTGAAGATTGTTTTAAGTCTCAATAAAAACATAAAATTAACCTCGGACAGATGGCTCCCCAATACACTGCTTCGAAATAAACGAAGGGCTCGACGGAGGACACAGAGAATATTATACACCAGCGACATCTACGACGCCAATGTTCTTCCTAGCAGGCTCAGAAGAGCACTAAGAGAGTTTCACGAAGTAATTTGGTGGAAGAAAGTCTCAACCTTCACGAGTGATGATGATCTCTGGAAAATTTCCAAAGCCCTAAAATTTAATAATCAAAAGCCCAATAGCTTAACAGCCCCTCACAGGCCAAACGGCGTGGTGCATGGCTCAAGTGAATAGGGATCCTGAGGTGGTCGATTCAGATGAGGGTGCCGGGGATGATGTCGTCGAGAAAACGACCAACAGTCTTTCTTTCCTAATTGGAGATTGCATGCCTGAAACATCCAGGGAAGAAATTAAACAATTCATCAAAAGCAGAAAAAAAGGAAAAGATTTATCAGCAATTCGATTCTGAAATTAGGCCATTTTCGACTCATCTGGAAATAATCACATTTTGTTGACATTTCTAAGCGGGGTAAAAATCCACGGTTCCGTCAGAACTACCACCCCATCGTTCTGATTTCTTCTCTAGCTAAAGCCGCCTAAGCTATCATCCTGAGCTGACTGAAGGAGGAGCCGTTCGTCAACGACATCTCTTAAGACGAACAATTTGGGTCTAAAGGAGGATTATCCACTGGAGGAGTTCCACTTGTTCAGTGTGACATTGTACAGTATGGTTGTAGTGGCTTCTAAGCTGTATTTCTTGTCGGATTGGCACTGTAGCTCTGCCTGTGCGTTCTTATGTGTGTAAATGTGTTTTCAAGGCTTTGTTACAACATTACTTCGCTGTAAATAATGTTGCGTTGTTAATTGCGTCCATACAAACTAATGCTACTCGGCTGGAAAAGCAATCCTGGCGAGACATCACTCCAACACGTCGGTCAGGATTCGATCACCGCAACCTTGGTTAGACACTGCTAGAGAGCTAACATAACATCTTTGTTTGGCAACCGTTTCGCTAAGATAGACTGCTTTGCTGTGCTCTGGTGTATTTAATAGCGTACGTGCGAATATTTGCACGTTTGTTATGAATCAGTTGGTTGGCCGTACATGCAAGGCATTACAATGTTTGTTTGTTAACCTTTTTTCCTTCTGTTTTAATTCTATATTGTGTATTTGGAATACAGAGTTAGTGCACAAGATATAGCTTTATTGTTTGATGAAATAGTGTACTTTAGACTTTAGTAAAGTAAACTAGTACGTTTCTGGAAATCAATAAACTATTAATTAAATACGTGCTTTAGCTAATAGCCTTATATTTTTCGAAGTTTCCTTCGACCTTTCCACTTCCTATTCGTTTGATTATGCACAAACTCACATCGTCCGTTTTATCAATCTAACACGTTCGATAGTTTACTGATACACATCGATCCATTAAGACCGTTCCTCGGGCCCAGAAAATATTACACATCGCTTGTTTCATCCTACGGACCGATAAATAATGCATGTGGGTAGGCATTTTTACGGCCAATATTGAAACCATATATTGGACAGACCGAGATCGCGATAAATTTAGGTGCCCGGTATTAGCACTAGCATTTTTCTCGGAATACAACAGGATATCTATCGAACAAGAAACAAAATGGAAGCAAATAGAATAAATATATCGCATTACCAGCGGTCCTTATGGACGTTGTTGCGAGTACTACAGAAAGTGCAAAGTGATCGTATTTCATAAACTCGACGGTGGCGGGTTGAATCGAGAGGCCTTTAGGGTGTGGGTGAAAGAGGAAAGGGTACTATTACATAACAAGTTGGATGGTTTGGTTAAATGGCAATTCTGCGATAGCTATGGAGATAACTCCTACTACTACAAATACCTAAAAATGATAATACAATTGGAAATTGGTCAAAAGTGAGTCATATATCAGATGCCGTTTGGCAGATTTTGACATTTCCAAATTCAAAATTATTCCGTACATTAGAGTTTTTTGCTTTCTTAAATAATGCATAGTACTACAAAGTTGGAGCTGCCAAATCTTCATACAACTCGCACTTACATTATGACAAGACGTCATCAATTGCGGTAACGGAGGTAAGCTGTTATATTGTAGAATCAAATCGATTCAAATTTTCAGCCATTTAACTAAATTTCCTCATTCTCTGCCTATCATAATTCAGAACATTGCCACTCTTTCTTTTCACGCCCAGCTTACTCTGTTCCTACAGCACCAAAGATCTTCAGTCTTTTGCATTTATTAATGTCCTTACTGTACCTACAAACAAAATATAAACGCAGGTCGAGTTGTAAGCGCTGCATATCGTTATTGTGTCGTGGAAGTTAAACGTTTTTGCGGGTAGAGGGCGTTACCTAGCTTTCAGGATTTATGGGACAATGGAAACTTTTAACTAGGGCGCCACTGAGCTTGTTACGGGACCTTCCCGTGTATGTATCTGATAATATTTGTTGTTATGCGCGGTACAGTTCGTGTTTTTCGAACTGAGCAAAAAAACACGCGGCGAACATGTTCGGCTAAAATGAAAATGGAAAATTTTACTGAAACGCTTCGTCCGGTTTAAATGCTAGTCGAGTGAATCTCTAAATAAAATAATAGGGATTCGCCAAAAGCGAAATGGATTTGTTTTTTTCGGAAAGAACTCGTTCGTTTTTTTTTTCATCCGATGTATTATTTCGGAAAATTACAGTTATGTATATTCTCGGAAAAATTCATTCAGTGAAATAGACGGAGGAATTTAAATGAATTTTTTTGTGATACGGTGGATGTATTACAGGTCAACCAATTGTTAATGGTTTCACAAAGTATGGTTTATACAAGCAGTTTCTCCAGGAGTTTGAACTAAACTCGTTATTATTAAGTTATCTACAAAATTTTAGCATACATTACATATTATGCAAATAAATCAGCTTAGTTAATTATAATTCTCTTGATGTAATAATATTCTTCAGTACTGTCATGCATCATTATAATCCATATAATAAATACAAGAGGCTAAATACAGCACTTACTGCATTATATAATATGTATACTAAATACATGAACATAGATACTATTGATATAAATTATTCGGGCACGGTTTGGGGAACAAGTAGTACTGACAACAATGTATGGTATACATTATATAATACATAACCTAAATCCATACATATATGGAGCTAGTAAATCATTATTATTGATTTAATTACAACGCCAAATTGTAGAACATAAATTCCTATGCAACGTCGGTCGTGCAGCAATTCATATGCGTACACCGTGTAACCGGAACAAACTATTTTAAACACGGTACTGTCATGAAACAATTCAATAATACTTTAGAAGCAAAATATAAAATAAATTTTACCTAAAATGTATCAATTGGTTAATCGTAGTAGAGAAATATTTATAAAGAAGAAATAAACGCTTAGTTAATTACACGCTAGTGTTAAAACATTCTTTTGATACATCAGAATAATTTTACTTGTGTTATAGTTAAAGTGATTATATTTTTATCTAGAAATAGGTACAATTTCTGGGTTTGTCAGCATAAATCTGTGACTTCAGATAACCCCACAGGTAGAAGTCCAAAGGTGTTGAATCTCAAAAACGTTGCGGTCAATTCTGGTCAACAAACCGGGAAATACGAACAGGAACAAATTCATGCAAGGCAATCAATGTTTCACGTGTGGTATGACATGTGGCATCGTTCTGCTGAAACCATATGTGGTCAAGAGCAATATCCTCCAATTGAGGCACAAAAAACTGTGTTATCATAACACGATAACGTTCACAATTAACCGTTAATGCATTTACTTCTTTATCTATAAAGAAATATAGCCCAATTATTCCTCCAGATCACAATGCACACCAAACAGTGACACGTTTTGGGATGAATTGCTTTTTGATGAGTTATTCCTGGATTTTCTGAGCCCCAAAAATTGGTAGTTTTGCCGTTTAAGGAAGGCATCGAGGTGAAAATGGGCCTCATCACAGGCTTCTCATAAATATTAATAAAACCCAGTGTACTCTGATATATAAGGTGCACACGCGTACCACGTACCACATATTCCTTAGACCAAAATAAGCCGATTTAAGTAAATTTATCTTAGTCCAAAATTGCTTAGTTTGGGTGCTATGCGGCCTTCAAGTTAACATTTTGAAATCGTTTTATATTTTATTATAAATTCAAAACGGTTTATGCGATTTTAATAAGATTTGGCATAGTTAGTTAGTATTATTAGACGAATGTTTTGAGCAAATTTCAAGAAAATATTAATACCCGAAGTGAAACAGGCATAACCATTATGAAAATTAACATATTTTTTCTTGCTGTCTGTAGTAGAGACACGAAATAATTTTTATTCGATAAAGTATTCAAAAGCAATCAAATTATGTTTCTTGTAAAATTTTATTTTTATTCGTTTTAGAGAAAAACAGAAAAAGAGCTTACTGTCGTGCGTTCGAAAAAAGCATAGAGTAATCTAGTCGCCTATGATTTCTATCATAAACAAATGAATTTTGCATGGCAAAATAATAATAATACCGGAATTGCCATTAGTGCTCAAAGTGCTTCAGTAATAATTTAGAAAGCTTAACTTTTCGTGATTTATCATGGCCTTACCATGCATCAATGCAGAATATACCGATATGCTATTGGTATTTGGATTTTGTGAAGGAAATACTCGAGAATGTGTTAGACTGTATTCTGAAAGGTTTCCAAATCGTTGAATACCAAGTCCCCCAACGTTTGCCGCCGTTCAGCAACGTCTTCGGGACACCGGTCGCTTTGCTCCTGCAAGCGCTGATTATGGAAGGCAGCGTTTTGTAAGGGTTCTCGAAGTTGAAGAAGAAATTTTAGACCGTATTGAAGAAGATCCGGAAATAAGTACTAGACGAATAGGTAGGGAACTAGAAATATGTAAAGATGTCGTTCCCGCACTAATTAGAGAACAGTTGCTATATCCATACCATAAAATAGCAGTTCAAAATCTTTTAGAAAATGATCCTGAAACTCGTCTGGGTTTTTGTCGCTTTGTTAGTGAGCAAAGAGAAGCAGATTTAAACTTTGGCAACACTATTTTGTTTGCTTGTTTCACAAGAAGAAGGGCAACTAATTTCCACAACGAACACGTTTATGGAAGGATGGATGGATGGATAGGTAGAGATAATGACGCTCCTGTAAATTATCCACCACGTTCTCTAGAATTAACTCCAGCTGATTTTTTTTATGGGGACATCTTAGGTCCGTAGATTACAAGAAACATGTGGTTAATGAAGCACAACTATGGCAACGTATTCAACATGCAATAAATGATCTTGGAGATGATGGGGAAGAGTACAGTTTAATTTCCTTCATCGTATAAGTCTTTGTATGCGTGTAAATGGAGAACACTTTCAACCGTTTTTGTGACATATTTATTATTTGTGTTCATGTTTCAGTTATTTAATTTTTTTTATAATTTTAGTGAAAAATAATCTAATGCGAATGATTAAAATATACATTTTGCAAAAACCATTAGAGTAATCAATTCTTATAAAGAGTGCCGTTTTTGTAGTAAATAACTTACCTACAATCTCCGAAACCGTGAATTTTTACTAAGCCTATTCTCTTACCTGTAGTCTTTATTTGAAGAGTGGATTTAGCCATGCAAAATTCTGTTTACCGAATTCATATCCAAAAATATGTTTTGGTTCAATAACAGATTCTGCCAATCTAGAAGAGCTTCAGTCTTATCTTGCATACTTCCGCAAAATTAAAAGCTGTCGATGTTTTCCTCCGTTCTAACGGGTGTTCTTTTCTTTTTTTATTGAGACGGAGAGAATAGCATTCAATATCAATTTTATATCATTAAATTTGAATATGATTTCCGGTATGTGGCCTCTTCGACTGGTGCGTACATGGTGTAATCTGGAGGTCCAATTTTCACATACTCTTTGCAGTAAATCAGGCGATATTTCAGTAATAACGCGTGGAATGTTGGCTCCTAAGTGATCATTTGTTTCTGGTTTATTAGTATAGATATGACACTTTACATATTTACAGAGAAAATAATTTAATGGTGTCAAATCACACAAACAAGGTGGCCAGATAGCAGATGAAATTCAAATGTCAAAGGTTTCTCTCTGCAAATTAATTGTATCGTGTGTTGTGTGGGATATTGCGTGTGCCTTCCAATTGAGGCGCGAAACTGTACCACTGTAACGTTCAGATCATAATTATTTTTGAAGATATATGGACCAATGATTCCATTGGCCTAAAGCGCACCAAATAAATGTGGCTGCAATTCCTGTACAAGTTGATCATGTAAGCACATAAACTAAGATTTTGAATTGACGCATTTGGATTACCATCTATAATTTGGACCACAAGAACTAAAGAACTGGACAATAAAACGATACTGACATGCGAAAACAATTTAGTTTAAGTTTACTATCATAATTGTACACAACAATTTAAAATTTTCAAGTATATTTATTCAGAAAAATCGTTAGATTACTAAGAAATGATCAATTATGAAATAAGCAACTTTTTTATCAATAGCTAAAATAAACATTTTTCTGTAGCAATTAATACTAATATCGTGAGTAATGGCCACGGACATCTCTCACAGCTATGTATCTTTGGGGCATACTCATAATGCAATTATTAATGTGTTCTTGTGACACTCTTCTCCAATACAGCGGTAAAATTTCCCGCAAGTGTTGCACATTAACTGGGGGTGGATTATGTTCGTTGAGCTGCTCTTGAAGTCTGTCCCAAATGTGCTCAATTGGATTCAAGTCGGGAGACGTTGGTGGTAAAGGTAGATGGTTAATATGGAGGTCATTTATTGCTTGCATTACAATTTGTGCACGATGAGGTCGTGCATTATCATCAATAAAAACCATGTTTTCATCCACAGCCTCACGAAAGTCGACCACATATTGCTGAATAATGTCATCTCTGTATATGTGTCCATTGATATTGTTTACAAAGAGATGGAAGTTCGTACGTCCATTCAAACTAATGCCCGCCCACACCATGATACCACCGCCACCAAAAGGCACTACAGCTTTTGTAAAGCTCAGGTCTATAACGGTCTCTTCGAGTTCTCCAGACCCTTACTCTACGATTATCACTAAATAAGCACAATCATGCTCCCATTGAAAATTTTCTGCTAGTCGTTGGTTAGCCCAAGCTCTTCTAGCCATTCTGCTGGCATTAGTTAATTTTGGGCATCTCGCAGGCCTGTAGCTATGAAGATCTATTTCCCTCAGACGGTTTCTGATGGTTTGATCCGAAACTCTAACTCCACTGAGGGCACGTAACTGTGTTTGCAACCATACAGCACTTCTAAACGGATTATTCATCCTTGTCTGAATTCGCATGTAGCGGTCTTGTCTCTGATTTGTTTTCCTTTCAGATCCACTACCGGGTCTTCTTCTTGGAGATCCTGTCTGGTGAAATCTTGTTAGAGCCCTACTAACAACACTTGGAGACACATTAAAAATTGCGGCAATTTCTGCTCCAGATTGCCCTCGCTGATGCAATAACGCAATTAAATCAAAAGTTTCTTTATTTAAATTACGTCTTGGCATCGTGAAAATGTGAAATGACCTTTAAAATGAATAATATCAAAAAATGCGATTTTTTTATAATTTTGTATTCTAAATTAATTTAAGGTTAAAATACAGGATTCAATATTTTATCACACAGAAAATACATTTACCAAATAAAATGTCCACAAACGACTGTGGGCCTTTTAATTTATCTATAGTTTGAGAAAATACGTTAAATTTAATCGAATTAATTAGACCTGTTAAAAAGAGATCTAATTCCCTATTCATTTTTGAGTAGGGAATTTATATTACATACGTTATTAATTTAGTCTAGATAGAAGAACTATATTTTCGTAGCTTTATGTTAAACAACGTAGCTGTATACACCAAAAATAAATACAAATACAAAGCTAAGGTAATACTCGATAATCAAATCTCGGTTAATTTCTCGCGCCAACGAACTTACCAGCGCTCCGACGATAACGCAAAAAAGAAATAGCAAAACAAGGAGGAGGGCAGAAAGGAGCAAGCAGATGACACGCGGTGCAAAATAAGAACTTTATTACGTATAGCGAGGCACAAGAACGTCCCGGGAAGAACGGAGGACTTCATAAATGATAATAAACACTCTCCGCCATTGAATCGCCCTTTTGTTGTTTCGACGTAGCAGCAGCACAGCTCGAAATAATAATTTAGGGATGCCTCCTTCGTGTCAACTACAGTCCGTCAAATGAGACCGTGTCAGAGTTAATATGTATAAAATTTATTTTGATTAAATTCACAGCAACATTGTTGTTATTATTTTAATTGAAAATTAAATTAAATTTAACGTAAATTGTGCAATATTTATTCTATATAAGGAAATGCATACATACAATAAGAAGATAAAAGCAAAAGAAAGCATTATTTGGCAATTCATTGGTGAAGTCGGTTCAGTGGACAAGGTCGGGTAGAATTGTCTTTGAAACCCTTCCTCTCCATTACAAGCCATCTGGTTTTAGTTATGAGATTAGAACGCCTGATGCTAAAAGCCCGATTAAAATGGTAATCAGCTGAGCAAAATTTATTTATTTCATTCTCACAGTGATACTCGTCTACAACATCTAGAGTTCTTCTAATTTTTTACTCGCGGTCGAGGTCAAGTTCGACCAGATGACTGATCAACGGAATTGCTCAGAAAATTGCCCTATGCTACTTTTTTTTACTAAAGATGTTGTGTACTCTTTAATAGAGAGGATTCCAAGGTTCATGCCTAACTGGTCCCTCAAGAGGCCGGTGTTAACATTATTAGAAACTTATTCTGAAAAGATTTTTGAATTAGTCTTGTTCTGAGTTGACCACGGCAAAGCACCAGCGTTACGAGTGATGGACGTGATGCTTAAAAGTAAATTTTTGACTCAACGTTATCTTCAGATAGGACACCATCGGGTTCCAACGTAGTCGAAATAATTTGCAAAGATGTTCTTGTGGGGTAGTGTCAACGGATTTTGGGGCTTGCACACTATGTCCTCGTTTTTTGAAGATGTATAAATAGCCACGTTGTCAGCGCATATGGCAAGTTCAACTTCCAAAAGTTTTGGTAAATCATTTATGAATATGACGAAAATGTTTTTGCTAAAGGTGAGTCCTAAGGGATACTTGCCGCAAACGATTTCAGCAAGGAAATCGAATTTTCTTGTTTTCCAGGGAAAGTTTTATTCTAAAGATATGGGAGGACTATTAGAACAATACCTGGACTAACGTCCATATTAACGATTTTGTAGACATGTCAATCATCCTCTAGCGCTCTTTAAAGGCATTAAATATGACCTAAGCCATCCAGAAGAGCTTCTTTGAAATCAAACTGTTTGTCTTTTAAATTGTTGTAGACGAATAGCTCTTCTTTCATGCTGTCCAGGAAGAGGATCTTGGTGATTTGCAATGGGGAAGAAATGAAACCGATAGAGCGATAATTTTGAGGAAAAAATGGGTCTAATATAATTGCAAAATGAAATTAATTATTACAACCAGATCATCTAACATGGCATCATAAAGTTTGAGTTAATTTCTTCGACATTTCAAGTCTTCAAAAGAGCTATCTCAGCAGAAGTCAAGGTAGTTTGGCGTTTGAATCAGGCTAGAGGAGAAATTACCTTGACAAAGATTCCCAAGGTTGTAGGGTAACTTGATGTGTAATCGTGGCACTGCAGACGTGGACGTGGAACTATTCTAGTAGAAAGTTATCATAACATGACATGTCAAATTCCGCGTGTCCACCATTTAATTGAAATAATACGGTTGTGGTTTACGGCAGAACATATAGAGAAGTGGTGTCCATCTAGTGGTATTCGATCTCCCTGTTGGTATTTCTTCTGTACATAAAATAATACTTTCTCGGAAAGAAAGAATAATACAAACTTGTATCAAAGTATCATCAGTAATCAAAGACTGGGAAATTAGAATTTGAAATGATAAACTACTGTATAATTGAAGAAGTGAAGGAAATCAATTCCAACACACAATTCAAGAAGCCCAAATATATTTGATCAGTCAACCTTGAAGACACCAAGAACTGTTACATTCCCAATGCAGGGTATACCACTGAAGTATAAAATAACAATAGCAGTTAGTTATATCAGTCACATCATTCCCTGACAGGCTGTACATGCGGAAGATGGGCTGTCTCGGTAGGCGTTTTCTTTATTAGAAATCTCCATTCTTCGAACCGTTCCGGAGATACCGGCTTCCCATGCTTCCGGATAAATTGAATTTTTTTAAATCTTTTATATTGTCACTCCGTGCGGCCGTTTAAAATTATACCACTACGATAATTTTTTTCTATGTTCAACGTTGATGGAAGGAGATATTTGATAAAACGATTATTGTCTGATTCCTTTTGAGAGGGCCCCGAGTGAGACGCTCTTGACTGCGTTTAAGTGGAGAAAAAGTGGGTAAATTGAGAGGTTCTATTCTTCCATAAGTATCAGTTTAACCCATTAGGAAAGAAAAAAATGCGTACCCGAAACTCACTGGGGATTCCCGAGGGATGGACTCTTTTATTTAGTGAAACGATATAGCTGGTGGAATAGTGAAAATTCGTTTTGTATCGAGTTGGAATTCTTAGGTGTGCGAATTTTAGTTTCTACGATAATAGTTATTGATTAATTACGTAATCACGAAAGAAATTTTTACGCTAGTAAACGTTGACGAATATCTGGGGAAGGTGACTTCGATTCCTGTGCAATTTTTGTCTTTAAGTTCATTTCTGTTTTTACAATCATGGTTTGAGAGCTTTAGCTTTAGTATGTGCCCCAAATTTTCATTTGGCGGCAAATTCGGTGGTTGCGCCGACCATTCAAACAAGCGAATCCCGTTCTTACTAAACCACTGAATAGAGCGTCTGGATTTGTGACGACATGTATTATACTATTGAAATAAATATTCTGCTTCATGTCTGTCGAATATTATCACCACTGAAACATGTAGTACCTCTTCCAACATTGAGATGTACCGTACACTGTTCATTCAACCGTAACATAGAAACACTTTTCCACTCTACAAGCGTACATGCAACCTCAAATCATGACACTGCCATCGTCATGTTTAACTGTTAAAGCGATGCAATCAGGATTAAATGTTTCTCTCGGTTTAGGGCGAACAAACTAAGCTCCGAAAGTGCCAAAAATCTCCTCGTAATTCGGTGCTATTTCATGTATACATTTTTACACATTTTGTATACCAAAGAAACAAAATATAATTGCTTAACTTATCTATTATTTCATTTATCAGACCATATAATCTTCGACCTTTGTAACAGTCCAATTCTTATACTTTCTTGCCTACAGAGAATGATTCTTCATGTGTTGCTGGCTCAGGTATGGCTTATGGCGAATTTTCCCGTTTCCTTGACACGCGGAAATTGTTGAATGATTTTGTCAGAACTTCATCCTGTATTTTGACGTAGTTTTGCTATCTTTTTCAAACAAAGTTTTTCATTCATTTAAAGCACTATGATGCAGAATGCATAGTTAATAATAGATGACGGTGAATGCTTCATCTTCAAAACTATCTTTTGAAAATCTCAATTTACCTAATTCAAATAAGTACAGTAGCAACCAATTTAAGAGAGACAAAGAATTTGTCCATTATTCCACCGTACAATATATCTGTGTAGAATTCTATTTATTTGCTAAAATTATATTACTCGAGGAAATCTTTCACAAAGCGCTACAACTTTAATGCAACCGTACATTTCGTGCGGCACTATAACGAGAAGGCCAAGAAACAAAAATAGAACGGAAAGGCATTATTCACATCCCAGCATTTCTGTTCATCAAACAAAGTTTTCTGCCTAGCTACACTTTATTCTGCGAAGAAAAGGTAACTTACTTTCCTGCAAGTTTCAATCCTTTAAAATCGGCTAACAAGAAAAGACAATTTCTTACGTACGACTTTAACTCCGTTTCGACGAACTTTACGGAACAGATCCTCGCGTGAATTGCACTTACTTTTATTGCAAGACCTCTTGTGCCAGCTAACAATCGGTCAAAAACTTCTACCTTCTAGTATAAATTATGTAATCCAGCTTGGAGTATTCTCGAACTCGTGAAACTTAAGAAATGCATGATAAATGAACAATTAAATTGTTTATTCCGTGAATGGAAACTTTCCTTTAACTATGGAAATTAATACCTTAGTTTAGATCGCATTTTATCTGTATATTTAACATAATTACAATTATACCGTTCTAGTAGCTCGTTGTTTAGGCTAGTAAATAGAATTTGGCTTGTTTTAAATTGCTGTGTTCATTGATATTATTGTTAGAAAATCTGGGTGTTAATATAATGTATTATATTTTACATTTTTTGTATTGGCTACGAAAAGAAGTTGATCTTGACAAATTAGACATTTTTAACTTTTAGCATTAGTGAATATAATAAACTTCAATTAGTTTTGTAGTACAATATTATCGCTGTCCAGTTTTCACATTTATGCAATAGTTGAAAGGATTATTAAAATGAAATTCTAGGTATCTGTTTTTTTCCTTGGGTGGCCTTCTTTCTCTAGTTTTACTGCCTCTTGGAATGCGCTTTTGGTGCTCCTTGGGTGTTAGTGATCGAATCTCTTGGAGACTTCTGTGTGGGTCTTCTGAGCAATTGGAATGCCTGAAATTGTCAACTATCTTTCTGAGAGTTTGCTTAAGTTCATGACGGTGTGGAACCTCCAGATTTTAACTGATGATCTGATGGTTTTCAAGATTTGTGCCTTCATCTACAAGCTTTGTAAATCTTTCCTCATTGTGTTAACAACAAAATCCGTTGATAGCCCTGAGGGAAGTGTGGTTCCTTCTGAAGCTACAGAAACAAACTTTACCGATAGATTCTTTAGCGCTCCATCATGAATATCATCTTTTTGTTTTTGTAAGGGATATCTTTGATGAGCAGCAAGATCTTTTTGGTTGAACCTGCATTTATCTCCTCCATCTTGTGGCCGAAAATTCTCGGTCCTGATCAGAATTGCTTCGATCGTTCTGAATGAAGTAACCAAACAGTAGTTTATAATGATTCGTATATAACTCGCTTTATTTGGTACATTGGAAGGTTGTCAAGTCTCTTGAAGTAATTGTCGTTTGCAACAGTAGCAAATGATCTTAAATGTTTTTACATATTTTTCAAAATGAATAAATGTTTTCAAACTCTGTCAAAGAAACTAAATATTATGCTTGTTGCCATATCGCTGTGTTTTAAATCCATTAAAGATGTTATCGGCACATGCGAAAAATTATATTAAACATAATAAAGTATTTAAAATTAATAAAATGCCAAAAATGCTTCAGCAAGAATATTTGGCAGGATAACATCTAACATGTTATGAATGGTAGAAAAGACTTCGATTTGTTTCATTTATTTCTTCTTACACTGGTGTCTTGCCTCAACTCACTGTCAAAGTCAATGGATATATTTCAACAGTGGATAGTTTTGTGTGGCAATGTGACATTACTTGATGAAGAACCAGAAAGAATATATAAGCCAAAACGAGTTTGTCATATCCACTTTGAAGCAGATGATATTATTGGTAAACGACTTAAGATAAATTGTATGTGATATTGTGTATTATCAAAGCTATTTTGTTTAAATCTAATTCACTGATTTTAGACCCTATAGATGTACAAAGAATGTGGTACCGTTAAGAAGGTATAAGTCTTCCACTTACTGTTACTAAGGTTTATCAAAAGCCTCCAATTAGTCTAACAACCAGAAGGGCAATGTTACAATAGATCCATGTAGGTCGCGGTAACTAAAGGCAGCAGTGCCACTGCCCACAAATCTAATCTAATCTAATCCACTTACTGTAGAATCAAATATACCATTACAACCAGAAGGAACCCCAGTGGTCATCTTCGATGCTTGAGATTTATTAACTGTAGGTACGAGGGAGCGTTTTTATATTCGCGGAATGGGGAATAAAGGGTGAAAATAAAAAAACCAAATTATTTTTCTTTTTCAATATATTCACCTGCAAGACGGATACATTTTTCACATCTTTCAATTAATTTATTTATACCCTCATAAAAAATGATTTCTCTTTATCTGCAAAATACGCCGAAACTGCCTCCTTGACTTCATCATCGGCGTAAATTTTTTACCCCGCAGCTCTTTTTTCATTTTCAGAAACAGGTAATAATCACACGGGGCCAGGTCTGGACTGTAGGGTGGTGATTCACAATTTCTAAGCCCACCTTATGCAGGGCAGCTAACGCAACGCGGCTCTTGTGGACGGGCGCGTTGTCGTGCAAAAGCAGCACACCTTTCGTCAATTTTCCCCGTCTTTTCTCTTTAATGGCTTCTTTTAGTCGCTCTAATATTGAAGCGTAATATTCTCCGGTTATAGAAACACCTTTATATTTATAATCAATCAACAATATTCCTTCCGAGTCTCAAAATACCGTTGCCATGAGTTTTCCAGCTGATTGTGACACTTTAAATTTCTTGGGAGGTGCTGTGCCCTTTTTATGCCACTGCATGGAGTCTTGTTTGGACTCAGGTTCATAATGATGAACCCAAGTTTCGTCTCCAGTAACAATTCGACTCAATACACCATCCTTGTCTTCATTACAGAGGTCCAAAAATGCACGCGAACACTCTACGCGCTGTTGTTTTTGCGGTGGTGTAAGCATTCTCGGCACCCATCTTGCGCTGACCTTAGACATGCCGAGATGATCGTGTAGGATTTTAAAAATTGTTGTATCGGATACTCCAACCATTTCTACGAGTTGTTTCTTCTTTAGTCGAGCATCTTCGAGTACAATGTTTTCATCTTTTTGGATAAGTGCTGGCGTGGTCACCTCAATGGTCCTGCCCGGCCTCGGGTCGTCTTCAAGGGATTCCCTTCCTTGTTTAAATAAACTATGCCACTTGTACACCATGGTTTTTCCTGGACAAGAGTCGCCGTAAACCAATGACATCTCATTCATTATGGTCGCGACTGATTTTCCTTGCCTGGTAAGGAACTTTATAACGGCACGATATTCGATTTTTTCCATATTTCACTTTTCACTCCTGATTATGTTACTTGGTTGACGATAGCTCAAAGACTAACTGTCTAATAACAATGAAACTTCGTATTTATACTAATTATGAGTCGCTGCACAGGCCACGCCCCCAATGCGCCTAATCGAATATAAAAACGCCCCCTACAACCCGCTCATTCAGTTAATAATAATGAATATCCTTTGGAGAAAATTTCTAAAAAAAACGCTTGTCCAATTATATAAAACAGTTAATAATATTTTGTTGGAAAGATTCCAACAAATTATATTTTGATTTTAGAAACTAGACATTATTTTAGAAAACAGAAAATACATTTATTCTTTATTCTTATTCTTTGTTGCCAAAGTGCTATGAAAAAATTGAAAATATTGTATTATGTATGTACATTTACCTTATATGTGCCACTATGAATGACATTTGTATTATTTGTTTTTCTTTTCGATATATGTGAATGTCATCTTTGACAGTTGTGAAGTCAAAACCGTCACTTGTCCTATTTTTATGTGAAGCCAACTGTACATGTATGTTACAAAAATGGCCGCACACCTTGTGTATTTGTACGTACTCTAATAGGACAGAATAATATACCATTTCACTTCACGTAGTCAATATTTTATGTAAACGAGCAGTTAGAAGATCGTGCTGTCTAGTAAATCACTCTGGCAGTGCTCGAGAACCACTAAAATAAAGGACTAGTGAGGAAAATATATTGTTATTGGCCACAATAGAAGCAATTCAAAGAGTTCGCGTAGGTGCGAGGCCTATACACCTTTACAATACTTCAAGTTTGCGCAGCTGTTATTTATATATTCAGCAACTAGCACAATTCACTCCTTTATACATACGTTCAATTACCATTTTAAAAGACTAAATTGCGGTATTTCTACGAATATAAACTCTGGCATTTCATAAAATCAGAGAGAACAGCAGCTTCAAACGTGTAATGATATTATTAACTGAAATATCTATACATATATGTAGTTCTATTACAGCTCGGCTCCATTATCAATTAAAGTCATTTACATTCTGAGAGGAGGCAGAACTTCAGAACGTGCTCATTAGCTTAAAACGTTTAATCTGAGAGCAACAAGCCCATTAGATGGATTAGTATATAATATAATGCTCGTCTCCAGTGGAATCTTCTAATTTTGGAATACTTCTTAAGGGTCAGATTTACGTAACGGTAAAGACAAGCCACAAATGAGGATTTGTAACGTCTTGATTTATTACTTTAATAAAGAAGGTACACGAGTTATATCAACGTTTCTGTGGTATCGTTCTACGAACTTAAAACTTAACTAGATTTAACTTTCATAGCTGCAATTCCATTATTGCTAGATTTTAGAATTCGTTCATGTATGACTAATCAGCAATATGTTATATAACGTAGTAAGTTCGTAATAACTCACTGGACTAAATAAAGTATCGATTTCAACGCTGAACCAATAACAATTCATATAGCGCAAATAATGAACAATGTTTCGCTCTTTTTGAGAGGGATAGAGAATAGATATGTGGTGACAAATAAACTAAAGAAGAATTTCATGGAAACGAACTGTTCGAGCTGTCGGGGGTTGTTCAAAAGGAGCATCTGATCGGCGCCTCCACCATAATTATGATAATAAGTGATTATTAATATTGTTCGCACTAGCTTGTTGGTTTTTCCATAATCCACTCCCAAGGCTAGGTAACATATTGGCGAAGGCAAATACTAGCAAAAGTGTTGACGGTTTCTATGTTGATTCGCCAGGATTATCCTACGACATTTATTCTGCACCCTTTGAAGCTTTATCCAATGTGTTTTGGTAGCCACCTAGCCGTGTTCGGAATGAGCATCGGCTTGAGTATACATTTAAATACTCTGATCTTTAGATCTAGTCTCGTGTTTTTATTGATCAATATTGCATAGAGCCATCCCAGAGTGGGTAGGGTCTTCTTAATATTTTGATTAACAGTTTTCCTGTGGGTGACTCTAGTGTCGATGAGGAATGGTTAGTGAGGATCTTGATCTTAGGTTGGTTCTATGATTCTTGTCGTGACCAGGATAAATTCCAATTTGTTTTCGTTGAGGGTGAGCCTCCAGGAGGAAAAATAGTACTCGATATGTTGGTGGTGATGATTTATTTTTTGGACTGCTAAATAAGACAATAGTCTACGCAAAATCAGGTTTTAGTGCTAAGATGTGTGAGAAGATCTAGGAAATCTATCTAGAAAAGGACAGGTCTGAGGCAGGATCCCTGGAGCACATCTGCGAATGCTTTCCTTGGTAGGGACGTACCGTCGCCAATATTAGATTAAAGAGTTCAGTTACGTAGATAACTCTCAACCAGGTCACAGATAGCTATGGGGAAGTGGAGCCTAAATGTACTACAGAAATACAAAGTGACTTTAAAACTTTCCAATGATGATTTACAGAGTACCTCAATCTAAATCTAGACTATTCCTAGCAGAAAGAAAAGAAAGAACAACATTGCAGTAAATAAGGGAATTCCGCAAGGTAGCATATTAGGACCTCTATTATTCTACCTCTCGCTCTGCATGGAAAATTTCTCTTAAAATGATCAGTTGGGTGCACGATAATTAAATGCAAATAATACTAAATTAGAAACCACATACTAGCAATGTCAAGTGGGTTGAATCTCTGCCGTTTCACTTACATTTAGGGATCATATCAATGGCTTATACACAACAGTTTGTAGAGGAGAGTGGCTATAATATTCTGTAATTTTGAAGGAATAAAAATAAATATATTATGAATTTATTTACATAATTTTTTGAGGATAAAAAAACGATTTATGGAAATCGATGTTTTCCACCGAGTTGTTTTGGCGAGTGATTATATCGTATAATGAGCCAAATTAGCCAATTACGGCTTTAGCTTAATTTGCACTTATTTAGTAGCGAACTAAAAGGAAGCTCTATCGATCACGATGTAAATAAAAATAATAAAATTGCATAAACCTGCAGTGTAAAGCAAACGACTATTGATTTATCGTTTATTTTAGTTCATCGTTTAAAATAGAATTATAAAATAAACTCCGGACATATTCTACGCGTATCTTTTTATGAAAAAAACTTTGTTATTAAATATTCGATAAAAGCGTCAGCCGTAACGTTACACTCGAACTCCTTTCTCCATTTTATGGCACAATAATCCGTAACCAATACATCGTTGGCCGGCTGGCCTTTTTTCGTCTCCGTTCGAAGAACGCTACAGAAGCACGTTCCCATCTCTTTTCCCGTTTTCAGCCGCGGTCTCCTGTTGGTCCAATCGATGGAACAGGAAACGTGTCAATTTTTTATAACTCCCTTTAAATTGAATTTATATTTGTGGACCCTAGAAATTCGTCTACTTTTTTCCGTTATAGTTTGACGTCCGGTGTAATTCTGTTTGGGAAAAATTATCGCTTGAAAAATGATAAGCGTCTCCCTTCTTGAAAAGAAGTGTGTGCTTACGGATAGATATATGTATCCTATAGAAATTGATATTCGGTTTTCACGGTCGAAGAACTTTCAATAGCTTTATTGTTTTCGATTCAGTTGGATAAGTGAAAGGTCGTGCTGAGTGATCTATAAATATTTGTGAATACGTATCTTGCATTATTAGTGTAGTTGCAAGTTTCGTTCCTTACAAATAAATTTATTTTCGTTTTCAATCAAATTTTCATGATTTTAAAATAAGTAATAATAGAAATGTTAAAAATCCGTAGCTGTAGGAAAAGATATAGGTTTGAGTTAATTAAGCCTTATCGGTAATTTACCTGTTCTTATTAAAATTACTAGGTATTTAGTTGTGGTGTGCCAACTAAAAAGTCACATTTCTTAGATTGTTTAGTGTGAAACCAAACTCTCCGAGGATATATTAAGTTGCACCAACTCTTTCTCTTAATTCATAGCAAAATTAATTTATGACATCCTAGCCCTTTCTTTGCCCAAATTGCCGTACATTCTATACAGTCACACTATGACTCATCAGTCGCTAGCGGAGACGTTGTATAAGGGACGCCCTCGTAAGCTGTAGGTCAAAATCAGCTTACCTGTTTTTGATCTGGTTCTGAAAACAGCTTACCTGGTTTTGGTCTAGTTCTGAAATCAGCTTAAAAAGGAGGCTCTTATATAGCGTGTCCGTTGACGACTGGTGAGTCACAGCGTGGTCGTATATAGTGTCCGGCTTATACAGCATGTCCATGTCGAATGGGTAGTACCGTATGCACACAGTTTATCTACTCATGTGGACTAGTATCTCTACCAGAATAAAACTTTAGATTTTTGTATAAAGCTTAGAGTTTAATTCTATATTTGTGAATCTCTCCAGGAATATATTTCCGTAAAGATGAACTCTTTTAAAGAGGATCATAGTTTCTTTATGCAACATGCAAATATTGGTCGCACGAGAATAGAGCTTTTTGAAATCTCGATAATAAATGATTTTTTGAATTAGTCATGAAGATCATATGATCTAAATTTTTATTAGTTGCAAAATATAGCAGCTTCCTACTGTAGTAATCCTTCGCTGTTGTCTTGGTATCTAATATCATCCATGATAACGTGCCTGCCAGTTTTATATTTATTGTATCTGGAGTTTAAATAGAAGTCACGGTTTACAAGCTTAATACCTTGTATTCTTAATCGTATTAAATACTTGTCCCTGTAGCAACTACAGCAGCTAGTGCACGTTTAAACTTGTCTGAGAGTAAGCTGAGTTGTTTGTAGAGCTCACTTAACTACACAGTGTTTAGTTAAGTGGCACATCCACTCTGCATCAGGTAAGTAGAAAATGTCTATATAAACAGGTCAGATATGTATTGTTATGTGTGTGGTTGTTTTGTTCCCTCTAGGTATGAGCAAAATAAACGTGGGTAACTAGGATCAATCATGATTAGAGTTTCTGATTTCTCGACGTTTTGGATTTCTCGAGTTACGAGAATTCTCGACCGAAATTTCTCGACAATTCTCGAGTTGTCGAGAAAGTTTTTTAAAAACACTTTTGCTTAGATCAGTCCTGCCTTGTTTTTATTTAAATAAACTAAAGCAATGTTTCCTTGAAACTTCCTTGAAACTCACAATAAAACTTGAACTTCTTTTTTAAACATATTTGTTTTCTATTTAGTAAAGTAACAATAATTTAAACAAATAGTCCATGAGATCAAAGCTGACTCGTTATTTAGATGATTAGAAGAACGTGTAATCTACTAACAAAGAAAAATAAAATAAATTAGGTTGACCAAGGAAAAACTGTAACCGCTTAGGTGCCTCGATATCTAAATACCTATACGCAAGCTTTTTCTTTAATGTAGTATGCTTTTAAAAATATGATAGCATTAATAGCTTTATCGGAAAGTCTGTTCCTTAGCTTGGTAACAACGTATCTCGATAAGGAGATCACCCGTTCATTCTCCGTCGAAGTTGACTTTACAGTCATGACAGCTTTATACAAATTTTCGAGATTAGGCGTTCGTTTTCCAGTGGATTCAAATAGCTGAAATTCCTTTTTTATTAGGTTTCTGGTTAAATAACTTTCATTAATACTGTCAGTGCCAGCAGTAACTGATGTGGAGATAGCGGTTTTTAGTTGCCACTCAAAACTTGCAGTGGTTGGTTCGGGTTCTTTATCTTTAGTGAGGATTTGAAAGTCATTTTCGGCTTCGGCTGAATTTGTGCAGTTATTGTTATTAGGAAATAATCTGTTATACAGTTAAACAGATAAATTTGATCAAAGTTGTTTTGCTGCAGTTAGGCCTATTTCTGTAATTGTTGTATGCCATAGGGTTGGGAAGGTAACTGACTAAAGAAATTAAGTTTACATTTCGCCTATCATTAATCTTATTCCTGAGACGATTAAAAAAATTGTGGCTAGATCGTTTTCCATCGACAGTAATATATTAATCAGCACATGTATTACTGCCTCCGACGTCAAAAGCGTAGCATCTTGTCTTGATAAAGCTTCAACAGATAACTTAATTGGATGTAAGATACCTAACAAAGACTCAAGAACAGAGAGAGAAAGACATATTTAAATCAATCAATGACTTTTTGATTGCGTTTTTGAGTTTTAAGAATCGTTCAATCATCTGCATTGTGGAATTCCATCTTGTACGTACATCTAATAACAAATTCAACTCGTGGCCAAACTCTTCTTTTGCGTATTTCTGCAGCGTGATGTTTTTTAGAAATAACTTCACCAAGGACCGTGTTTCTTTTAAAACCTTGTTAATATTTTGATTGTATTGCACATTGGTTGTGGAGTCAGATTCTGATTCACAGTCACCAGATCACTATCACTTTCTTCATCAGAAATGCTTCGTCCTGAAGTTTGATTCGTTATCAGACAACGTCCTCAACATTACTACAATCTCTGGTTTCGCTGTTATTGCAAAAAATGGCTAAAACACACAAATGAATAGCGTGATTTAGGCAATTGATCGATTTCTCGAGTTCTCGACACATTTTTTCTCGTCTCAAGGTAAGCCAATTTTCTCGAGAATTCTCGCCTCGAGAGTTGTCGACCAGAAACCCTAATCATGATCATAGCATAAAGCATACTATACACTTGTCGAACATTTTAAAAAGCGCAAAGCAAGACCAAGTACCTATCTGCTATTTAGTATTATTGGTGTGGTGGCAACTAATAAGCCATGCCGAATTTTACTTTTGTGTATGTTATTTTAAAGACTACAATTAAAAAATAGACATTAAATATCCTAAACTATTTGGCTACTCGTATATGACCACATAGAACCGATTTTCAGCAAATTGGTTCCATGTGGAACTGTAAAAACTCCACCAAAACCTTGAGAATTTACATCCACCAGTGATGTCAAACGAAAAATAATTTAATGCCTCGACAATTCACTCAATCCAAACTAAACGATTTAGTAAGAGATGTCGGTCTTTCAGAGTTTGCTGTTGACACTCTGGAATCTATATTTATGAATTGTTTTAAAGAAAATTGAATATTAAAACCACGAACCTGGATTATGTGGAAATTTAAAAGCGTTGTGTGTATATTGTTTAGATGTCGGTACGCTTATTTATGAATGGAATAGCAAACCTAGAACTCTGCGCTGGACAAAGCAGTGGATTCTGCGACACAATATACCGTGGTCAAAAATATTGAGCCAAATTTATAGTGAAGCTGGAAGCTTTTTCCGCTATTGCATATGGAGTGGTATAATGAAATGAATAAAGCATTTATCTGACGAAAAGCTTAAGGTGAGTATCTTCAACGGTCTCCAAATTTGAAAATTGGGTTTGGATAATTAGTTTAAAACTACTATCTAATCTTTCTATAAAATCAAAAATTGTAGGATTATGAGGAAGTTGTTCAAAACATGCTGCAAAAGTTTCGCAAATTAGTTTGCAATATCAACAACACCAAAATTTACTTTTTTTTCCCGAAGACAAATAGACAAATAAATGAATAATAAGCTGACGGGTTTCAGATGGACATAAAAGAAATGATGGTAGATTACAAACATGACAGCCGACTACCTTTTTATGTTTAAAAAGATCATCCCTGGATCTATGTATGAAATCGGATTATAAATAGTCTGTTGAAATAAACAAACAAGAGTCTTATTAATGAAGGTTCCAAAATTGCAATTGCATCTTTTAATATATTCTATAGTGGACAAATATATTTGGATATTTTTGATAAAATAAATTTTGCTTATTGATATAAAACATTTCGTAAACGATAACATTTAGCTTAAGTTCTCTGGTATAATTTTTACAGTGATATTGATTGGCACTCATTAAACTGTCGTTAAACGTTCACGATAACAGTCAAAGATTAATAGGCGCGTTCAATTTAAATTTTCCGCGCTGCTTAATTTAAAGGAGCGATATAATTCACTTCTAAATTCAGGATATTTATTAAATGAGCTTTTGATGGTTATTTACATTAACCCTTCGAAAACTACGGCTTACCCTTTTACATTCTTGATTATATTATAAGAATTTTCCACGATAAATTTATTATACATACGATATCTTCTGAACTTTATAAAAAAATACAGGTCTATGTAATTTTCATAATAATAAGTCGTCCTTTTCTTGTTCTTCAGGCTTGAGAAGCTTGACGTATTCATTTACGATTCAGTTTTGAAAGGGCTGCGAAGGAAAAATAAATAAAGTTTGAAATTCTATTACAATTTCCATTGCTTTACAAATTGTGTACTAACTGCGATCTGGGATAAATAATACTGTTGATGTGTCTCACATTTACTGTTATGCTTGTCATATTCATAACTTTATTTTATTTATGTTAATATGAAATAGTTCCCATATTATGTATTTACGTCGATATTTACTTAACATATTAAATAGTTATTTTGTATTGCAATTATTTCTATACTTTACATATCAACGATTACATAATTTGGCCCCTAACGTGATTTACTTTGATATCTCATGTTACAATGATTCGTTAACAAAAATAAAAATCGTTATAGAGTTTCTTGAGTAAGCGATAAAGAGCAGTTAATATTAACATTACCACATGTGATATATGTACCTACAATCGTTTTTTTTATCTTCTACTTCATTAAATATAACCTATACCACCTTAATTAACACCACAGTAATGTCTTTTGGTATCGCCATTATAAATTACGTCTGCTACATTTTTGTTGCGTTCCCGGAAGGTTCCGGAATTTAACTAGGGAGGGATGCCCGACTTCCGAACCGTGCACCAACGTCGGCGTCGGCAACCCCCTCCCCCCGCTACACATGCTTATCGGTGCTCGCGGTATAGGAGCGCTAATTAATTTAAATTCTTGACAATTATCGAGGCCATTTATTATGCGATTGTCAAAGGGAGACATCGAATTACGTTTGTTCTTGTAAAAAGGTAATCCAGACCTCGGTTGCTTAATTCGTTTCGAGCTCAATTTGAGTCTGGGAACTGTTTAATTAAGCTGCGGTAACGGACGGGCTTCGCCGAAACGTTTCTGTCGTGGTTGGTGACGTTTACTTGGAGAACTAATTGCGCGATATTCGATATTTAGCAATGGTTGTCTACGATTTTAGTGCTGTTATTGTTGTTTCTGACGTTGATAGTACAAATGATTTCAAAAAGGTTTACGTACTAGGTTGGCAATTAATTATATATATTGTCAGGTTTTATTCTCTGATATCTTTCTATCTGTAGGTCAATAGAACAAGAATCAACTGAAATTCAATTTATTTCAGGAGACGATAATTACGATTTCGTAAAATTACTTTATCTGTGGAATAAATTGACATTTAATTTGGTGTCAAGTCAAAGAATAAAGAATTCGGCCTTTATATTCATTTTTTAGACTATATGGATAATAACCAATAGATATAAAATAATTATCATAATCAATTCCTGTAATTCCTTTCCCACTCTATGATATACCGATATATATCCAAGAATTCTACTTCCAAATATGAAAAATGAATAAGATAATTATATTACTCAGGAGATTATAATTATAATTATAATTCTACTACATCCATGTATTACAACTAGTGATGGGAGTATTCGAATGCATAACGGCAAAGGTCTTGATTCCGGACAGTTCTCGCGACCACTCGAGAACTTATGAAAGTTCTCGTACTCAGATGCGCCGAGTCTTGAATTCAAATGAAAGTATTCGAATATATATGTTCTCGGATGTCAGTTTTCGGTTCTTATTACCTGAGTTATATGACGAAGTAAAGATAAAAGTTAAGTTAATACTAAATGAAATACAACATACTTGCGTTACAACAAATTTATGGTCATCAGATAGCAAGAAATCATACATAACAGTTACAAGTCATTTTGTTTGTGAAAATGAATTGTGGTCGCAAGATTTGGCAACAAAAGAGGTACCTAATAGTCATACTGGAAGAAATGTAGGATCCGCTCTTTCATCTATTTTTAGTGAATGGAATATTCTAAATAAAATCGTTGTTGTGGTATCCGACAACGGCGCTAATGTTAAAAAAAACCATAAGAAAAGAACACGCTGATAAGAAACATCATCCATGTGTAGCTCATGCTCTGAATTTGTGTGTAAGCGAGGCAATTACTAAAACTGAACTTTTCAAAGAACTTTTAAACAAATGTCGTAACTTAGGTTAGGTTAGGTTAGGAATGGGGTGGCATGCGAGCCTGTTTCACCGCGACCTTTACAGGTCTATTGTGATCCCCTTTACCTTAGAGAACGCTCTCGAATTTTGCCTTCTTAATCAGACATATCATCGGCTCTTTTATGTAGCCGTTGGCTGTGGGGTTCTCTACCCCATTACTAGAAACCTTGTCCTCGAAAGGCCGTCACAGTGGCACAAAACATGAACTGGGGTTTCTTCTTCTTCCTCTTGACAAAATCTGCAGAGAGCATTTTCTGCCAGGCCTATTCAGTCTGCAATGACCGGTCATCAGACTTACTATCATTTTGACAGTCTTCCCGTCTTTACTCAGTAGGTCTTCAGTAAACTTAGGCCACTGTTCCCTTAGGAACTCCTTAGCCTGTCTTTGTCCTGGTGATCTTTCCCACCATTCCTTGAACTTGTTATGTGACCATTCGTAGATGGACGTCTTAATTTGTGATTTGGTAATGCCGAAGGAAGGAGCCGCTCCTATGAAACGCCTTGACGAACCTCGTCTGGTCAGCTCATCTGCCGCCTCATTTCCCTTCACTCCCGTGTGACTGGGGACCCAGGCCAAAGTTATTTTCCTTACGGTGCCCAACTCATTTAGGGCTCTTACCCAGTCCCAAACCAGCTTTATGTCAGCACTTGCGGAACTAATCGCTTTAAGTGCTGCTTGACTGTCAGAGTAAATAGCGACGCTTTTTCCTGGTTCGGTCCATCTATCTAGTTCTCTGACACAGTCGTGAATCGCAGCAACCTCAGCCTGGAAAATCGTCGAATCCTTGTTGAAGCTCAATGAAAGGGTTTTGAACGGCTTCTTTCTATAAATGCCAGCTCCTGCGCCGTGGTCCGTTTTAGAGCCGTCGGTATACCAGCTTGAGTCCGCTCTTACTGGGGGACTGTATTCCCCAGCCCTTCTTATCTGGTATTATAACCTGATATTTTCTATCTAGGTTAAATTTCTGAACTATGGCGTCGCTTGGCGTTTCCGTTAGGGGCGCCGCCTTGAGTTTCTCCAGTAGTTTTTGATGTTCGGCACCGTGCGATTTATTTATCGGTGGCTGTCTGTGCGCGAGTCTGTAAGCTGCAGATCTAGCGCTTCCTTGTGTAAAGATTTGTAGCGGTGGCAGGTTTAGAATGAGTTCCATTGCGGCTGTGGGGCTCGATCTCCTTGCCTCTGTGGCGCACAGACAGGCTAGTCTTTGTACGCCACCCAGCATTCTGGCCGCCCCCGCCTGTCGCACCTTTGTCCACGATGCTATAACTCCGTATGATATCATGGGTCTGATTAACCTGGTATATAGCCACAGAGTCATTTTGGGGCTAAAGCCCCAGTTTTTTTCACATAACCTCCTGCACCTGCCCAAGGCTATAGTGGCTTTGTTGGTTATTTTTTGGATATGAGTATTCCACGTGAGCCTTTGATCAAACCATACCCCTACGTATTTCGTCTCTTTGATCTGTGGTATTCTTTCCCCACCTATTACTAGTGGTTGCAGACCCTCTAACGATCTTTTTCTTGTGAACGTGACAACTTGTATTTTCTGAGCATTGACTACTAGTCGCTCTTGTTTACACCAGCTGTCAACCGTGTTTAGAGCTCTTTGCATCTGTTCCATCAGAACTTTTGGAAATCGCCCTCTAACGACTATTGTTAAGTCGTCAGCATATCCCAGGCAATAAAAGCCCTTTCTGGTCAGTTTTCGGATTAGGTCGTCAACGAGAGCGGCCCACAGAAGAGGAGATAAAACTCCACCCTGCGGGCAGCCTCCTCCCGCCTCCGCTTCAATGGTAGCCTCGCCTGTGGATGTAATTATCCTCCTTTCCAGGCTGACTCTTATCCACTGCAGAGGCTTCGGCGCAACTCCTTTTCTCCTTGAAGCCTCGATAATTGAGTTTGTGGTGGCATTGTTAAATGCCTCCCCCCTAAATGTCGTAACTTAGTAGGACATTTTAAACACAGTGTTGTTGCTACAACACTACTGAACAACAGATGGACCTTCTTGTTCGAAAATTGAAGCAAGTCGTACCGACCAGGTGGAATTTGCGAGAACTGAAAGATCAATTATTAGTCGCGTTAACGAATCTACCCAATGCACTTGCAAATTTAGATGCATCACAGTGGAAGATAATATTAGAGTGCATTCTGATTTTAAAAGTCGCAGAATTAGTGACTGTATAATTATCAGGAGATAAGTACCCCAGACTTTCACTGATAATTGCACTTATCAACGCAATGATCTATAAAATGGAATTGGAAATACCACAGCCAGTCAATGACTAAAAAAGCATCTATTACGCGCGGTAAATCGTCGATTAGGCTCATTTGAAACAAAAGCAGCATATTTACATCCACTCCTAAAGACATTGGCATTCAGTGTTCAGGAACATGTTGAAAACGCTCAGAGGTTGATCACGGAAGAAAATCTTGAGATAATGCGTGATAATCAAGACGTTGAAAACTTAGCAGAGACTTCTACGATTCCAGACGCTTCTGTAGGACATTCGCTATGGTCTCATTTTGATGCTAAAGTAACACACTTGCCGAAAACTACTTTTACAGCGCTACTTAGAAATCCCAAATCTTACACGCAAAGAAAATCCATTAGCTTTTCGGAAATTGCATCGCACAAAGTTTCCCCAATTATACGAACTTTATTCAAAATAACTGTCAATTTCTGCAACATCGGCGCTCTCAGAAAGAGTCACAAGAGAGGAACCGTTTATCAGCGAAACATCTGGACGAAATAATTTTTCTCAATAGTCACTTTTATTGTCCTTTTTTATTTTATTTTAGAAATGGGTTAAAGATAACTTTTCATTTTCATGATTTTTTTTATTTCATATTAAAAAAAAATCTGATTAACATTTCAAGTTGTACATATGAATACAATAGTGTTTGAGAACCGATAACTGACATGCGAGAATATGTATTCGAATACTTTCAACAGTTCGGAATCGAGAACTTTTGCGATAATTCGAATACTCTCATCTTACTAAAGTTCTCGAAACCAATGTAGAATCATTTGCCGTCGGTATTCGAGTACTCAAGTATTCGAATGAATGTCTCGATTCTTAAAATTTCTCGATTGTAAAGTATTCGATTCTTAAACGTGTTCGATTCTGCTCATCACTAATTACAACCTATTCGAGACCCACAACCTCTTTGCTTCATTATATCATCAATGCCAATATTCCCACCCAACCATACCTTCGCGAATATTCAGACCAAACTGTCGATGACGATGATCGATCGTAAGAATCAGAGACAGAGATATCTCGAGGAAGATTAATATCGCGTAATACTGCCAAGCAGGCTGTCCTATGGGGGTGTCATTGGACCTTCCATAGTTGAAATTGTGATAAACAATGTCTCACACTTTGTCCAAACACAAATTACTTTTATTTTGCAGTTTATTTATTAATTCGTTGATGATCTAATGTTAACCCTTCACGAAAAAGAAATACAAAATGTTTTAAACAATTTTAATTTTTCAACAATCATCTTAAATTTACTGCAGAGACCAAAAGTAATGGGACTATATGTTTTTTGAATAGAGGTCCTAACAGTGTCATAACACTTGATTGGTATTGCAAATCTACTAATTCTGGAAGATATCTACATTTTAGGCAAAACCATCTATTAAAATACAGAATAATTTAATTCTTTGTCTCGAACATAGAATTTTGAACATATTACACTAAAACTTTCACCTCAACAATTTAAACTGATTAAAAAATTTTCTCAAAACCAATTCTTATCCTGTTTTACAATACTGAGATTATCACAATGCAAAATCCATAGAATATTAATGCCGCCGTTCTTGGTCCTCCCAACAATGTAACCTGCAATAATTTATTGTAACTTTTGAACATTCAAATAATTTTGTTTTGCGCCTGCATGGGTGGGTCAACCCTCAAAGGCAGCTCTATTAAAAAGGCCTATTGTGCTTCCATACCTTTTTAGTCCTCTCAACCAGATTGCATCCCGACTAATCGATTGACCCGCCTCTTCATGTTCGCTGCTGGGCAGTTGGCAAGGAGATGGACTTCCTCTGTACTTTCGCAGTTTCTGCACAAGAGAGAGTTTACTAAGCCCATGCTATGCACGTGTTTATTCAGTGTATAGTGGCCGATTAAGATCCCTGCTAGTAACTTCAGCCTGTTTCTGCTCATAAAGTCTAGCTTGCGGAGTCTTTCCTCATTTTGACGAATTTCTAGTGTTTTATAGTGTTTCACGCCAATAAGTTTATTCCAGTAGGAGTAGTTCCTACCAACGAGTTCAGATCTGACAAAAGTTTTAATGCTACCACACATCGGTTTTGGCATTGTGGATGGGAGTTCGTTAGCACTTTTTGCTAACTTGTCAGCTATTTCGTTGCCTTTGATTCCTGAGTGGGTTGGCATCCATCTCAGCGTAATACTGTGATGTTCTGGCAGTTTTTGTAGCTTCATATGGGACTGCAGTACAACCTCGGAGTCAAACATCACAGACTGTAGTGCTCTAACGGCAGCTTGGCTGTCAGAATTTCTACCAATCCATTTTCCTACGGCCAGATTAAAATGCCATCTACGCAGATGGATGGCGATTATTTCAGCCTAGGGAGTCTTCCAAGCTGATGGCTCCATTCGGCATTTTAGAAGCATTCAGAAAGATCCTCGTCTCGATTTGCGAACGAAGGCTTTTGCAGTTTCACTGTTGGAGATGACTATATTGTATCTCCCCACATAATTTATTATAACTGTGCTTCATTCAAAGCTTCTTAAATCTGAGCACATTTTATTTAGTCGCCTTGGTCTGTTTTTCAGCATTTGCTCATTCTAATTTGTTATCTTACTTTCTGGACTTTCCTCTTTTTGTTTTAAATTGCGTCTTCTTACATAATTGTTTTGTTAATTTTGAATTTTTATGTATTCTGCCTATCTCCCACTTTGAAACCCTTATATTTATAACAATCAATTTGCAAATATAGTTTGTTTCTTTAGAAGCCATGTCAGTAATTGATTAACCACAACTGCTTCGTTTGTTATGTCACCTGTCAAAAAATGCTTAAACATTAAAGTCGACTTCACATCTAGTAATTACATTGCAAACAAAGTCATCGTGTTTGCACTATGCTACACGTAGAATTTGACGCAACCAATCACCATAAACCACCTCGCTTTAGCACACAGGTAGCATAAACTAGGTCAAATCTTCATTGAAGTATGTCCTCGTCGAAAGTGTATATTAATCCAGGACTTTTACTAGGATTGCGATTACTTGCTGTTCAATATTACTCGTAAGTGTTCCCCTTACCATATTCACAAATTACAGAAGTAGGTGTTGCGCCAATCACCTTAGATTGAGGCTTGTCACTGACAGGCCCTAACCTGTTATCGCTACACATCCAACGTTATACCTACTTCATATATTAGGACATGTTCGTTAGTGTCTACTATACCTCGTTAATCAATAATCATGCATATACACAACTGCAGGCACACGTGGACGCCATGCCGCCCGATTGTATTATTAAGTTGGAGTGATTAAACTATCATCTTATTTGATTGAATGTGGGACGTACACAGCGTTAATGGATTAATATCCTTGATGTTACCGTTGCGGTACAATATCGATCTTGTTGTGGCGCAATTGTTGGAACTAATTCAACTAATTATTGTGTGAAACACTTTTTAAATATTAAAGAGGCTTTTTACCGTGTTAATGGAACAGCAAAATAAAACTTATTTTAATATTAAACATGCAAACAGTTTTTTATAATATATTAGCAATTGTATGTACAGAATAGTACCTAATCTGGTCATCTGTCAAAATGTCACTTTTTCATTTATTGTTGCGGTAATATGTAGAGCCTAGATTTTTGAAAGCGATAACATTGTTATAATTGCAGCATTGTGTGTTGGATCAAGATTGGATCCATTAGATTAGTTGTAATATTTTCATATGCTTTTTAAAAATGCTTTCTTAGCAAACAAAATATTAGGATTTATTTTGCACTGCAATTATTTTCGAACCAAACCCGGAGTGTATTTAGGTTCCGGTGATTCAGATTTCACATTATTTACTTTTTTCTAATTAATATCAGCAATGTCGGCCTCTTGAGGAACAATTACCATATCATCCCCTCTGTAGGTCGGTGGATATATGTGGATCGTTCCAGTGCTCTCAACCATGTTAAACGATAACAGACACACACATAGATATATATTTTGGTCTGGATAATGGCGGCAGTCGTGTAATGTTGTTTCTGCTAATCGTCCCTTCTATTGCTCCTACGTAGTTCGCGTATTCCGCAATCTGCTCTAATTGAATGTACCTAATGCAGCAAAACTCCATTGCCCCATCCATTGTCTTTCTATCTCCCTCTCTCTCTCTCTCACTCTTCACACTCCCATTTTGCGATTCCCCTTTACTTTATTTAACAACAATATTTACCAAGCGTTTTAGTGCACGAGCCCCTCTATTACGAACGATGCAGGAGTTCGATGGCTTATTGTAACACTCTGATGATTTAGGCTTGCGTGTATAGAGAAATGCAAATTCAGCGAGAAGTCCTAAACGACGCAATGTGTTAGGTGACGTGTTTAAATGCAAAACAATACTGTCAAGTTATATGACATAACTGTACTGAAGTTTAATTGAAATGGACTCATTGCGTATGGTTATTATTATGAGATGTTATCTAAAGTCAATTGGTAATGTTTGATATTTTGAATGAGGCCTATCAGTATTTCATCGAAAAATCTGCCACTTACACCACTAAACATTGAGGATAACTTTTAAACTATTATGAGGAAGGGATACATACAATGGTGTAAGATTGTCTTTAGGGACAAATCTAGATTCTGTTTAGCAGTTCAGTCAGCTTCAATTCTCTATTGACAAGTCTAGTTATAAAATTGCTGAACGGCGCCATTAAGCGTGGAAGCATGTCTACTAGAGTAGCTATCAGAGACGCAATAATAGTCCAGAATTATTTAGGAGGGATTGTTAAATCACATGTAATTTTTATTTGCAATCGTCTACCTTGTCAAGCGTTGATATTAAACTCAAACATTACTACGTTACCAGCAAGTTACCCACTTGCAGTGGTTCGTGTTCTTGATGAGTCAGATGTACTTCGAATAATTACTTCTCTTAAGTCACGGTGTGTTGGAGTGGATGACCTTGGCATTGATGCCATAAGGTTGTGTATTCCTTTTCTTATACTTATTATAACTCATATAATTAATTTTTGTCTTACTAAATCGGTCTTTCCTAATGTCTGGAAAAAGCAATTGCAGTTCCTATTCCTAAAATTAATTCCCCTGTTACTCTAAGAGATATCCGTCCCATCACCATATTACCAAACACTGTCCAAGGTTTTAGAAAAAATAATGGATGATCAACTTAGAAAATTCTTGTTAAAAGAGAATATATTTCCAGCGAAACAATCTGGTTTCAGGCCTCAGCATAGTTGTACTACTGTATTCTTGGATATCACCGATGATATTTTAAGAGCTCTTGATAACGGAAAAATTACTTTATTGGTGTTACTCGATTTTAGTAAGGCTTTTGATACAATTAGTCATGAAATTTTAATTGCAATACCTACTGCACTTCCTTGGTTTGGGAGATTCAGCCGTGAACTTAATTCAGTGTTATTTATCAGGTCGTGCTCAAGCAGTTAGATCTAATAGTTACTTATCAAATTTTTGAAATTGTTGCTGGCGTCCCACAAGGATCTATACTTGGGTTATATAAATGCTTACAGCATTGTCAATTTCACTGTCATGCGGATGATACACAAATTTATATTTTATGCTCACCAGATCAGCTTGCATACCCGTGTTCACTTTTAAACCAAGACTTAGAAAGACTTTCCACACTTGCATCTCAACACTCTCTTAAGCTAAACCCTCTGAAGTCGGCAGTGATTGTTTTTCATAACAGAGGTATTGGTGCGGGAAGTATTTTTATAAGATTTAACAACACTATCCTTCCCATCATGGAATCCTCAAGGAACCTGGGATTTTATATAGATAATAGGTTAAAATTCAAACTGCATCTTTTCAAGTGTCTACAGCGTGCTTATGGAGCTGTAAAGCTTATATATCTTCACCGGCATATTCTAAATACACAGAATAAAACATAACTATGTGAGTCTTTAGTTCTATCTCAACTGTTATTCGCGGATATTGTGTATGGTCCTCTTCTTGATCAAGTCGACATAACACGTGTGTAGAAGCTGCAGAACTCGTGCATCCGGCTGATATTTGGTATTCGAAAATTTGAACGACTAAGTCACAAATTGAAAGACGTCAACTGGCTCAATATGGAACACCGGCGGTTTCTTCACAGTGCTTGATTTTTTCATCGGCTTATATATGACAAAACTCCAGCATACTTATATAATAAAATTTCTTTTCGAACGGACGTACATCACCTTAAACTGAGATTCAGAGGCTTATTGACTACACCTCAATACAAACTCGCATTGTTGCAAAGATCGTTTACATATCGGATTGCTAAAGTATATAACTCTCTTCCTGCTTCTCTTAAGCTTCTGAATCCAAATATTTAAAAAAAGGCATTGCATAAACACTTGTTTCACATATGTACGATGTGGTGACTGTCAGTGTTTTTCTTTTTTTTGTATCAATTACGTTATTGACAGTTTTGCAGAGGTGACGCAGCATGGTATAAAAGCAATTTGTAATCTGTGTTTTGTATATTATATATAGTGTAATAAGATGATATAAAAATCCTCCGTTAACGATTGTAATACGAGTATTAACAAATTTGTTAATCTCAGGGTCGTTAATGAGTTCGATTATCAAAATGATGGTAAGTTTGTCTTTATGAAATATCGAATGTTTTATTTTTTAAAGAAAAATCATCAACGTTTTTTTTTATATATTTATATATTTTTAATTCTCAAAAGTAATAATAATAAATGTCTGACAGATATTTAAAAAAATGGTAACACTTGAACAGGACAATTAATCTTGTAACAAAAAAAAAACTTAGTTTTTTTTCTTTTTCTTGAAATTAACACTGAATTTTTATTACCGTATGTGAAGAATATCTATCGCCTTTTATCTTCAAAAATTAAAATAATCGTAACTTAAAGGACAACATAAACTCGCTTGAAGTATGTGATATACCGGGCGCGCGCGCACGAGCTGCTGATACGTTTAGTGTAAGATGAAAAAGAACAGCGAAGAGACGTCCCTTAGTTAACACAGGAAACGTATATCGGTACTGGTTGCTTGGACGAATGCATTCATTGTATCTCTTTATCTAACATATTAAAATCCTATGCCTGCTCTAACACACTGAAGATCCTATCAACAGATCGAAGTGCTCAAACACGACAGAATGCATTTGAGATAGCAACAGACTTGCGCCTGCGTACATGCACATTAGACTCAGCTATCAAGGTGATGCGAAGAAATTGATAATACACCGAGAGTGTCAGACAGAGCGCTTCCCAGTTACAGTCGCCCACACATTGCTAATGCATCTATCAGCGGGTCGGACGCGCGCATACTGTATATCACAATAGGTAACTATACTAGACAGTGATTAATGTAATCTTTTTTTTCTATGTATCGGTTAAGTTGATCAGCGTTGCTGGACTTCGCCTTTTGTATTCTGTACAATAAAGATTATTTATTATTATTATTGTTATTATTATTATTTTTTTTATGTGTGGTGGGTGCTTAGTTGCAGTGACTCCGTAAGCTGTATCGCTTGTCTGGCTATCAGAGCAACTCTCGCGGTGTAGTTTGTGTGTGTGAGTTGTGTTCAATGACTTTGTGACAGCACCATATCGCCTTTTATGATGCCGCGCTGTTAATCACTTGGCTCTCAACAGCGAATGGCAAGTCGATCCGGAATTAAACTCTCTGAAAAAATGTCACCGTCCCTCCAGAGAATTGAACCCCGGCACCTATCGTCCTCCCACAACGATAGTCAGCCGCCTAACCACTGCGGCCATCGACCCGTTAATCCGTTATTATTATTATTAATCTAACCTCTAAACGAGTTTAATATTACGTTCGACTTGTCGCTGCCTATGTATTGCATTTTTCTATTTGTATGCAACCAGGATAGAGAAAGCCCCCACGGGAGTAATACATGTATGGTCGAACAACGTCTGGCCGGTTTGTCATGACACGATATTCACTTCGTGTTATTGCCATTTGTTTCAACTGTTCGATCTAGCGGTTTTTCGGGCTACTTAAGAAGATTCTTATGGACTAAGCGATAAAATATAAAGGTGGCACCTTTCGATGGTCCTTCCCTCTCTTCCTAGGAGTGAGCGGAGCTCCTGAGCCCCGTTATTTGCCTTTGAAGCAGCTTCTATTGACTGCAGTGTGGTTGACCCTAAAGTAAAACGACTTCTACGGAAGCAAAGTATTACTATTAGGACGATGACGACCGGTGGAGATCTAAGGGGTCTGTTCCGGCCGTTTCCGCTACGATCGGGGTGGTAAATTTTCCCATCCTCTCCGGAGTTTTAACTGCCAGCTGCGAGCCTTACTGATTGATGCCATATCCGAATCTTGGCATTTGCGACCATCCGTAAGATCTTATATTTTGCTGAGCTTCTAACCTCTTCAGGTTTGTTTCTTACAGTTTCTACAAACACAGTTTTGAAAAGCATTCCAGATATTTATCAAGAAAACGATACAGAGTATCTAAGCAAGCTTAGGCAAAATGAGGCGAAAGACTGCATCGTCTCTGACAAACTGACTGATTTGAATTATAAATTTGGTTAGTTAAATTTGGTTGGTTAAAGGTCAAGGTGATAACTTTGCAAGCAACAGTGGTGGAGAGCAAGAATCAAGAAAGGTGTTACAATTGTTTTCAAGCAAGGTATCGCGTTAATTGCTAAATATCAATTAAAAACATCTGGGAACACCAAACACCATAATTGATTAACTTATTTATTAATATGGTTTTGATTTTTGCCTTACCCTAGTTCGAGAAATTTAAAAAGGTTTATTGAAGCGTCATTTTTTTTTTTAAAAAGTAATAAAAAAAAAAAAGCTACATACGAAAGAAGATCATACCAATCCAATTTTGCTTATAGTATAATGATAGTTCCAAAACTATCGCTAACTCAATAAATTCGATTGAGGTTTTTCGAACTGTGGCGCCTTTAAACTTACAAACAGTACTGTAGCGTAATCATCTCTAAAAGAAAGAGAAACCCAGTCGAACGTGTGGTGATTTTCACGCGATTCAGGGCTTCCGGGAAAGTTCCATGGCATTGGTGTTTTTCGCGACAGTTGGCAGTGGCATAGTTGAGGCAAGCCGGACGGGAGAAGGGCTCCTACCACTCATAATCCAGGGGCTGCCGCGCTTGCTAAATAACTCCGTTGGGAATTGTAGCTAACTTTTGCGGCGGCAACTTACAGTCTGATAATACAGTGTGCGCTACTTACTACCCGGTTCCAATCCGCTGTTTGTTCGAATTTTGTATAACTTTTTTATTCCTTCTTTGGGGGATATGTTTTTTAACTCTCACTGAATACTGCAGGCTTTACGATAGCATGGAACAAACTGAGAAGGTATCATTTTCATTGCAAGAGGGTGAATAATTTCACGACTTTTTGGTAAATATAAAGATAGATTACTTTAGATTTTTATAATAGTTGATTCAAGTTATTTTCTCTTTACTTTAATAGTATGGGAAATCCATAAAGATGAACTGAATAAACGTTAAATATAAGAGAGGTGGATGTAGCGGTTTCTACCCAAATTGAAATCTAAGCATGGGCGGATGTTGCGTTACAGGAAGTTCCTCCCCAAAGGGGGAACTTATCCATACATTGTACAAAGCGTCCGCTTTGGTATCCGAAAACAAATATTTATCGAAGATCGATGTTGTTTCATTCATCATTATTAACTGTGCCGAGGAAAGAGGCGGTAACAAAGTTCCGATTGTCTGCCTGGGCATCGGTAAAAATTGTTAAAAATGATAAATGAATCTCGCTCGATCAATTCGCTGAAATCCCTTCCGGATTTCGCAGCTCATCCGTAGTGTGCGGTTTCTGGGCAAACATAATCATTCTCCGATGGTTTTATATACAAATATTAGTAAAGGATAAAATACGTTCCGTTTTTCTAGATAAACACGTTTAAATTACATCAAGTTTTACGTTTTAGATTAGAATGGTAACATGTTTAATACTAAGACGTACATATATATCAATCACCTATGTTACCCTTAGGGAGTTAGATGTACAAACTCAAAAATATTTTCTATAATTATAATTAACTGTAAATAAATTTAGTCCATTCTTTTTTAATTTTTGCCATTCTTGTTCCTTCGTTCCAGGTCTCCTCTCGTTTCAGATATTCCCCAACTGTATTGCCCCACGTTTTCCTTCGTCTACCTCTTGTTCGCTTATCCGTTGTTCATGCCAGCCACACCTTTTTTGTTTGCCTAGTTTCCCCCAAACGCATCATGTGTCTGAACCACTTCATCTTTTGCCTGTCCATGTATTCTAGGATCGGTTCCACCTTGAGTTCTTCTCTTATTTTCTGATTCCTTATTCTATCTCTTCTAGTTACTCCTTTGACTGCTCTTAAGTACTTTATTTCTAATGTTTGAATTTTACTTTTCATTTGATTCGTTAGGTTCCATGTTTCACATCCATACGTTAAGACTGGCTTGAACATCGCCTTGTAGATGACAATTTTGGTTTTTTGTGTTATTTCTTTCTTCCTCGCGAATGCGTTACTTAGTGTGGAGTATAGCTTATTTGTGCTTTCAATTCTGCCAACCAGTTCCACGCCTCCTGTTCCAGCTTTATGTATGTTTACCCCAAGATATTTAAATGTATCTATCTGTTCCAGCTCCCTTCAATCCAGTTTAATTTCTACTAACCCAGATATGCCCATACAAGTTGGACAGTTATTTTAACAATTCTTTTTTAAGGACTTGTGTTCAAGGTATATATCAAACATAATAGGCTATGTAAATTATTTGATCGTTTAAAACATAAAAATTATTTGACATTTTAAATGTTTTATTATAACCAAAGTTTATAACCTCAAATTAAATGTCAAGGAATAAATTGCATTATGTGAAAGTGACAAGTGACAGTGTAAAGTAACAATCCATTCACATAGCCTACTCTAATTACGATTTTTTTCGATGTGTCTATACAAACATGGTTAGCAAAAAATAAAATAAATTTTATTTTGAAAAATGCAAAATTTAGGCCGTACTACATATAGTACGGTGGGCAAAAGGAATTAAACTAAATTAAATATTATTTTGTGTATGATATATCAAAAAACACTTTACATGCAGGCCTTTGTTACACTTCATGCACCTAGTGGTAGTCCTCTCATGACAGCAGGCACATCGAGTTTGTTTATCCTGTGGTATCATGAAATGGTCCATACGGTCAAAGCGAATGTCAATGCCTTCATTACGTGACATGTGTCCCCTCGAAGTAGTGTGTTTGGTATTTTGCACTAATAGCATGGTGGCTATCCGCCTTCTAAATTTTAACTGATGCAACTGACTGACGCATGCTGACATGTCAATGCAGTGAGAAATAAAATTTTTTGCCTCTGACAGATATACGATAATGGCTTAAATTTTGGTCGCATCTGTCCACACCACCCATATTCGCGTTGTATAAATTGACCAAGTGCGGTTGGCACACCTAAAGTAAATCATAGTAAACTTCAAAATAACGAACACACTACAATAACCAAAATTTACCTGTATGAGTTTCTTTTCCTTTCGAGAAAATCTCTTTACGGAATGAACTGGATTCACTCCAGCTGAATTTGAACATAAAGTGACAATGCTATTGTCATTCCATTTTACGATACATATATTTTTGCTGTCAGTTTTCTTGTAGTCAAAATGCCCTCTCGCTGCTTTTTTCATTTGCTTGGAATCTATTAGAGGACTGCTGGGTATACGGTTTTCACGAATAGTGCCTGTGCCTTTGAAATTCTTGTCGGACAATAGTTCCAATAGTGGTAAAATGGAAAAGAAATTGTCGAAAAATATATGCATTTTTGCATTAGGCCATTTTTTCCTCAAAACGTCCGTGTACTCCAAAACCGCAGACGGCCCCACACCGTAGGCAGTATATTGAGTACTGATATTTGTGGCTGCACCTTGATACGGCTCGCACCAGTTAATATAACCCAGTCTCGTTGCTTCTACCCATAACTTGTACCCGTATCAAATGGGTTTACCATGTATAAACTGTTTGCAGCTATGTCGACCAAAATATGGGACCATGGCTTCGTCAACACAGTGCATTTCTTCACATATGCTATTTTCTAAAAATTTTTTGTTGATGTGTTCAAACAAAGGCCCAACTTTTGCGAATTTGTCAGTCGAATCTATTGTGTTATTGTTTGAAAGATGGAAGTGTGACAGAATATATTCAAATTCGTGATAATGCCTCAGACACCAACTGATTGTGACTGTCTCTCTCATACTTCGAATACAATCGTCGCCTTGGCACCTGTATGTATCCACTAAGCAGCAATATACCTATAAATGCTTTTATTTCAGATTTTTCTATTCTGTTGTGGTGGTTTTTTTGACTCGCATAACGATTAGATTCTGTTACTATTAGCTCCAGTATTTCCTCGTCAAAGAAAAGAGAAAATAATTCTAAAGAGTTTTTGAGATGAACTCCATTATTTTGACCACTGAAAATTGTATTATCCGGTACCATGTCATCATTTGTCCATTTATAATTTGTTTGTCTTATTGTCGGATATATAGTTTTTTTTTCTGTTGTTTTCTCAAAAGTGAGGGAGGAATTTCATCTTCTGAAGAAAACTCGTCGTCACACAATTGGCTTCCATTGTCCGCATGATGTATGATGTTGACCACATTTTCCTCGCCAGAATCTTCATCAGTTTGATTTCCACAAGCATTCTCTGGTGAAAAAATGGTTAACGAATCGATGTTTTCAACTAGATCCTCATCATCATCCAACATTGCCAAAGCCTCATTCAGAGAGAAACCTCTCAAATAAAAAAGCTTATAGCTGTGTAACTGCCCACCGTACTACATATAGTACACATAAAAAATAAGGGTCTAAAATACATTCTAGAAGTTTTCTAGATTATTTATAAAATCATATATTCAAAATTCAATGTGTTGATTATTTCTTATGGTGCACAAACGAATAATAAGTTATCTCTATTCATACGTAAATTACTTACCTTGCAAAGCATACGTCATATTCCGCCATAATCACAATTTGATAATATTAAAATATTAATAATTAACACCACTAAATTACAACGGCAAATTTTTGCACCAGTTCACAACGATTGCTTCTTATTGAATGCATGTACGCACCACAAAACTCCATTGCACGCGAGATTAGGCAGGTTCGAACAAGTTACTAACTGTACTATCTGTAGTACAGTGGGCATATCTGGGTTTTAACATCGTTTTTTCCTATTACCATGACTTTAGTTTTATGTGGATTTATTTTCATGGAGATTTTTCGTTTTGTTCTTAAGTTCTTTAATAACGTCGTCAAGCACCGTATTAAAAAGAACTGGGCTAAGCACTCCCCCTTGCCTCAGGCCATCCTTGGTTAAAACTTCTTCGGATTGGATATTTCTCGTTCTTACATAATTTCTTGTATTCTTGTAGATATGGCCTTACAGAGATTATTATTTACATTTCGTTTTCTGAGGCTTTTCCATTCTTCATCTCTTGGTAGACTATCAAAAGCTTTTTCTATATCTATAAATGCTACCACTATATTATTATTTGGATTCTTTTCTATTATTTGCTTGACTGTGAATATATGGTTCTACACTCCTCTACCTTTTCTAAACCCGCTCTGGGGTTCTTCAAGCTGTGCTTCGATTTTTACTGTTAACCTCTTTTCTAATATTCTCTAATATATTTTTAGCTAAGTAAAGTAATTCCACTGTACTTCCCACATTGCCTCGTATCGCCTCCTTTATGCATGGACATCAATATTCTGATTTCCCATTCTTCTGGTATTTTTTGTTCAGTCCATAATATTCTATTATACAGTTGTTCCATTTCTACCCATATTTTCAATTATTTCTGCTGTTATGCTATTGTGTTCTGTCGGTTTGCCTCTTTCAAGCCTCTTATCGCTTACTGCGGTCCCTGTATTTTCTTTGTATTTCTCCAATTCTTCACTTTTGTCTGATGTCGAACTTATTTGATCCGTGTTAAGTATGTCTTCGAAGTACTCTTTCCATCGTGCCATTATATCTCTTTCATTTTGTATTATAACTCCGTTCTTTGATGTTATATAACTGTCTGTCGTTTGTTTCCTTTTTCTTAACGATCTTAGTATTCCATAAATAGTTTTTGATTGCCTTTACTATCTCTTTCCATTGCTTCCCCAAATTCTTGCCATGCGAGTTGTTTGGCTTTTTTCACCAGTTCTTTCATTTTCAGTCTTTGTTTTTTGTATGTCTTGTAATTTTCATTATTTTTATTAGTAAGATAATTTTTCCATTTTTGTTTCTTCAGTTGCACTTGCCTTTTTATATCGTCCTTCCACCACTTGGTTTGTTTTCTGTTTTTATCTATTTTAATTGTTCCATACGTCTTTGTTGCTACTTTCATTATTGTGTCCTTAATTGTTTTCCACTTCCATACCTTTTATGTTTCCTCGTATTTTATTTATTTCGACCTCCATCTCTTCTTTATACAACTTAGACACGTCCGCATCTCGTAGTTTGTACTGTCTGTTTTTGCGTTTTTATTATCATAAAACAATAAATTTAATAAACTAATTTAAACAAGATCTAAACCGAAAAATGTCTGTTAATCTTTTCTAAGTATAAATCCAATTCCTATTTCAACTTAGTTTCTAAATACATCAAGTGATACAACACATTTTGTTTCTAATATCCAATTTTGCAGGAAACTTAATACGAAATATATTAAGCGTGTTATTTCTTTGGAAAACTTCATTTTCTGAATTGCCGCAACAACAGTATAAAGAACACCTTTGTCTACGTGAGGATGTAGCTGTGAACGAAGAGAATAGAGTCGTCCTCAACCCTCCTAATACATAAAATATAACCCGAGGACATCTGCTTGATGGATGCTACAGCGGTGTGGTGGTCCGCGCACGAAAGGTGTCAGCGGGGATGAGTTTACCCTGACAGCTTCGGGGCAACGGCTACACCGATACACTCTCTCACTCGCATAGGACAATGCCGTTAGGGTTGGGCGGATTAGCATCGACAACGAAGCGAAAGGGTGACTTGATGGAAAAGGGTGGATAAGTGAAGAATATTGTTTCTGCTTTTCTCCGGGTACCCGGACTTCACCTGATGCAAACAATGGATGCGAGCGATGGAAGTTTAACGCCGACCCGTGAACCGTAAGGAGAGATTTGATGGAAGGGATCAATTTTAATTATGAAATAATGGAGGATTTTTTTTACTATGCTCAGGTTAAAATTGGATTAGTTCTATAGTCCACAGTATGTGCGTCTTAACATTTTCCAAGAATGTATTTGTAAGTTTACAACTAGCATATTCGCTATATAGTATAATAGTTGTTGACCGAGGATTTATGATTGTATATACGACTAGTAACCTTTTTCCTTTAAAAAGCATCAGAAACTACTGCAATACGAAAGCAACTGTTTACCTTACCAAGCACATACATACGTCCGAACTTCGCCAACTTAATTGCATGGCGGAACTCGCAATTTCAGAATGATTTACGACAATGTGCGTAGTGCGGTTTAGTCCGCAAACTTTACGATAATTAACGATGAAAGAAGCAGCGGCACTGGCAGTAGTAGACTAGGGACGCTCTTCTGTAAATACTCAATGTTGTACACAGACACACGTTAGGTGCAGAACAGTTCAGCCTCGGTCGAAAGTTTTATAATCATTTAAAGTTAGTTGGTCGGGATGACACCTATACCAGACTCTGTTGTATTTCGCGGACGTATCATTTAGTTTCATATCTAGCTAGAAACACTAACATCGCATTTCAACATCTGGACCGTTTCTATTTACTGCGCCATATTTTATTTCTTCAGTTCTTCATCATACTCGTCGCCTTTCGCCGTCGCGTTTCTGTTTTAACGAACAATAGTTGTCAGGCGACAAGTTCATTTTAGCACCGTGTGATATCGTATTCGATTTCATACGAAAAAGTTATAACAGTTATGTACTTGTGCTGTTTTCAGCGAATGGTGTTGAAGTTTTTATTACTTCGTCCGTTTAACAGTGTTCTTTTTACGATAGTAAGTCTATAAGTTGTCAGCTACGAAGTAGACAGCCTAAACAAAACGATTTAATTGGAGTCAAGATCTGGAAAAGTTATTTTTTATTGTTCTCGTCTCTTGTTTTATTATCAGGATTTATTAGTATATAAGTGGGGACGGTGATAGATTTTCGAAATAGTGTGATTAGATTCACCAGAAAAAAATATATACCAGATTCCTTCCTTTCCAACGTAATACAATTCTAAAAGAGTATTTATAGAAGCATTCATACAAGATAAGGGCTGCTTAACAACCCTATCCAAGCGATGAAGCATGCCTTTATCTTTCTGTGTATATTAACCTACACTTCATCTGCAGAAGATAGGTCTTTGGGTAGAAGTCTCTCAAAGACGTCCGAGTTTGTTTGTTGGAACTATAAACGCTGATAAATATTGAAGTGATTTAAAGTGAACCATTTTGTGATAATTTACATGACGATGAAAGCTTAAACGTTACGCTGAAGCTACGGCAGAACATTTTGAGCATCTCTTGTAATTTTCTAAATACGTAAATATAGTTTCTTTGAAACAATCTGTTTCATTTTTAAGACACCACTTAATAACATAACAAAATCGTTATTAATAAATCTACTTATAGTGACATTTATTTATTAACTAGTATTATAAATTTTATGGAAAAACAAGGCCTATTCTAATTATAAATTCAATTCATCTCTTGGTACTTAACTACACTCTGTTTTTTTTCTAGATGAGAAAATCTTCGACAAGACCAACTCAGCACCGACAAAAAAATATTCCTTTGAGCTTTTGCTCTCTACGTTGGACCGTTAGCTGCCATCAACCCAGAGAGAGAGGCAATTTAGGACCAAATATCTGTATAGAGGAGATACTAGATCAGTTCACGCATTTTCTAAATCCATTGTTTATCCATCGTCCACGAAAACCACAGTAGGGAGCACTCATCCACATGTATCACTGGAACCATCTGTCACGATAACGCCTTTGTGGTGAAGTAATAGCATTTGAGCTGAGCGTCTACTAACCATCGTCTGATATTTGGGATGAGTTGGTATGTTTATCCACCTTGTCCACCACAAATGCCTTGGTCTCCTGTTACCTACCATTTTCATTCATTTTTCATAAGTTCTGCTCTAGCTTCTTACTGAGCTGCTTCTGAATATCGAACCTCTCCTAAGGAGTGAATTCAGCAGTTCTGTACGCACTACAGACCCTTATGCATACCACTCTGTAAAGTTCTGCAAACTTTGCGCGAAGTTTTCGACGCCTGCCATAATTCTTTCCTTGAAGGAGTGTGGGCCTCCCACATTCTACATCAGGCACGAAAGCGCTGTAATAGTTATTTTCGCTTTCGCAATGCTTTTTCAGATATGTGTACCAAAAGTTAGATTTTGGACTGAATGTGGACTCCAATTTTCCTTCTTGCTGTCAACAGAACGGCCTCTGATTTGTCTGGTGCCAACTTGAGCCCCTTAACTTCCATCCAAGTGGCCCCAAAAAGTCTACACTCTACATCTTATACTTTTCACATCACGATTATACAGTAGCCAAATGGCAACATCTATGCATTGATTACAAAGTAAGACATTGCATTACATGTGAAATTGTTTGATACAATTATTATGTTTGTTGAGACATAATTCTCCACCACACTCCTCACACTTGCTATGGTAGTAGCTGATATTATGTTGCGCAAGTTATAAGCTACTTCTGCATGAAATTGGGCCTGATTCAATAATTTGCATCCTGGTTGCTTCTTAGAATAAACTCGTTTATAGAGTAGGTACCTAGGAATTTACTAACGTCAAATCTAAAAAATGGTAGCAAATCCTTATGTGCCATTTACGACTCTTCATATATGTTTGGTACCTTCCCATGAAGCTATCCAATAGATCCACATCTCCCATATGTCTGTTGTATTCGGTTATAATATAAGGACAATCAACTTCAATGATTTTCTTTTCCTTTCGATCATATCTTTTCACTTTCAAAATTGGCAAATGAGGATACTAATGTCACATATTTATTCTCCTTCCAGATAACAGATGAAACATCCACACTATCAATTGTTGCAACAAATTCATGACTTGTTCCAGGATTAGCGTCCCTCAAAGACTTATCTGTAGGCAATTTGCAATTAAGTACCTTATTTCTTCGTATAGTAGCCAAAGAATAAATTCCCTCCTTTGCCAAATGCACCATTAGAGGCAATGCTGTATAATAGGTATCATTTTGCTGTCGTGGAATAATTCTAGCTAAACGTAAAACCAAATTAGGTGTTACTCCGAGGTCAGGTTCGTCAAATGGCACATCTTTTTCTTCTTGGCCAGCATACATTTCAAATTTATAGGCAAATCTTGAAATGCCTGACATAACATCCCCATTTGTGTGGCTTCATTGGCATATATTTTTTCATATAATCCTTTACTTTTTGTGGAGCGCATTTGCTCGTCTATACATAGATTTTGTTCTAAGGCAACCGGAGAAAATTTATTGTTCAGAAAATCTAACACAACAATAATCTAATTTTGTGAAGCCTATCATGTCCTGGCTGATCACGGGGTATAAAAGAGTCGTTATTATCATCTCGAATTTGTTGATTGACATCACATCAGCTACTGGTGCAAATCTTAGTTCGTTCCTCCACATTGACCACGTATTGGGCATATTTACCAATGAAGTATATATTAGTGTCCCAAAAACTATTTTATGTCATTTTCGGTAAAGGATGGTGGTCTCTGAGTTTTGGTCTGAACAGCATATAAATTGGATTCTTCTACAATTGTTGTTATCAACTCACTTGAGAAAAAGTAGTTGAAGAATTGCAAGGGCAGTTCCAAAGCTAAAATTTCTTCAGAAATTTCTATGCCTCAATGGAAACGTATATGATCATCATTTAAAATCAAAGACTTAGATTTCCAAAGTATATTCTTTTTTACGGCTACCTCGCTTCGTTTCAATGGCAAGAAAGAAGAGAGAGGCAAGTTATCTTCTTCATCCTCTGGCTCTTCTTGAACACCACTTCTACTCGCACTTCTTCTAACGTCTTTGATTTCTACTTCATTATCAGTTTCGGACAAATGCGGTCTTCATCGCTGTCTGCATTTGTCAATCCAGTGTCGTCGTCGTCACTTATACCGGTAAAATTTGCCCAAAATTGTTCAATATAATTTTTTGCTAGAATCTTTTTCCCGTCTATACTGAAAGAATAATTAAAAACAATTAACTTAACTGCATAGCGTTGCCGATAAGGTACAGAGTCAAGAAAAGGAATGATACCTCGAATGCATGATGTTGCCGAACGAAAATAAAACAAATACTTCATGCAACAAAACGATATTTGCTCTAGTGTTAATTTGAATGGTATATTAGGGAGTGTGTTCCCGAAGAGCGACAATATGCATTTAAGGGTTAAATATGACATGTTGTAATATTAATAAAAAAAAAGTTCTACTGCACTGTTGTTGTGTTCAGATTGCCCGGCATTGTCATGTTGACCGTGTAAATATCGATGATAAAATCCATTCCATAGTCTGCAACTGCTATTGTTGTGACATTGACTTGTAGAAAATGATTAATCAAAAAATGTCCAGTATACAACATATATTGTGTTCTTTCTGGACCTGTTAAACGCTCCCATGTTTATATTGGAGCTGATATTGGCTTGTTCGTTTCTTCCCAGAACTAATTCAAGGACAGATCTTCAAGAATATCTAAGAATGTACGCTTCTCCTCAATAATAGAGTGCTAACCACCTACTTTATGGATTGGGGATGATTGAATTATATTGGAAATGAAATCAAAGTTGCCAGTCTTTGCCGATTGAACAGCTTGTTTTGATTTTATTAAGTATTCCAGCGGATTGACCTCACTCAAGAATTTAGGGACTAAATTTTTTAAAATTTAAATGAGTTTAAATGAGGTACCGTTACCATATTCGCTTCTACTCTATTTTCAAAATTCTGTTAAAACTTTAATTGCGTCTATTGGACCGATATCATCCGTAACAACTACGTGGTCAGCGCTGCTTGCTGTAGATCTAGTTTGCTAAGAGATTTTACTATTTAGCTCACTCGTTGGACGGCAAATGTGGTGAGAAATTGACTTTAATTTAAAACTGCTGTAGTTGCACAAAAAATGTTGAACTTAACGTTAAGAAGTACTACTCAGTAGGGTTAAAAAATCTGTAGTTCGTACAGATTAGCTAAACAGACCTAAGTCAAAAACTAAAAAAAAAAGTAATAAGAAAGACATAATTCATAACTTAGCTCTATACTCACAGTAATGATATTGTTTCCAATATCGTAAATCTATTAAAATCACGAACAGAATCATATTGCGAGCATGTGTTTTGCAAGATTTAACTTCATTCTCTAACGAGAGTGACTCCATAAGAATTCAGCACCTGTTTTCTTGCTATCGTTTCATTTTATTCAGAACGCTCAGGAATCGCGTCAAAGTTTCACTGTGTTTGTTATTAAAATATTCCAGGATATCTCTGTAAGCGTTAGAAATAATAAAGTTTTACAAAAATGGCAGCCACTCAGCCATATAAAAGAACGAATATACCAGTCGTTAGCTTGAAGCTCGGCAGCAAAGTCGCTAAACTATAGCTGCTTTATAGCTTTATTAAAATTTATCAGGCGAAGTTGAGACCATTTCTACGGTTGAATTAGTGTAATTATGAAGAGAATCTCCCCGCGAATGTGCTTTTTTTTCAACGTTGGCAGCCCTGTGATAATCTAATTAAGTCAAGAATGCTCATTATACTATAGCTAGAATGTATCGTTGAAAAATTTAAAGCAAGTTAGAGAAGAACGTCAGCGTAATAGATAACAGGGAAGAATGGTATGCATGTGCTAAAATAAATGTAAATTCCTCAAGATAGAGCCGTAGTCGCCGCAAATGAAGTTGAATGAATGTTTTTAATTGTAAATTACGTTCCTAATTTATATTTTTGTGTTAAAAAAGATTATAGAAGATAAAGTTATGAAATAATAAATAATATATGATTCATATGAGGAGAACTAGAACCGGAAGTGAAACAAAAGATTTATGATGTTTTCTTTTAGTTAGTTTATCGGCTAGAAATGCCGATCGTTAGAGTTCTCTTTGTCAAGTTTTATTAATTATAGGAGAATGAACAATATAGAAAGTGGAATAAAATATATCAAATAATGACGGTCAAATACTTGAAAAATAGTTTAATTTAATCAGTTTGGATCCATTGTTTTTTCATCATGTTACCTAAACCAAAACAGATGAAACACCATGACTTTTTTTATCGCACATTAGGCAACAGCTACGCTCGAGATATCAGCATATTTATAAATGTATCGTTTTAAGTTACGTGGTTGAAAAAACACACGGCCCCGGTAGCTATATTATTTCTGTCCGGGAAGTGTAAATGGTCCGGAATTTTCATAAATTTTCCTTATTTACGTAGGCGAACTACGGAGCGTTACTCCGGGTCTTTGCGTTTGTTTCACAGTCGACGGTGCAGCGCCAACTGTTTCGTTTAGTTTTAACATAGAAAGGAGGAACGATTCGGTGGCACGTTAAAGTTAAGATTTATAGCTGGTCGTGTTTGGCGAGGGAATGGAGTTCCATATTCCTTTAGCTTGATTTTTAATAGCAAGAAGTAATTACCGAAAAGCAACGCTTTAATCAGTAAGTTTTGTTCTGTATTTGACACCAGTTCGCGAATATGCCAGTAAATTGATAAGTTTTAATAAAAGAAATATTTAGTGTAAGAATAAAATAATTGACATCAAAAGAATATAATAATTTATGGAGCTTTTTGGTTAATATGTTAAATTTAAGTCCTTTCCATATATGATTCATCGACTTTTTTAATGGAATCATAGATCGTCAACGTCCACAATTCTTGATGTTTTGATTGATTAGTGATGGAATAGTCAGCTGGTCGGTATCTTCACAACAACATTAATCATCATATGTGACGGAAACGAATGGTTATCAAATTATTGGAGGATTGTGCATTCTAGCAGTTCAATCAGGCTTTACAAGCAAGTGGATACAAACAGTTAAACATAATGATTTTATGAGAGAGTAAGCCCTTAAAAGGAAATAAGCAATATCATTTAACGGGTCGATGACGAAGTGGTTAGGTATTTGACATTTACGATTATTGCTTGGAGATTGATGCTGCTCATGTTCCTCGATTTTTGAGAAGTATGACAGAGGACTAAAATTTTGGAAGAATTTTCAGAACAACGATGGTTTCTAATATTTTGTTGAGTCATTTTTTGATGCTATGAGTGCTTCAACTCGGCACATGCTTTCGATACAAAACTGTACAATGTAGTTGTGCATGATGATTTCACACATTGATGAGTTGTTCAAGCAGCTTGGTTTACGGATCAATTCTGTAGCCACTTCTGTCTTCATCAACTTTCACACATAAGAAATGGAAAATTGCCGGCCAATCCAGTATGGGATTTCTATGATTCCCGCAGATATGTCTTCACTGACTGAGATGTATTTTTAATTTGGAAACCATTCTCATAATCTTTTTGGAGAATACAAACATCTAGTCTCTTTATTATTGAAGACGGACTAAAGATCACCTTCAAAACGTTGTTAATGGTCTTGAGAACACAGCCTCAATGAAATTTTCTCCTATTTTGTTGAGTCATTTTTTGATGCTATGAGTGCTTCAACTTGTTGTGACATGCTTTCTATACAAAACTGTACTGCATGTAGTTGTGCATGATGATTTCACACATTGATGAGTTGTTCTATCAAGGCGATAATAAAACTTCAGAGAAATCTATTCTTTTCAGAGATTGGCGTTGGGATCAATTCTGTAGCCACTTCTGTCTTCATCAACTTTCACACATATTTAATTGGATTCATGCCGGCCAATCCAGTATGGGAATACTATGTTCCCGCAGATATGTCGTGACTGACTGAGATGTATTTTTAATTTGGAAACCATTCTCATAATCTTTTTTGCAAGGTACAAACATCTAGTCTCTTTATTATTGAAGACGGACTAAAGCATCACCTTCATATTGTGGTTAAAGATCTTGAAGACATCCGCAAAGAGAAGTTTCTGAGACGATATGACATCGACTAATATCGTTGATAAAAATTTCAAATAATGTTCTAAGTTTGAATGAGGCCTGTTGAGTAAGATATTCGTTCTAGTCAGGGGCAAATAAAATTATAAGATAAGTTCTTGAACTGGATCAGCTAAGTACGAAGTAAACAGTTCCACTTTAACCCACTGAAACCAAACGACCGTTTTGAAGGGAATAACACCGGTGGTTTAAACGATCAATGCTGTCATTATCAAGTCCGATAATAAAACTTCATGTTGACGTCGCTATTCAAGACGTTGGAAATGAATTGAACAGAGTGAAGATAGGTTGGAGATATATAAATTTTTGATAATAAATCTATTCTTGGAAACTGAAAAATGTAAGATTAAATTGTCGAATAAATTTTCGTTGGTCAAAATTGCATAGAATGGATACACACGATTAACTATAAACCATAAGAATTTAACGAATTTTCCTCTATGAATTAATTATTTTCAAAATATTTGCAATTACGGATGAAAAACAGAGGGTTCCTTGCAGATTTAGTAATCGAGTCAATGTGATGTTTGAATTTGAGCTTGAATGTCAAAGTAAATATTTAAATCCCTATTGATTTCCACGTAATAGGACATTGCTATTTACTGTATAATCAAAGAGTGTGATTGTTGATTGGCGACTCAAGGAAATGATTGAAATGATTTTACATTTGTTCATATTCAAAGATAGATTATTTGTTATAAATCAATTCTTTAGATTGTTAAGATCATTCTGGAGCATAGCACAGTCCTCGGATGAGGTAACGTGGGCAAAGATTTTAAGATAATCCGCAAAGAGCAGTTTCTGAGACGATATGACATCGCTAATATCGTTGATAAAAATGTTGAAAATAAGCGGTTCTAAGTTTGAAATTTGAGGAACCCCGGAAGTAGCGATATAATTTTTAGAAGTTTAAGAATTATCAGATTTGTATTGAACTCGGTCAGCTAAGTACGACGTAAACAGTTCCACTGACGCTTCATTTAATTCAAACGACCGTAGTTTGAAGGGAATAATGCGGTGGTCTAAACGATCAAAGGCTTTAGCGAAGTCCGTGTAAAATCTATCCACTTGACCGTCGCTATTCAAGACGTTGGAAATGAATTGCGCATAGCAAGATAGGTTGGAGATCGTAGATCTTTTTGCAATAAATCTATGTTGGAAAGGAGAAAAACTAGTTGCAATTGTCGAATAAATTTTCGTTCGCAAAGGTGCATAGAATCGATACGGGCCTGTAGTTAGTAACATTCTCAGAATCTCCACTTTTCAATTTTCACCTATCGGGAAATGCTCTGGTATTCAATATTAGGTTGCAACCACTGATCAAAAACACGGGTATTTGGTCATCGCCAGAGTTGTGAGGTGTTTTAATTTGATAATTGAATACATAACGTCATCTATCCCAAACCCATTGACCTCCACGTCGATAGTGTTTATAGTATTATTAGGAAATGCTTTCGGGGTGGAAGGTGATGTGAAGGCATTGCTAAAATAACTCGCAAAACCATCAACAATTAGCTGTGGGTTGGTAAGCGTTACATCGTTATAAATCATAGTGCTGGGTATTCTATTCAAGCGCACATAGGACCATAGCTCCTTGAGATCGTTTACCAGCCTAGATTCAATATTACGAAGGTAAGTTGAATGCGTTATAGCTATTTGCCTCTTTATTACTGCGCATAGGCGGCTGAACTCATTTAGGGCATTAACACGAAACAGTATCTATCGCGAATCTAGTAATTTGGCAGGGGACTGTACAGGGTGGGCAAATAAGCGAGGTAAGCGGCTGTATCTCAGAAACTAATGATCGTAGAGAGTTACGGTAAAAAATTTTATAGGTAAAGTGGGCTAGGGAAAGTGCTGGAAATTATACTTATTATTATTCGATATTATAACCAAAATATTGGATTTTCTCAAAAAATTTAAATGCGATAAATGGCGATATATGAATTTTCCTGGCTTAGTATTTTTTTAAAGTAATTTGAGTTAGGAAAAAGATATTAAGATGCGGCTTGCGCAGGCTTATTGGTTGGTCATTTGTCTATTTTGTAGTCTAAAAAATTTTTTGAGAAAATCCAATATTTTGGTGATAATATCGAATAACGCCCTCTATCGGCGGCCTTGCTCTGCTCCTCTGCTCGTTTCAATGATATCAAATTTATCCAAATCCATTAAGCCGTTTCGAAGTTAAAGGCATTTATTTAAAACAACATTCAAATACCCCCTTCCATACGCCCTTCCTCCCCCTGTTTATTTCGAGAGATAGAGAAAAATTGTTTTTGCAAAAAAAAAAAACATTAAAACTTAAATACTTTTTTGTTATATTCATTGGAGAAAATCGCGAGAAACGTAACTATGTAATTCAAGAAGGTGGAAACGCCCACTGGCGGCCATCTTGAAAGCTTGAAAATAATTTCCAGCATTCTCTCTTGCCCACTTTACCTATAAAAATTTTTACCCTAACTTTCTACGATCATTAGTTTCTGAGATACAGCCGCTTACCTCGCTTATTTGCCCACCCTGTACATGGTAGCAAGCTAAACATTTAGAAGAATGTTCAGAATATGCATAGAACCACTTTCGACATTTCAAATTTCAAAAAAGAGGAAGAGGGAGGAGGATGGCTGAAACAAGTTTTTTTAAACGTTTTTTAATATTACTTTGTAAAACTCTGGAATAATGTAGAGCCAACCTTTGCTTTGTAGTCTGGTTCTTCAATGGTATTCATAGCTCTAAGCCAAGTTTCTGCAATAGGTTACTTTTGAACTAGCAAACAGAGCTACTTGTTCAGAAAGTGGTTATTTTAATAGTCTAGTGTTGCTTTAACTTGTCTATTCAAACACAGCTAGTAACCGAAGAAGCAAGTTTCACCATTCCACGTCTTTCACCATTACCATACATATATGTTTATAAAATTGAAAAATAGTTCTAGTAAACCTTGGCATTGCAGTATAGAATATTTCAGCAAAGCAACGTCATTGATGAACGAGGGAATGGTCCTATCAAAAGGATATCATACTATTACAACAAAATAAACAATAACGATAGAATTGGAGATTTAAAATCTACGAAGAAAAATGATGAGACGAGATTTTAATTTTAATATTTCTAATTTAAAACAATATTATCTTTTTGCAGTTTGCTGACAGAATTAATTACCATTGAACGTATTAATTAATGAATCGGTAACCCTTTTCTCTAAGTGAGCATTCGTTTAATAAACCAACAATTCAAAATCATTTTACCGAAAACAATTTCTTATTATATTCGACTTCTTATAATGAACCTACCCCTTTCGGGGAGCAAAAAAAAGGTAAATAAGAACCTTCCGATGTAAAAATTCTTCGACTCCACCGTTTCGGCGAAAAGATTCCTTTCGAGTGGCTGTTCCAAAACGGGGACGACCGTTCTAGGGGGCGCTGGTTACGATAACGCTGGTGCTACTGCCGCGCTATCGTTGATGTGAGAAACGTTAGTGAAGATCGAAGTGGAAAATGTAGATCTAAAGTTGGAATCGCATTAATCAAGTAGAAAGATTACATCAATGTGCTTTTAAAACTTGTAACTGCCAACGGAAAAACAGAATTCCGCTGACGTTCTACAAATTACACTGCCACCTATACCCTGCCGCGCAACGTCCCTCCAGTTTTCTTTCTTCGCTTTGGGGTTCGGAGGGGTTGCGTTGCAGTGACAGGTTTCTACTTATGGATGTATGTGTAATATGTATCCATCAGTGCGGGTGCATATATTTTACTATGTGTAGAAGCAAAGCTTTTAGGTTTTTTACGTAACATTATCTAGAGTGGGGTTACAATGAAGACATCATTCAAAGAAACGACCAGATTTTTTTGTATTGGTTTAACTAATTTTTATGGCAATTAAGCTGTCGCTTTTGACCAGAGATTTGGAACTTGGGTAAAATATATTAATTAGATTCTCCGACAATATTAAGTTTTGATCATTATTACAGAAAGTTACACACGATAGGAATATCTAATATGAGACCATTATAACGCGCAAACAGTTTAGAATATGTCATCGTCTAGACAAGCAGAAATTTAATACTGAACTTTCATCTCACCAATTTATGTGCGTACGCGTTTTCCAGTCTCGTTTTCATTATTGCTCTTTTATAGCTACTTTTAACAACACGTTGTGCGCTTCTTCAGCGAAATTCTGTCGCAGAGTTTTTCGACCTGTCTGTCTGGTTGATGTTTTTCTGTGTATTCACCTGCCTGACATGGCGCGTTACACCTTCATCTGTTAGATGGTTCTATTGTCGAGACAAGGGCCCGACACAAAAGACCGATAATTTAATACAAGCACACTCACGCACGTAACATTGGAAGCGTTGTATAGTGGCAGTAGGGTTTCTCCTCTTGCTGAATTCAAAGCCTTTTGCCCCTTGTTACGTTTGTTGTCTGTTTGCAAAGCGGCTGCAAGCTACTACACGTCTGTGTATATAAAAGTCTTATTGTTTTCGAAATATGACCTTTTTTCGGTCGCAGACGAGTCAACATCTATTCAGTGAGATGTTAAACGACATTACCGCTTATCGATTTACCTTTCTTTGTGAGATTAAATAATAGAACTTTGTAAATAGAATATTATATTTAGTTTTAGAAGAGAAGATATATAGAACGTAGGCGGAGTTTCTTTTCAGCAGATGAATAGATTAGTAAGTTTGCGTAATAATTGGAAGCAATTAATTTTGTGTAAAGAGTTTCAGTTTGCTTAGTCAATAAACTTGCTTGAAATGTTCGAGTAATCAATACGAGAGCTATGAATCGTTAATGACGATGGGGTATAGTAAACCAGCCTGTAATTGTTTAGAAATTATATAACAGAAATACAACAAAATGTAGAAGCTGATAGCAATATTTGTAACAAATAAGGTGACATCTGCAGTGAAGTTCTGGTTGGGACAACAGTACAGTGGTGGTGAGACAAAAGAACTAAAGCAAGCTTCTGGTCCTTGACGTCAGTTCGGCGTCTAACATCTTGGATCCAGACATCGGTAATACTACAACGGCAGGTGACATTATTTTAGTAATCTTAAGCAGTCGGAAGAATTGGAATTGGCAATTTGGATGATGAAGTTTTGGGAAGAATTGGTGAATGTATTAGTCTTAAAAACCTACAGACAACTTGGTCTAAGTGATCTGGTAGCAGTTCTTGAACTATTGCAGCGTCAATATTAGACCTTGCATGTTTGCCTCTTGATGATCATTCGGATAACGTTACTTCTCACTACTAGAACTTAGGACAAACCAATTTTCATCGAAAATTCAGCAACGCCGGCGTAAATGTAGTTGTCTCATGTTATCTAGAGTTTATTACAAACATGAATTGCGATAAGTAAGCTCGTGCTACTAGATTCTCTTTTGAGAGAAACGGTTCTATGAACCACGTCTTGACGCCCAAATCTTTGGCAGCATTTTGGAATGGCCTGCTGCTGGACGGAACATGATTGCAAATTGGCTTTTTCAGCGTCCTAAATAATGCGACAGATTTAACAAATTATACGATTTTTTTAAATTATATATTAATTAGAGTTGAAGAATCCAAGACTTGATGAATCATTACTAGAGTATAAAGATACAGTAAAATATGCAGCTCAGTTCTAAATAAAGAAACTAATTTCAACTTTGTCGAGAACAAACTACATGTTTCGATAAACTTAAAATTATTTTAATAATTTATGACGGCAGAATCGGCTCAAGAGAGCGAATGTAGCACGGGGTAGAGGAGAAAGAGGGTGTGGAGGAGATTTTATTCATCGTACTACACTTCGCATCTCGATATAATGCACACACTGTCTCTCTCCTAGTTAAGTGTATTTGCAAGGACTTGGTTCCATTGAATATTAAGCAATGCACTCGAACTACGTATCATGAATAATTAAAGAGGGCCTCTCGTTTTCAACTTTCGTAATAAATTAAATGGGATCCTATGCGTTTTAAGTGTTATATGAGTTTGCTTCGGCACACTGGGAACATTCGCGTAATATGTTACCTGCAGCGGTAGCGTTATTTTTGTTGCAGATGGCGTTGCTATAGCTTAGGTTTATTAAAAATTAAGTCCCTAAAGCTAAAATAATTTAATGTGAAGGGTATATAGGAATGTATTGAAATAAAACATATAAAACAGAAAATTTACGAGTGCATGCATACACTCGTACTTAGTTGCAAATCAAATGCGAATCGATGATTTTTGTATACAGCTAGCCAATTTGTGATGACGTATTGTCGTAAAATTATTTCTGACAGATGTCAAATTGCCAAAATCGTCATTTTAGTGTTCTGCTAATTGTAATGGTCAAAGTATTTTTGACAGCTGTCAACATTTCTGTTGTTTTGAGTACTATGACTTTCACAGTGGTAACTGTCACAGTAGTTCTGACACTTATCAAAATATAAGAATATGAGAACTGTGAGGGCATAATTGCTGCAATGTAGTGTAATGCGCATATTCCCTTTCTCGTCCCATCAAACATATCGTGTACTCTCTTGTACCAGATGCAACACAATCTCTTTAGTACTGAGATTATTCTACCAAATCTTAGTCAGTTTATTGTGAAATTGAGGTAAGTAAATAAGTTTATCACTGGCGTTTTAAATATGATCTGATAAATCGTGAAGCAGCTACTCGTACTCATGAAATACCTTGATCTGCATTGCAAAGATTTGTTAAAGAACTATTGATAATCTAGCTATTACAATCTGCTTTTTTCTACAGAACAAGAGAATAAACTTGCCGAATACATGGCACGAAATCTTACCTGTTCGGTATATCAGCTAAAAATTCTGTACTTTGGCATATGAGTTGGAGACGGTTGAAATGTATCTTAAAAGCCGAAACAAACAAATTTTTTGATTTGCTAGAGGAGTGTACAGATAAGTATAAATCAAACCAAAACAAAATATTTATTATAGTTAAAACTGGCATAGTGACTAAAACTTTAGGCAAAATTTTGATCAGAAAGGGAAGTAACCAACTGGTATCTTATGAGTGTCATCTGCAGAGAGAGGACAGCACCCCATTCGTGAAGCGCACATGAATGGTACGATACTAGATTTATGAGGTGATTGCAACAAGAAAGGGTGCATAATCTAAAAAGTCTTTCGGACTTGGTTTAAACGGTCTTGCTGTTATTAGACAGTCATGTAACGCGTAAAGCGTATAGATCATGCCAGAGATAACGATGTTGTGCTGTGATGCTTCCTCCTCTATTGTACACATCGTCTGCAACCATTGAGCAAGGCGTTTATAAAGCCATTAACTAGTTATGTTGACAAAAATGTGAAATATGGCTAAGAACTCATCTTCGTATGATAGGTATCCAGTACTACATCTATGAGCTCTTCGTAAATGCTGTGCTGTGCGAGCAGGCACTATGTTAGCTGTAATAAATAGATGCCGAAAAACTGATATATGGCCAGTTGGTGGTGGTCTGGTTGGTGTTATGAATATCTTTGCCGAACAAGAGCAAAGCCTTTTTATAGAACTATCTTCAAATGTAGATTGTTTTATAATACAATCTATATTGAATACCCCACGTCATGTCAAACCAGTCCATTGTTATCACCGCCAATTTCATCCCCATCTTCATCTATACTATCTTGGCTTATTCTAAATCCGTCTTTCAAGAAATTTTTACCAACCCAAGCATTATAGTTCCCAACAGTGCTTCGTAAAACACGTGTTCCGAAGCAATAAAAAGGAGATGAAAGCTATGCCCAGCAATACTCGTAAGCAAAATAAAGCTGTAAAATGCAAAGTTAATATGGAGCAAAATACAGTCAAGAAAATGACGAACACCAACAACACCAAGAAGACCAAAAGATCCAAGAGAGGGAAAAAGCAGATTCCGAAGATGGTGACAATAAGATCTACCTGTATTTGTGGATAGTTATGTATACAGTAATACCTCGACTTACTCTACTCCGACTTACGCGAACCCGCAGTTACGCGAATTTCAACACATTACATTATTGCTATTTAAAGTACATGTTCGGACATGTCACACGAACAACAACAAGGAAAGAAAAGATTTATCTTTGGAATGTAAACATAACATTATTAAAGACTTCGATGCAAACATAAAAATTTGTGAGTTGGCAAAGAAGTTTGATCTATCGGAATCGACGGTCAGAACAATTATAAAGGATAAATAAAAAAATCCTCGAAGCTGTGAAAAATGCTCGGTCTTTAAATGTAACCATTGATTGTAAACGTCACGGAATTATTGCTGAGATGGTAACAATGTTAAAATTATAGTGTGATAATCAAGTAAATGTGAAAAATTGTCCTGTGGAACAGAACACAGTGTGCTCTCAAGCTAAGCTGATTTTTGAAAGATTGAAAGAGGATGTTGGAGAGATGGCTAAAAATGAAGAGTTTAAAGCTAGCAACGGTTGGTTCAGCCGATTCAAAAGGCACTGTAATTGGCATAGCATTGCACTAAGTGGAGAGGCATAGCATTGCACTAAGTTCTGACAAAGAGGCTGCGTCTTACTATCCAGGAAAATTAAAAACTATGATAGATGAATGCGGCTACACCAACCAAACCATATTCACCGTAGATGAGACTGGCTTGTTCTGAGAGAAGATGCCTAAAAGGATTTTTATCGCACGTGAAGAGAAAACATGTCTAGGCTTTATGGCCGCGAAAGATCGATTGACAGTTCTTAGTTTATCGTTCAGAGAATCCAAAAGCAAAGAAAAATAAATCTAAAGCTAGCTTGTCTACGATTTGGAAGTCTAATCATAAAGCTTGGGTGACAGTTTCCCTCTTTGAAGACTGGTTTGGTCATCATTTCATATCTGAAGTCGAACGTTATTGCCAATCTAAATAAATTCCATTTAAAGTGATGCTAATAATCGACAACGCAGCAGGTCATCCTACTACAACTTTAAATAATTTTGACCCACGCGCGAAAGTTGAACTTTTGCCACCTAATACAACCGGCTTGCTTCAACCGATGGACCAGTCATCAAAACATTCAAAACTTATTACCCGAGCCGATCTCTGTTAAAGATTTTTGGAAACAATTCGATGTTTTAGATGCAATGAGAACCATTGGATAATCTTGCAATGAAGTTTCACAAAAATGGAGCCTGAAAAAAACTGTGCCCATTTTTTTCATCATGTATACTCAGACGGAGTTGATGAAATTGTCAAGCTTACCAGGCAAATAAATTTAGAAATGGATAGTGATGAAGCAAGAGCAAGACATAGAAGAGCTTGAATTTTTAGACCCAGTTCAATTAGAAGATCAAATGACAGAAACTTGACAGAAGGTCTGGGTTAGATTGAAAAGGGCTGCAAATTTTAGAAAACATAGACTCCAACGAAGTTCCACAAAACAAGGAATAAAAAAGTCTTTGAGCCGTCAGGCGATTTTGCTAGATTTTATGAAGCCTTCTATATTAAAATAACTTCAGTTTGCGATTTTGTATTCATATTATTCAAGATTTTATTAAACATCTTTTTTTCTAAATTATAATTATCCCTCAGTTCCACCACATGCACAAGGTGTGGTAAGTGACACTTTTCTCGTTTGTTGGAGAAGACGGCGACGTTTCGGAATCTGCTCATATTTGTGCATTTCGTATTTGTCCTTAGAATTGTTGCAAGGTGTATTATGTCGAGTTTATCCCAATACTCGGGCATAAAGGGCACATGGAAGATATTTATTATAATTGTCATAACTTTTTTCTCTCATCTTTATTTTTAACACATTAAACCATTTAGCAATCACAAAAATTTCCATTTTTTTACACACCCCAATATTAATTTTTAAGAGGCTCGTAATGCACCAGCTTTCTATATTTTGGACAGACACTAAAAATATATTTGAGGATATGACATAAGCATTAATGCAATAAAGAACATTTTCCGGAACTGATGCATCTGGTAAATATTTTCAAAATAATCTGCTGATGCGACATATCCTGTTCAATTTTACAACCGTTTTTGAGCAAAAAAAAAAAGAAATAAGACTTCATTCTTTTCCAGGACTAACCATAGATCGGGAATAAATTCAAAAATTTGTTTTCTTAAATGAATTTGCTTTTAATCCTGCAGAAATGTAGATTCACAGAAGAGGGATATTATAACGTCCAGCATTCGGTATTATTTTTTGCTGTAATATCTCTAACAATCCTAGAGACAAAAAATTGTATTCCATAACAGGAATACAACATTTAAAACCAAAAACAAGCCATATATGTCGTATGCAATCAATTTAATGCAAAATTTGAGTCCATTCAACTTTCCCAACTGCAATCCAATGTATACTGTATCAAGCGCTTGGGAGAAGACTAGTCACCGTCCGTTGGTCCTCCAATTAAAACAGATTGTTATTCAGCATATGTCGTCACGGGCGGACCTAACCGGGATGACTTTTCTAATTATTTTACGAGTCGATGCGTCCACAGAAGGACTTAATTAAATCCTATCCGCCGTTTTCGAAGTTTAATATTTGGACCACGACGTCATCGGTCACCACCCCCGTCTGATCTGCGCTAGCACCTCTAATATCTCGTAATTCACCCGCTCTACGGCGAGCGTCGGTGCAGAGAATTTAATTTATGCCTCGGGAATAATGGTTTCTTTTCGTTGTACGGACGAGGTGTGTTCAGAATTAAATTAAAGAAGAGTTTTACCAGTCGCGTGGTAAAATACGCGTATACTGGAAATCATTGAGGTCATGGTATATCACGCGTGAGCCGTATATAATGTCAGTTTCATGTTGGTTTTTCGAGAAGATTGTTTTTAAGTGTATTGAAAACGGTAGGATATACCACCCTCAGGATTAATGTTTGTATTTCTCGTTGTACCCTCATTTCTCTCTATCTTCTATACGTTTATTGTTTTAGCAAGTCGGTGAAGTATCCTCTCCTACTTTCAATATTTGTTTTCTCTGTTATAATATTTCCTAATCTCTTATTATTTGCATCAAGTGGAGTAACGTCTTGTATTAATACCTGAATCAGATAAGACTAGATGACGCATGCAAAGCTTTCTCTTCGGCAAACTTTTATTGTTATCGGCCAGATTTCATTTTAGTGGTAGAATACACTAAACTTTTACCATCTACAAAGTGATGGAATTCAATCTCTTCATCACTCTCAAAAGAATTCTCTTCGACGCTACGGAAGACAAGACTATAACAAAAACGTGAAAATCTCACAAACAAACCTATTGATGTCGCAATGTAGTCGATACAGGAGTCAAACTGAACGGTAACGCGACTTACTTGTTTTCTCATTAAATTTTAAAAGCGAAGAACTTCCAACGTTTCATTCCTCGGAGGTATTTTATGTATTTTTTCCGCCGACGTTGGTCTGTGTGTGCATTTCTTATATCTCGACCGTTAACGGCAACGTTTCCAGCACCTAATACTTACCTACAAACAAACCTTAGCTTTCTGGAGATTTGTTTGCTTTTAATTAAGAAGTTCCCCGGACGCAAAGTAAGGAGTAGATTTCCTTCGTCCCTGTATCTTTCCTTTTTCCCTTTCTCTGCTTCACTCCGTCGCTCTTATCCCGCTCGACCATTTTGCCAAATCTCAATTATAATTTTCCGCTACAATTATTCAGGGCTCTCTTATTTCCCATGGAAAAGAATTCGATTTAATTTTTCAATGAGTCCGGTATTATTCGGGGGAAGCTGCTCGTAATCGGTGATGGAAGTGAAAAAGTGCTCGTTTAAATCGGGAAAAACTTGGCTAATATCGTGTAATTCTTGTTAATCCTTATGTTTATGAGATGCTTTTTAATTGTATAATGGAAAATACGCTTGTTAGGTAGATAATATTTATTTTACTTATTATCACTACAAATTGTTTTACGCATTATACTCGTATTCTTATTTAGTCATGAACACAACTCTTCTTATGAATAGACTTTATAGCTGTCAAATTTTGTGTTTTAATCTCTATAGTTTACACCTCCTCAAAAAATATACCAAATTATTATCGAAACAAACTTTGCTAGTCCTCGCAAATGTCATGGTATTTTTTTTTATTGACTATGGTTCCCCAGCTAAGCAACCATTTTATATCTAAAAAGTGTATAAGTTTTATTACGCATGATATATTGTTATTTTTTACATGAATGCTAATTTCCGTATGTGTGCAAGAATAAAACTGAGTCTAAGTGACTAGTCACAAGAAGATATTAGCGAAATATCTTTAATAATTTTATCACTAATAATTGTTGATACCAAAGCTCTTGTAGCAGGTAGAACGAGTTCTTCGACGAAGGTATATAAATTCGCTAGTCGGTAGAAAAGATCCATAACTTTGCAAGCGTTCGTTAAAACCAGAAACCTTTACCACAAAATTTGAGTGTCACTTATACCAACTGTTGAACTCAAAAATTTGGCGCACGATGCTACTTTCATATCTTGTCATATCCTTGAAAAGTAGAACAGAATAGGTTTGGAACCTAATAAATGTGATACAGTAACAATACTAAGTTGAGGAGTAAGTTTCAATGAAATTAGGTGTTGCATCTGCAGGATCGCTGATGAGACTGGATAGATAGAAACCACGTGATTGGGTTGCTTAATTCTCATTCCACTCACTCGCAGGGTGATTTCCAACAATATACCATGAGCAACTATTACAGGAATTTTTTAGTTTTTATATTGTGGCATTTTTCGACTTTTTCAATATTTTATATAATTTATAGAAACGCATATTAATTAATTTTTTTAAATGCGCCATGTATGTCATACTGCTGAAATAAGAAGTAAGTCATTTAAAGAGACAAAAAAGGGAACAATTTCATTAAAAAAATTGCCATTCCTTTTGTTGCAAATTCTGTGCAGTATTTAGTAACTATTTTTTTTTAATTCTGTACGAACTATATTCTTTTTTTCATTTTTTTATCCCTTTTAGGTGCTCCTGTAACGTAGAAATTCATATCTAACGTTAATAATTCCAAATATGCCCACACATCAATATAGTTGTAGTAATACTGTACTTAGTTTTAAAAACGTTTTTCATATGGAAATGATTCACATAACACGGGTGCATGTAACAATTATTTTATTAGAAATTTCCAGTAAATACTTCTTCTTAGTGTTACTAAAAGCAAAATACATACAGGGTGGTCCATTTAAAGTGTAACACTGTAATATCTTCGAAACAATTAGTGTTATGAAGAAAATTATTAAACAAAAGTTTAACTATATGAAGGGGCTCGTTTCTACTGTTGTCACTATAAAGAAAGACACAAAGGTCATAACAAGATCAACTCTTTTTTTTCAAATAGCATATGGTATTTTTATCAAATTCTAAAAGAGAAATAAGTTGTGAATAGAAAAATAGTAAACCACATATGACCTCAAATTAATATATATTTATTAATGTGTGGTGGGTGCTTATTAGTGACTCCGTAAGCTGTATTACTTGTCTGGCTATCACTGCAACTCTTGCGGCGTAGTTTAGTGTGTGTAAGTTGTGTTTAAATGGCTTTGTGACAGCATCATATCGCCTTTTATGTTGCCGCGCTGGTAATCAAGCGAATGGCAAGTCGATTCGGGATTAAACTCTCTGAAAAAATGTCACCGTTCCTCCAGAGAATTGAACCCCGGCACCTATCGTCCTCTCACAACAATAGTCAGCCGCCTAACGACTGCGGCCATCGACCCGTTTAATTAATTAATATTTCGAGAAAATGAAGACAATAAAAATTAATGCAGCAATGCTTTTCCTTCGTTTTTTAAATATAAAAGTAGAAAATTAATGTTAATAGTAGCTACAAATTCTTTACATAAAGTAAACAGTGGAAGAAAGCAGACGACTATCGAATTAAATGTTCAAATTGGCGGCCACCAGCCTCAATGAAAATTTGGCTCGGCTCCGCTTGTGATACAACACTTCTCGTTCTAACGCCAGAGAGTCTAGTCCGCTCCGCAATTAGTTTAAAATATATTTGTCAAGTTAGGGTCAGTTAGTGTTCTTGTAATTATTGTATGTGTGTAAATAATCAGTATAAAGTACGGCCGTGATTACTGGGATGGTCCAGCACGTAGCCAATATATATTATATATACTGGTAAAAGAAGATTACAAGAAAGGACACGCCCGAAGCCCCAAAACAAAGCACCCGAAAGAAGCGGACATTCGGCGAGAAGAACCAGCGTTAACTAGCGTACATGAAGAGAGAAGCTTCAAAAGTATTTGGCCGTAAAACTATTATATGCTATAAATTCGAGCTCGTATTCAATAAAGTCATTAGCCATTGCTTTTATGTAAATGTTGCCGTTGTTGTGCTATTAAATTCATGTATATATTTAGCCCTGTTAGTTCTTTAGTAATTTAACCGCGTAGTTTTTCTTCATTTAATAAAGGTGCATTTAGCATTAAGGCTTGGTTCTATATGTTGCAATACTGTAAATATATATTCATTCATTTTATTTAATATATTTGTTACTCGTTCATTTGCTGCATTTTCATTTATTCAGTAGCAAATAAGTCTGCATATTTTGTGTTATTATTTCTTGTTAAAATATTATAAATCCTCCATTTACCGCACGTACTGGGAATGTATAAAGAAAAGATTATAAGAGAATCTGTAAAGCAAGTACATGTTTTCCTTTATTACGTTAAGAGCGATTGCGACCAACATTTTGCTAGTCGGGGGATTTAATTTCCTTATTTCGGTATTAGTAACTTTCGTCATCGTGGGTTCACGAGGGGAATTTGCTCATATACCGTGGCGCCCAAGATATTCTAAACACATATTAGCCCAAGTTTAAGACCGTTCTTTCACAATATAGCGCACAACGAAGAGCGTTCCATTACAATATTGTAAGAGCAACAAACTACGGTTACACTCAGCAGGTAGTAAGCTGGCCCTGCGGCTCTATGGAATAAAGTATTGAGCGCAAGGTATTTCTCTATCTAGTCGTGCCCGGATACCTTTGAAGGTCAGTGTACAATTTTATTTTATATTTATGCTTTTCCCTTTGATATACAGTCAAAAATCTAACCACACCCTCCCCAAAACTATGCAGTTTCTTCTACGTTAGTAGAAAATTTTTTTCGAAAATAAATTTAGGCCGTTTTTTGATTCAAATAATCCTGCATTGACCAAATTTTATGAAGACAATCTTTAAAGCCTGGCTCTGTCTAGTGGATTTTGTTAAAATGCATATATCGAAGAATTATTGAAAAGCGATTTATCAAATCATCCATTTTCCAATAGATTTGCTGCGGTTTATTTGTCTAGTGCTAATGTGGAACCAGAGTACAACAAAAATTCAGGCAAATCAACTGGTTTCCAAGCAATTAAATGCGACTTATTTTTGGTGTTTTTTTGACGAAACAATTTTTCTGCGTATAAGTTGGTTTCTTTCACAAGTGGATTGTTTCCTGAAACTAGTACCAATTAACCGGGAGCTAAATTGAACATCAGTCTAAGTTAGGATTATGAGGATAATAATCGGTTAATCAATCAAATCTGTGATCCTAAGTTTTCTCATTCTAACTATGAATTCCAAGATTCTCATTAATTTTTACTGTAACTTCTCGCAACTTATTATTAATGAATATCCACACATTCTTTTATGCCTAGATGACTCTGCAATTTCCTCTTCATGCGTAATGCACGAATGACCAAAATCAGAAACCATGGCAAATATTGCAAGTTTAAAGATAGCCTTGCACTGGCGCCACATGAGCTTTCTTGCACTAATCTGCTAGTCAAACTTTTAGAAAAGTGTAGTAGTAACTAATCTGTGCTTTTGTAGATGGTTAGAGGTAGGTACTTATTTGTTACATAGTATGGGGATAATTATAACACAGAATTCATATTAGATGATCAACAAATTTATAACAGCCAACTTCCACAACTCATCTTCCATTAGTGCCGACAGTAGACATTTTCTCTTTGTTAGTTGAGTTGATAACTGTATTTTCCAAGCAATTCCATAATTCCATTAGGGAGCCAACATTTTACAGGTATTAGAACAATAAAGGAAAATGATCTTTTGAAAGAAATATACCTAAAGCTTCAGTAACTTTTAATTAGCTAAACTACGTTTCGTCTTTAACGAAGTTACAGCAAAATTGCTGTCTTTCACCAATTTCAGTTTAAACTTTCTTTTATAAAGTTTCATTTGTTCAGAATCTTTTTCGTTAGCAAGGCGGAAGCGTTTTACCGTCACCGCAGCGACCGACGAAAGATTAGAGAATGACATCTAATGTCAGGTGGCGATATTAATACATTCGTTCCGAGCTGTTGTTTCAAGGAAGTTATCTGCTGTATTTTTTGTGTCATAAAAACTAAATTAATTAAAACTTGTGTGTGAAGATACTTGCAGAAACTTTGTCGTGGAAAATACTTTTTAGTTTGTTTTGTTGGTGTACAGCTAGATTTTTACGTCATTCACTGGTCGTTCTATAAGACCATGATTGGGAGATGACGATCTCTATCATTATTTATAATAGATTCTATTTTGTCTATGTTATCTAAATTGTTTAGCGGAAAATGTGAAACTGCAAGCATTACAAAATCAATGCGGATATCTATAAAACTTTACCGCTACGAAAGTTATTCGACCTTCAATACGCTGCATACATATCGATATGATATTCCGAACAACGTGTCACATAAGCTCGTAAAACTTTAAAGTGTGATCCGGGCGGCAACATTTTGATTCAATTTTTATTTCTGTATTAGTAGTTTACATATTTTATGAAACAAAGAGATTCGCATGAATTTCGTGCCTTCTATTGAGGAACATTTCGCAATGTGTAATTACTTCTAATACGAAAGGTAGGTATGTAATTTCAGACATAGTAAAAGCGGTGCTTATATATTCAATTAACAACCTCCCTAGCACCACCCGGTTTAGAATGCTCACTGTTGCATTCACATTCAGCATGATACGTCCGATTATTACCTAGACAATTAGGAAGGTAAACCGTGGCTTGGCTACGGTGTGTGTACGTGCAGATGAATGCAAATGTATACCATACAGAGCGTGCAAATTCTGTTCATTCCTCTAATAGTTCAGTCCAGAACGGTTACATTCGGTTGTGACTTTAAAACCGCCGTGCAAACATGCGGAATGCAAGGGACCATCATTATGCATAATATTTGTTTTGTTTCGGATGTTAGTTTGTGTTCATTTCTCTACACGCAAAGGCATACATTGGTTGTTAATCACTGATGTGTGTGTGTAATTTGGAAGATGTTTTTGTGATTGAAAGGCTTTAGTCGCGGATCCAATAACAGTAAATCAATGTGATAAATTATCAGAGCTATAATTACACGCGAGGAAATTGATTAAGAGAAACTAGATTCGGTAAGGCCAAGAATTAAAGAAAGAGCGATTTGTTTTCATAAAAAACTCGTGGTTACTTGTGTTCAAGTCATTCAAAATAATTTTATTCGAATGACTATAGTAGAAAATAATAAAATGCTCTTATAAAACGGAATTTACCAAAATAATCCTAGCATTCATATTATACAACGAAAGATTATAACGGTCCGGGCAACTCTGTAATAAATCGACCGTCAAATCGTTCTGAAAATTATTTTTTAATTTCAAAATCCGTCACGACCAGGAAATATATGTACGGCCAGAGTGGGTGAAGGTTGAAAGATGGGTCGACGGTCCGACTAGTGGTTTTTGTTTCGGATAAATCCGGGCTCCTGGATTGTTTTACAAAAGGATTAGTCTTTAGGTGGGACAAGCCGTAGCAAAAAAGGATACACTCGCTCCGATACTGGCCAACGGCAAAGCCAGAAACCCGAGTCGAAATCGACCGGTTCATACGAATAAGAATTAAGTAGTGACCTAACTAAGTAGGATTACCGGCTTCTGCTTTGCATATTTATACGGATTAGGAGGTGACCTACGTCTAAATTGGACGTCATCTTAAGATGTTCTGCTCGTATGGGTATTACTGGTTTCGCAAATCGAAATGTTTTATGTTCTCGCTATTATATGTAGGTATTATTTGAAATTACTTGGAAAAAAAGGAATAATAGAGTAGTAATCTTGCCTTAATGATTGAAGAATTAATAACTGATTTTATTACAAGAATTTTTGGGACATTTTTTTCCTTGTAGCATCTTGCGGTTTTTACAACTTGATAGACTCAAACATTATTTGGATCTAGATAAGTACAATGTGAAGCCAACATCAAACTACTATCTACTAAACAAAATTTTACAAAATCAGAGAAGAAAATGTTTGGGAAATTTTAAGGAGTAGTTCGGGTGAATCGCCAGAGCCATTCATTACTCTATTAGCGAACCTTTAAAATAAATATAGTAAAGTAGGTAATGTAGATCATAAGCCCAAAAATTAACTTGAAATATAGTATTCTGCAATACAGTCGGCGCCTTACGCAGAATGATTGAAGAAAAAAATCTGTAACTTACAGTAGGAGAGGAAGAATTTCTGTAGGTACTGTTTTTGCATTTTAAGTTATAATTAAGTTAAACAATTTTCACATATGTCAACCAATGGTTTTACTGACTCACGTTCATCCATTGGCAACACCATTTGGACAACATAATTTTAGACACAAGGCCCTGGTCAGTCACCGATAGATAGTGTTAGAGTTCTCATAGAATCAGACAAAATAATTCAGACTACAGGTATTAGTAAGCTCTTTGTAACTTAGTGATTTTATATTAAGCCAGAAGAGTCAGGAATAAGGCGAATTGAATTTAGAACACCCTTAGCTTGTGTCGGAGACTGATAACCAAGAGATTGGATCGAGCACTAGTTAGTGGAGCAATGAGATCTTTGTCCCTTTTCCTAAGTCTTTCAATTTTGTTTTAGTAGATTCTTCACATCAGAAGGGAGCCATTTGGAACTAACGTGGAACTAGAAGCAAGTATAGGATTGGTGATACCGTTAAAGCTTCAGAGCAACCAGAGCCTGCATGTTACGAACTGGTCCCAATTCACAGAATTTTCAGAAGATATCAGAATGAGGTTGTGTACAGAGAATATTTTATCAATACTTTCTACCGAGATGGAGAAAGGAAATTATGTACTTAAGATATCCGGCCTTGAGCCGGCCCTGAAATACGTTTACCTTCTTGGTGAAAGCACATTGACAAAGTTTGAAGATGGAAAAGCAAAAAAAAACAACTTTCTTCTGAGTTTATTGGTTGTTTCTTTCTCATTTCTGTTTCGGTGTTGTCCATTCATTTTTAGTTGGCATGTCAAGGAGTGTGTTAACCTTGTAATTTTTATATGAGTTGAATTATTTTCAATGAAAATTTCACTAATTGTAAGTAGATATGCAGTAGATATGAAGCACATACTTATTTAAATGTTTTTATCGTATTGGCACGAAGTGTGTGTGTTGTTTCGGATAAAATTTCTTTGTTTTTAGTTGCGCATGTGAGATCTTTGAGTTCCCGTTGCTGTGCTACGGGTATGAATTAAATTTTTACTTCTGCTATGATCATCAATTCATTCTTTCTTTTCCTTTGATGTATTTTAAAGTTTCTTATACTGCAAACTTTCTTGGAGTTTGATAAATATTGTATTGTGTATTGGTTAATATTGTAGCTTACTTCGAATTTCTTGCAACTCAAAAAGATAGAAAAACGCCCTCTTGTGTTCTTTATAGAAAATGTTCCGATTCTCATACAAAACGCTGAAGAAATTAATAATTTATATCTCCAATCGACTCTTCTGAATAAGCCATCTAATTTTGATGTTCATGCTGGAGATAGTACTGTAGTTTTAAAATATTTACTGGAAATAAAAAGTCATGCTATAGGAGCTGACAATATTAGTATATTTCTCATATAATTAATTGCTGCTTACATGACTGTATTTTCCTAGTATTTGGAAATTTACTATTGTAGTTCCCCTACCGAAAAATAATAATGTATCTCATGACCTTCGACCTATTCGTATTTTGCCAGTAATGAGTAAGGTGTTAGAAAAAATTATTCACAATAAAATTAATCAATGTCTTCTTCAGTACGACCTTCTTCCCAGTTGCAAATCAGGTTTTAGGCAACATCACAGTTGCACTACAACATTACTAAAGGTGACAGATGATTTGATTGATGCAAGAGACAAAAACAAATTAACGTTGCTGGTCCTGTCAGATTTCAGCAAGGCCTTCGACACCATTAATTTGTTATCACATTGGATTTACTGGATCTGCAATTGCTCTATTGCGGTCATTTTTACGAGACAGTTATCAGTCTGTTCGTATCCTAAATACAGTTTCTGAACCATTAAACTTATTAGAAGGAGTACTGCAGGGCTCCATACTACCGGCCCCACTGCTCTTCTCAATATATAATGGATTGCAAACCAGCAATTATAACCTAAGTAATAACTGCTGCAATACAAAAAAAAAAAAAAAAAGAAAAGAAAGAAAGACATTAGCTCTACCACCCAATATATGTGCATCACCATTGCAGTCTCCGCCAAACTGGATTTATCAATATAGTCATGCAATGCCATTTTAAATTGTTATCAAATTTATAAGTCTGATATGAAAATGTTGTATCCTATTATACAGATGATTCATCCTATGAAGAAAACGCCGTTCCAAGGCCATTTGACATCTTTAACTATTCGATCAAATTTCCGTATTCCAAATATTACGAATTTTGCAGCTTTTGTATACGATATTTGTCGACCTGATCGAGAAAAGGACCATATACAGTATCGGCAAAAGATAATTGGGACAGAACTAGAGAATCACATAATTGTATTTTATTTTGTATATTTAAAATATGTCGATGAAATCTCTATCAACAGTGATTTGGAGTGGTATTCGATATTGTTTCACGATCCAATAATATCAAGTTCTTGTAAAATTAATCCGTCCAAATCTCATCCCATATTGTTTGACAAGTCCTGAGATATGTACAGTTAAAAGAAGAGAGAATAACCCTGTAAGCGAGAATATGTATTAGTAACCGCCTGAGTTTGGTCTATAATAGCATTGAATTGCTGATCACCCAATCCACCTATGATTAGTATGCCTTATAATAATTTAAATTGCTTTATCGCATCCAATAAAATGTTTATCACAAATCAATTTGCCAGAATTGTTTTGGGACGAATATCATTCAAACTAATAGGAGTTTCAATTGCTTTTTTGACATTAGGAAATACCGAATGAGTAAGGCAGAAGTTAATTTATGTTATAACATGTCATGCTACACCGTGACTACTTTCCTTATGCTCTAATTCATTCACGGCCAACTAGCAATGCTGCTTATGAGTAATTTGAAGCTAAATTTGGTGTATAATACTTTTTTTCACTACAGAGACTTGTCCAAATTGATATATCAGTGCCTTATAATAATTGAAATATCTATAAGAAGTTTTAATCAGTTATCCACGGTAGAGGTGGTTTATTTGGAGCAAAATAGAGTTTCGTCATTAAAAAAATGATTGTGTAATTATCACATAAAACTAAGGGGACTCTGTGATAATACCAACTGTACAACGGCTTCATTCTATCCAGGGTGTTTGGAATCATTCAGCAGATGACACCCAAATTTTATTTGACATTAATAATATTGATGAGGCTTATATCAACAGTGATTTGGAGAGTATTCGGCGTTTGCTGGGATCCACTCTTAAAATTAATCCGTCCAAATCTCTTGCCATATTGTTTGGAAATTGTGTTTCAATGTAATAATATACGAGTTCTTGTGGATAAACCTATATATTTACGAAGAATTTGGATCTTAATATGATCATGTATCCAAAATGATTAGTGTGGCCTATAATAATTTAAAATTGCTTTATCCACATCTGTTTATTAAGGCAATTCAGTTTGGTGCTGTCTACTTTCTCTTATGCTCTTCCCGTGTATGGATCGTGCTTAGATGCTGCAGAGGCTAAATATTATATTATTTCACTAACTTGTATTATATAACAAAATAATTTATCTAAAAAAACCTTATTATTTATGGAGCAAAATTAGGTTTCGCTCTGATGTGCATAATATTAACATACGCAGCAGGGGACTAATAACACCACCTATTCATTCTTCCACCCTGTTTCAGAGATCATTCAGCTTCAATATATATTTCTTATATAATAATCTACCTGCTTTTTTAAAAATGTTACAACCTATTACGTTTAAATGTGCAATTCGCCGCTACCTATTTGAGATTCAGTGTCGCTAATAGATATTTGTTCATTATGTTTGTTACTAGAATTCATAGAGTTTAGAGTTAAGTTTTCTTAATACGCAGCATTTAAATTGTATAAATTAATAACTAATTCAAGGATTTGGTGTAAGAGCAGGGGGTAATGTTTGTTAACAAAACCCATCTGAACCACTCCTTGTGATTTTCGTAATTCCTGTTTGATTTTCTTTTTTTTCTCTCTTTATTATGTATATACACATGTATTTTTTTGCTGGATTACGAAAATAAAGACATATTATTATTATTATTATTATTATTATTGTATTTCTAAAATAGATTAAACGCTGTCTTGTGTTTTTTTGTTTTTGTAGGTACTTAGATATCTCTGAATCCGGTAGCTAAAAATTTTGGCGACCAACATGTTTTTTCACCAAAAGTGCTAATCACATTTCCAACAACAGTCACAACTGGGATTTTTTGTTGCCAAAAGTTACAGCTGTTGCGTCAACACGTTATATTCGTACCACTCGTATATATCTATATAATTATGTCACATTGTACCTAATTATGCTTAAGTTTTCACAAATACATAACTGCGTAGTTTCATAAGTTGGTGCATATCGCTTTACTTAGAAATTGCAGACGTTGATTAAAATATTATAGACTAAAATACGATTGTGAGGTCACTCTCGTCAGAGCCGTACAAGACTCTCGTTCGACCGTTGCGTCGCTTAAATTAATTTTTATATTATAAATTGTAATTCAAATGTATTTTAGAATAAAGTTCAATTTTTAAAAACAGTCGTTTTGAGAACGTCTGTTACATTTATAAGACTCAACCATAGATGATGGGCTCGTTGTAGAAGGCATGACAGTGAACAGTAGATAAAATATTTGGATAAACTCCAACAATTGTGTGTGGATATTAAGGCTGAGGCATTCCTTCATCATCTGGAGGCTTTTTTTGGATTATCAACTTGATTAACTACTATAGATGAGGTTAAATTTTACACTAAAATCAGGTAAAGTCAGTGTAGTAAAGCTCTTAAGTCTGACTGCATTGAAATAGTTGTGGGTCGAATTATTATCGTTTTGGCGATTAAGATACTCTTTCTTTGTCTGCAAGTATACTTTCGTTAGGATAATTCCTAAGAAGGATAAGGTCAGTCTCTGTCTTCCGAATTATCGACCAATCAGCTTGTTATACAACTTCTCCGAGGGTGCCCACTAAATTGCATCTCTTACCTACAATTACAGTTACACTTAACTTTAAACAACATTTCTCTATGGCTTCTGTAAAACTTGTGACCGCAAGGACTATACCAATTCAGTACCTGTGCGAGAAAATTTGTCTGAGCTTGAAAATAAAAGCTTCTATTTATACAGGGTGTTTTATTGCGTATTACAGAAGGCAGTCTACATGAATTAATGAAAATGACATGAATAACCGATTTCGTCCGTTTAAGATCTGAGTAGGTGGTGGGGGGTGGTAGATATAGGCGCATCTCACAGCTCACAACAACTTAGTGCGCAGGAGGCTGTGGTTCCAGCAGGATGGGGCAACTGCCCATACAGCAGGTGATGGACTTTTTGAGAAGCAAGTTTCGAGGCCGAGTCATCTCGTGTTTAAGGGTCATTGCATGACCAGCTCACCCCCCCCTGACCTTAGCATTTGTGATTTTTTCTTGTCAGGATTCCTTAAGGAAAGAGTTTAGACAAACAGACTCCACACACTGTTCGAACTGAAGCCAAGAAATCGTCAACCTGTCTCCTGCATTATTGGAGAAGGTTTTCGACAACTTCAGTGCAAGATTTCAGATCTTAAACGGACGAAATCGATTGTTCTGATGTCATTTTCATAAATTTACATGTACTCCCTTCTGTAATAAGCAATAAAACAATTTTTTATCCCTTTTCATTTTTATGGTGTGTTTACTTCAAAACCGTCAGATCTTTTTGCCGCAGCCTCTATAACGTTCTTGAGACTAATATTTACTTACGGATCTTTGGTACGTCTGGGTGAGTTCTGACAAATCCTAGAAGAACAAGTTTAAAATCGCCCGAAAAAAGATGTAGAGAAACATTACCACATCTCCATGGTATGTGACGAAAGTGCAGCTTCAGTATTCTGCTGAACTGGTGGAAGGAACCCTAGAAACAATGTTAACCTTGAATTTATTAAATGGTATCCGATAAGAGTCTATTTTGATGATTTGATTTCCTAACATTTGGAACAAAGTGCCAGCTGATATAATCATATTATATTACTATGCTAACACTGTATAGACTTACAATGAAAGCTGTATTATTTTCTTGATGTGGGAATAATCTGACGTAACAGATATTTTCTAAAATACTAGATACTGTTCCTATTATTCGTTGACCTATAGCTGATATAAATACTTCATCGGAAACGTATTCCGTAAGGTCAACAGTAATCTCAACGGGTGGTGATGGAGGTAATAACCGTCTACGCGATAAAGTGGCAATTTTCTCGTGATATATGTCATTTTCGAGAAGAGGCGGACGCTCATATCATAGCAGTAGTAGGCCCTACCAACTATATAGATTCGCAATAACGCGTGTGCACGACCTAACTCACCCTTAGCTCGCAACACAGGGCTACGAATTTTACATTATTACGCCGTTGACGTTGGTCCGTACATATAAATTGCTTGTCCCGTGTAATTTTCAAGTGAATATTTGATATTAAATGGATATTCTGTTTCGTACTGGATTAAGTCTCGGTTGATTTATGGGGTGAAGGACGAACAAGTCCTCGCATACACGAGCACGATACGTATTGTGGACGTGTACAACACATATGAACGTGGTGGGTCAATCGTTAGATGTGCTGTGTGCGTGGGAACGTAAGGGGCCCTTTCGAGAGCGAGTTAAATCGAAAACTGTGTATACGGCGATAAACTGAGGGGACGTTCCGATTAGCGCTTCGAAAAAAAGGGAATAATTTCCGGGAGATGATGGGTTATCGACGGTATTGGCGCCCGAAACATTTAATACCAGACTGGTTGATTTTCAATCGTCACTTATCGGATGCTGTAAGATCAATGTGTGCAGTGATATGAGAATTTGTTATCGGGAGCGAACATCCCACAGGACGTTTCAATAGAGGAGATAGACGAATGAAATATCTCTTCAATAGAAGGACTCGTTCGTCCTTATTTAAAGTTATATAGTTTGATGTTTGATAGAAAACTAATTTTTATTGAAATTTCTGTAGATATTTACATTTTAAATAAAATTTTTCGATAAAATAGAATTACCAGAGAAATTTCATTATTATTCAATATTGACCAATTGTGAGTTTCATAAAGCTGCCCTATTTTATATGATTTTAAATAATTCCGTTTACAGCCGTTAATCAAATTGAAATCCTTTCATTGGTAAAATTCCAAATTCGTATGATATTTTTATTTTCGGTAGTCGGAAATCCGTTTATATTCGATGGCATTTCCGAAATAACTAAAACGCAATACATTAAAATCAAATTCAGAGAAACAAATCGGCTCACAACACGATTACACAAGCGGTTTTAATGTCATTTAGTTAGATACTTTAAACATAACACGACATATATAATTATCTTGTTTTTGCAAACCTATATTTTCGAAAGTAATGAATATATTATATGTCTCAAGGGAAACGAACACAGAAAAAAAAACAAATAAATACAACGGTAAGGAAAACAAATTTTTGAGTAAATTAGCATAACAAAGCCCATGTTCAATCTCAAATCTGATATACGTCGACGACACAAATATTTCGCTTGCCGTCTCCGAATCAGTGGAATGTAAACGTTTTTAATTGTTTTTCAGTTGAAGAGTTTCTGTAATTGCATGTAGCTAGGCAGATTTAATCAAGAACGTTATCTTTGTGGCTATTATGAATATGTCGTGAACAGTTTTTCGGTTGAGTTGTGCGAAATAATCTCGGAAAAATTGAAATGTTAAAGCGACGTTGAATGGAGTCTTAATACTGAATACTGACGTCAAAACATCGCTTTTAACTTTCCGTTTGTTCACTTTAATTGAGCAGAATTCTATCGAAGAACAAATTCGTGTTTTTTAATGATTTACATAAATTAAACGAAATGTTAATAAAATATTTACAAAAGGGTTTCCATGCGTTATAAATAAAGTACCGCCGTTTGAAGTGAGGTTGCATTTTCCTAAATTTAAAACGGGTAATGCTAAAGTATGGGGAAAATGTTTAGTATTTTATGTAAAATAAAAAGAAAAAGAAAAATTATGCTCAAATTGCCGAAATAGACAAATTTAAGAAGAGAGCGGTTATCAAATATCTCTAAGAAAGGTTTATTACCGAAAGAAATTTATATGGATGTGGTACTAGTACTGAGTGAATCTGCACCTTCATATCAGGTCGTGAAGAATTGAGCAAGGGATTTTAAACTTGGGAGAGATAGCTGTGAACAAGGTGTGAAAAAATTGAACATAGCACAGACTTGTGGCTTTTCAATAGGTAGTTTAGAGACCATTTTACATAAAGAATTAGGTCTGAAAAAGGGTGGATGCATGATGGGTTTCGAAAATGTTGACGCCAGAGCAAAAACTCATTCCACAAGTCACTTCAAAGACGAATTTGGCCATGATTAAGCGAGATCCTGAACACTTCTTAGCAAGATTCGTTATCACAAAAAGGCAGGGCATGGAATGAACGCACAAGGGTTCACCACCCTCTTGAAAGTTTCGTGCAACAGTATCTGCGGGGAAGATCATGGCCTTATACCACGTCTCTTTTACCACCTCGTCAGACTATCACTGAGCAATATTATGTTGCTTTATTTTCCAAACTGTCTGATTTCATCAAAAAAATAGGGAGGGAAACTCAGACGTGGTATGTTTTTTCATCAAGACATCGATCCTTCCCACAGGACTTGTGATTCGATTGCCGCAATTCATAATGCAATGAAATTTTCCAATAGCCGCTCTGTTCTCCAGATTTGTCCCCTTGTGACTTCCATGTATTCCTTAACATCAAAGAACATTTTCATCGGATTCACTTTCTGGACGATGAAATGCTGATGATAGAGGTGACCGAGTGGTTTGCAGGCCAAGAAAAAACATTTTTTTCTGAGTGTGTTAAAGCTCTTTACCATCTTCTTCTTCTTAGCAGATTATGTTGAAAAATAAAAAATTTCACCTTTCCAAGTCGTTTCATTCTCTGCCAGGAAAAATAATATTTAAACTGCCTTCCTATGAGAAAAAAATAGGTACGTCGAAAACAGCAAAAGAGACGAACAAACACTAACTGAAAATATGAGAAATTAGACAGAAATAGGGAGCAACAATAATACAGAACAATTGTGTGGGTAGTAGTAAAAATCAAACAAGAAAATGTAGACAGCTTGGCGGATAGAAGAAATAAGGAGAAGAAGTTTGATTAAAGAAAAAGCTAGGAGCAATGTAAAAAAAACAGTAAAAGGATTAGCGGCCAAAACAAACAAATTGGAAAAGTTTGGCAATAAAATGGAATTAGATAGTGAAGGAAACCAACAATTATTTTATACTACCCTACAATAAAAAGTCAGGAAAAACCACAGGCAGTTATAGAGAAAAAAATTAGATCGATAATAGAGAAATCCTGCAAGAATCCTGCAGTGGATTTAGAAAAAAAATATTCATACAGGACAAAATTTTTGCTGCGAAACAAATAACCCAGAAGTCATCGCAACAAGGAAATAAATATGTATATACCTGGGATTTATAGACCTGGAAAAGGCTTTCGACAGGGTGCCAAAAATGAAGTTATGGAAAATATTACAAGAGAGAAAAGTTGACAATAAGAATAACCAAGAACGTCTGCAAAATTACCAGGAGTCTCGTAGCGTACAGGAGGAGGAGGGTCTCTTTTATTGAGCTCTAGCAGAGATTTAGTCTTAGAGGCTGAAAAAAAAGTATTTTTTATTATCATTTTATTATTTAAATCAAAAGAACTTTTTTGATTGTCTTAGTTTTGGGATGTTAGTCCAATGGGAGATCTCTTGCTTCGTCTCCCACTTTTGGAGATGAGTTTTTATGTGGCTTTTGGTGAGGCTACAAAATGGCGCTGGTTTAATAAATCGAGATTTCGCGCTTATTTTGCAAGGCCGGCGGCAGTCTCGTTCCTTTCGCACTCCTAGTGTCCTGGTACCCACATCAGTGTAACTGTGTCTCTTTGGGCTAGAATTTTGAGCGTCAGCAGACAGTCCCAGGTTAACCTCGACTCAGTGTCTAAGAAAATGTAAATGCGTGCACCTTGGTAACGTTTTTTCAAACATTCCTGGGCACATTGTTCAATGGCATATATTTCTGCCTGTAAAATGGTTGGGCTTGCACCCAAGACCACCGAGACATTGCATCTCGGCCTATAGATACCTATTCCCACTCCTGTATAGTTTTGGATCCGTTCGTATACCACTGTATCGATGGGTCCGGTATTTTAGGTCCGCCAGACTCCCATGTTTTTCGGTCTTGTATAATCACTTCCAACTGTTTGTCGAAGTCAAACCTAGGTGTCATATAGTCTTTTAGTTTCGCCAACTCTCTAGAATCGTTATAATTTGTATTTGTATTCAAAGCACTTTCCTAGTGAGCGGCCTAAATTACTTCTCTGACGTGCTGAAGCTAATAACAACTTCTAATTTATAATTGAGTCTGTTTTAAGTGTAAATTTCGATTTACCACGCCCTCGCGTACTAGAAACAAATCGACCACCGTCGAGAACGTATCCAGTTGAATTGTTAAAATGGATAATGGAAGAGAATTGTACGGACGGAATCGATACAATTAAGTTATTCACAAAATACCATTTGAATCATGCATTATTCATGGCATATAGTAGTAATTGGAAACTACAGGCGAACAGATGAACATAAATATGTCAATAGTATTAAGAAAGACGATATTCATGCTCTGCTTTCGTATATGGATGTGTGTACGTATGTATGTAATTGTATTTACACCATTTCTAAACTAGTACAAGTTATATGAGGGAGGTTGGTGCTTCCAGTTTTAAGTCCAGTCGCAAAAATAAAATAAAAAATCGTTGCAAGTGCAATCAAAAGCATACATTGCAAGAAGAATTGGAACTTGTGTATAATAATTTGAGAATAGGTGGTATGAATAGGTCAAAATGAGCAATAAATCAAGAAGGAATTAGAATCGAATATAGAATTCAAAAATTTGCGCAATTCCAGGGTGAAGAAATTGAAAGTGATTAATTATACAATGATCAGGAAACTTCAAAATGTCAATACTTTCGAAAGCAAAAAAACATGGTCCTTATCAGAAATCTAATAAACCATTTGAAACTGTCTAGAGGTTAATAGAAGCTTTAAATATTTCACATACTTCGAAATGGTCAATACTGATTGGTACTGTGAAAAAATAATAAAAAAGAAATTTCTCTGGAATTCCTCCCAAATAAATCGCGTCCGTTCGGCTCTTGCACATTTGGATTTCAAACAATTATTAGTTTAGCTTTTTACGTGACAAAAATAAATAAGGTCGTGTTAATATTCGGTACAATCAACGACAAAGCAGAAGTTAATGAAACAACAGATAAACCAAACATAATTATAGGTTATAATATGACTAAGACTGGTGTTGGTATTGTGGACCAGTGGCTCTAAGCCATTGGAAACAAGACCTAGGAGAAAAAAGTTCCTAAACGCATCAGGTTTATTCTTGATGGAAGACCACATGAAGGAACGAACAAGAATAAATGCGCTTCCAAAAGATACAACAGCTTTCCTTTTCAAGCATATCTCAGACTAATTCTAAAATCATCGATTTGTAAACTCGTCTTTGTCGACTTTCCAATTGGTAGTAGTTCTGACTTTGCCCGACAGGGAGAATGTACCTAGAATTAGTCTGCCATTTAAATTGTTGAGCAATACAATCAGAGAGGCAAAAGATGGATGATGATGGGGGAACGTTGTTGACGCCTGGCAAACAGAAATTATAGTTCGTTTCTAATACTTAGCCTTATTGCTTTGTTTTCATGTAATTAAATCTAGCAAGAAACAATCACACGCTTTCGATAGGTCACATCTACTTAAATCAGTATGTTCACCCCTCTAAACACCCTTGATTATACAATTTAGAACAGTCACTACAGCTTGAGGGAAAGGAGCACCCGGTTTAAACCCAAACTGAGAGTCATTTAACAAATCTCCTATTTCAAAGAATTGTCCCCTTGGGATACACTCTTGTACTAATGGTATTAATGCAGGAATCTGATTTAGTGCTTAATCACTTGAAACTTCTTTCCAATTCCATAATCAATACGGACGTTATTATTGTTTAACATCCATTATTTTGAGCTAAAAATAATATTAGAATATAGAAAACTCTATAGACATATGATTAGTAGTTGTAGCGAAATGAATAATTTAAGAATCAATTTTTGTTGTGACGTAGGTAGCAGAATAAGAGACGATTTATTTAAATAAATCGCATTAAAATTTTACTTGGAAAATTCCCACTCACCAACACAATTCGTCCATTTCGCTTAATGTGCTTCCGTGTCAATCAACATTACAGATCGATCAACACCACGCGGTGTCATATTGCCCGCTAATGTCCCGCAGTGATTGTTAACGGACGTGTAAGTCGCTAATTAGCTGCGCTACGCTCAATTTGCATGCATTAAGATCCTCGTTGCAGATAAACAGGGGGCCGTTCGCGGCAGATCTAGAATCGCTGGGCAAATACGACAGCAACGCCACCTCCATTAACTAATAATAAACAACGTACATTGCGCGATAAGTATCTGCATAATATATGTATGTACGTATCGTTACACGGAGTGACTGCGCATTGTCACACAATTATTCGTTATTTATTCCGAAATTATGCTGCTAAATGACTTGTGCGTGGATTAAAATAGCTATGCTTAAACGCATAAGCTATTGATTGCGGAAAGTAATGTAAGCCTAGTATCGATAATGACCAATTGTGCAATGGAAGAAATACCATTGACTTTTGTAGCAAGCTACAGGCTGTCGAAAAAATCGTGGCAAAATGGCAACCCATTTCCAAACAATTGTATAATTATAACATATGTGTATCTAAATAAATAAATAATTAAAAATTTTATTCCTTAGTTGAACCCAATAAGCACCAGGAGAAATTTGAATGTGGGACGACCAAATTAGTATCTCAAAGTAGTACAGCATATTACAAATAGACAAAATTTATTTTCATTTGCATCTACAAATCACCAATCCAAAATGGTAGACTTGCCTTGTAACATTACCAGAATTAAAGTTTTTTCCAGGTTTGTGCCTTCGCATAGGTAATATATCAATAAATAGTATCCAAGATTGCACTGGTCAACTTTTTTTGAACGTTTCCTTTACTTCATGAGTCAAAACCCACTAATTTTTTGTTGAGAAAAACTAAAATGACATTTTAAGATATCGAAGTTGATGGAAGAATACCTTGCTGGTGATTGGGTCTGACAAGAAGAATGCTGTGGTTTCACAAGTCTTTTCATTGGTCTCTTGAAAGTGAGCTTTGGGGCAGTAAACCGCAAGCACACTCTGATGGCTCTTTCTCTGTATCCACTACTAACAACTTGACAACTAAGAGGGAGAAAGTCTAGATGAGAGTAAAGGCAATCGATTTTAAGGATTTTGTTGCATCTGAATTGATGATAGATAAGCTATTATTAAAGACGATACTAGAAGTACATATTATCTCCCAATGAGTATATCCGTCATCTCTTTTGTTGAGTTGATCAAACGCAGGATTCTTTACAAGTTAACGAATTTGTGGCCTAAAATTAAAAAATTACCTACTTTAGAAAAAATTGTTCCTTAAGGACTTAAAGGCATGTCCTTATTAGTTCATAATTTTCACAATTTTTTTTATCAAATCCCGTTTTATGTGAAGGAGTGGATGAAAAGAGGCTTGAGCTCATAAGAGATTCGGCACCATTTTTCTCGTTAAAGCCAGGATTTCTTGCAGGCCAGTCTGTTTGAATATAATGTGGCTTCCTATCGCTACAATTCCACATACATACACTACCGTCCAAAAGTGTTTAAGCAGTCTGATTAACAGCAAAAACATATTAATATATCTATTTTGTGACCTTTATCTACTTATCTTTCTATTCCTGACATATTTCCACTTATAGGTCAATAAAACAACAATTAATTAAATACCAATTTATTTCAAACCAAACTCTCTTGAATATCGATACTTCAAAAATGCAAAAACCAAACTCTAAATTGAAAGATAAGTACATCAATATAATAATTATATTTCTCCTTAGCTTCCATTAGACAAGGAGTATTTAGAGTTTGTTTTTTTTTGAAGTATGGATATTCAAGAGAGTTTGTTTTGGAAGGAATTGGCATTTAATTAATTGTTGTTCTATTGACGTATAAGTGAAAATATTTCAGGAATTAAAAGATAAGCAAAAAGGTATGAAAAGGCGTTATTGAGGTCACTTCCCGATCCAGTTCTTCTACGGTAACTCGATTGAATTCAAGTCGAAGCTCTAGGGAAGCCGTGCCATAATTTTCCAAAGTTCTTTCTTCCTCTAAATGGTGTAAATTGTCTGTACACAATTTAAATGAGGTCATTATTTTGCTGAAAGATAGAATTTGGACCCAAAAGATGAATTCCTGAAGATATTGCATGGTTCCCTAAAATGTCGGGGTAGTATCCTTCTGGATTTAGTATACCGTCAAAACACAACATAACTGAATTTCCTCCAGGAATAAAGGGTGGATAGAGGGAGACGGAGAGAGGTGGGGTGGGGGTTGGGGCTCATTGGAGTCCGAGTATAACGGGTCGGATCCGACAAGCCCTGGGCAGAGATGGTCGACTCGAAAACGGGAGGTGCCTAAACACTTTTGATCGGTAGTGTATATAGAAAACTACAGTATTTAGTGTAGTCCAGTGGCATTTTCAATCGTATGAATCATATAAACTCCATAGCCAATACGAACAGAAGGAGTAAGGTTGCAGATGTGAAGCAATACAGCTTTCAAGCAATACAATGCCACTCAATTGCCTACTAGTTCAAATTCTAAACATTTCATCAAGCCATTAATATCACAGCAAAGAGCAGGATTTTCTTCTTAAAAATGAAGCAGATTCTTGTGATTCCGTTTCATTCAATTCCACTTAATTCAGTTAGCGCATTTTATCACCTCTTTTTCAAAAACAGTTTAATGGGATGTGTAAGGCGTGTTGGGATCTTTTGTTGACACACTGTCTTCATTTTCTAAATTCAAATGATAATTTTTCTTGTGGAGCAGTGTGGAATGGGTCGAACAGCATATGGAAGATTCATTAAATCATAGATGCAGCAAAAGTCATAGATCATTTTTCATTTTTCAGTCATTCTCGTAGCACAATTGAAGATGAGCCTGTGACTTATCCTGATGTCCTATCTTTATGCCAAAAATAAACGCGATAAGCAGTCTTTACAAGAGGCGGCACAAGTTGAGTTTCTTTTTAATGAAAATGTTTATTTCACCAGAAATGTTAACAAAAATTACGCACTGAATGCATATACTTATTAATGCATATCAGTTATTAAATATAATCCTTACTTAATGTCAAGTGTAAAACACTATTTGACATAACTCGAGGAATTTTTATTGTTTACCCCGTTTAACATTCTTTCGTACAACGATGCTGCACCGTTTGTCCGGTCGACAGTAATTTACAACGAAAGAATGTTGTCTTGTAGCTGTCACGTTGTGAGTCCGTGGAAAGGGTAATGAATTTCTAACATACACGCACAGTAGCGGATGAAATTTACGACGGCCACATAATGCTAGATCATTTGTTTGCCCGACATGAGTAGGGAAGGGGGGTGTACGTCGGATCTAGTAGGATCCGGAGGCCGCGTATTTTGCACGCGCGCGGACTTTCACACCGAAAGTGTGATAAATGGCCGAGTAATCAGTCAGGTCACCCTCCCTTTAATTGTTACTTCGTAGTCGACTTCATAGAACAAATTTTCAACTTATTACTCTCACGTTATAGATGATATAGGTGGAAAGTTGCCGGGTGAGTTATGTGCGCAGCTCGCACATGCGTTATCGTGATAATATTAGAAGTTTTCGCTTAAATTATAAAGTGGATTTGAAGACGATATGCGAGGTTCCCAAGTACTTCTGAGATACATTATCTATACATATGTACTTATAGTTTGATTACAGGATGGAATGTAAATGGAAGCTTATAAATAATTCTTTAGGATAGTTTTTGTCGGTGGGTTTAACTTATGAAATTGTAATCGTATGGTCAAGGACTTGGAATATAAGGTATAATGAGGACAGTTCTTAATTTCATATAATCGTTTTCTATATTACAGTAATTCCAGTTAGACTGAAGAACAGAAAAGAGACTTTTCTTTGTCGGAGAATGAACAAGAAAAATATATGATTTTGATAGTATTATCCTGAATTAAAATATGATATCGGTTTTTCTTCATTATGCAAGGTTTTCGAGAGACAGATATTTATTATTATAATTATTGCAATGTTGTATACTCTTCTTTCATTAGCTCAATTGCTATCTGAAGATACAAATAATTCAGAACTCATGCCTAAGACTTTTTTGACATGCAATTTTGGTGAGCACATATATTTTAAAAGTTTGTACTCGCATCAACTAAAGCAATAAATAAGAGCATCTTATTAACTTCTTCTATCTTATTGCATAAAAAATCGAAAAATTGCCGAGGCAAAATAACAACAAATAAAAGGTGTTCCTAAAGGACTATTAGCCCTTTCTACAAACAAATAAAAGATGTTTCCATAGATTGAATCTAGATTATTATCTAGATTTTCAACCTCCTATTCTTAACAAATATGTGGTCGACCTAAAATTTATCAATAGATTCAATTATTAGTACATTAGTAAAATTCAACTCATTCAATGAAAATATTCAATTCACAGTAGAGGTTGAAAACGAAGGAAGTGTGCCATTTCTTGACACTAGATTAATTAGGGATAGCAATAATAAAATTTTAATAGATTGGTACAGAAAACCTACACATTCAGCTAGATTTATTAATTGTCATTCTAATCACCCCATCAAATAAAAATCAATGTTATTGTTGCTATGAAAAACAGAGTTACTACAATATGTCATCCTTTCCTTTCGGAATAACAACTTGTTACTCTTTCTTCTCAAATAATGGGTATCCCAAGTCCTTGGTTAACAAACTCCTGTTTAGCATTTCATCCCCTAACAACCAAGGCAATATTTCACATCATCCCTCTCTCCCCCGCCCCTCCATCCCCTCCCTCCCTCCCTTCCCGACTGCTATCTAGTGCATTATTTTGATTACATTGAAAGCCTAGACAATTATGTCTGATATATGTCCAAAACAGATATCCATAAGACGTTGTAAAACGATGTCTTATAAACGTTGACATTTGTAACATCAGCTGTCTATACTACATCTTATGTCCTTCAGGCGTAAACAGACATCCATAAGACGTCCCGAATATCGGACTCAGACATCTTATGGACGTCTATGAGATGTCTTTGTGCTGTCTGGGAAATGCTGGGAGTGCTGTATCTCTGAAAATCTATAGAGACTTGCGGTAAATTTTTTAATACGAAAGTGGTCGAAAGAAGACCGTGGAAAATATTTTCAGATTTCCAAGATGGTCGCCATGGGGCGTAACCGGCATCTTAAACCTTTAAAGTGATTTTTCACCGAAATCCACCCAGTAAATGTTACCAAAAGATATATGCTTTTTAAAGTTAAGCTTTATTCGAGTAATTTTTGTTTAACACTTTTTGACGTATCTATTAAAATAACAGTGGTGGGGGTAATTCAATGTTTTTTTTAATAAACAGCTGTAACTCCTAAACGACTGAACTGATTTTAACAGACTTGGTCTCATTGAAAAAATATTATTATTAAAAATTTATTTTATGGTTTTTAAAGAGTTTTGGTTACTTGCAGTGACTACAATCAAATCGAATCTTATATATATCTATACATATTGTTCTGTCACAAATTATTAAAGAAAGATTAATAACCTTTTATGGTCAAAACACAAATATAATAATAAAAATTGTACAAAAGTCTTGAAGGCAAATTATCCCATTCTCTTTCTTACCTTACTAATTTTCGTGGGAAATTTTGATTGTCGTGTTTATTTAGTTATTCTTCTTTAGTTAATCCTCTTCAATTTCCCCGCTCGTCCTGATGAAGTTTTTCTCTGTTCTTTCTTCTTTTTATACTCTGACACCCACTTATCACTTGTAACGTTATTGCATAAATATCTAATTAATTTGTTAATTACTTTTATGTGTGTTTTCTTTAAATTAAAATTTTTGTTGACTATATTTCTTACTGTCAAAACAAATCTGTTTACATCCAATTGTTTGCTGCTCGAACTACCAAAACTGCCGTTATGATCATTCCCCACTAGATTTTCAAAAATTTATTGTACGATGCATTTTTAATTTAGAAATTGATGCCTAATCGGGTCGTGTTGAGTCATGTATGTGTTTGTATGTGTATGTTACATTAAATTTTGAATTTTTCTCTCAAATAAAAAATTACTATTATTATATTTGTGTTTTTCTTTTTCCACTCTCTCTATCGCTGTTCTAAGATTTTATTTTTTAATAATTAACGTGAACAATAAGTTACAATAAGTTTAAATATCACATAACAATATATACTATTATAATTTTAAAATTATTAAAGACACATTAATAACCTTTTACAAAGTCAAATCGACGCAATTGGTTGTTGGGGCTCAAGACGGAGACTAAAAGTTAATGAATGCAAATGCGTCGCAATTCGCTTTACAAAAGGGCGCAGGTTACCACATGACAACATTTTTGTGGGAAATTTTCGATTGTCGTAGAGTCAGTCGGTTTTATATCTCGCCATCACTCTGGATCAAAGGTTGACTTGCCACCAGCATGTTAATACAACAACTGACAAATTCCTAGCCGGAAGATCAGCTCTGCTGCCGTTTCTATAGTTCTATACTTTTTTCTATGCGTTTTCTAGACTTTCGTGGTGAAGTCTTACTAAGTAAGACCCATCTTAAGAAATTAGAAATCCTTTAAAATAGGATTCTTAGAAATGCCACATGGTTTGTGAGGAACGACTAATTGCAAATTCCATCCATCAAAGAATATCTGACAGCAATGGCTTTGAAAACACTTGATAGGACCACCATCGTTGCAAACGTGCTGATAGCATATCCGACCGAACTCGACTCGGACCGACCACCTACGAGGGTTAGGATCAGGAGAGCATTTGATATCGCAAATAACTAGGATACTAACATCATAGGACCCAATACTTTCAACATCATCAAATGCCTGAAGAGCCTTTCAGGGAGACAATGGAGTTTAGGTACTTTTGGTCTAACCCTGGTGGAGAATTGATGGATCACAGACAGAAATCCAAGAAACACTTCTTATAAATTACTTATAGACTACTACTACAACTAGACATTTTATGTAAACATGTACGTTTATAGCACTTGTGAGGATAAACAAACATAAAATTTCAGAAAAAAAGCCGGGTATAGCCATAAATTAATGATAAAAAAAGCAATAGTATCGTATTAATTATGCGAAAACTTCCGTTTCAGATTCAAATCTAAACAGGATCTAGTAACACCATTCCCAGACTATATAATAGAAATCTCACTTCGGATATATCACTAGTAACTGGCAGTAGACACTAAAATTAATTACGGACTTGATTTGTGTGTACATTTCTTTCCGCTACGGTGTGCTGCCTGAGGGGTTGGACGCAATAAATTCACAGCTCGTTGTATACTGCAGTATCCCCTTCGCTAAATATATATGTATATATAGCGCTAACTTCAATGGTGGAAAATACATTGTTTGCGATACAGATTAATGAAAATAGATTTGTGGAAGATTATACTCCAATTTATGGTATTTTTTCCAATTACTGCATGACTACTCGAATACATAACGAAATAGCCCAAAAATCTTTCTGTAAAATCTAATTAAATTAAACGTAAAGTTTAGTCTTTGCCAGTCAAACTAAACAAGGCTGGGATACAAAGAATGCCAGGAATACCAAAACCCGTACGTTCACAACACGGTAACGTAGAGAAGAAAGCTATCGTACAATAATGCGCAGGCACTAATGAGTGGTATTGTGCCGTACGATTAGAGGGTCGTACAGCCGGTCTATTGTATTGAAACTAAGACTTCAATCAAAGCCGTCGACCATTCAAGTAAGCAAATGAGTTCCTGTACAAAGGTGTGCTGCTAGCAGTTCTCGCTATCCACTCGAACAAGTCCGCTTAGCCGTGCGATTGTGTAAATTCCCCGTTTCTATAGAGTATCGCGTTTAGTTGTTAATAACGATGCCATCGGTAGTATATAGGAACGCGGGGGTTTCAGGAATTTCGCCAGACAAAAATGAATTGTTTCGAGTTATACGCCTGGAACAAAAACCGACTTAGGGAGGATGAAAATATAACATTTATGAGATTCGTATACCTTCAAGTTTTTGTTTCGTTCACAATAATTTGACAACAAAACATTTTTCGGAAATTGTTATTTTGTGGAATTATATTTAAAGTGGATAATGATAACATTTACCAAGATAAACAAAAATAAATAAGTAATGGTGGTGCTCTCTCAGTGCGTTAATATTTTGTTTCAATTGTATCAAAACTTTGTGTAGTTCGAGTCATCTATGATGTATGTATGCACTGGAAAAAAGAAACGTCAATCTAAATAAGATAGCGCTTCCGTTTATACGTATGCTAGGGGGTAACCAACCACCAATTCCTCTCCAACGTTTTGCTGAGCCAAAGCAGCCACCTATCTGTTTAAATTAGTACCACTGCAGAAGTCAGCAGACATGGATTGTGTGCCGGTAATTTATTTACAGGTGTAGGTACGGAAGACCGGTCGCAACCTCTCTAAATTATTTATCCAGTTGTCTCTGCCGGCGTCGACACTCTTTGAAAAACACTGAATAAATAACGAGTCACCGGTTCCCATTTCACCTTTAAAAATAAAAACGTTTTTGTTGGTCGCCGGATCAACGGATATTCGAATAATAATGATATGATACAACGCAATAGTACTTTTATAAATAGTGTTGACATTTTGAATGACATTTTGCGTTCAAGGAAAGTTACTGACCATTACGTACGTTTTTCTAAAGATAGAACTACCCTTATTATCCACACTCAAGTGGTAGACTGGTTTTAAATTATTTATTTTTAAGCGAAAATGAAATCAAAGCTCTCAATAGCTTATTTCCGTTTTAAGTTAAATTAAAGTTAAATATTATTTAAATAAAGAAAACATTACATATCCTTACATGAATTGAACTCGTTTTGTTTGGGAAAATAAATGTATACGGTGATGTTACGTGGGTTCAATTCAAAAATATATGATTACGAATACAAATAACAATTCTACTTATCATGCGATTAATCTCAATGAATTATTTAAACATTTTTAAATGAAAGAAAATTGATACGGTAAATAAATTTGCTGTATTCTTCTACTTTTTACAAAAATTTATATTTAACCAACCTGATTCTCTACGATAGCTACTTATAAATACCTTTTTTTATTGTAGTTTATAAACAATGATGCGCACACAAGATCTTATTATATCCCCCGCGATTGTATGCCTCTCATTATACGGATTCTATATGTCCTGGATCCACAAGAATTTGTTTAATCTCGCTTTTCAAAAGGATATTAATATTGTAAATATAATGTATTCTGTCAAAAAATCTTCCAAAAAAAGGATATAGATATTGTATCTTCTTGATAACACCTTCAAAGCACTAGATGCATGTTTATAAAACTAAAATTTGCTGTTTAATGATTTTTTTAAATATATTTTTCTTCTATTATTCAATTTTTATGGTTGTATTCTGTTCCAATTATTTCAACAATTAGGGCGCTCCAACATTTAGGGCACAAAATTTAAATGGGAGAAAATCCATCAAGAAGCATTCGACAACATTAAAGAATCCTTTTCTAATGGTTAGGCTCATATTTTTATAATTTTTTTTATGTCTGGTGAGTGCTTAGTTGCAGTGACTACGTAAGCTGTATCGCTTGTCTGGCTATCACTGCAATTCTCGCGGTGTTTAGGTGTGTGTAAGTTGTGTTCAAATGGCTTTGTGGCAGCATCATATCGCCTTTTATAATGCCGCGCTGTTAATCACTTTGCTCCCAACAGCGAATGGCAAATCGATCCGAGATTAAACTCTCTGAAAAAATGTCACCGTCCCTTCGGAGAATTGAACCCCGGCACCTATCGTCCTCTCACAACGATAGTCAGCCGCCTAACCACTGCGGCCATCGACCCGTTTAAATTCATCAAAATTTTGACCAACAATTTATACTAAGAACAGATGCTTCAGCTGAATGTATAGGCGCAATTTTACTACAAAATTATGGTAATGAAGATAAGGTAAAGTGGGGTAAATGTGTCCATTTTCATCTTCGTGTCAAGTCGAAGATCGCCATGAATTGTTTAAAGAAATATTCGTGGACTGATTTTGATGAAGATTTAGACATAAAATCGCTTATTACTAACGCACAAAGTAGAATGCATAGAATCCACAAGAGAAATGCAGAAAAATTCTCTAAAAAGAAAACAAAGAGGTATGATTTTAATGTTGGAGACGCAGTGATATTAAAACTGAATAGAAAATTATAGGATCCGTATAAGCAGGGGCATATCATCGCGGAAGATACAATAAGATCTTGAAGAATACAGCAAATTTATTTACCGTATCTATTTTCTTTCATTTAAAAGAGTTTAAATAATTCATTGAGATTAATCGCATGATAAGTAGAGTTGTTATTTGTATTCGTAATCATATATTTTTGAATTGAACCCATGTAACATCACAATACCTATAACCCTGTCTTATCCTTGTTACGGTTAATTAATTAATTAATTCTTAAAGTTCCGTTTCAAATTAAATAACGTTTTCTCGAATTTTTACGTTTTGCAGCGCACGATTTACATCGACTACGTGATAGAAATAGCAACCACCCACTTAAAATCAGCGCGAAAGTTCCAACATACGTTGGCTCCCCATTTCTACCATTTAATTAACAAAAATTATTGCTCCATTTGGTAGGGCGCGAAAGTTGCGATTTCCGCGGACTACACGATGGTGGTGGTACATTGGGCGGCTGTCAGAGGCGCAACAATCGCGATACAAACGAGGGGGGTGAATTAATTAAATTAATGTAAAAGTGTTCGTGTGTGAAGTTATTAAAGTCGAGGAAAGTACTCACGTTTTCCCCCTTACAAGGGAGTGCGATTAGAGGTGCCTAGAAACAGAAACGGATTTATTAATAAAACACTTTACGTGGAGAGTGGGTTGGTGTTCTGTTAGCGGTACGTGAGCGGCAGGCCGGTAGTTTTATTTCTGCAGTTGCCACTGGCCCCATTAATTAACGTTAAGTTGTTTCACCTGAATTAGAGTCTTTGTTCGAGATCGCCGGCTTGAACGGCTTTGGAGTTTTAACGCAATTTGTTAAATGCCCGCGAGACGTGTAACGATCAACTAACTTCAACATACGAACGCTACTATGTTTTAAAAACTGAAGACTGAAGGAGTTAAAAATGGGAATATGATAAAGTAGAACACATCAATCAACATTAGACATTTATGGATAATTTTAAAGTTATTATTAAAATAGAGGGGCTGGTGAGGGGCTCTGAACCACCTCAACTATCAATTAGAAAAATTTTACGGACACTGAACCTATGGCTTCTATATGTGTTCCTAGTACGAGCGCAGTTCAGATCTTATTGTCGTTGACATAGAATGAAACTATCTGGAAAGGTGGACTTTTTTACTTTTAAACATAGTCCTCTAAGACGTTTACAGACTTGGTATAATGATGATAAACGAGCTTTAACGCTCTCAGAAAAAATGTTTTGCCTTGAACAAACCGAAGGTCTTCTTTGAGTTTGGGGCATCTGTTTCGAAGCCTGCATTGTGAATTGCGGCCACTGAAACACAGCTCTTGCGTCAGGTACGTTGTCCTGATGAAGCAACATACCACGTCTGAGTTTGGGCATCCTAAAAAACTGATCTGCCATGCTCATCTTCCTCGCGAATCCACGAAACTTTCGAGGGAGTGGTCAACTCTTGTGTTTCCATTCCATCCTTTGCCTTTTTAATTCAGGATCATAATGGTGAACGTAGGTTTCATCCACAGTAATGAATTTTGCTAGGAAATGTTCAGGATAACGATTAATGATAGTCAAGTGCTTCTGTGAAATGAGCTGTTGAATATGCTTCTGTTCAACATTAGGTGAAAACGTGTTTTGTAGCATAGTGTTCAAAAGATATGTTAATCTTTCGTTCATCTGTTTAAAATTTGATGAAACAGAGATAAGAAAGGAAAGAGAAATTGTTGATTAGTTGAAGCTTATATACACCTTTAAAAGGTATGGTTTTGGCAATCATGTAGATGTTGAATGAATGGAAATTTGAAGGCATTACATTTTGGCAACACTAAACCAGTAATTTAGTATCCAATATTAATTTGTAGAAATCAGAGTAATTTGTTGTTCTGCATTAGAGTCTAGGCGATAAGTTTTTCAAAAACTTCTAGAGTTGTGGGGACCAAGCAATTGGTTCTCACAACAGGTCCAAAGTTGGGTGCCAAAATGTGATGGGATATGTATAAAATTTTGTTTAACTGTTTTTTAATATCTTAAAATCTTTTTTATGTAGCATGTCTGGTTAAAATTCATTTCGAACAAAATTGTTGTTCATTTATTATTTAGGCAATATCGATTATCTACAATAACACTTCACACATACTCAAATTTCGCTCTTCGAGAATTTCAGAAGATTCTTCTTTACTGGAGAAGGATTCATAATTAGTTCCCACGTTTGTAAACTTCAACAATTTTTAACAGTTCTTTCGTATGTGAGTCGTCTTCATGGTACTTTTATTTAATCAACGATATGAAACGATTTCTATATTTACCTCTCCAATTTATATTTAATATCTGTACTGTTTATAATTTTGCTTTTAATTGTTTGGCAATCGTCAAATTTCTAAAGGTTTATACAGGATTACCCAAAATGTTTTATTTGTAATTCGAAATATGTTTTTGTAAGTTTTAATTACATTTCATGTCATTTTGTTAATATTAATTTATAAAGGCAGGTATTTCAATTTTTTTGTTAAATTTCAATGAAAGATGGTCGTCTCTGCTTTATTTTTTTATTTGTTTTTCGCTGACGTCTGTTATATTGCGTCAGCAGTGACGACGGCTGACATCCGCTAGGTACTGGTCTACGTCATTGGAGAAGCTGTCCTTGTAAGGCTATGGTTTTTAATTTTATAACGTTTTGAAGATTTTGGCTTGTAATTTTGATTACTTGGAATACCTGCTTTTTAAATTTACATTTTATATGTATGTTAAGAGTTTAGACAATAATTTGAAAAGTCAAATTGAAAATGTTATCAAGGAGTATGTCCCCTAAGTTAAGAGAAGAAGAATAAGACTGGTTTGTTTGGTATAAACTATGTATATTTTGTTATCCTTTACGTGAACCATTATGATAGTATTGACTAAAACTTAACTAATAATATGAACTATACATCTACACGTATGGAGTGTGAAACGTACTTAATATATTAATTTCAATATTCTGCTGCCATAATTCGGACCTGAACGAAGTTATCCAGAAATGTTTGTCATTACAGGAATTGTTCCTGCAGAAAGCGCCGCCGGAATACAACGGCTTCGCGAGCTAGTATATTACGCGAACGAAGAGTAAACTTGTATACTTAGCGCGCAACTCTTTCAATAAAACAAACGAAATTATCGGCGATTTACCGAGCTGAACTTTCAATGGCCTATTTCTAACGCCATAAACTTTCTCAATTAGACGAAGAACATTTGCTTTTATTTGTTGTAATAGCAAATTCGCTTATGGACTGAGTAATTCCGGAACAGCGGAGGCGAGATTCTGTTCCGGTAATATCGTGAGCGATTTTTGCAAGAACGTAAATTTGCAAATTTCTTCTTTTTAAGGGAGCAGTTAGGTTTGTTGTGGTTGTTTTAGCTCCCATTGTAGATTTCAGTAGGCTGAATACGATGCAAAAGAAACACCAACTTTGTATTTTAAAAACAACTTTATTTTATTTTACGATCAAAATTTTAGACAATTGATACTTAAAAGGTAATCAGAAACTTTCAAGTATTAGTGAATGAAGTTTTTAAACGACTTCTTAGTTATTTAGAAAAGAAAGATCAAACCATCGCTTAACATTAAAAAGTTTAATATGTGCTCATGGTATATTGTTGCAATTCACCTTGCGGACGAATGCAATGAAAATAGATCAAGCATTACAATTGGGTTAGATACGTGGTTTCGACCGTGCAGGTCTCGTCAGCGCAACTCCGAATGCAAGATCTTCTTTAACTGTATAATACCTCCGACAATGAACTAATTCCAACCTTATGCCCTCTAGTGAGCAAGGTGGGAAGTACCGCACCGCAAGGCACTACACAACACAAGTGGGTACAGTAGATACCGATCTAACCCGGATAATTCGTGGATTGTTGTTCCCGCTAGATGTCTCGATCTGCTAAGCAGTCAATGGTGAATTCCATATACGGTTTACCATGACGTAACATACTAAAAAGTTTATTCCGATTATCAAAATTTTACGTAATCGTGATTCATCGTTATTCATTCTTCAAAAAATAAAGTTAGAAATCAAATCAGAAAATAGTATCAAAGACGAGATATCTTCAATATTATTTAGATGCTAGGAATTTAACCGCTAAAATTCTAATGTGACATTTTTGAGTTTAGAAAAAATATCTTGGAATGAGAAATGACAACACGGATACGGCGCACTCTTTGGAGGCAGTGTTTCAAAAATTTCACCGCCCTCCGAAATCCAATACAAAAATTGGACTTATTTCAATGTAAATGTATTAGATCCGTCCCAAATTTGCTTTAAAAAAGTCCTTCTAAAAGATGATTTTTTCTCTGTACAATAAAAATTTGCTGCAGATCATTAGTGCTACTGAAAACAAGATTTTTTTTTTAATATTGAGTAACAACATCCATAGTACAGAGCATAAAACGCGTGTAGTAGCAGTAGCCATTTAATTTCGAGCACAAAATATTAATGTGTTTCTTTCAAACAAAATTTATTGTCTATGTCGAAACACAGTAGTCGGACACTATCCTTAGCATCATAATCACAGTTGTTCATTTCCAATGTTAGGGGTCAATTTCGCACTCTTTTTTTTTTTTTTGGTAAGGGGAAACCGCCGGGTTCAGTGTGTTCCAGGAGTGTCGGGCGCTGCTCCGACTAAAACCTCTCCTCGACCTTCTGTGGCATTCCGGAACCATCCATACGACATAACATCGGAATGCCAGCGGTATTTATCTCTCTTAAGCTATCTATTCTGTCTCTAAACCTCACGAGCACGGGCATTTTCTTTCCTCTCTTCCAGTTCCCTTGCTGTACGGACACAGGCTACGTAGTTGCTGACAGCATCCCAATTTTTTTGACTTTCCAACATAATGTTTATCACACTGTTTTTGTCTATGTTTTGGCCCGTTTCTCCAGCCAACTCTCGTCTTTCTTCTGACCATTTAGGACATGTCAGGACCGCGTGTTCGGGTGAATCAAAAAGGCCGCAGTAGCGGCAAGTGTCCACCTCAAACAGTCCAAATCTCTTGCGGTACGATCCGAAATGCCCATGCCCTGACAGGAATTGCGTAAGATGGTAGTTCGCTTTTCTGAAACTGCTCTTCACCCATGGTCCTAGGAATCAAAGTCTTGGTCCAGGCTGACGACGTCTCACAACTGGCCCAGATCTTTTGCCACCTTTTCAACGTGTACTCCCTTTCCTTGGTCTTTCGCAGGGCTATCTCCTCCCCCTTTGCTAGAAAGAGCCTACACTGCTCCTGTGTTAGCAGGTGCATGGGGGGAACCCCGCCAACACCTGCATCGTCCTGGCTGCCAGCGCACTCTAGTATTGAAAACACATAAATAGGTTTTATTATTACTAATTTACAATAAATTATCGTCCAATCATGCATTCACCAAAATGAGGTTGGCCGTTTGCCAACAGAGTCAGGAGAGACCCTCTCGACAAGGAGGATTGTGTCATCTGCATAACTCAAAGTTGGGACGCCACCGCCCCCTAGCGTCCGACAGCATACAGATCATTAAAATATACAACAAACAACAGAGGGCTAAGGTTACTAGAGGGCTACCAAATGCCATGGCATTAGAAGTGAATACCCTATCCCCATTACGAATCCGCACGATCCATCTGCGTTCACTTAAGTAAGATTTAAACTAGGAGAGGGTAATGCTCCTTTTATAGATAAGCCTCTGATAATCTATAGTGTCAAACGCCTTTGACAGATCAAGGAATATTTTGCAAGGAATACGTTTCCTTTCAAGCGAGGATAAGATGCCTCAGTAAAATCAAACAATGAAGTTTTCACAGACTTTCCCTTTGAAAATCCGTGTTGAAAACAAGTGATAATAACTAATATCTCAAACAGTTTAGAAAATCCTGTTAATAGGATCTTTTCCTCTCAATATTTTTGCATTTTTACAGTTGCGGCAAATAATTTAATAATCACTGAGAGGTAATTTTATATTTGAACCGATTCAGATTTTGGCTTAAAAATAGTTCACTGCACTCTGTTAGTCCGGCATACAGCTTTAGTTGCAACATGATCTGTTGACAATATGCAGTGTGCCCGAAAACAATAAAAACTTGCTAGAAAACAAAGAATAAAAACGAAGCGATCTGGCCTGGATGAGCGAATATACCGCGAAGCAATCTTGCAGGATTATGAATTTATTGTTTTATGAAACTCAAGAGAATTATGTTAATGCTAGGCACTTTACCGCTCTCGAAAATTCTCTTACGGATATCGAGCTCTTCTTCTTTCTTTCCCTTTTATTTTTTCTTACCAACTCTTCCTCTTCTTCTTGTTTCGCGAAGCTGCAAACGTGCATTAAACTTCATCTTAGACGGCCTGTTTCTCGACGACTGGCTTGCACTCAAATATATATTTAAAATTCAATAGGTCGGTAGTCATGGAAAATTCACATGACGTGTGAGAAGTTGATGTTGCATTCGCGGTATTTTTACATTCGCTATATTGTTGCAAATGAATGCGAAAAGTTTCAGTGGGGGTGAAAACGGTAGGTATCGTATACCGGATAGGGATGAATGTGTATTAATAAATATGATAAAAGTTCGGAGCAGAGCATTCCCGCTTTTTGTTTGGTTTTTTTTGTTAGCGTGGAAATTTATTTTCGCAAAATGCAACAAAGTTGAACGGGAATTAGAGCAAGTGATGTATTATTTTTTAAATGGTTTTATGTAAATTAGGACGGGGGTGGTAATTTATGAAAATGGATTTTGTTTTCTCGAGGGATGTTTAAGTAAGGAAAGTGCCCTGACATCACAGCGGACACGGTTGAATATAAATTTCTCCCCTGTGATGCACTTAATGTTAGCTAAAGCCAGAAGTAACCGAATACTTCAAGAACAGAAGTATTTGTAGATGATCCTCTAGCGTAGGAGCTTTTGTGCTTCTATAGTTCCTGATTTTCTTTTATTGAACATGGGTATGGCTTTCTTCGTCTCTTGTCTCTGAATTTTTGTTTCGTCACTTCAAATAGATCAATTTTTAAATTATTGATTATATTAAATATGTAAATTGGATTCTACAAACCTGATTTAGCAACGCCGTATTCAACGTATTTAACGGAGTTCAACTTATTCATTTCGGTTGAGTTTGCGAGACATATTATACTTGCCGAGGAAGAGAGTGGAACTTCATTTCCTAAGGTTATCAAACAAAGTTTCGAAAGATCAAAGCACCAAATTAGTACACACGCGCAGTGTGAACAAAACTTTGATATTATGTAACCTGTAGCTATAGCAAGATGGTCTTCATTTTCTGACAGTGACAAAGAGGTTTTGGCTCAATTGGTACAGCTATGAAACGACTAGAAGTAAGAGCCTGGTGGCAACAAATAGAGGATATGTATTAATAATGTATAAAACCGCAGTATGCTATACATATGTACATAGTAAGACAAATATCCGATGAACAGATTGTCTTTGAGTGTAAATAACACGTGTTCAAGTTTTTGCTTAGTTTGCTTTATCACAAAAACGCAAAAGTTGTAATACAATAATTCGTTCTGTGTATTCAGTATTCACTTGGCTTGTGTTGAAGGCGGTTCGAATGTCAGTTTTGTACATTAACAATGCCTTTGCGGTATCTGAGTGCCGATGAAGCTAATAGAGGCATCGGAATGCTTCAGGCCGGTATGCGGCAGGTGGATGTTGCTCGACAATTAAGAACAACACAAAGCGTGATCAGTAGACTGTGGAACAGACTCCAAAAGACAGAATCGGCTGGTAGAAGACGACGTCAAGGACGGAGAAGATGTACAACTCGGAACCAGGACAGGTATTTAACGGTAAACACTAGAAGAAGCCGTATTATTCCTGCGACAAGAGTGAGACAGCAACTTGAAGCAGCCACCGGTGCTCGTATCTCAGTTAGAAGTGTGCGAAATCAGTTAGACGAAATAGGACTAAGATCTAGAAGACCACTGAGAGCGCTACCAATGACGGCAAGACATCGTCGTGCAAGACGAGCATGAGCATAAAATAGTAGAAACCAGGACGAGCAATAGCACACAGTTCTTTTCATTGATGAGTCTAGATTTGGGCTACATAGTGATTCTAGAAGACTTCGAAAATGTTTTAGTTCGAAAGTGCCAATGAAAGCATTTTTTGGAATTTGAAATCATTATTGGCTTCAACATATCGCTAAACTTGTGACTCAATTGATCTACAGAAAAATTTTCATTCAATTAGAATTTCAAAAGTCATACCTTCGGTGAGGTTACTATTACGTTTATTGTACCTCAACAAACATAGATGGAAAAGGAGACCCACAATTCAATAAATTGTACAAAATGGAGCCAATAATACCGATTCCAAAATGGAATTTTATATGAAGCCGATAAAATAGGGCTTCTACGTTCTACGTGTCGAGGAGGAGTCATTCAGTAAAAATGTTTTCAGAGTATTTTTCTTGAGAAAACTCTTGAATCATGGCATGTTCGATTGCGGAATCGTATTGGAAAGCATTTTTCAGGCGAAGAATTAATCGTTGGTAAGAATATACAGAGTGGAGAATACGATAGTGTGTGTTGTTAAATGCAATAATCGTAGGAAAAAGTAGCTGTTTTTAGTAGTACTTCCCAACCAACAGAATAATCCACAGTAAGACAAATTAACAAAGTTGAATCTAAGATATGGGCAGACCTGTTCTCGTCGATCAATTCCAGTTCAATTCAATAATATGGCCAGGAAGTTAAGGAGGTGGTTAATCAATTCCTTATTTTTTATTTCTTGGACGTCAGTGATGCGAATTTTTATATTGAACACATTAATACAAGACCAGAGCCTGTCTTCAAAATCTCCACTGAAAAACAATAAATCTTCTTAACTTAGTAGCGCTCTTGCTAATCAACTTATCGAAGGTTATAAAGGAAGAAAAACCGAGAGGGCCAGGGATATTTATAGCTAAAAACAAGGTCAAAAAGCCTGACAGTTAATCCGAAACTGTAGAAAACTCCATTAGATTTCCAAATCTATATGATCACATGCCAGAACATGAAACTGACTAACGAGAAATATTTAAAATGTCAAGTGGTATTTTGCATCAAGCGTTCTGCATCGTTCATAAATAAATAATTTGATTTTTATGTGTGGTGGGTGCTTCGTTGCAGTGACTCCGTAAGCTGTATTACTTGTCTGGCCATCTTGCAACTCTGGCGGTGTAGTTTTGTCTGTGTAAATTGTGTTCAAATGGCTTTGTGACACCATCATATCGCCTTTTATAATGCCGCGCTGTTAATAACTTTGCTCCCAGGTAAGTCGATCCGGATTTCAGCTCTCTGAAAAAATGTCACCGTCCCTGCAGAGAACTGAAACTTGGCTCCTATCGTCCCTACAACGATAGTCAGCAGCCTAACCACTGCGGCTATCAACCCGTTTTATATGTATTATGCTGATTTGCTCATGCAATTTTTCAAAATAGGTACTACGGTTCTTACTTTTGCAGGGAATTGGGTTCGTTGTTCGTTTCGTATAGAATTAAAACACTTTATTTTAGAATGACATGTATTTATTTAATGACGTATAACAAATGATTTGATTTATAATTGATTTAACAAAAAAAAGTTATAATAAAAAAAAAAATAAACTTTTTCTACCGACCTCTATTGTTCTATCGTGAAATTAAAATAACAGCGGTTATTATTATTACAGAGTTCTACATATTTTCTTATCATTAAAATACGATTCTAGGTTATGTTCTTTTATATATACGCAGATAACACTAAGCTTTAATGGGTGTTATTTAGTTTGAATCAGTATGAATCTGATCTGACCTGGTGGATCCAGAGTGACCTTGGATTGAGGACGGTCTCGATTCGGGACGGGTCTCTTAGGTTGTAGATCTTTGTGGTATTTGGAACTTGGGTAAGCTGGGAAACGGATTCAAATAGGATAATTAATGATTATTGAAAGTTGCAGGTTAAAGATATAAATGGATACCTTGAATTTTTTACGATGAAAAATACGAGCTGTATCCTCGATGAACGATTAAATTCGACTGTCGTTTTGTAAGTTTTTTTAAGCAAATCCTTGAAGTATTTTTGGCGTCATTGGCTCTTATTGGATGAGGTAAAATATCTTAAACAAAAGGAAATCGTTTGCGAAATGAAGTTTTGGAAAACTTAATTTAATTTATTTTAGAATTTTGGAAATAACTACGGAATCGGACTCAGAGTGCCTCAAATAGGGTAATTACAAAATTCTGTAAATTAACTCTGTTGTTTGACAATTCTGTTTGACACTTGGGAATGGTGCCGATTTGAAACTGTAGAATTGGACAATTTTTGTAAGGAACTATTGAAATAGTGTTTTAGTTTCCTGAAGCTTGTGTTAAATATGATGTTCCTTATTCTTTGCTGATTACGAAATTACCTTATCTACATTGTTTTTTTTATAGTGTGATTGGAAGCATTATTCTTTCATGGCAAAATGTCATCTCTATTCTTAATGATTTCTTTTATAAATTTCATTATTGTTTTACCTAGATTCAATTAGTTTATATATATTTTTTATTAATCGTTATTTTAATTTTGATATTAATATACAGGGTGCTGTTCTTGTGTAATATACCTGGTGTCTCCAAAATGGTTTGTTTTTATTACTGGGGTTTTATAATTTAATTTTGATGTTCACAAGGTAGCTTTCGACGTCAGACATCCGCACGGTGGATTGAATTGTCATCCTAACACTCCAATCACGGAATATCTGCTGGTCTAATTGCTCCCTTGCTCACTAAGCCAACCATTACAGTATATATTTTATATGTAGTATAAAGCATATTTCGAAAATAAAAAATATGCACAGTATATTCATTGCAAGATTCCACAAAACTGTAATCATTGATTCAGGTGATTTTAAGAGATAGAAAAATTCAAGGTTAGAACAACTAAGTTATAATTGTTTCTAAAGGCATACTAATTAACATAGTAATTGGTGTTTACTGGGGTTTTTTGAAGATAATTTTTATAATTAGCAAGCAAAGGCAGCGTTTCCAATTATTACTACATAACAGCGTCAAATGTGAATCTTCTTTAATACTTCCATGTAAAAAATGACCTCCAATAGGATTCTTTTAAAATTGCTGATTAGCATTGTTGATGTAGCTAATCACCCAAATACTTTAAATAACTTTTAACAATCAAAAGGTGTTTACAGTCCAATATTTTCGATTATATCTTTTCGTTGTGTTATTCACAGTACAGCTACCATGATTGTTGAAAGATTTAGTTTATTTTTCTTTATTTCTTATACTCATACATCTGGTAAGACAGCAATCTTCGTCATATGTATATGTATAGTCGTTTTTATGAAACAAGTATTTGCTTATTATTTTCTCAATAGGTTACTCTAACTTTCGACATCAAAATCGAGTTGTTGGTGGCAAAGAAGCTTATCTTGGACTAGCTCCGCATGTGGTATCTTTCCAAGTAAAATACCCCGAACAAACCACATATATGCACGTTTGTGGTGGAGTAATAATTTGTAACAAATACATCTTAAGCGCTGCGCATTGTACGACGCATATTCGGCGACTACCCAAGAGGATTAAAGCTGGTATTATGTCTTTGGATGACGAAGGTCAAACGGTTGAAGTTCAGTCAATCTTTGATCATCCATATTATGATGAAGATGAGTAAGTAATAATTTAGAGAGTATAAGGGTAATTACAAGTTAAAAAATTTTTATCATCACTGGATATTCATTGTTGAACTAACACAAAATATTGCTACCTAACTACTAAGCAACTTGTATATTCAAACATTCATGTACCTATGGTTCATTTCATCTTTTACTGATTTAAGCCTTTTGTTTCACCGTTTTAGTATCCAAAACGACATTTCAATATTAAAATTAAAGAAGAATCTACAATACAACGACTTTGTATCCCCTACTAGAATACATGCAAAAGAAATGGCACCGAATGGTACTGTACTGCTAGCAGGATGGGGGAAAACTGGTTCGAAGGAAGAACCTTCTCAGAAAATGTTGTATGCATATATACCTATTGTTGAAAAAGAAGGTAAAACAATTTTAAATAAAATTATTAGTCTTGTACGCCAATTAACATTCTGTTTAGTTTATACAAATTTAAGATCTTATTTTACTACAAATTAAAAAAGAACGAGAAAGTCACTTTGCCTCTTTGGTACAGCCAAATCACTTAATGATTTCGAGTTATATTAGGCTGTAATTTTTGACTTGGAAATGCGAATGATTTGTCTAAGAATGATAATTGCCAAATTTCTGTGGAAGTCATTGTTTTTGAAATGGCAAAGGGCTTTGTCAATGCTCTTAAGTACACAGTAATTCTCCGGAAACGCATGTTTTTGACTTGGGTAGTACATGGAAAATATCGAGTGGTGGAAGTTGCACCCGTGATGTGAAACCTTGAACATCATACACTCGACACGAGTTAGTCTTCGAACGTCGCCAGCCTATACTGCTTGCACTTGTATAAATAGGTATCCCTAGAGAAACGTTAGAACGTGCAGTGTGTTCAAATTGCATACCTTATGTAATATATTGCAAATAATGAATAAAATAATAAATAAGAACTTATTATTTAAAAAACATGTATTTCCCAAGAGTCATCATTTTGCTTCGGAATGTCTAAGTGTAACATTAATTCACGTTCATAGTCCTTTGTCGTATCCAATCACTGATCTACTCCTTTATCAAGTATCCTTGCATTGCCTCACTCCACTTGCTTCTATTTCCACAGATGCTTCCACCCTGTGTGGTATGGCCTTATAAATTTTGATGTCAATTATTTGCTTTTTATGTAAATTGATTAAATAATTGTTTAGGTCCTGTACTTTGACATGGTTTTCAAATCTTTTCTGCCTACCTACTTCAGGTTATCTGCTCCTATGTCTGTCCTCTGGGTTATTGTTATTAATGTTTCTATATTCCATCAAACTAAACACGAACAATATAGTTAGGATTAAATTATGCCTGTTCTTTAGAATGTTTCAGATATTTGGCAGCTGCGGGTTACAACGTCTTTCTTCATAACTATTTAGTATGCGCAGGTGCATTAAGTGGTGGAGTAGCAGTATGCGATGGTGATTCAGGCGGGCCTATAGTACAAAATAACATAACCCTTGGTATTGTTTCTTGGTCACCAAGTCCTTGTGGTGCCGTAAACACCTCGACTGCATACATGCCACCATCCCATTATGTTGAATGGATACGTAAAAGAACTAAAGATTGTGAACCCATATTTGTATAATTAGCAGATTCATTCGTATTGAATAAACATTTTACTCAAAACGCCTCCTCATTTAATCATTTTTGCACTTACAACATATAGGAAGAAGAAATTAACGAGTTCTTTCATTTCCAAAATTTTTAAATCGTAATTATTTACTTGCTGTTGATAGAATTAATGCCAAAATGGTTTATATAGCGAGACAGAAGTCAAGAAGCTTTTGTTTATAAAACAAAACACTAAAAAAAATGTATACCACCTCATACTGTGTGCAAATATTTGTAGACTATTTAGCAACTTGATCTCGTACACGGAGCAGAGAATTAGATACGACGGTCAAGCCACGAAAGTACTCCTCTCTAATAACTAAAGTTAGATTGATTTTTTCTCCACTTCGAAAGACCCGCACATCGCCATTAAACTAATGAAAATGTTAATGAAAAACTAGGAAATGGGATGGAAAAAATAAAACGAATAGATGAAAGAAAAAGGCAAAGAGAAAAGAAACAATAGCTTCGTCCTGTCAGATGTTTATTCTTTTCTGTATCGCAGATAGCCGTCTTTAGATACGTTTTACTCATAGTTTTATAATTAAATTCTGCTTGATCGTCGTCGGATCTGAAATAATTGAATAAGCGAGAAATGATAGTCTTTACTGCGAGCTTCTAATTAGAATCGGGCTTACAGTCTATTCATATTTATACAATGTTGTTGCTGCTGCAAACCCAGAAATATAAATTAAAGTGGATTATTTTTTGACAAGGTGCTAAAAGTTTATATATTTGTTGGGTGTGTGTATTGATATATAAGCTATATACAGGGTGGTGCAACCAAGATGGGGTGGACGATTGTAACTAAACGATAAGGAATTTCGAAAAACCTTTCTGGAATTTGATTGATGGCTACATGGGCTACGTTTCAAAAATATTTATTTCATACAGGGTGATCGAACCAGTCGGTGACGAACCAAACTTATGTTTTTTTTAATGGAACACTCGGTATTAGAATATTCCAATCTATTTTGCTAATCAATACAAACAATTTGATATAACATTAGTTGGGTCTACAACCCATAATTACGGAGAGAAAAGCGATTAAATTTGAAAGAACGCTACAACGTCCGTCCATTTTATACCAAAACCGGATATGAATATTAAAAAATTAAATGTATTATTGAATGTGCCATAGTCTTTTGTAAAATAATGGCCTACACTCAACTTGAAATTATTCACTATTATACAGGGTGATCGAGTTTTGTAAATCCAATTCGAACTTACTTTTTTCAAATCGAACACCCTGTATATTATTTTTCTGTGTTAAAGAGCACTTTATCAGCTTTCCAAAAATGCAAATATGTTACCCTTTTGACTGACGGTTTTTAAGCAAATTGACCGCAAATGTAATTTTTTGAAATTTGTTACGTTTAAACATTTAAAGTCATCAAAAAACTCATCAAGTTATTATTTTAATAAAGATGCTGCAAATCCTAACAAGTGAATCAGTTACTGTCATCCCTGTCAAAACATTAAATTCTCTATTTGTGATTTATTCTTGATTTATTATTAATTATTCAATAGAAATGACTCTAACTACAGAAGAATTGGTAAATTAATATGGTGTTTATACTGGGCGAATGCCAAAAATGCCCACTGATGGCTAGTAGAATATATGCATCCCGATATCCGGAATACGAAAGAAAGCCAAGACCTGATGCATTTCGAAGTTTATTGGAGAGATTTCAACAAACAGGAAACGTTGCATTTACAAAACGTAAAGTGATTAACAAACCTGTCACAAATGAAGCAAACCAGTTGACGGTGATATTAGCAGTTGAAGAAAATCCTCAAGAAAGTACCTCTGGAATTGAAAGAATGTCTGGCATTGAACGTACCAGCATTAAAAGGATTAAAATAAAATATAAATATCATCCATATCATATGGAATTGCACCAGCAACTTTACGATCGCGACTATGCTAATAGCTTAATTTTACTTTTAAATAAGATTTGGAATGATCCAAATTTCATCGATAATGTAATGTTTACTAATGAGGCTATTTTTAAAAGTAATGGAATGGTCAACCGGCATAACATGCATTATTATTCTGTAGAAAATTCACACTGGATTCGTCAAATCGACAATCAAAATAAATGGTCGATAAACGTCTGGTGTGGAATAATTGGCTCGCGTGTAATAGGACCTTTCTTTTTTGAAGAACGGTTAACTGGCGAAGCATATCAAAATTTTCTTAGAAATGAGTTGCCACTACTTCTAGAAACTCTAAATTTGAGAGCAAGAGAGCAATTTTGGTTTCAACACGATGGAGCTCCCCCTCATTACCACAGAAACGAAAGAGCGTATCTCGATAATGAAAGCAAATCGCTGGATCGGACACGGTGGACTAATTGCAATATTTGGAACCACAAAAAGATCATTTAGCATCATTTATCAGATGTGTTTTTTTTGTTTGAACAGCTATTGTAGTATTGTTTAATAGTTAAATATTGATGTTTATGTTTTTAAAGACATTAAATCCTTAACAACAGTATGTAACGGTTATACCGTTACTTTTGAACCGTGCTGTATTTCATCGCAATAGTTTTCGTACTTGCGCGATGAGATATCCGAGAAAAATTGACTTCCATTTGAAAAAAGTTAAGTCAAATGGATTCTCTCTTCTATCTCGGCGTTCGATCAGCTCCACTTCTCTTCTTCGGGGACATGCACGCCAATTATGGCTTTTAGACCCAACTAATGTTATATAAAATTGTTTGTATTGATTAGCAAAATCGATTGGAACATTCTAATACCAAGTGTTCCATTTAAAAAAACATAAGTTTGGTTCGTCAACAACTGGTTCGATCACCCTGTATAACGAGAATATTTTTAAAACGTAGTCCATATAGCCATCAATCAAATTCCAGAAAGGTTTTTCGAAATTCTTCATCGTTTAGTTACAATCGTCCACCCCATCTTGGTTGCACCACCCTGTATATATTATAATTATAGGATGAAAAGGTAATCTGAATTTTTAAATGCTAAAGCTCTGCCTGTATATCTCGAACAGTGCACCACTAACAGAGTGAATATATCTTTTATCATGGTGAAGAGCGTCTACCACTAACATGTTAATTTTGAAAGCTGACATAGACTCAAGAATCAACATCAATGTATGGGTGGTAGACATGATTGATGTTATCCTGTTCCTAGATACAACATCTGGAATGCTTTGAAACAGAGACGCATTAAAGCAACACTATTGAAAATAATACAAAGGTTATTCGAAAGAATTCAAAACATAGTCAGAATAGTGGGTACAACACCAAAGGCTTTCAAAGCAAACCAAAGTGTTTGACGAGGAATTATTCTCAGACCATTGCATTTCATCGCACTAACGAAGGAACTATGACAAAAGGCCAGCGAAAAATTGAAACCAAATTATCTGTGTGACAGAAATCTACAATCTATCTATGGAATATAGATAAACGAATAATACCTGTAGTCTACAATAATACGAATCTTTTAATCCCATTTTAATTCGTGCTTCATTTAAAAGTAAGGAGAAATCCTATGGACGCTTTACTTTTATAAGGGTGCGCAAAAAAATAATACGTTACAGGTTTTATTTCAGTATCGTTGGTTTCACCTCAAAAACGAAGGGCAAAAACGAAAAAGGGGAAAACGTGCTTTAAGCTGCGTTAATATACGGAAATTCGGGATCCGCCTTTGTAATGCAAAATAACACCTACGACTTTAACTTTAACCGTAAAACAAAAGGCAAATCGTTCCGTATTAAAATACAGATGGTGTTTCTCTTTTGCGAAAGCAGATAACGTATTTTTACGTGTCTATGTCTCTTCGGCGTTGGATAATACAATAAGCCGTCTTTGTTTTTTGAGATAATGTGAGATTTGGTTGTGAGTTACGCACAATCGTGTTTTGACCAGTGGTGGTTCTTCCAAAGCAGATAAATACAGATACTATTAGTTTACTTTGTAGATTACTTCTCTTTGAGAACAATTATAATTACAATAACGAGTTTCTTCACCGATTCTTATCGACGCTTTATTATAAGTAATGATATTTAATTTTCTTCTAAATTTCTTTTTAACATTGTAATATATAGGTTTTTTTTGAGAATTGTTCCATGATTATACTTAACTTTACTACAATACTTTATACTAGAACCAGACTCAGAAAGATACGAGGGAGCGTTTTTATATTCGTGGAATGGGGGATAAGGGGTGGAAATAAAAAAACCAAATTATTTTTCTTTTTCAATATATTCACCTGCAAGACGGATACATTTTTCACATCTTTCAATTAATTTATTTATACCCTCATAAAAAAATGATTTCTCTTTATCTGCAAAATACGCCGAAACTGCCTCCGTGACTTCATCATCGGCAGTAAATTTTTTACACCGCAGCTCTTTTTTCATTTTCGGCAACAGGTAATAATCACTCGGGGCCAGGTCTGGGCTGTAGGGTGGATGATTCACAATTTCGGAGCCCACCTTATGCAAGGCAGCTAACGCAACGCGGCTCTTGTGGACGGGCGCGTTGTCGTGCAAAAGCAGCACACCTTTCGTCAATTTTCCCCGACTTTTCTCTTTAATGGCTTCTTTTAGTCGCTCTAATACTGAAGCGTAATATTCTCCGGTTATAGAAACACCTTTATCTTTATAATCAATCAACAATATTCCTTCCGAGTCCCAAAATACCGTTGCCATGAGTTTCCCAGCTGATTGTGACACTTTAAATTTCTTGGGAGGTGCTGTGCCCTTTTTATGCCACTGCATGGAGTCTTGTTTGGACTGAGGTTCATAATGATGAACCCAAGTTTCGTCTCCAGTAACAATTCGACTCAATACACCATCCTTGTCTTCATTACAGAGGTCCAAAAATGCACGCGAACACTCTACGCGCTGTTGTTTTTGCGGCGGCGTGAGCATTCTCGGCACCCATCTTGCGCTGATCTTAGACATGCCGAGATGATCGTGTAGGATTTTAAAAATTGTTGTATCGGATACTCCAACCATTTCTGCGAGTTGTTTCTTCTTTAGTCGAGCATCTTCGAGTGCAATTTTTTCAACTTTTTGGATAAGTGCTGGCGTGGTCACCTCAATGCTCCTGCCCGGCCTCGGGTCGTCTTCAAGGGATTCCCTTCCTTGTTTAAATAAACTATGCCACTTGTACACCATGGTTTTTCCTGGACAAGAGTCGCCGTAAACCAATGACATCTCATTCATTATGGTCGCGACTGATTTTCCTTGCCTGGTAAGGAACTTTATAACGGCACGATGTTCGATTTTTTCCATATTTCACTTTTCACTCCTGATTATGTTACTTGGTTGACGATAGCTCAAAGACTAACTGTCTAATAACAATGAAACTTCGTATTTATACTAATTATGAGTCGCTGCACAGGCCACGCCCCCAATGCGCCTAATCACCCCCCTACAACCCGCTCATTCCGCGAATATAAAAACGCTCCCTCGTATATCTAATAGTTAGTACAAGTGTGCCAAGTTTTTAGGAAGAAAAATGAATCGATGTATCAGAATAGACATTGCTGCAGGTATATCCTTTAACATATATGTAAATCTCCTGTGGACGGACTTGAAACCATTTTTCTAAAACTGTCCGGTAACCACCCTTCAGACGTCGATAAAAAGTTAGGTCTTAAGGCTGGCATCAATGGATTCTTTTTAAAAACACTAAACTAAAATCGTTGGTTACCTCAAGTGAAATTTATGCTGTATTCAATCGCGCTAAAGCAGGTTCTTCTTCAAAATCCCTCCTCGTTTTACAACACGATTCAAGCAGCGTTTCATTAGTGTTCTTAAATAAAGATTGTGAACTCAAAATCCACATTGAAATACTACCAACGTGGTACTAACTATCCCTTACGTGGTTTAAGTTCGTCTTTCTCCAGTACTTTCACAATCTGCCGAAAAGTATACACGGAAAATAAAAAATACCATCTGGAAAAGGACATCTTACAAGCTTAGTTATACTGAGGTTACGACACAGAAACAAGATTCCATCGACATATATAACGCTAAGGTAATAAACTACTAATACTAACTGTCTTCAGTTATCTCTCAAGTTATTTATAGAAATTGGAAAATACCTACAGACTCACTCAATGACTACCATATACTAAAACGAACGAAAACGTTATATGAATGAGAATTCTAAGTCGAAACGCAAGACGCCCCTCGGACGACGACAAGCTCTTTCTCGACGAAAATCGATACTTGATGCTTCCTTCTCCGGGGCAGCTATAACAATGGAAATCTCGTGTCACTCGCGTTGTTGTATGCCAGATGAGGCCGATGCTAAGAGGCTTCTAAGGGGAAGTTTTCCAACATTTTGATAAGGCTTTTCTCGGGCTGTTTATAATTGGGTTTTGCGGTGCATTTGCTCCTAATCCCCTTCTATTTCGGACACTTTTCTTTTTCGTCCTTTCCAACTCTGTCCCTTTATTTTCACGTTTATTAGGCCGTTACTATTTTCTTTCTCCGACGTGCTCTTCTTTTTTTTCCGTCTCCGTGAGGATAAATGGGATTTGTAGTAATTCAATTGTTCCTTTTTCCTTAGTTAGGTAGTTAATTCGTATTTACGTATTTTTGCGCTGTATAACAATATACTAATCTGTTTGTTAAACTTAACGTCATTTATCCTTAATATAACATTAATTCATTAGGAGTAATTAATAATAATTTATTTTGCAGCAACTATAGTGTTATGCTGTGTTGATCTAAACGATACGCCATGGTCGTCTGCAAGAATGCTGAAGCACTTTTAATTTAATCTTCATCGTTGTTATGGATTATTGCCATGAATATTTGAAATATAATTGAAACATTTTCAGCAACAGCAACAAGCCTATAATTGTACAAACAACAGATTTGGAACTACAATTTCTAAGGGTTTAAAACTAAAATGCTGGTAGTATTCGAGTTGTAAACTACAGTAGAAGAAGACTTTTATACAAATTTAGCAAAATTGTTAGGTAATGTGGAGGCCTACAATCTTATCTACTAAAGACCTCTTCATTGTATGGTTTCTGGTCAATGATTTGGAGGTCTCATTCGAATTGAGTTTAATTCTGAAAGATTTAGTGTTTTTAGATCAGATATGGGATTATAGGCAATCAAAACATTCCTTGATTAAGACGTTTGACTTAACCAAAGGCGGGCATGGCGTTCTATGTCAGAATTTTTATAAGGATTATGGCGTCAGAATTTAGGCCTCTTGCCTATCAATTCGCAGGGACCAACAACGTCAAAGTATCAACAAAGTGGATAGAGATGCAGTAAAATCCATACCAAATTATGGGCACGCCCAAGTCAACTCTCCTTCTAAAGACACAAAATTTGGTCAATGACATTTTTTCCACAGAAGATTTACAATTGCCACGTCAATCATGCTGAAATCTGAGAAAATGTTGGCGTGTTTGCACGAATATTAACTTCTTCTCATTAGAAGAGCTTTAAATCGACCTTTAGAGTCGAGTTATCAAGCTGCCAACAGCTTTACAATATTCCTTTTCTGGAAAATGAAATATGGTCGTCTGTCATTTCTGTAAGAAACTCTTTTTCTGAATTTTGAAAGAATGATTTTTTTCTCGCGTTCCTGCAGCTTTTACATCATGAAGTTGTAAAACGAGCATATTCTGTCTTAATAGTTGAGCTCTGTGTCTCTTCGCCCAATTACGCTTGAGCATTCCTAAATAATACCAGAATAAGATTAGTGCTGACCTAATAACAAAAAGCAGTAAGGGATGAAAACGCTTCTTGTCAAAAATGTTTAGGAAAGATTGGAAATAGGAAAGTCGAAAATTTAATAGCAATTCTTGGCTTCCTTAAACTTCAAGCTTCTTGGAAGAAGACATATTGGAACAACTGGTGCATCTTTAGATGATATTGATTGAAGTAGATCTTTGAAGAAAATTGAAGAAAATCTGATACTAACGCTGATACTTGGATTTCAATGTTCAATTGTACGAATATATATATATATGTATTCAAAAGTCCGCAGAGTTATTTTTCTGAGACCTTCCCGTTGAAATAAAATATGTATACGTTTTGCATTAATTCTTGAATTAAACTTGAAACGCTTGTTGGATTTTCAATGTTAGAACTAAGCTGAAAGTTTTTCATGATCCTTTTACCTCCTAAGGAATATAAAGGCCAACAATTTGTTTCTCATTCAAACATGCTTTTGCTTAGACACATGTTTTGTGCAACTTGATTTCCTATTATAATGCATAACAAGATTTGGCAATTAACCATTTATGCCAAACATTATAAATTGTTAATTTTCCGAGCCCCAACGTTTGTTTAGCAAAAAGTGGCTTTTGCTAAAATTGAATTGTCTTATTAATAGAAAATATCTGTCCTTCTTTTATAAACCACAGCTATTCGATTTATTAAGTTTTGCGGTTTCTAGGAAATACAACCTACTAATGTAGAGCATAGAAGGAAAAGAAAAAAAACTGTTTGAAAGAAAGGAACCTACCAGCAACGTATACAACAAAGATTATAAACAAATATCTGAAGAGAAGTCATCTACGTCTTAGGAAAGTTCCTTCGCTCCATCGTACACTATCGATATAGTTGTGATCTACTATATCCCAGCAGATTGATACGACATTTCCATTGTTGTAACTGCCTGAAGGAGAAAATATCAAGTATCGATTCCGAGCGCAAGCTTATCGTTGTCCAAACACGACTTTTCTCGAATATATACACTTCCCCTACGATGTGGTACATCTACGAGTTCGTTTCGATTTTATTGAGTGATCGAATCATTTTAGAAAATTACCTACATATTCCTAACAAATTAATATAAAAAGATGCCAAATATATTTTGGAGTAGAATCAACCATTAAGAGCTGGTTTGTTGTCACTTTGAAAAGTACCACTGTGTAATAGTTTGAAACGGTTGTCAGAACACCATGAGCAATCCATCAGAAATTGTGAGAGGATTAACGAATGAATGCATCCTATTGGTAATTCATACAAGACGAGAGTCTAGTCCGCATGGTTCCAAGTTTATTCAAAGGGTAATTGATGTTTCAAAAACGTCTACATCGGTAATGTGGATGCGAAGTGGGAGTATAATATAATATATAAAAATAGGTACACAAGTACAAAGGCTTTCTGCAGGTAAGTCTAGAATTAAAAGAAGTTTAAAACAAACATAAATGCAACATGTACGGATTAAGTCGTTACGAAAGCATACTGTCATAATAGACGTAGATCACTCAGTGCCCATAACAGGGTTTTTTCCACCATCATCTTCATCAAAACCATTAACAAATGATACACTCGCGAAACAATTCCGTTTTCCACGCGTAAACAGTTCCATTAGAGTTTTTGCTCATCGCGAGGACCTTCATCTTTTCGTTCTTATTAGGAAAGAAGGAAGGGAGAGAACCTTCATTAATACAACGTCTTTAACGTCACCGCCGGGGTCGCAATGAGCGATGTAAAATCATTTTTCATCTGCGAAAGGGCCACGGAGAAGAACAAAATAGTAGAGAGACTGGAAAGCGGCAAAGCACCAACCACCGTCTGGATGGAACAAGACGGCAACGACGAAGAAAGAAAGGGGCTTCGGTGAGAGTAATCAAAACAATTTCTGGTTTCCAGAGGCGGGGAGTGAGTCCCCTTTGTCACATCAGAGGCGAGAATCTTTTGTTTCGTTTGTCTCTTGTTTTCGACTCTTAAGTGTCGACGTTTTGAGTGATTCCACTCGACGATTGTTTTCGAGGCAATAATTTGTCTCTGAATATAATGACTTCGTCTGCATCTAGACAGCCATTGCTTTCCTTGGAAAGCTACGCGTACCCCTTTTCACTCCGTAACCCCAATCTTCGAGACAACTCGTTTCTATGGATAAATTAATAGCAGTGTGCACCAGATGCACAGTGTTTGATAAGGTTTTATTATTTCCGCGTTGCTTCCGTTGCATCTATTAACTTCGCTGAGTATATTGAAATAAAGAAATGTGTAATACAAAGGGTAGCTACTACATTCGACACTACAATAGTAGAAAATGATTGTGAAGTTTAGAGCAAGAAAAAGCATGAATGTAATATTACCTTGCAGTTCAAAAATAATTTGCTCTTTGAGCTGCAGAAGTTAATTAATTTGTTTGAAAGGTAGGAGTCCCGTTGTTACAGGCTTTGATACAATGTTACACTTCAAAAAGTAGTAGAAAATAAAATTACATAAACTTAGTTGTACGAAGTTGTTTATTAAAAGGTTCATAAACAAAGTTTATGCTGCTATATGTTTATGAATTTAAATTTAATATAGGGTCACAAGAAAATATTAAATTCTTTCCTAGTAGGTCAAATAAAATATGTTATTATACAAATTCACTGGTTTTAAACTATGAGGAAACAAAATTGCTAATTTGGTACCAAAAAGAAACCTTTAGTGGTAGGATACTATTGTTGGAAATCGGTTGTCGGTGCAATAAAAATGGATCAAGGATTAGAACCAGACCATGTGGTTTCGATCTATCCGATCTCGTCAGCGACCCTCCAAATTCAAGATCGTATTCAAATTGACTTTATTTTATAACTGATTGAATTCTAAAATTCTAAAAATTATTTATCTAAGGTTCACGAGGGTTTGTGATGTAGCGGCAGAATCCATCATTAAGTTGGAGCTTTTTCCAATCGATCTTTTGGAAAGAAATAAACTTCCAATAAAGGCTGCAATAGAGCGAAATTAAAGTGGGGTTTTGCATTTAAAATTCAGATGCTTTTTCGAAAACATGTCGTCCTAATTTCTTCTGACACTTGTATATCCATACAACCTTCAGTGGAATTAGCTTCCTCTATTAGCACAATTTACGCTTGAAATATCCGCACGCTCTTAATTATACATTTAAGAATAAATTCACTAAAACAGAACGTAGATGCACCGTTCAGAATATTGAAATATTCGTTATCGTAAAATTTCCAACACCCACCCTCCTGTTATATTTCTCTCCCGAATCTGTTATCAATTCTCGACGTTCTCGCCGTTTTCTTCAACTTCTTCGTCATCCGCACGCGATCCAGTTTCCTCCTCCGTCATATCCGGCACTAAATTATTCTTCACCTTCCTTGACTGGCTGTTATCGCCCGTCTCACTTTCAAACACGTGTGTGTAATACCATCACGCGGCAATCTGCTTCTTTCTGTCGTGCTCATTACCTGTTCACGTACAGCAGAAAAACGGGAAGGCTGTACGCTTAGGTTTCTTTGCATCTTGGAGCTTGAGCACATTTTAAGATAACCAATATGGTGTGTGTTATGATATTGTAAAGTATAGAACTGAACAGTGCTTTTTGAGGTTACTACATTTATGATCTCGTTGCAACCACTTCTACATTCTAATGTTCTTACAATTTTGACACTTTAATTATTTGATAATAAGGAAGCAGGAAATTAAAGAATGTAAGAGATGTAACCACAAATATAAAGCAGGAAATTACTGTATAAACTACGCTAGAGGCAGAAACTCATTATGCACGAATGTACTGTCTTGACTGGTCACTCAATGTTGCCCAACTACACAATTTTTCGGTTCAATTTCTATTTACACAACGGCACAAGTTTCAATGTGGTACTAGTTAGACAAAGAAGGCGCGAATAGGTCCCCGTAATAAATTCACACTGGAAAATTTTTCGCGCGCGTGACGCTCGCTCTATACCATCCTCCTAGCGCGAACACTTTTTTTACGAGTTTCTTTTCGCGTTTCTGTCTGCCGCGTTTTCAAAAATATTAGTTCAATATTCGGAAAGCAAATGGAACGTCTCACTCCTTTTTATCGTCTCGTGATCCATTGTCGCGGCCCGCCGAGTTCGGTGGAATGGATGGTGTCCTAAATCATCTTCGAGTTGCTTTGTCTCGCTTTGTCCCCTGCCTCTTTCGAACTCAGTTTGTCTTTCTCCTCAGTAACAACTGATAGAAATTCGTTCTTGATTGATCATATAGTTTTCGGTAAAAAGCAAATTCGCAATCATGCATAATGCGACTGTAAATGCAGTGTCCACCAAGGTAAGAGATTTGTCAAGAACGAAAGCTCGTTTTGATTCAAAGAAATCTCTATTTAAAATAACTACATATATCTAAGACGTTTTAGTTTAATTGAATGCAATAATGTATTCAAATTCCACTGCTTGTCTTATCACAAATAAATAGCTTATAATGTAGGAATCTATTCTTTAGGATCAGCTAAAGAACGACTCTAGTAAATCAACAATTTGTGAGTAGATGGTGCGCCAAATAACAGCATCATTATCTTTGATGCCATTTGTCAGCCATTTCATTGCCTCTGATTCCAGAGTGACTTGGCAGTTATCTCAGCGTGGTATTGTGATGTTCCGCCAGTTTTGAAAGAGTCCTATGGCAGTGTAGTACTACGTCGGAGTCAAACTTGACAGCCTATAGTGTTCTAAAGGCAGCCTGACTGTCAGAAAGGATTTCCACTACTCCATTAATCTGCGGGCGGTTTAATATGCCTTCTGCGCAGGTCTGGATGGCGATTATTTCGGCTTGGAAGATCGACGGGGACCTCCCTAAGCTAAGGAGTATTTTTGAAGCATTTTGTAATCCTTCAAAAATACTCCATAATTCGTTTTATAATGTAATACATTGTAATAAAAATGGTGTTAGGACACTAAAATTTAGCATCCTGGCAGCTAACCTTTGTGGCCTGTTTGACTCATTGCTGTCGAATATGTGTGGTCCTTTTATACATTATGTTATTGAACCATAGATTATCACATGTGCTAATCATATACAGTATGTAAAAATCAAATAGAATAAATTCATTATTTCGGTTACTGTACTGTTTCTGGTGGAAGTGATCAATGGCACAAGTTCGGAGGACTGCACAAGTGGTATTTTTATTGATTTGTCCAAAGCATTTGACCGAGTAAATCACGAAATACTATTAACTAAACTGGAAATTATGGGTATTAGAGGTATTGCCTAGGACCGGCTTAAGTCATATTTAATAAATAGAAAACAATGTATCCAGCTTGATGACTCTCAAAGCAGACAATATAGATCGGAATGGGGTGAAAATCCTTATGGCGTACCTCAAGGGTATTTCGAGTCGTTTATTGTTCTTATTATACGTGAGCGATATGCCAGAGGTTGTCCAGTGTCAGATGGTTTTATATGCTGACGATGCTTCTTGTGTAATAAAAGCAAAGTCGCCTAGTAAAAATATTGTTCAAGTGAAAAATACTATAAATAATCTCAACAAATGGACTGACAGTCATTGTCTTGAATTAAATATTTCAAAAACGCAACTTATGGTTTTTAACAACAGCATGCAAGATGTGGAAATTCGATGTATGGGGAATGTACTTACCTGGTCCAAAGAAGTTTCTTTCCTGGGAATGACTCTTAATAATATAATAATAATAATAATAGATCTTTATTAATCCAACAGGCCAAGGCCCAATAATAGGATCAATTACAAAAGCGTGTACACTAAAAAAAAAGAAACAGAAAAAGAAAATGATACAATAAGTAGCAAAATTGTTCTCTAATTCTCTAATTAAATTAATTATAACTTCCTCCAATCACATGTTCGCCACCCTCACCAGGATGTACGTCGGCACTCTTCTCATGATATTGGTTCTTGCGAAGGGGACTTGAAATGTGGTCTCGTACCTGGAATTAATTCTCGGTACAAGAAAGTCCATACTATCCAATAGGAAGGGACAATCGATCTTGTTGTCCAAGAGCTTATTTATAAATTTCCTACATATTGTGTCCCTTCTGTCGCACAAGGATGCCATATCATGCCGGGCCAGGAGAACATCCTGAGGTATACCTCTTTCTGGGTAGATTCCATCCAGTCTAAATGATAAGTACTTCAGGAACCGTCGATAAATACGGTCCAGAGCCATGAACTCGAAAGCATACACAGGATGCCAAATAAGAGCAGCGTATTCTATTTTATTTAATATAAAGGCAAAATATAAGGATTTACGTACGTTTACGTCATTGAAATACTTTGAGATACGCATCACAAAGCCCAGACATTTGAAAGCAGCGGTGCATGTATTGGAGAAATGTGACTTCAAAGTAAGAGCTGAATCAAATAGTACTCCTAGATCCCTGACTTCAGTGCCAATCTTTAAAAAATGCCCATTGATATGGTATGAGGCATTGGAGGCCGTGGAGGAGATAATACAACACTTGTCTATATTCAACTTTAATTTGGAATCTTCACACCATTTCACCAACGTGTCAAGGTTGTGCTGAAGTGTAATTGAGTCCTCGTTAGAGGTAATTTCCGAATAAATTTTTATGTCATCAGCAAACGCAAGTATAGGACAATCAATTTTCAGTAGTAAGTCGTTAAGGAAAAGAACAAACAACAAGGGGCCTAAGTTTGATCCTTGAGGTACTCCAGATGCGGGGACAAAGACATTTGAACAATAACCATTGTACGCCACGTAATATGGCCGTTGACATAGGTAAGATCGTGCAACTCTCGACGTACAGCGACTCTTGATCCCTCTCTGTCTTGGAATTGTCGCGTTGACCAAGTTGCTTAAAAACTAGCTGGATTTTGTTACGGTTTCCGCGTAATAGCAAAGTGTGTTAGTGCTGAAGCTGCTCTAAGTGCTTACAACGCATAGGTACACAAACTCTAGATTAAGGTATGTCGTCATTTTTTGGGGCAACTGTGTAGATGTGGATCGTATTTTTAAATTGCAAAAGTCAAGCCTTAGAGCAATTTCCGGTCTTAAAAGAAGAGACAGTTGTAAAATGTACTTCAAAACTAACAATCTACTTACCTTACCATCTCTATATATTTTGGAAAGTGCATTATTCGTTAAACACAATTACAAAGACTTCTTTGAAAAATATGAATTAGTACACAGTCATAATACAAGAGGCACTTCACAGAACTTTTTGCTTCAACCAACGACACATTTAACAAAAATACAAAAAAATGTTTTGCATCAATGTATTAAGATATATAATCATGTACCTACCAGTTGCTATAAAAATTTTTCTTATCACTTATATAAAAAAGAATTGAGACAACATCTAGTCACTAATGTACTCTACAATGCTAATGATTTTTTCAATTTGTGAGTTTGTTTTTTATGTGTGCATAATCAGTGACGTATTTATACATTAATCTTTTCAAACCTTCTATTTTTTGGACGTATTTTATACTGTTGTATAGACAAAAATGAAATATATTATTATTATTATTGTAATTCTTTTTCTACTAACGTTATTGCATATAGCCATAATTTAAATTCACAAATGATGTTAGTGCTAATACCTAATAGTTTTTCTAACACCAAATGAGATTCATAGTTCTTTTTGGTGTTTTACATTTTCTTTACATTTTGCAATATTTTTATATTTTCAGTATATTATAACGAAGTTCGATAACAACATGATTTTATTTTATTCTATCTTAATTGTTACAACAAACTTAAAAACAATTACATTTTTGAATAGAGAATAAAGAGACCTTTCAAACGATATATCACAATCCTATACTTCCCATTAAAAAAATGGGTGTTGTACCTATAATTCGAAAGGCGTTGAAGGTAGGGATCGCATTTTCACGTTAAAGAAGGTCAATTTATAATTTAAATTTTACGTGTTTCGGGATTTTTTATAAATATTTACAATAACCGAAATAATGAATTTATTCCACTTGGATTTTACACACTGTATATTCTAGTTTGTTTTTATCTACCACAAGCAACCACAGCCTTACAACTTTCACAGCCAGCCCACAAACACTTACTCTGGGTCTTTCTTTCAATCTATAAACATTTTGCTACTATTCCGTGCTGCTCTACAAAAAGATCGTAGCAGCCCATTGTTGAGGACCCATGTAATGTTTAGAAAAGCAGCCAGCATCAATTTTCCATTCTGACTGAACAGTTCAGGTTCTGTAGCTATATTTTTTAGCCTATTTTGTAAATTGACGCTCAATTTTTTCTCTTTCAACCAGAATGAGAAGCTGCTACACTAGAGCTCGTTTGTGAGGTACTCCTTTTGCGACACCAAGCCTAGAAAAACTTGTACCAAATTTGTAATTTTCAATTAAGATAGAAAATATAGGTATTTCTTTGGCACAGACCTTTACAGTTGTAACCTGCATAAAATATGGACAATACAATCTTGTATGGATGTTGCACATGTTATTGATTTTATGATTCTAACTCCACTGAAAAGATAAGGATAAAAAGTTTTTATTTCAACGTCCATTCATATCTATTAAAGATGTATTATTATGAATTATATTATTAAATATTGACGATGCTTTAATGCAGTAAATCCACCAAGTTGTGGATTACTATCATCGAGTAAAAGCTATAAAATCAAATTTACGGTAGAGTAACGCAAAAAATGCTCAACAGGCCTCAAAGGATTGATAACTTCCCAATGACTTCGAAGCGATATCTTTCGCATTCATCGTAATTTATTTATAAAAAAAAACAACCACTACTATCACCAACGCGCGGTAATGGAAGCGTATAAAAGTAAAGATGAAGCCGTGAGTGTCGCTGACGCTTCAACCATCGTGAATGCTAACGTTCCCATCCGTTATCTGTTTTTTTCGCGGTCGGTTGGTGGCGTACCAGCGACATTGCCGGATAACAAATGTCGCCCAAGATGTTTTCCCTTACACTTATAGTTGTCACATCTAATGTTTAAGTTATCCATAGAGGGAAAGACATTAATAACGCGACATAGAAGGAGATATCACTTTTTCACCCCTCAGTTTCCAACAGTAAAGTTTAACGTTGCCCGACGCGTCGCCATGTATGTATGAGGAAAAAGGAAGACTTGAAAAAGCGTAATGTTCTGCTTTTCCGGAATGGGTTACGTCTGCTTTTTTAAGTGAGAACTTTTAAAGCAGACGGCGCTTTTAAATATAAATATATTGCGGTAATGTTACGAGCAAGTGGAACCTTTTCTATTAGAATTTTGTTTTGTACACATACAAAACGTTTAATCCGCTTGAATGGACGACATTAATATTTACAGTGTAACAACAAATTTATGTTAAAACTGTTGTCTGACGGCAGTAATTTGTTGATCTTAAATTAACCGTAAAATGAGTAGCCGTTGAATGAACCTTATGCTATTGATACTATTTTATCCAGCTTAATTAAAATATCTGTGTTAAAGCTAGAGCGACGTACTGAGGAAAAGTGCAATAACACACTTATACTAAAGTCTGGGATACGCAAACAACATTCATTCAAGACTACTACAACTTTCTTTCAAGTTGAACAATATAAAAACATTACATTTCTTAATTATGTTATAAAATTTCATTTTTGCGGCTCTCTTATCTTCTTCGCGTCTGAGAAGTGAGATAAAATTGATGTTTCGAGAATATGTAGGCGTAACAAAATGAAAATGATTCCCGTTGTTATATTCCCGTTTTAAACCATTGTTTATACTTCCAGATGGATTATTACTCATCAAAGGCCGTACAAAAGCTCTGCAATTTCTCGCAACCGTAGTAAACACAAGATGAAACAGCGAAAATAAATTGAAAGGAATTAGTTCTGAGCATTATCCATTTCTTTTTCATGACGTTAGGAGTCGGCGGTACGACAGACAATATCCACCGGCACAAACAACAAGAGTACAACATACCGACCTAAAGCAACAAGAAATTATCTCCAAAATATTACGCTAATTAAACCCAGATGGAATAGGAGCAGCGCGAGATTGCGACGCGACTGTTGGCGGCACCGGAGTTTCAGCTGCACGGAATTATGAGAACGCCTCCGAGGACACTAAATCATCCAATTAATTTAATCGTACGCCGCGCAACCGAAACGCATATACATTGGAGTACACGTTCTGGTCGCTACTAGCGGATTAAACTTATCTGGAATGAAGTTTTCTTTTACGGCGTATGGAGAAAATAGAAAAGTGTTGCCAACCTACAGGATATTCTATCGAAATATAAATTGCTATTTTAAGATCTGTAGAAATATATTTTAAAACGTCTAAAACTTTTATTTCTTGAAAAAAATTAAGAGGCAAGATTGCACTGGAAGTGAAAAAAGGTTAGCAGAAGTTATCGAGTTATTCGAATCATTAAATACAAACTGAACATTTAAAAAAAGGATAGAGCTTATTAAACACAGCATGATGTGCTGTAATGAAATGACATTAAAATTGCGTTCAGATAGACGAGTAAATATTGTTTGTGCTCTATATCTATATTTTTATACATAATATTACAAAAGAACACCAATCGTTTCGACCATAACAATTGTGTGAATGCAGCATTTTTTACGCTTCCCTTATTGGAAACATACGCAAATGAAATGACGATTTCACAACTTTAGCTATTTCAGCCAAATCCCACCTCAGTTCGTATTTTAAAACGTATCAACTCTCGAACGCTTTAACTACAACAAGCGATGCCAACACATAATAGGCAAACTTCAACGGTCCGGAGAAAATTTTATTCAACACTTCAATTATTGGACTTCCTCTGGTAACGACTTAGTTCGCAAACTGGTCGCAAGAATGCGCTCTAGCGAAACGAGATCGTGTATAATGTAAGTACGTTCCTGAAGACGCTCGGGAATGGCGTTATTGCCTGTTTTTACGGCATGTATTATGAAAAGATACCGCTATGTAATTAGTAAATACAAACTCTCGAACTGAGAAATAAGATACTTTAGCGGCCTTGTTTGTTACTTTCACGTAAACAGGAATGCGGAAAAGTTCTTCTTTCATTGCATTGTTCAAGGCATTTTATTGGATTTAATTGCAGGAAAATAGTTGTTATTAATACAAACAGATTGAATTGGTCTGAGTATTGATTGCATATAAAATATGTTGAGGATATCTAATAAATGATGGAATGACGTACATGAACTAGGTGGTCGGTTTCAGGAGAAAATACTGATTTATTTAATATTTTATACACAAAAGAAACTAAACAGATATTTGTACAAATTATCAAAATAACATAATTCAGTTTTGTAAGCTAATACAACACACGCATTACGAAATGGAAACGTGTATGGATGTAACAATAAATAAAACACACTTTTACAATAGTATTCGTTCCAGTGATATAAACTGAAAACATAATTAGTTTAAAAGCACGCAAAACAAACATTTATCTATTATGCGCGGTGGTGTATACTGAATAGTACCGCTTTCAAAATCTTTTTATTAAAAGTTTCCGCGAACGTTCGATAACAGTTGCAACTTTGTAATTCGCTAATGTTTGTTTTATTGTGGCCGCACACTAGAGTTTATACTGGCCGTACTAGTTTGCTACTGCAGCCTGGCTGCCCTCAAAATATAGAGCCTGTAAGCTGCACGTACTGTATTCTCAGCGGAGTTTCGCGTTTTCCTGAAAAAAAAAAGGTTAATGCAAATACAGATTCGTATTTGCTTATATTTGCGTGATCTAGGAAAGAGAGCAACGGAACTTTGTTTTGACTACTGACTTTAAAATAAATATTTGTATAAAAGTCGAGTCGAAGTTAAAAGTCGGGTGGATTTCTCAATTAGGTACTATGTAGTATAGATATTTTTCATGTTATAGATATCATATAATAAGAGTCAATAACAGCTAGGGCGAAAATCGTTTTTTTTTACTTCCTCTCTTGTGGTACTGTTTCGGGTTGGAAGATATCAACTTACGACTTCGGTTAAAATCAATACAACATCAGAACATAGAAATTTTAAATATAAAACCTAAAATAGTGAAGTATAGATGCTTCATGCGAAAAATCCATACAATTTTTTTGAGAATGATACCTGGAATGATGTTTTGCGTCTCTTTTACAACCTTTAGAAAAGTCAGGTGTTTACGAAATCAATTGTAAAGATTGTAATCAAAAATATATTGGGCAAACCAGGAGAGCAGTCTCAGCTAGATTTAAAGAGCATATTGTTAATCTTAGATTTAATAGAATTGAGAAATCGAGCGTTGCGCAACACATTTTTGAAACAGATCACAATATCGATGATACGAATGTTAAATTAATTAGACAAATAAAAAAATGTAAGTTTCTAAATGTTTTCGAAAGTTTAGAAATATACAAAAATAAGTCATGTGTAATGAACTGTGACAACGGTCCTGTACTGCATTCGTCGCTGTTTTCGTTAATCGGAAATTAATGATGCGTATCAGATTGACCGTGCATAACATTTAGGTTACCTGTTATTTGTAGGTTTTATTTTAATTTAGTTTTATTGTCGTCTTGATAATGACACCGTTGCTGTCGAAACGCGTCGGTGTTTTAGTTAAAACTCGTTTGGTGTTTAGTGTTCTACTTCTGCACCAAGAGAGCCAGTAAAGAACTTCGCAATATAGCTACCACGTCCAAGGATTACAACTTATACCATAACGTTAGCGCTAAAATTAGGTGTATTAGCGAAGATATTAGATTTCTGAAAACTTGTAAACGTTTTGCTCTTTTTCCAAACTTTATTCATGTTACTGTTTCGAATAATTGCAAAAGTAGCCATAAAGTCATTCGTTACGCGAAAGAAAAATGGTTGCGTTCAGAAATCGAATATCTTTTTACCAAACGCAGTAAACTTGAGATTCAAGCTCCCCAACTTTGGAAATTTTTAACATTAGATCTTAACAATGTTGAATATCAACTATAGTGTGATTTTCAACGGAACATGTTTATTTCAATCGATAGGAAAGTTCAGAATAAGAAATTCTCTCTTGATAGGAAATTAAGAAAGTTAGGTTGTTTTTTAACGAATAAACATCATGTTCCGATGAATACCATTAACATAGTAGAAAATCATTTCCCGCAAATTTTTAGTGAACGGGAACTTAATCTTTTTAATAAAAGATTGAAATTTGGTTTGCAGACTCGTGAATCGGATGTTGAGTTCGTTAGAGAGGCCTGCAAACATACTATTTCAAAGAATTTGGAATCCTATAAATCACTTCAGAAATCCGAAAACATTAAAACTTTGCGGGAAAAAGATTGTTTTATTTGAAAGATGACAAAGGGAACAAGGTTATTTTAGATAAAGAGGACTACTATGATCAGGTTAATGACCTGTTGAGTAGTGTGTTTACCTAAAGCTTGTAACAACCTTGTTACTACCGATGTTAGGCGTAAGCTACATGTTTCCAATCCTGTTATTCCTAAATTATATTGTTTACCTAAAATTTACAAACCTGGCAAGTCGGTAAGGCCAATTGTTTCGGCAATTAACATGACTTATAAGGTTTCCAAATGGCTGACCAATGAATTTAATAATTTTCCAATACAGCAACCTAGTTTTGCAGTGAAAAATTCGTTAGAATTTATTAAACAAATTCAAAATATTCAGTTGCTGGTGGGTGAAGTATTGATTTCATTTGATGTTAGTTCTCTCTTTCTTAGTGTACCGATTCCAAACACCTTGACATACCTTGAGGACTTGTCGCTTCAAAATAGTTTGAATTAACAATGTGTCCAGGAATATATTCGCTTAACTGGCATCTGTATATGAAACAGAACATTTTTCAATTCAACGGGAGTTTTTATGAACTGGAAGGAACGGCAGTGGGTAACTCATCCTTGTCACCCTTTCTAGCTAACCTTTTCATGAGCCGTTTCGAAAAGGACTTAGAATCTGAGAGCGAATATTTTCCTAGGTTTTTGTTGAGGTATGTGGATGACATTTTTGCTATTTTTGATACTAAAAAATGTAATATCTATTGACGATTTGCTCAATAGATTAAGTAATCGGTTCGTAACCATAAAGTTCACTTGTGAAAGAAGAAGAAAACGGTCAGTTACCCTTTCTAGATACTTTAGTAATTAGAAATAACAATAGATTAGAGTTTGACGTGTATCCAAAGGAAATCAGTACACTTCGCTGCATTCCTTCAGATTCCCATCATTGTGTTCAACACAAAATGGTAAGCCTGAATTTTTTGGTCCACAGACTCCTCACTTTTCCCTTAAACGAGGCGAGGAATGAGAATGAGCTTAAAATTATAAAAGATGCGGCCAAGTACCAAGGTTTTCAGCCTCAGCATATCTATAAGTTAATTAGGAAGTTTAATTATAAGAAAACTGTGAAAGGAGCTACAACTTTTCGATGTTAAGTTTCACCCGTTGTGACCCTCCCTTTATCACTAAAGGTTTGAGTAAAATCTCAGAATAGTTTACAGTTCTGGGACTAGTTTACGAAATCTCATCGGTAACCCTAAAGATAAAATACAACCTTTAGAAGTCAGGTTTTTACGAAATCAATTAGGGCATGGAAAATATGCAGAATGCATGTTAAGTGCATAATGGCATATTTTGAGGACTTTTTTTAAATGCATATGCGAAATCCATTAATGCATATTTCGAAGAATTTGCCCCAAACATGCGTCTTTTACCTGGAAATTTAATAAATTGCAAAGGACCTCCCTAACGATTTTTTAATGATTTAACGTCTTCATTTATGTCTTCTTATTGAAATAAATCTTTTACCTAAATTGTAGGGAATTGTATGAGATGAGACATCTTATTTCTGTATCCTAAATATAAGTATTTCTATTTTAAATAGTGTAAAAAGTTCTCTTGAAAATAGTGTAGGTAAAAATAATGAAATGTGTAAAAAATTTAATGCGGTACTCGCAAAAAACCCAGGGTTTAATAAACTAGTGCAAATGAATAATGTTTTGCAGGGAAGTTTTGAAGAAAGTGTTAGTTTTGATCCCAATATAATGAGCAAATTTAAGTATGCATCAATAACTTCGTGCGAAGTTGAGCGGTCATTTTCTAGTTACAAATTAATATTAAGTGACAAACGGCAGAGTTTTACCATGGATAATTTGGAGAAATATTTGGTTAGTTATTGTTACCATTCAATTAATGAACTGTAATTTATATGTTGTTTTTGTTGCAATTGTTATATTATATTAATACGAGTATTATTATTATACTTGTGTACAATAAATATGCCTTTATCACTATTGTAAATACAATAATAAATAATTTTATTGAAAAAAATGTTTTTTTGCTTTAATAACATTAAACACATTGCGCCAACATGGTTTCAAAGTGAAGAAAGTGTTAAAAATTGTTATCACTAATTAACTCTTTCTAAATATCATTCCATAACTGCATATTTTGGAACATAAACGCATATTTTAATAGTTTTTAGTGCATATTTTGTACTTTTTTTGGTGCATATTTTCCACGCTTTAAAATCAATTGTAAAGATTGCAATCAAAAATATATTGGGCAAACCAAGAGAGCAGTCTCAACTAGATTCAAAGAGAATATGGTTAATCTTAGATTTAATAGAATTGAGACATCGAGCGTTACCCAACACATTTTTGAAACAGATCCAGTGAAGAACTTCAAATATATCCGGAATCGGCAAGAGATGACACGCGAAGGTTGAAGTGGATTCATTGGTCGGCATGGGCAACCTTTTTTATAGCAACTGTCAACATTTCAGACGTTTACTGTCACATCAGATTTTATTTTTTAATATTTCAAAATGGTTATGAAATTTGGGATGAATGATTTATTTGCGGCAATCATCAGAGATAAGCAACGCTAAGAAATTGATATCATACAATTTTTAAACGAAAAATGATTAAGAATGCATCTTTTTTATAGATATTAATTGTAAAAATAGTAACAACATACCTATGCCTAATACACAAGTAATATCCTTTTAAAGTATTTAAAAAATGCCATTGATATTTATAAGAATAGTCATTGAAAATATCGAATAAACACGAAGTAAATATGAACGTTGTATCATTCTACTCAATTCATATAACAAATACGTTTTCTCATTTCAGTGGTTTATTTAGTTCTTCTTTTATTTTTTGTAGCTTATATTATTATCCTTAATAACAGAAAAATAATATCATAGAATTGTAAATGAATATTTTATTTAATTAATTTATATATTTTATTTTATTTCGTTATCCTTTTTGTTGTCGTTGTCCTCTCCACTAACTTCTCCCCCGCGGCCTCTCTCCGTCCTAAAATTATTAACTATTAAATTACACGAATATTATTAAATACACCCCTGCGCAAGTACTTCACGGAGTAACTAAATTGCTTGTACTTACATTATTATCAGCTTATCGCACTCTTAATTGAGAAGTATACATAAACTAACAATGGAACGGACTATACTAAAAATGTATACATGTTCCTCTGGAGCCGACTCGACTGTGGAGGTAGCTGACTGGCGTGTTATCGAGGTGCTCTATAATAAAGAAAAATAGGTAGAAAAAAATTATAAAAACACTAGTGTATACAGGGTGGGGCACTGCATTCGCCTCGGTTGATATACAAAAAACGATAACACATATTTAAAATCTTTTTGTTGGAGCATGTGCAGGTCCATTGGGAGCAAATTCTAAAATTATTTTGAAATATACAGGGTGTCCCAGAAGAAAGTTACACATCAAAATTATAAAAATTTAAATGGAACACCATGCATATTATTGCATATTTTGATGACGCAGACTAAATAGACAAGTTACTGTTATATTCCCTATAGGTACCTGGGTTCTATATTTTCTAAGATATTTAACAATTTTTGAAATTGTAAAGCAATATTTAGAATGAGTACCTGGCGTACGTATTTAAGTAACGTGTTTCAAGTTGTATTATTTCATTAGCACAAGCAGTATATCTAATGCTAAAATAACGATGTTTTCTAAAAATTATACAGGGTGGTGGTTAAAATCTTACCTCTAATTGTGGGTACCATTAATGCTCTATAACTTGCTTATTTTAAATGGAACACCCTGTATCAAGCATCGTCATTCGATTTTAATTTTATTTTTTAATGTTATTAAGGTTCCCTATACCTATCTCTTATAGTTTCTTTATAAAAGTCAATTTAGTGTTTTAATTGGCGATTATGTACTAAAAATTTGGTTAAATCAAGGTAGCTTGGACATGATGACAATAATTTCGGATATTAATTTTGTCTAATTTATTATTGAAAAGTAGGCAGTGGTATATTGGCCTTTGCTTCATATTTATTGGAACAAAACAAAAATTAACCAATACAAATTAACACCATAAACTTAATACAAAAGAAAATAATAATATACAAGGTGTGCCATTTAAATTGTAATAACTTTGATGTGTAACTTTCTTTTGGGACACCCTGTATATTTCAAAATAATTTTAGAACGTGCTCCCAATGGACCTACACATACTCCAACAAAAATATTGTAAATATGGTTTACCATTTTTTGTATATCAACCGAGGTGAATGTGGTGCCCCACCCTGTATATTATAAAAAAGACAAAAAATCAAATTTAACAAATATTAATTAATAATATTTAATTATTTTAATGGTATAATTTTAATAAAAACTTTAATATAATTATCCTATGCACGGCACTTTCAAAAGTAAATCAAACTTTCTTCTGCACACGCCGGTTCGGTCATTTTCGATGATGCGCCTTCAAAGTAATCGCATAGTATAGGTACTACGTTCACGGCCGATCGAGATATTCTTAATACCCAAGTATATATGTAGTACATCTGAAAGGGCATTTATGAAAACAACCGGATGAGCCTAAGCGGAAGAAAGTTTGATAAGCACTTCAAAGGGGAAGACCTTACAAGCTGTACGTAATTATATAAGAAAATGGATTATTTTTAAACGAAAAAAACTACCATAAATGTTACAAAGCACATATTAATTTGAAATTTATTTTATATCGATATACACCACAAAAAAATATTATACACCGGTTTCACGACTTGATATATAGTGATATGTCACGGAGACAATATGGCGAACACAAGTTTCTAAAAATAAACGTATAATTTGTTAATAATGATAATTTTTATTCTCAATGAGAAAATTAAACAAAAAAAGACATAGTGTGATCTGGTGAACTTTGATGATTTATTTTATATCGTTTCAATTGTTATAATTAGCTACCTATTCAAACATACATATAAATGTTGGACATGAAAAAAAAATATCACACCATTACAACGTCCATTTTACCAGAGAGAAAATAATAAAAATAAACTATATGTATAGTAAAGAAACAGATAACTCACCATTTTTGAACAACTCACCATTTTTGAGTTATAATATGTTTTCGGCTGAAGTATATAATGAATAAATATCATAAACAAAATATGCGTACTCACGAACTCACCATATTATCGATGTACAAGAAATAACCAAAAACACATTGCATTTCATTCGACATTTCTGATTGGTGTACACACTCAACGCATGCTCGCTAACAATAATACCTAACGTACATATGAACCAATTTATAATTATAAATTGCTTCACAATAAATATTCATAGAAAATATATCATGTTTTTAATTTCAGCTCTCTTTTTTCACTCTTAGATATGACTTAACTTACATTCTCTAAATTATATCATGTGATTACCGTTTACATATGTCTTTTTTATTGTAGGTATTACATCGTTTAGGTAAAACTAATTTTATAAAATAATGAACAGTTAAAAAAGCTTCTGTAAATATTATAAAACCTCACAATAACTATGATTTATTATTTTTTAGTAATATAATATAGCAATAATAAACTATATACAAATAAAAAAAACGATTAATTATGTATGCCTCATTAAGCAGGGGCATTTTAAGATGGTAGTCAAAGTTACTACATTTCGTGATATTTCACTGTGATTTATTGTGAAATAGCACAGTATTTAAAAATACCGCAACATTAAAAAATTATTTCAAACAAGAATAACGCTATTATTTTATAGAACAATAACGTAGAAGAGCCATGTTAGGTTTAACTAATTTTACTATAACTAAACGAAATTAGGTATTGCACGGCATATTTTAATTATGTAGATTTAAGATAAAATTGAACTTATGTACTACTGGACCGATACACACAGAGAAGTAATTTCTAGAACCAAGTGAGAATTCCTTAACCGAAATACCTCTTTTGTTTAGCAAGTTAGGCAAAAATATAAATGCGAATTTCGTGCAGTTATAAAACACTTCCATGGAAACTGGGGTTTTACTAGGGGTTCATGGCGGATCTAATCATTTTCGACCATAAGCTTCTGGGTGAACGAGTTCAAACGTGGCCGCATAAGCACAAGCGACGAACTAGGCAGTGGACGCCCAAAAACCGCTAAGATTCATGATGATTCAGAGACAGCAGGAATCTCAGAGGAACGCGTTAACCATATCCTACATGAAATTTTGGGCATGAAAAAGCTTTCGGCGCGATGGGTACCGCATCGGTACCCACAGCCGAGCAAAAACGAAATCGGGTGACCATTTCGGAAGAGTGTTTGGTCAGGATTCAACGCAACTTAAGGGATTTCTTCGTGCGTTTCGTAACCGTGGATGAGACTTGGATCCACCACTGCATACCGGAGACAAAAGGAACAGTCGAGGCAGTGGACTTTTCCGGGCGAATCAGGTCCGAAGAAAGCAAGAGCCATCGGTTGGAAAGGTCATGGCGACCATTATTTGGGATTTCCAAGGTGTGATCCTCATCGACTATCTGCAGAAGGGAAAGATGGTCACGGGGCAGTACTACAGCAATTTATTGACTTGCTTCGATGCAGTATTAAAGGAGAAACAGCCTCGTTTGCAGCGGAAAAAAGTGTTTCACGGTTCATCCTGCATCATCGTGACCAAATTGAATGAGTTGCTTTTTCCTATTCCCAAGCCTGAAAAAATCGTTGGCAGGAAAGAAATTTGCTTCAAGTGAGGTCATCGCTGCTACAGATGATAATTTTGCAGACCTCGAAACATCCTACTTTTCCGACTGCTTGAAGAGACTGGAGCACCGTTTGAAAAAGTGTATTGATCTTCTAGGATGCAATTAACAAAATAGAACCTATGTATATGAAAAAATTGTTAGCACTCATTAGCAAAATCGTGATAGGTTTTGTACTTTTCATTGTACGATAACCGTTTTATAGTTTCGGATACTTTTTGTGAACAGTATACTACGTACACTGCTGGTCATAATTCTGATTTCAATTGGGTAGAGAAGAATGTACTCGTTCATAACAAAACAGTTTTCTCAGAACCAATTTAAAGGATTTATTAAAATAATATGGCTATTAATTATGTATTGTGCTGACTTATCTTTGAATTTTTTATTTCATGAACGAATGTTCCACACTCTTTGCAGCAGAGCGATAGTGGTTTCTTTGTTTAAGAAAGGCAACTCAGGCAACTTTAGCAATCATTGAGCTATAAATCTACTATCACGTATTAAGAAAAAATGAGTTATTCATTAAAAACCACCTTAAAACATTTTTCTATACTACACTGCGCTTTTGTGAAATTAGTTCTTACATTTGGAGAATCGCTGACGAGATTGGATACATCGAAAACAAGCGGTCCGATTCTAAGCTTGATCTATTTTCATTACATATCTTCGTACTTACCGTGATTTCCAACAGTATATCATGACCGCCTATTACAGACATCTTTTGGTTTTTATATTGTGGCATTTACCGACGTTTTTATAGATTATTCAAAATTGTTATCTAGATGTTATGGTTTAAATTATTCTCTCTTTGTTTATTATTCAAATTATTCAATTGCACTTGCGTTATTGGGTGTTAAGTTAGGGAATAAGCAGTTGGAGTGGATGTGTTTTTCGATTCCAAAAGTGGACTTTACGGAAAATTATTGAACTTCGTTGTCATGATTCATGTTAGAGTTTTTTAAAGAATTAAAAATTTGAACATCACCCTACTATACCTACAATAATAAAATTTCATTGGAACTGAATTATATCTCGCTATCGTTAGAATGAACGTTTTGGGAGACTGCTCTTACCGGTATTCTATTTTTTTTTCAACAAAACTGCATGATTAATGTTCTAGTGCTTAGGTGGAACATTCTTCATTGTATTTAACACAGATATGACTTCATAATATTAAATCTCAAAAAAAAAACCCTGTAACATGGAGTGTTGTCCCATTTGATAAATTCTGAATTGCATAGAGCAAATTCCAAATTACATGACCTACGTCGTATCGTATCTTCTAAACAAAACAATGGAAACAAAAACCTTTGAAATACTCCACTTTATGAACAAATAAGCCGATAGATAAGGATGTGACAAATGGTTGAAATCATGTTTTGGTGGGGTATGATGTTAGTGAGAATGTTATGCACTGAGTCTCTGCAGGCAATTCACATGAGAAGTATCTTCATAAGGTAAAACTCGATAATGTAGCATGGAATTGTGCAGAAACTGGCGGCCTTTTTGTCAAACATTTTTAAACCGTGCTTTGATAAAGTTATGGGTTTCAATTGAACTTGAACTTTCAATTGAAATCATGGAAAGAATTGAACTTGAACAACAATTTATTCTGTCCATACATAGAAAAGGCAATATCTACACCTGTTAGACCTATACTATAGGATGGTTACAGAAAAACAAGTTGATTATAATTGCAAATACAGCCAAGAAGTTCTTGTTGGTGATTAGTGGGTTGAAGTCTTTAGTGTACAGCCATTATAATCCAAATTCGACAAGCTTTAAATTAATGTCGAGGAGCTTAATTAAACTTCTTAGACTTGATCAAAGTATCTGACACAATCATAAAGTGTTGCTTGACAAGTTAAAATTCTATGACATAGGCCTGCTACATATTACAACTGGTTGAGCCTTATTTGTTAGATAGAACGCAATTTCTAATATGGTGAGATTGCCAATCTTCTCTTAAGCTGTGCACTTATCTAAAAATAAGACAAAAAATAAAAACGTATTACAATTATTATTCCAATTGCTACTATTAATTTGCCCGTCGAATTTCATCACAAATAGAGTAAAAGATACATTCTGTATCGATTATTTGAACCATTCTATCAAGTACGTTACAGAATCCTAAATTTTCCACTTTCTATCTTCCTTTTGATAGAGATTTCTCCTTTTCTACATACATATGCATATACACTTTGGTGGAACAATGTTTATGTTACAAATAACTAATCTAAACATGAAAATGTTTGCTGAAACATTTTTAGACGTAAAAAGATACTTTCTCTTCTTCGTCGAAGCGGATAGATTTGCGTATTTCATTCTTACGGATTATCTTATTTTCGCTTTCTCTTATAAGCGGACAAATGAATATCTCACCCATATGTCCTCGCTTTGAATTCCGGATGCATACTTCGCGCTTCCGCACGTACTGTCATAGGTACGCATAATATCGTCAGGATGTTACTCCCACCCCGCATAAGGAAAAGGGGGCTCTGTGGCTGTGATTTCATAAAAACAAACTTTTATGGGGACAGTGCGGCTTTGCCGCGTAAAAGATGGGACCGAGAAGGGAGGTTTGTGTCGACGCAAACTGCGTCGATTGTAAAAGAAAGTAGGTGGGAAGGAACAAAAAAGGAAGCAAGGACAAAAGGAAACGGGGTACCGACCGGGTTGAATGGAGAAAGAGGGGAATTGTCGTAAAAAAAATCTTAAACATAAAGATTTTCTGCAATACATGTGCTAAGATGGTCATACATATTTCAATTCACGTACAAGGAGAGGCCGGCTTTATATGAAGTCGAAGCTTTCTTTCGTGGACTTTCTCTTAGGATTTTCCCTGCTTTGCTTCGGAATTTGTATCCGCTAAGAGTGAAAATAGAGTACTGCATGGTATCTGTATTGCAATTGATATTCTCCGCGATACTATACTTAACAGTATATTGGTAAACCGTAGCACGACTTTATTTTCAAAACTTTAGTGCTCCTGGAATAGATATCTTTTTCAAGTAATTTGGCGGAATGATTGTCTAACTCTAAATCTTTAGAATGAAATTCTTTTCTTAATAACGGGAACTTTTTTTATTTAATAATGACTCAAATTTTTCCGTCAATGATTGCATTTTCTTGTTATGGCATCGTCATCAAAGACACGGCCTTACCAAATCCTTTCCCTAAATGCCCTCTGACCTAGTTGCTTACAATTTCAACGTATTGCTTTCTATATGTTCGTTTATATCGTATGTTCCACGTTTACGAAATTTGTATCTACAATATTAATGCATGCATATAATTCAAGTGTGTATTATATTATACTTGATTTCACCTTTAACGACTATATAAACTATTCTCCGGCGCAAACAATAAGAAGAGCAAAGCTAAACTAACGCTAAACGCACCCAAAGGACTCCTTATGTAATAGATAACGGCACTAGTGTTCTTGTGCCGTGCCACACATTTCCATGCGGTTAGCTACACAAGTTTAACGTAATTCAATGTACGTAATTAACCTCCTCGCCAGAGGAACAATATTATAGGGATGGAAAATTTAAGGAAGATAACCACTGTATTATATATCTACAGGATTCACTATTTAAAACTTTTGTGGGTAGATGATTACGTGAGAATCGAACAAATCAAATTATTGCGAAACGTGGAGTTAATGTTTTCCTGGCCAAATTTTGCCAACGAAAACGGTTGCAAAATGTTCTTTGAATTGTAAAGAAGATCCTTTGGGGTTTAGTACTGTCTGAACAATACGTAGAATTATCCTAATTTTATTTTGACAGTTTTTGGTGCTCTCTAAAAAATGTTTAACCTGAGACAAAAATTTGCAACTCAATATAATACATTTCCCAGTATGTTCCCGTCTTATCAATCCTATTTGAAACAGTGAAAGTTTCAGATTAGGTTACCGATTAAATATTTGTCTAAATTCTTCAATACGACTACAATAAAAAACAAAGTAAATTTATTTAATATTTATTACATTGAAATACCATTTATAACTAGCGAATGTTAAACTCCAACGTGCGATAAACGCTTAAAAAAATCGGTTGTTTTGTGACTGTTATATACAGTGGAACGTCCGCTATTACTCTCAGAAATTTTCATTACCAAATTGTGTGCCAAGCTGTCATCAGAGAATTAACGATGAAATCTAAACTGTTATTTTAGGTATTGTGTAATGATATACACTTCTTTTAACACGTAGATTTTTTTTTTCTAATTAATATTTTAAATGTTTCTCACGTCCTGGCTTTGCAGGAAAAGAACTCTTTCAAATATGTACGACGTATTTTTTATATCATTTTGTCTTTGGTTGCAGGTTTTAGCCTCAGTTTTAAAATCTGAAAAGTGAACCACCGCCTTTAGAAAACTTTTAAACCTCTGAAAACCTTTGAAAATATGTTTAAACAAGTTGAAGAAACTGGTAGACTCTTTAAGAAAAACGGACGCAGCTGCTCCACCTACATGATTTTATAAAGACGAAAACCGTTTTGGACTTTAGAACATTGAATATGTATTTCAAGATTTTGCCATGGAAGAAACTTTGACTGATGGTGGCGGTCAAATGCAAGAAGACATAGAAACGTTAGCTTTAAGTGATTGATCTGAATACGTTAGACGGCACAAGAACTCTACTTTGACTGGTCTTAACAATCTACAAGAAACCTTATCGGCTGAAAATACTCCAGTTGATATATTTCTTCTTCTTATCGATGATAATGTCATCAAAAATAGGCAGCTGGTAATCCAGAAAGAAAGTTTAAACTATGTATGGGTTAGGTCAATTACTGTTAACTGTATTGCAATTTAGCAACAACAAAACATTTCAAAAAGTGAAGTACGACAAAACAAATTTAGGAGGCAATTTTGGCGCGACGAAATCATTCTTATAGCTGATATTTTGGTGGTCTGGACAGTTTGGGAATTTGTATTCTAGATTGTCAAGAATCAGATTAGTCGAAAATGTGTTTTTCAGGTTTATCTTCTTAATCCGTAACGGACCTTATATGTATACAGTAAGTATACGGCGATCACAGTCAACAAGGAAAGAGAAAGACAACGCCGCGCCGGGGGGATGTACAGGCGTACGTATTGTGTATATGTATGTATATACCGGGCGCGCGCACGAGCTGCTGCTATGTTTAGTGTAAGATGAAAAAGAACAGCGAAGAGACGTCCCTTAGTTAACACAGCTCAAATCTGCCTCTTTCCACATAAGAGCAGTATCCTAATCTATCATAAAACTCCCTTCGAATATCATGCAAAACGTCAGGCGTAATATTTGTTAAAGCATTTTGAATATGGTTCTTCTAATGTATTTGCTCGAGCACGACGACGAATATTATAAATTTGTCTTTTAATATGACCCCATAGAAAAAACTCATTCGGAGACAAATCGGGAGATCTAGCTGACCACGATATTGTTCCTGACTTAGTTATAATCCTTTCTGGAAATACTGCGTTTAAATATTGCATAACAATAGCAGCATTGTGCGCTGGACATCCGTCCTGCTGATGCCATGTAGAATCAACAACAATTTCTTCAAGTTGATAGAGGAATAGCTCAACGTGATTTTGCAATAGGTTTACATATTTGACAGAGGTCAAATTGCCATCTATGAAGTATGGACCAATAATCTGATGCCCAACCCACAACTGTTTAATTTGCAGTAATAACTGCTGCAATAACAATGTAAAAAAAAAGAAAAGAAAAGACACATTAGCTCTACCACCCATATGTATGTGCATCACCATTGCAGTCTCCGCTCAAACTTGAGAAAAAAATAGAAAGAATCTCAGTGCAATTCGACATTTTTAATCTAGCTAGCAGGTTTTATGCAATGTTTTTAAAACTGGGATGCTTTGAAGTAGGAACATACTTTCTCTGAAAATATGAAAATATGTCTTTGGAATAAAGGCTAAACACTGAATCAGATGATTCAAAATGCATCCGTTTAAATGAAATTTTTTATATAAATAAACGGGTTTTATAATAAATAAGTTATCTGTAACACAGGCGCTTCGTCGTTCCATATTAAGCCATTTGAAATCTTTGTTTTGACTAAGATCAAATTTCCGTATTCCAAATATTAACCGAAGACACGAATTTTGCAGCTTTTGTATAAATATTTGTCGACCTGATCGAGAAAAGGACCATATACAGTATCGGCAAAAGATAATTGGGACTTGTTGAGAATCACAAATTTTATTTTGTATATTTAAAATCTGCGGAGTTTTTATATCACTTGGAAACATGGATTGAGCCTAATTATTGTCCCTCGGAACATTATGCAAAACGTAGGTTGTTAAAGTTATAGCATCTATGAACATTTATGCACGAGAAAACAATTGATTGAAAACGACACCTTTCGACAAATCTTGGTTTAACAGTTGACCACGATATTGTTCCTGACTGGTACCGAGAATAAATTTTTGTATCAATAACTTTTACAATGTTGCATAGCAACAGTAGCTGAGATTGTATCCGTCCGTGTAAACAGAAGAGGCAGTGCTAAACCATGTAGAATCAACAACAATATCTTCAAGTTGATAAGTAATTTTAACCTGATTATGCAATAGGTTGAATATTTGACAGAGTTCCTTCTATAAAGTTGGAGTCTATGTCATTGTACCCACTAAAATTTAATTTGCTAATATTTTCGCGCATCATATGTTAAATGCTGGGTTGTTCTATCCTAATAAGGCTCACTATTTAGGTGAAATACATTCGTCGGTAAAGAAAATTTTTTTGTTTCATTACATCCGTCATTTTTCAATTTCCATTCGATCTACTGATTATGGACAAATTTCATTGGTTTTCTGGATTTTATATCACATTCTTTTTTAGACCCGCGAAAAGTTGATGTGGGTTGATTTTCGACACCTTTCGACACAAACAAATGTATCATTTTGTACAGGTGCCTAAATTTCGTGCTGACGGGGGCAAAGGCAATCATCAAGTGTTTTATTATTCGACTAATTGATTCCTTAGCAAGTCGTATCTCATATAAATCATAAAATAATTCTATAATCTCTCTAAACCACTACATATTTGCTTTCTTTGTAAACTAACCATGGTAAATTACGACAAAGAAAACACAAAAAAATTTTACATAGGTTACTAAACTAACCTATAATTTTCTAAATAGACGAAAGAAAAAATAAAAACTAATTTTGAATATTAATAAAGTTCCAAACTAAACATCAATAAAACTACATACAATAATTTTAGAATATTTATGAAGAGCAAACTGCGGACATATGAATATGCGACTAACACACCCACGGACGATTACTCACCGCTAACATAAGTTCCAATACGCATTGAAACGAAAGAGAGGGTTTATGTTAATAGATACGGCTTGCTCTATCAACATGTACATCATCCTATACTTTTATACTAATGTCGCTACTAGTACCCGCCGTACATTCTTCATCTCTTTTCTCGTTGACCGGGATCGCCGTATACTTACTGTATAATATTTGCAAAATGATAAATGGAAAAAGTTGGTTTCCTACAAAGACAAAATCGGAATTGTGATATTGAAGCGGAAAGGCAGAAAAGGTGTGAGGCTGGTCCCGACAGACCATGTTCCAATAATGGATCCAGTATACGATTTGAATGCTCAAGGTAAATTATACATACTTAGTTTCTGTCATACATCAAATATTTGAGACATCTCGAGCAGAAGAAGAAATAGATTTGGCGGCTTAAGCTTCTACCAATAGCCATTTACCCCATGTTATTTTCGGACCAAAACTGTAAAAACTTTAAAGATTCACCAAACTCTTTCGGTGTCAGTTGTCAAAATTAGGTAATGGTTAAAACGTAGGAGTAACTGTTCTGGTTTACAATAAAGGAAAAGCTGGGATAAATATCTTTAATCAGGATGTGAAGCACGCCAAATCGACTGAAAGTTGCCTCCATATTTTATTTATTATGATTTAGTGTGGTTTATACTTACATGGCTTCTTAGGCTACTACTTTAAGGAAGGGCAGAATGTCGTCGAGGAGGTTAGAAATTGAATTAGTTTTAGGACTACCAGTATGATTTCTATACAAGTGGTTAAGTACAACCTACGAATTTGCCATTTTCTTCCGTTCGAAACTCGCAAATTTTGCAAGGTCTATTTCGAGTTTATAGCAATAGTAGTTCTCTGTAAGTAACAAAAAAATCCTGTAATAGGCACTCATGCTATGTTATTGGAATCACCCTGCATACGAGTGCACCGACCTGTGTTGTGAGTAGAAAATATAGAGTTAATATTTAACATTATGCGTTGTTTATAAAAGTCCACTAGTTTTAGAGTAAAATATTAACTAGAAGAGGAAGAGTTAACGTTAGAGTTCATTCTGCTCTAGTTAAATGTAAATTAATTCATGTTTTAATTAAATTTCGAATTATTTTTTACTCTATATAGATAAGTATAATATTGACTGTAATTATTAAATAATGCACCTCTAGCTAGTGTCGCATGTAATAAGGAATTTTATTATATTTATTGAAACACACGAAAGAGTAATACTTAGTTCTATTTGTATAACATGCTTCCTAAAAATTGATAACAAAATAAATCAATATTAAATAATATGCCCAAGGGATCTGCAACCAAATTATTATTAATTTTATTATTATTGACGCAGCTTCTTTCCTTTCGTTTCCAAGAAGTTTTATTCCATATTTTTCGACTAATTTTACTCTCAATCTGATTGAAATAATTTTCTTAGCTTTATATTCATTAAATATTTCTTCATCTCCTTTCTCGTGAACAATAGATTTCCAGCCCTATAATTTAAATTTATGCAATATGAAAAATTAAATTTCTAAAGATGGACGAAAAGATTTTCGTTCATGCATATGCGTGATTTTGATGTAACATTCACAAAATTGCTACTTTTTGTTGTGATATTTTCATTTAAATCAGGCTAAATCAGTACTTATTCATCAAGTACTTATTCCACTTATCTTTTGTCACACACTTCGATTAAAAACGTGCACTAACTTGCAACACATGCAATTAAACTAACGAATAAACTATTATAGACTAGCACAGCCGGTGCTAGTGGATAACCGACCGGACCAACAATATAATATGATAAATAATGCTAAGACTGACGCACAATGTTCAGTTGATCACACAGATACCTTAGACACTGTGAATATTTTCACTCTAGTGTTTTCTATGCTTATTCTTCAACTCATTTAATTTTTAACCAACTAATATAGAGTAAAATAATATGTAGAGTGTATTGTAGTGTAAGATGTTCACGAGAATTTTTACCAAAAATTATTTATCTACCATCAACTCTAAACTATTTACACGAAATTTAGAAAGTGCCTTGCGGTGTGCTACTTCCGACCTTGTCCATCAGAGGGCTGTAGTATCTATAGAAACCTAATACCGACAACACAGTACATCGCATCAGAGTGAGGTTCAGTTGAATAAGATAGTTAAGGTTATAAACAGTTATCAAGCAAGTCTAATAAATTATTGTTCCAAGCAAAGTGTTAAACTTAATATAACGCAACACCACATTTGGCTGACGAGTAAAATAGGAAAGATGCTACAATCTTACCGAATTTGCAAAAACCGATACAACTAACATCGGAGAATTGGAGAAAATGGCTGAATTGGATATTTCACGGGAGACGAAAGAAGACGGCAACATTACTACATCTTATCGGTGAGGATGCACATGATATCTATTTATCCCTACCAGACCCTCCTGAATTCCCTCATCTCAATATAACCTAGTAGTAATAAAAATTAAACAATTACTTTCTACCAAAAACAAATATCGACTTCGAAGTTTTCAAATTTAGAGAATTAAAACAAACAAAAGACGAAACCCTCGATCAGTTTTACGCCTGTCAAAAGCAGCAAAAATGTAACTTTACGAATATTAACGATCAAAGCCCAAATCATCAGCAATACTAATAATTAGAACTAAGAAAGCATGCGTTAACAAACCAACGAACCTCACACAATTTCTCGAAAAATAGAACAATAGAGCAAACAACAAACCAGCTAGCGGAAATGAACTTGAAAATTTTGAAACAATCAATTAAAAGATACAAGTTTACATTACACAACAGAAAAGAAAATCATACACCAACACAAATATATACTAACAAGAGAAAATTTACACGAAATTGTAGAAACTGTGGTAACCTTTGGCACAAAAACGGAAAAAACATTGCCCAGCGAGGAATGTCAAGTGTCACACATGCGAGAAACCGGGACATTTTGCCAAAGTATGCATGATTAGCAAACCGAAAGGAAAAGGTTTAAAAGCAAAGCTGTAAACGCTAACGCACAATATGTACATTTATCAGACAGTAGTAGCAGTAGTAGTACCACATTTAGGTTGCATGTATATCGATCACAAGAAATACCAGCCGTAGAAGTAAAGGTGAATAATATCAAAACATCCTTTATCATTGATACAGGGTCATCCATAAATCTTGTTAATATGGACATTTTAGAAAACTGTCAAATGTTAAACTAATCAAAGAAACAGCATCTTCTTTCCATATAACACCAGCAAAAAGCTAATCATAGGAAAATTCAAAGCCGAATTTCAACATAATGACAATATAACAGCAGCAAAGTTTATGTAGAAAAGGAAATGGTGAGTCCTTGTTAAGTTATAACACGTCAAAAGAATTAAAATTAGTCCATATCTCATTCAATAACAGACAGCACATTGATATGAAGTATGTACAAAACAATTATCCTAGCTTATTTAAAGGAGTAGGTAACTTAAATATTGACTATGAAGTAAACTTCGTGGATGAACAAGAAAACCTATTACACAAACACATAGACGAGTTCCTTTAGTATCAGAAACAAAATCGAAGATGAAATCAAGCGACTTAAAGAAGCCGACATTTCGAAGAAGCAACTGGTCCAAACTACGTGGGTATCACCAATCGTAATCGTAGATAAAGCGCATCGTCCAGATTCAATCAGGCTCTGTTGTAGATATGAGAAGCGAATTAAAACGAGAGATGTATGTATCACCAACTGTCGACGACATTTCGCAATAAACGGATCAAAGCTTTTTAGTAAGATATTTAAAAGAAGGGTACCATCAACTGACCTTAAGCAAAGTATCACGCAATGTAACAACATTTGCTACTCACTTTGGCCTCTTCAATATAAAAGGCTAAATTTCGGAATAAACTCAGCGGCAGAGATGTTCCAACGAACAATTAGACAAGTTTTAGCTGACATCCCCAACGTAATTAATATCAGCGATGACATACTCATTTTTGGTAAAAGTCAAGCGGAACATTGAAGCACAATTATTTAGAAACTAACCAAAGAAAAGAGCATATTCATACAAACAAAATAAACTTCTTTGGTTACAGATAAACACAGCCTATCCCAATAATTGCCATTATTTAAAACCACCTCAAAACCCAACGGAAGTCAGAAGCTTTTAGGTATGGTAAACTATTTGGGAAAGTTTTAGCAATCGGAAAACACGAAACATTTGAGAAATCTAACAACCAAAAACATAACATGGCATTGGTCTGCAAAACATCAACGAGAATTCGACAATTTGAAACAGAAGTTATCAGAAATAACTGATTAACGTACTATGATCCGTCACAGACACGTTAAATAGGAGCCGTATTATCCCAAGGATCACCAAATGCAGTCGTAGCCTATGGCAGTAAATCATTAACGAAATGTGAAGAAAGATACAGCCAGATTGAGAAGGAAATGCTCGCATTAGCATGGGTCAAGCACTTTCACTATTTTTTGAGACAACTTTAACTGCATACAGACCACAAACCGTTAGTACACATACTTAGCACCGAGTGCTCTGCATCGAAGTTAAGCATAAAAATACAATACAAGTTTTAATTACACCAACCAGGCAAACCCTTCAGATTATTATTTGAAATGTCAACACATTCTAAAAAGACAGAATAAACGAATACGTAAATTTTTAAATAAGATGCACTCCAAAAGCAATTTCTATTGAAGAAGTGAAACAAGAAACGAAAGATAAAATTTTATCTATGATTATCGGAAATTACACAAACATAACACCAATATGGAACACAGAACTAAAATTTATAAAACCATTAAGGATGAGATCACTACACAATGATTCGTATTAACAAAATAATTTTGCCAATGCGAGATAAAGCAATAATATAGCACACAAGGGATCAAGGAATATGTAAAACCAAGAATCTATTAAGATCAAAGGTATTTTAACTTGACGGCCTAACTTCAAATCATGCTTAGTTGCCAAGCAACGTCATCCATCATATCGAGCACCAATAATTTTTCGAACGTTCAAATATAGACGTCGATTACGCCGGTCCATTTCCAAATGGCAAATATAATTCTTATTGATAGATGAATATTCTCGCTAGCTTAGTAGATATAACATTCAACCAACTTCCATAATTTAAAAACGATCCTAGAAAAAACATTTACCACGTTTGGCATACCAGAACAATTAAAATCAGACAACGGACCTCCGTTCAATAGCCAAGAATTTACAACATTTCTAAAAAGATGGAATCCGACAAAAATTCACGCCATTCAAGCAAATGGGATGGTCGAAAGATTTGTGAAGACAGTTAAGAGATCATTAATTGCGCCAATTTAGAATCCTCGAAATTTGATTTAAATCTAAATTTTAAATCACTACTTACCACAACCAATTCCCCTTATTTTGTTCGGAAGAAAAATGAGGAACTACTTCAACACAAGAAACAGATAACAAGGGACAGCCAGGAGAAGAAAGAAGAAAGAAAAATTGAAAACGCCAACGAAAGAATAAAAACTAATAGGAAACATTTTACTATAGGCGAAAAGTACTATGCAAACAAAAGAAACGAAACGCATTGACACCTGATTACGATCCTGAACCATATCACAGATATAAAAGGAACACAAATAATAGAAAAAACAAATATAAAACAATCATTCGAAACCAGTCCTTTTTCAAAACATTCCATGAACACCCCACCCTTACCGGCCATTCCAAAGCCAATCCTCAAGGCATCAGCCGAAACACAACATCTGCACAGCCAATCATAGACGAAACAAACCCAGAAACGATTGGCAGATTCACAAGATCACGCAAGAAACCCAGAAGAAATTAGACACGGATGGAACATCTCACCAAACCTGAGAGAGTTTTCAATGCTTATTTAAAAGATTACATTTACATCTAGACAACAACAATTCTCACAACATCCACAACAGAATTAAGTCAAGGAGTGAATGTAGTATGTAAGAAATGTAATCGACAACACAGTACATACACACACACAAACAATTTACACAGACAAGGACATCAGTGACTCAGTTGAAAAGATAGATTATGATAAGGTATAAACAGTTATCAAGCAAGTCTAATAAAGTTATTGTTCCAAGCAAAGTGTTAAACTTAATATAACGCAACACCACAAGGGCATGAGGTTGGAACTAGTCCATTGTCGCATGTGTTATACAATTAAGGTTGAGTTACCAATTGCGATGAAATTAGATCTTGCATTTAGAGGATCGTTGACGTGGTTTCTTTCGTTTATGAATCTTGTGCAAAAGCGCATTCGAAGTGTATGTATGTGTGTGTGATTATTTATTACATTAAATCAGTAATACAAAATTATTTTCTTGAAAAATGTGCACCGATTGTTGCTGCTTTTCTATCTTTTTTCTGTTCATGATACCTGTACCTATTAGTTCTAGCAAGACTACTATGGAAAACATTACGACGAATTCCTATGGCATATCATCTGTAGCACACATAAAAATGAATCTGGTAAAATATTATTAAAGACAATATCTAAGCATTGAATGCATACTTACTGCAGTTGTGGGTAAAGTATAATTGAACACTGAAATTGATATGACTAATACCATCATTACATGTAGGATCCAGAGCAAATATGTAGTGACGTTTTATAACGGCCGTTTATTGCTTTTGCGCTATTGTACGCATGTTTCGTTGATTTCATTATCTGGACTTCTCATCGTCCGTAGCCTAGCCATTCAATTAGTTTGTTTCGGATGATTTACATTGATTTTAGGCTATTAGTTTACTGGCCATTTAATGCATATTTCCATGCTAATGCGGCCGACATTACAAGTCCAATAACTTACGCAACATTTGACCGCCTACATTAGCAGTACTAAATTCCACATCAAATATTCATCGATATGAATTAAATGGTAAAACGAGACGCCATAGGATACTCAATTTGCGTACAGTTCGTAGCAGTAGTGGAGAGTGCGGACCTTCCTTAAATTGTATGGTAATAGCCGGAATATTTAGTAACGTTGAGGAATTTATAACCTATATTCGGTTATGCGTGCGAATATTTGTTGAAATTTCTATAATATGTAACTATCTTGTCTTATAATATTATTACAACTTCGCAAATTAAGTTTAATTCTCCTCTCATTAGTGCACATGCCTTTTGTGTGCATTATATATTTGAATACCAAATTGAAGTAGGCCAAGAATAAAAATTGTCCTTTAATCATCTGTTTTTAATTAAAATTATCGCGAGAATGTTCAAACAAACATCCGCCGTTTTCCATAATTAAAGAGAATTTGGTGCGAGACCGATATTTTTCCATCTTCGCTTCTACGTTCTTTTTTTATAAGGGCGCTTTCGCTTCGAGAAGTGCCACAAAAGCGGGAAAAGCAGCTGGAAGGCGATGTCGCAGACGCCGCCAACCAACTTGAGTAAAAACTTCTACGTTTGACCATTATAAATTATGACGGCGGCGGACTGTGTGTTACCGCGGTCTCAGGCAGCCATGATTTATGGGATCATCAGTGCGGAGTGACATTTTACTTCACTCGTATGTAATTTCGTATTTTGTCTTCGTCCGTATAAAGGACTTGGAAAATGGTCGAAAGGGTGGATCTTCTTTTTTACTCCGGCTTATTCTTGCGGGTTTGGATTTAGTAAAATATTGTTTCAGTTATTAGAGTTTCCTACGTTGTAGATCTAAAATAATCCAAGGAACATAATTAGATGAAATCTCAATTGTGGTATGTTGTTGTTGTGGATATCCATCCTCCTAACGAAAGACAATAACAAGGTCTAGATTGGGAATATTCTCATTTTGCACCTATTTTTATATCGCAGAGTAATTCCGTTTTAAATGTAATAATAAAATATATAATGTAATACATTATATAACATATAATGCGTCACTTTAACGTGTAAATAACTCGAGAGCTTTTTTATGTCAGGAAAGCATACATTTATGAAAATTTTAACACAATTAATAAAACGATATTACATTAATGGTTAATGCCTGCTTTTACATCCTTAAATAATGTTTAATAATATTAGTTAAGTTCCTTTTTAAACATTACACAATTATTTATTATCAGCAACCTAATAATACAGCTTATGTAAATGATCTAAGTCTGCATTACGCTTTTAGTATGTATTTCATTATTCGATATAGTATCTTTGATACTTACCTTTTATGCGCTTTCCATAATGTGATCATGTCCTGTCTCTCCTTCAAAGCGTGCACTTTATACGAAAGACAATTGGAGAAAGCGCATCAACGACGAAGCTTCCAACGAAAACGACCGTGACAGTAAAGCGGCACAACTACGGATCGATCCTCTAGTTCTCTTCTTGTCCACAAATGCAAGTGTAGCCGTTTTGCGGTCGAAATGAGACGATATAATCCCCAGTAACGTCCAATTTTACGCCGATAAATTCACACAAAGGGATCCGAGATGTCCGACAGGATGAGTTCTCGACGAGAAGACGACATGCCTTCCTATCTTTCCAAACTACGTTCGATTTTCGAAAGAAAAGAGTTTGGGAGGAAAGGGTAGCACTATCCTGTACATATCCTCCCACCCTACGAAACAACGACAACAGCTAAACAAAAAAAAATACCAACGAAGAAATAACGTACAGGATTAGAGATGGAATGATGCAGTGGCGGTTCGTTAGACTAAACGATGATTCGCTTAAAACCGAATAGAGTTATAAACATATTTTTGTTTTGTCTAGAATATCGTATAAATGACCTGTAAAAAATATATTTCGACTTAACAACACTATCTACTTCTACAGCTTTTGGCTTAGTAGTTGCTTAACTTAACAAGAACTAGATTGAAACAATAGAGGATTAATAATATATCTTTTGTCTTTCCTTCTTGCTTGTTTTTTTTTACTCAAGTAAGATAAAGATTGGTGGAGTTAGAACAATATTTGATTTATTCCTTCTCAAAAACTTTTCAGATCATCGTTAGGGTTAGCTCTCTATGATTATTTTTGGGTACATAAAAAAATCAAATACAAAATGAATGAGGGAGATTCCATGGCAAAACACTTTAGTAAATGATAATCAATGACTCAGCCTATCGAAGATGGCAAAGTAAAAGAAGTAGACCTGAAATTTTCATGAATACAAGTAGGAAAACTTTACGTCGAGACTATTGAAACAAGAGCAACGTCTAACATAAGAAAATTAATTGGCAACTACATTTCCAGCTATTAAACTGACATTATACACAACATATTTGGGTAAAGACATGGAACTTAAGAGAAAGCTTGTTAAAAAAAAATTGTTAGTGCTGTTATGAGAAAGGTCATTTTAAATCTGAATGCAAGAAAAGATTGTCTAAAGAACTTACCAAACGTAAACATTAAAGTACACAAGTAAAAAATATCAATGCAAGTAGTGGAGATAACATATGATTGACTGACAGTGCGGTAACTGCGGACTCTGTAATAGCAATTCAAGCAAGAGATAATGAATTTGTGTATGTAGAAGATGTTGGTACGATAAAAATTCAAGCACATGCTAGCAACAGTTGCAGGTTAATTGTAACCAAACCAATATTCAAATTTATCAAGGGAAAATGTTGATTGTGGATGTTAATCTATTGCGTATGGAGGCCACATAATGATCCCAGCTTAGTTCACTATCGATGTACAGACCCAGAAACTTAGTGTTCGCTTTTGCATGGCACCAATCCATGTTAAAAAGAATGGATTCAGTCTTGGTATCAGCCTTTTTTATGTTGTTTTTGTAAACCAAACTTCAGAGCTCAGAGTACCAGCAAAACTATTGTAGTGATAACCTTGAAATAACAGGGGTTGGTGTCAAAACATCGAAGGGAGAAACAAACGAATGCAAAACAAGTAAAGGTCATAGACAGGGTGACGCACTATCAGCGACTCTATTTAACCTAGCTCTAGAATATGTGACACGAAAGATAAACAAGAGCACGCTAAGAACAAGAGGCACTCAAATAGTAGCGTATGAGAAGGAATAAGGAACGAAATAATGGTCAAACTGATACAAGAAATAATTAAAGAACGAGAGGAATTAGGTTTAAAAATCAACGAAACAAAAACGAAATTGATGAGAGTTGGGAACAAAGATAAAGAAAATAAAAGTATTGCAATAGAGAACTATATATTTGAAGAGGTTGTTATATCAAACGACGAAAATGGAGATGTTGAAATAAAAAAAAATTATGGCAATAAATAGAACATTTTATGCCAATAAGAAGCTTTAAAAAAGTAGAATATTGCTAAAAAGATTAAAATGAACACTTTAATAAGGCGTAGTAATAATGTATTCTCCGGAAACAATGACAATGACTAAGAAAGATGAACCGAAAATACTAAGAACAATAATGGGTCCAACCAAGGTTGCAGATAATGAATTTAGATTGAGAACAAACACCGAATTAGTGACTGGGGCATGTTTGGAGGGCAGGAGAAGACGCTGTAATCCATTTATTATTGAACTGGATGCCAGCCAGAAGCAAAAGAAGGGGTAGACCTAGATCGAAATGGCTGGAAAACGTAGTGGAAGATCTAAAAAGGGCAGGAAAAATCAAAGAATAGGAATCTCTGGAGTGCATGAGCCAGGAGATATGAAGACTTTGCAATGCGAATCAATTCACCTCGTATTACTGGATTTCGAAAGTTTTCTGAAGCGCTGTTGCCCCGCAATGGGGTGTTTAGCCACTATATATATACATATGTACATATATAAACTTCTGCGCTTCGTATTGCCTTTGTTGATCTCTTGTTGAGCTCTTCTATATCACTTGCTTCAGTTAGTATCGATGTGTTGCCGGCATAGAGGTATCTTGCTTCGTCAATGTTGAAAGGCAGATCGTTGATATATACATATAAGGAAAAGCAGCGGACCTAGAATGGAACGTTATGGCACTCCATATTTAACGTCTAGAGAAGGTGCAACTTTAACGACGATTAAAACGATTAAAAATATATGATAGTGGAATCGCTAGTTCTTCTATGATACTGTGCAGTTGTCTTGTTGTCACACCATAATTACGTCAATAATTGGTTTCTGTTTAATGTTTTTTTACCACACTCAATATCTCCATAGGCGATGTAAGAATGAAATAAAACATATTTCCCAAACGAATCGTTCGTAGTAATTCTGCTGACAATACATTTCCATACTTCCGAAAAAAGGTGTTATTATTAGCACTCAATATCGAGCGCCGTTCCATCTAACGTTTTGTTTGTTACTTGTACAGTGGCGGAATTAAAAAAAGCGTACACTCAAAATGCCACACATTAAACCGTTCTTTATTTGACAGCTTACGTCAAATATATTAATTGCAAATAATTTGTCAAAGTAGTAGAAGACAATAATGCCAAATTTGAGTTTGCTTCAGAAAATACAAATAGTTACATTACTAGAGGAAGGATGGTCAATCAGAGCATTGGCACAAAGACTTGAAGTGAATAAAAGTACCATACTGAGGGTGAAAAGAAAATGGCAGCAAGAAAGAGTTGTTCAAAGAAAAAATGGATCCGATCGGAAAAGGGTAACAATTCCTGAAGACGATGAAAATCTCATCCAGTTTTTGAGGAATAATCCATTTGAGTCGGTAGTGACTGCAATTAATAGAACGAATTTTCCTGGACACGTCCGTACTGCCCGAAATAGAGTGAGACAGGATTCCGAGCTGAGAAATAGAGTAGCTGCAAAGAAGCCTTTCCTAACTGCAGATAATAAAAATCAGAGAATAGGTTTTGCATTAGAATTTCTACCGCGTGATTTAAATTTCTGGGAAACCGTTATTTTTACTGATGAGAAAGTCTTCCAGTCTTCGTACAATGGTTGCGTTCAAGTGTACAGACCGCCAAATTCAAGATACAATGAGGCTTATACAAGCAAATCTCGAAAGAGTGGCAGATTTTCGGTCAATGTTTGGGCCTGGATTAATATGCAAGGACCAGGCATTTGCTGGATGATTGAGGGTTGGTTTACTAGTGCAAATTATATTGCAATTCTCGAAAATATTTTTCTACCGTCGTCAGAAATTATGTTTCCTGAAAGAAACTTTATATTTCAAGATGACAATTGTCCCGTTCATAGATCTAGAACTGTTCAGAACTGGTTTCAAGAAAATAACGTAACTCGTTTACCATGGTCGTCTAAAAGCCCGGACTTAAACCCTATTGAAAACATATGGGGTTTTATTGTGAAAAAAATGTATGACGTCAATTTTATACCTGCAAATGTCCAAGAATTATCTGATAAAATCGAGGAAATCTGGAATGAGCTTTCGCCAGACTACGTACATCCGATCTTGTATCATCTCAATGCCTAAACGGTTGCAGGGTGTAGTGGCAAATAATGGAGCAGCTGTAAAGAACTAAGTGTTTTTTCTTCTATACTACGTGTTAATTTTATTATAAGTTTTTACTTTACCTTAATAAAGTTCATGACTAATTAATTTTTCCTTAGGATATAAAATATCAAGGCAGAAATATTAAGCACACAAACGAGTGACGTTTTTCAAATTTAATTAAATTATGTGTAATTATTCTTTTTTTTTCTATGAATACCAATAATGTGATATTGCCATATGATTTTACTAATTCATTATCAAAGCAATATGATAAAGAACAAATCAAATTAGGCAAAACTGACACAAAGCGATCTCACGAGTTGTACGCTTTTTTTAATTCCGCCACTGTACTTGCCCGAAATATGGAGTTTTCGTTGTCAGACTCTCTCTATGTTGTTCTCAATTTTTTGAGGATATCCTCTTTTATACTTTCGATATAGATTGTAGAATTTAGTGTTATCTGCGGCGTTATTGGTGGATTTCATTATAATCGATAAGTAGTCTAAAATATGTTTGAGTTTTTATGTTTCGGGAGAGTGCTTCATACGATATGTTTGCGTTTTCGTTTTAAGTTGCTATAAATCTGTTGTGTTGAGAGATTTGGCATATTTAAGCACCAACATGTATCATGCTTTTTAAAGTCAGAAATATTTTATTTGTTGTTAATTACGTACAAGGAACAAGCTACAATTATTGAGAATAGAAAGATTGACACAAGTTTTTAGAATTTTTATTTTAAATATCTTCAAAGAAATTGCCATTTACAATAATGCACTTAACCATTATCTCCTTCCATAGATTAAAAGCGTTCAACCAGCTGTCTTTGGGGATACTATAAAAAACACTTAACGGTGATGTCAGTCTCTTCTTCTGATTGGAACCTTTTCCCACTCAAATGTTTTTTACACTCAACATGATTCCCTTTCTTTGCACTTTATTGAACACAGTAGACAAACAACTTGAACATACCATTTAACGGTAACTGTCTTCTGATCTTTTAATTTAATTGCGTACATAACTTTTTTCATAGCTCGTTGTTTTTTCACTATCGTAGGGGATTCCTCACCTTGATGTATCCAGATTCGGCTTTCTTGGGTAGTAGAAACATCAAAAAACCGGTATGTACGTTTCATCGCCAGTTATAATTTTAGAAATAATTTGATGGCCTTCAGCATTCGACATATTTAAAGTTTGTTGGCAAATTCTAGCACGTTTGTTTTTTGTAGATCTGTCAGATGATGGGGCACAAACCGAGTTACAACCCTTTTCAAGTGTAAATGTTCGTGCAATATTGATCTCACTTGTGACGATCCAATCTTCAGATTGGACTCTATCATTGCATAGGTAATGTGGTTGTCTTCTTCCACCATCTTCTTTACTGCAGTAATGTTTTCGGGGTTAACAGCAGTTAAAGGAGGGCCAGCTCCTTTTCTGTGTGACTTGTAATCTCGTTCAATTTCTTGATACCACCTATAAACAGTAGCCAATGATGGTGCGTTCTTGAAATCATAGTAAATCATTATCCGAAAGTTCTCTCGTGATAATTCCATTTTTCCGATAACAGAAGCTTATTCTTTCGATTTCTCAGACACCATTCAACCCAATTGCACAAACTAAACGGCTATTCACAGATAAAATAATGTACTATTTAATAAATAACAATTTGTTTTGCAGGGGTAACTAGATTTTTCATTATCCCTCGTATTATATTTCGGTACTGATGGTGTCAGTTCACTTCTATTGCACAATATTAAAACAAATAATCTTTCATACAACTTACTATTAGTTTAATTCGATATAAAAATTGTGACATTTTATTTTAAAATACTTACGTTTGTCACGAGTCGCCACTGGAATAATAGTCGGAAAGACGCGAGTTGAGTCAAGTTTAGGAAATCTGGTAAGGGTGAGGGAGAAATAGAGAAACTATGCCGAAAAGAAGACTCGAACAATGGCTAACCGAAACCACTTCTTACTGGAGTTTTATAAATGTATTTCTTTTTGTTTTTTTTTCTGTTGTTTTTCTTTTTGCCCCTATTCTTTTTTGTTTCCCTTTTCTTTTAGTATAGCATACACAGGCAACGGAAGAAGTCTGCTGACCGACTTTTCTTTTACAATCTAGAGAATGACTTCTACGTATATTTACAAACAGGAGAGGAAATATGTGTGTGTTAGTGTGTGTGTGGCTGGATAACATCAAAAGGAAACGTGAAACAAGTAACAAGTATACGAACTATATAGATGGATGAAGCAACGACCGCTTGGTAATACTAGGATTTAACTGGAAAGAAGGATAGGAGCCTCCTATGTGTCTATCCGCGAACATAAATTTCGCATTCGAACTCGATTGGTATCCTTTTGTGTCTGGGAAATAGTTTTAACTTGTTTTGTATGTCTCACTAATTCACAAAGTTTGTTTCATCAATATGATGCTTAATTTGTTTCTCACTATTTAACGAAAACTAGATTAATTCTTATTTATATAAAAAATAATCGTACTTAATACGTGTAATATCTATAATATTTAACCAAAAATATGGCGCTCATCTTAACTCAAGTGTCGACCGATATGAGTTTTATCTAACTCACCAGCGGCATTTTTAGGTAATATCAGCTTCCCTGTAGGTGAATTGTCTCGCAGCGTGAGTCTTCTATTTTGGTGAACGCAAGGCGGTAAATTCAGTTTAATAAACTGTGCACAGAGCCATCGTGCGTCTTATCAAGGTTAGAAATGGCGTAGTAGTATGTCCTGGCGTCTCTCAAACAAGACCTCTAATTAATGAGCTTCTTAGATAGCCTCAATTAAGTGCCGTACGTCTGCTGTACTGACTTATGGCTTAATTACAGTTCCGACCACGAATTTACTGTCTGGCGTGTGTAGAAGCATGGAAAAATGGCTTCTACCTCCCGTGACGTTCGTCTTATCTTAATCTCTGAATTATCGCCAAATATATCAAGACTTGAGATGTATTTCTTGGAGATGCACACAAGTGAACGATAACAAATTTATTTGAGCAGATAACTTGGTAATTTGGAATATAATAGAATTGCTTAGGCAAATGACAGTCGTTTAAACTTCCCGCCAATCGATCGTGGCAAAACATGACCGGTCAATTGTGTATCCTTCTTATGAAGTTGTAAATCCACAGCAATTGCTTCAGTGAAGGTCAAATACACGACAGTACGTCCGGTATTTTGTACAAAAATGAGAAGTTTAAATTAATATGTCTACTCTCCAATGAAGAAACAGAAAAGGCGGTTAACAATATCATCAACGTGATCATCGATAACAGGGTAGATAAAAAAAAAATGTTTCTACAAAATCATGATCCTCCATGTTTTTGTTGATGATCACATTGACGATGCTGTTGCTGTCGTCATTACCGTTGTTGACACCTTTGATTGCACATTTTACATTCATTTAAAGTAAGAGTTTTTTCGATAAAATTATTATAAAATATCTTATTACAGTTTTTGACACATTTATTAATTACTTCTTATTTGCAAAATGTTGTTTTGTCAATTAAATTAGTTGACATTTATATTTGACTTATTTTTGAATTGTTGACGTTGCCCCTAGTAACTTTAAAACAGTAACTTTAAAACACGCGACGTGTCAAAATTTCGACACAACCTCAAGCACGAACTAAAAATATGACCCTTAATGATCGATCTACGCACGCGTTTGCGTGCTTTAAACAAGCAAGATGGTTTACCAATAAAAAAAAATTATCATAAACTTACTGCTCATAACTATTAGAAATAAACTCATATATCTCTACATTATTATGACGATATCGAACTACATTCAAAATCTTCACTGTCACTATCTTCTTCAACTCTAATGATGAATGGTTCTATTACATCGTCAATCATTGTATCAAGATCTTTCATACGAGATTTCTTCTTTTATAACATGGTTTATGCATTTTTGCCAAGTAGTAGCAGTTACATTTCCCAATGCGTCAAGTAATAATAAATTGTCTCACTTGAGAGAATTTAAATGTTTTGTTTTTCGCAGCCACTTCATTTTTTATTTAGGCCCAAACAAGCTTGATGGAATTCAGTTCGCAGTGGTAAGGAGGTAAATAATAATAAACAGTTTTATTTTGTAATTGATAGAAATTATAATTATTCTTATGAATTTTAACCAAGCTTAACAGTTCAGCTCTGACCATATCCTCATCATACTGTATTTCCTTGCTTGTTAGCCAATTTTGAATATCCACCTTTCTCATTGACGATGATGGTGGCTTTTCAATTTTTCGACTATGATATGATGCATTAACTGTAACTATAACAGCATTGTCAGGTAAATAGTTTAATATTCGAGAGAACCATTCTTCAAGAACAGTAGCATTCATTTCATCATGATAATCAGTGGGTTTCTTTCCTTCAAACAATAATAAGCCATCTTTTATAAAGCCATCACAACTTCCAATGTGTAACAAAATAAGACGACGTCCTTTTCCAGCTGGATTTTTTAAACCCGTTGTAAGTTCTTCGTTAAAGGCTTGTCTATGACTGTGAATACTTGTGTCAGTCCACACTTTCTGTGCTGTATGACCCTCATTCACCCAAGTTTCATCCAAATAGAAAATTGATCTGCCATGAGCTCTATATTGTGAAATATCTCTGAGATATTGTCGCCTCCATCTTACAATCTCTCATCTCTTTCGGTCAAAATGCTGTTTCTGCTCCTTTCTAGAGAACATAGCACAATTATATAGATACATGTATGTCTATATAATAAATAATTCTTACTTAAAGTTCATTTGCTTCATTAGCAAATACAATGTTGATCGACTCATGTTTGGCAAATCTTCATTATTTTTTACTTGCACCAGCACCTTATTTAATGTCGGAGGTTCATTTTGCGAAAATATATTGTGAACTATTTGCCATATAGCAGTTTTCACAGTCTCATCAAAGGATTTCAGTAAAGATGGCCTACCAGTAATCTTTTTAGGATCCACATATTTTCCAGAGGCTCTCTTAATTTCCCGGTATACTGTTGCTTTTGAAACTCCTGTAAGTATACTCTCTAAAATATAGATCATATGTAATAAATTGAAATCACTTGCCTACTACATCAGAAATTTGTTTTATCATGTCCAGTTTCTTGAGATTGGGTGTATCGGCTATAATTTTCTTGTAAACATTGATTCGTCTTTTCACGCTTTTTCGGAGAACGAACATGTACACGGCCAGCGACACTTGTACTTGGTGGTGCATCCATATTGGAGACCAATTATAAAACTTTTAATTGTATTTATTTCGATATATTGCTTGTATATTACTTACGAATATACCTGATAACTATTACTGCAGAGCTCTGTAAAGAACTGCTAGAGCATATAATGAAATAACGGAGAAATAATAGAAAACAACAACAAGACTTAACCATAAACAGTGTCAAGTGACAAAATCTGAGAAAGATCGATACAGTGTAATTTGGCCTTGCTTTCAACCAATGAGAATTCACTGCCAAAGTGATCTGTTCACAAATTCGTTTCTCTACTTTAAAAATACACTATAGTCACAAAAGAATGTTGTTATTGTAGATGATCATGATGTTGTTGTTGGTATTGTTTATGATTATTTTAATCTCCATGATAAATACGTGTTATCAAGACGACATCATAACGTTTTACCCATCACGTGCCTCGCCGGCAGCATAATAACCCAACACGTGCCCCACCATCTTGGCCAGGATCCCCACCCCGCCTCGATCGTCATCACCGGCACCTTGACCGTCGTTATCACTCCCCTCTCTCGCACCTTTTCACACACCTCTCCACCGTCGTCAGCCCCTCATCACCTGATCACCTCGCGTGTGATGTTACACGTCAATCAGCGCTCGCTGACAACCAGGGAGTGAAAAGGGGGAGGGAAAGGCCAGAACTGACATTGTTGCAACTATTAAAAACCCATAAGTTTGGTTGTAGAGGAAACAGTTTCTTGAACATGATCAATGAAGGATCGCTGATTATCACATATTAAATTTAAGTCTTTATTTTTATTCCAACATTCAAGGACTGCAGTATCGACGGAGTAGAAGTAGTGCAACTTGGAACCCTGTGGAGCTCCTGGTGTAATAATTTTTCTATCAGAAAAAAATTGGTTATGAAACATAAAATTCGCGATCAGTCAAATACAACCAAAACAAAACAACAACCACATCACTGGAACCAACGCTCTTTAACTTCTGCAACAGGATGCTATGATCAATACGAATGTTATATATGCAGTATATCTTAGAATGATAGATCATCATAGATCATCAGCATCATTTCAATTTCCTTCTACTATAATTTTTATTCTTATTTGAATTACTTGATTAAACATTTCCCAGAAATAATTAATTCCATGTAATTCATGTAACTAAAATTAATTGTGTTTCTCGATGTGTTAGTGTCAACTAAATTTCTAGGTCGTACGAGCTCAACCATGGTAGAAAAAGTTCTGTTAAACGTAAGCTGTAACATTACGCTCTTCATTTAGAGAAGTCTGAAGAAGTGTATACACGTCACACCTACACATACATTATGTTGTCCTAAGAAAGGAATAATGTTTCACTATTGTGGGGCATCAGAGTAGGATCGTTAGTACGGTAGCGTTTGCATATGCATACGATTGATGGCGCATCCGAATATAGAACAGCACGTATTGTTCGTAACACGGTAACGCAACAACACAACAACCGTGCACGGGTCTCCTTCACGTCTAAGTGCACAGGCTGAAATACGTTATGGCGTGTGTATGCATGCACTATCATCAATTATAATGGACGTTGTGGCGGGAAAAGCGGGCAACGTTGTTGCCACGTCGGTATAGGCACATACTGGTGTGGAAAAAAAGCGGTCATGAAAGCATTATGTGTGAAAATATGTAAATTGTTTGGGTCAACGTTTTTCATTATTCAGATTTTTCAAAGCGGTGCGTCCGTCATCGCAACGTGTGCTATGCTATGCATAGGTACTCACTCACACTAGCGAGAAAAAAATGTTTTTATATTACACATACTTGGTCCGAGTTGCACGAGGTTTTATCAACCTCGACGTATCGTGACATCGCTCTGGACAGGAAAAAAATGGAGTCGTTACATTGTTTTACGTTAAAGTCAATAAATTTATGCTCTATACGAGTTTGAGATGTCTGTCTACGGTGAATACTTTCCGTATATTTTGAGAGAATCAAACAATTTAAGGAATCTATAGCTTTTACAATTAATTAACCCGAGAAGGTTCCACAGTAGGTCTCTTAATCTACAAGTATAGAAGAAGAATTTGGAATGACGGCCACTGGTTGAATATGAAGTTTTAAGTTGGATTTGCCTGCTCATAAAGAGAATGTGGAGTCGCTAATTGAGGTATCGAAACTTATAATATGAAATCACAAAAAAAACCTGCCTCAGGAATCAGAAAATGAATGGAAATGATTATAAAAGTCACTAATGATTTTAAAATCTATAGAAACCTTGCCAGTGCTGGATGTCAAGCCTAAACTGCATATTATAAATCCTACCACCCCAAAGTGGTCCACAATTATGATCTAACTAAACAAAATAAAAAAATAAAACATATTTTGTTAATCATCGCTAGATATATAGTGTGCTGTCCGATGATCTAATTCATCTCTTCTAGGGATGGACTCCACATCCTTAGTCCCTCTATTCTCTTATCTAAATCCTTCTGGCCTTGGAAGATTAAGATATGGGGGGTGGGGTGTTCGCTCCCTGGTGATTTAGTCTTTTACAATCCTCAAGATTCTCCTTATCCTTACCCCGCGTAGAGGCCCATCGCGATCCAATTCTGTGAGATGTAGTAGTTTGTAGTCCTATCCAGTATTCTTGGGACTAAGGACTAATCATTTCAGACGAACCAAGTTGCTCCAGCTTTTATTTGGAGGATTTTGTTCTCTAGGATTTCCAGTTTGTTTAAGTGGAACATTGCCAAGGTGGACCATGACAGGGCCAAAGTGACGCCAAGGTAGAGGACAGACTTACTCCATGGCAACTTGGAGTCCCCCACGAAGATATTGTCGTAGGGAAGCTTGTGTTACGAACGGAATTGCTATGCATTTGCTCTCAATCAGTTCGTCTACACCTAAGCCTGAGGCATAGTATCTTTTTCGCTTGGTGATGAAGTATATACAGCGGCATTATCTGTGTAAATGACAAGTTGCACTTGGGGAGTCTTTGGTAGATCAGACATGTGTAATTAAAACAGAGTAGATGCGAGAAGAGATCTCTGAGCGATGCCGACCATTATCTGTTTCAGGATGGAGATCAAAGTTTGAACCCTTATAGAAAAGACAGTATCTTCATTATAAACGGCTCTTACAAACTTTTTACCAATCCCAAGAATTTTCTTTGGATCAAGAAGTGGAAGATGTGTTATTTTATTTGTATCTGGCTTAAAAGAATGTTTCTTTGTTGGACGACTATCCTATAAATTAAGAAAACAATAGTATTTTGTAAAACCACTTGTAAGACCCAGCTGTATTTAGAAGCGATAATGAAACTACCCCATTCACAAGGTATATATTCTTTGTCAAGTTCCCCTATAAAGAGTAAATGAGATTAAGTTTGAATTTGAGAACTTATATACAGCTGATAAAATTTTAGTAATTATTTCATTTTATAAGTCAGCATTTCCTGTTGAACTATACACACAGAATCTCGTATAATGTAACACATTCATATGAATTTTTATCGCTGTACTTCCCCGTAATACTGACTATCCAACCGAGGAGAATATGTCCTTCGCATTTTTACTGCATCATAATCGTAATAACAATAAAAACTAAGAAATAACACTAAATAAACGTCGTCCTGAAAGGAGATCGATCGTCTACGGTTGCATTCGTACGTTTCCGCCTCATCTGAAAGTTCCAGCTTCAGCCGAACCAGCTTGGCAGTTTCAGTCCTGCCGCTAGCAGGAATAGGCAGCGGACCGTGACGTGTACCTATATCTATGCCAAGCAATTTGAGCATTGAGTCGGCAGTTTTCGATTACGATTAGTAAAGTCAAGGGAAGTACACTGAATCCTCTGAAGCGTTCCGAATTTCAAAGCTAATGTACGTGAAGCGTAAATGAACAATTATTAAAGGCAAAAATGTATAAAACCTATTTTAATTTTATATGTTTTAATAATTTTACGTGTTAGAACATGCTAATTTATAACACGATAAATGCGTAAAATATTGAAATAATTATTCCGTGACATTTAGCTTTTACACATTTTAAATATACCTGTTTTGACTTATTTAAATTTAGTTTCGTATTTATTCTGTTCATTTAAGAAGATACGACAAACATCGCAATTTGATTGAACTGAAAGTTCCGCAAAGGTCGCAATGCAGTGTGTACACCAACTGAAGGACAACGATACTTTTAAAAGAAGACTGGGTTAAGTGAAGTGCGGAAATAAGGACCCTTTTTCGCTTCGAAAAAAGGACAACTGAAAATGGAAATGAGGAGGATTTCTTTCCGTGAAACGATATGCGCTTCTTAAAGTGTTATTTTTGAAAGGATGCCAGACGTACTGGAGTACGTCCATTTATTTAATATTTATTCGTTTTTCGCGTAGTACATTGTACGACTGTTACTGGTCAATTCCTTAGTATGCTCGGTGGAAGTTAATAGGAGAATATTTTGCGGAGAAAATGGGTGACATGAGTGCGCGATCTTTACTATTGTTATCTGTAGTGACATTACCTCTAATATTGGGGAATATTAGTGGGAGCTCTTCGCCGATTAAAAGAAGTAAGTTGAATGTCTTTTGTCACGTGTAATTAATTGTTCAATACAGAGGTTAAAACTTTAAAGCGTAATATTTGAACTTTGTTATTTAAGATTAAATGATGGATTTTCTGAAACTTATTCTGTAATGAAATGTCAAATTAATAATAATTATCAAGTTCATGGCATAATGTCATGATGCGATGCAAGGTTCTGTTTTGGCACGTTGCCAATTAGTTACTAATGTTTATGAAACAAAATGTGTTTATTTTTTGACAAGAGCGAAGAGAGAGAGAGAGGTTATTATCATTAAAGATATAGTAGGAAAAATGTATTTTTACTGTAGTTGTGTTGTTGTTCTCGATATTTGTTCTATATGAATGCAATTGTTTTATACTACTTTTCATTGTCAGAGAAAATTGAATTATTTGTATTAAAATTTTGTTTTATATTCTGTAAATAAAATAAATCTTTTCTTTAAATTGAATTATGTAATGTGAAAGATGTTTACAATACTATGCATCTACTTTGTGAGTTACTTTTGATTTTGCTGTAATGATCATTTTTATAGACTGCCAAATACTGATATTAGTAATGTTATCAAGTGTCTCGAAATTATTTTACCTCATACTAAACAGCACAATCTGTCTAGGTGACTTACTTGTTATTGCTACTGATATTGTAAAGGTTACTAATTGCATATTATTGTGTCTTTGGACAAATAGTTGGATGGGGTGCTAATAATTTTTCAAAGGCTTACGATACAGTCTATTACAAATTACTCCTTCTTTCACATACATGTCTATACCGGATCATATCAATTGACTGGATGTTATTATAAATTCGATAAATTACACAAAGTTTATATCCTTTGTCTTCAGTAAGAGCTTACTCTCAATAATTTGCCAAATATTTGCTTGAATCGGCCAAGCAGATTACTCCTGTATACTTCTCTCGTTTCTGAAACTATACTAGATGTTCAAGAAGGTTGCCAACCTTTTGGAAAATATACTAGATAATGATATTTTACCTTCTACTCAATCGGGATTTAGGAAGAACTTTAGTTGCAACACGGCATTACTTAATATCACAGATGACATAATTAGAGAACAGGATAAGAATAACTTAACACTTATGTGCTTGCTTGACTTTAGGAAAGCATTTGATACCATTAACCATTCGCTAATGGCCGCCATATTGTCCCATATAGGTTTAGTGCAAAGTTCTGTAAATTTATTATACGATTACTTCGTTGGAAGAAAGCAATGCGTGGTGGTCGATAGTCATGTGTCTAATTTTGTATACACAAGTTCTGGCGTCCCACAGGGCTCGATACTTGGCCCATTACTGTTTTCTATCTATACTTCTGCGATGGCTAACTGTTTTACCTTTTGCAAATGTCATTTTTATGCAGATGACACGCAGGTTTATTATTCTTTTCCAGTATCCCAGTTAGATGTAGCATGCCAACGTCTAAATACTGAGCTGTCTAAGCTTAGCGAATTTGCCAAATGTCATTCACTACATCTTAATCCGAAGAAAACCGATCTAATTCTTTTTGGTCCGAAAAAAATAGACGCGACAATGATCTCCGCGCTAAAATCAATATTTTTGTTGAGGGTGAAAGAATCGAAATTAAAGATAATGTTAAGAGCTTGGGTGTATTGTTGGACTGCGACTTGAATTTTAAGGAACATATTAAGGTTTCCCTACAGCGTGCTTATTCATCTTTAAAGCTTTTATATGTAAACAGGGCTCTCTTAAATGTCAAGACCAAAAAATTACTATGTGAAACCTTAATTCTTGCGCAGGTAGATTATTGCGATTCCTTATATCAGGCATCTATATCCTACGAGAGTGCTCGTAAACTACAAAAATTGCAAAACTCATGCATACGGTTGATATATGGAATTAGACGGCGGGATCATGTGACACATAGGCTGTATGATTTGAGGTGGTTGAACATGAAAAACCGGCGCCTATTACACTCTGCCACATTATTTTACGCAATTGTCCTCACAGGAAGCCGCCATATCTCTATGAGAGACTTTCTTTTAGAAGTGATGTGCATAACCTGAATATCAGGTTTAAGGGCACTCTTGCTCCTCCAATTCATAGATCTGAAAATTTCAAAAAGTGTTTTTCGTACCAAATATCGCACATTTATAATAACATACCACAAGAATTTAGAACTCTGCGGTCTGCCGCCTTCTTCCGTCGTAAATTTTGTCTCCATTTGTTCCTAGCGCAGGTATAGTGTTGCTTTTGTGGGAACTTGGTTTTTTTATGTTGTATTTAATATTTATATTAAATTATGGAAATACACTCATTTTTAGTAGAGGCAACTACTCTCTCTCTTTAGGATTAGGCTTTAGGTTTAGAAAATGGTTGAGTGGAAGAGCAGATGCCAACTTTTCAGTGACGCATCTGAACTCCGCCATATTTCCTCTTATCAATATTATTAATATAGAAATACTGTTGATTTTTTGTTATATATACTGGAAATAAAGACGCTATTATTATTATTATTATTATTATTATTATTATTGAATACTATTGATACTATTGAAAACTGGAATTGCAAAATCTGTGTCGAAAGTCTAGCTTCTTATCAAGATGAGATGGGAACTGTGTTGAAATTAGAAATTCACAAACTAGAAACTAGTATACATATACTATAGTCTGCTACGTCGACATCCTCTAGAATACCCATAGATGGTGTAATCCACTATAAATGTGCATATGCTGCGACCTACCGAAAAGTAGGAATAAGAAGAAACAGAAGGTGATCGAAAATCAGGCATATAATAAACATGTCCTTCATATTGGACGTAAGCTGGAGATCTTTCAGGGTAACCAATAGAGTTTTGTGGTTTCGACAAAGTTCAACGTCAGATATATGTAGTACCGCCAAGAGCCTCCATGGACTTCGAACTGCCATATCAGAACATTATCTACAGCCTTATTGAGCCCCTCTGGTATTGTAATATATTTTTTATGGAGATTTATAACGTCCACCCCCTTTTATTGTTAGTATACATGTGGTAACAATCAAGCCTAAAGCTACATTGTTTTTGAAGTCATGCATAGTGCAGATAGGTCACATCCCCTCTGAAATATAGTTTACACATTTATGACAATAGTGTCTAAAAGAGTTCATAAAATTCGATTCCATGTTTCCTCTTCCGATCTACAATATACTCATCAACCTTATCCATCCCATCCATATCCTGGTTATAGTCCACTGCTAATCAATTACAGGTTAGCTCCCACCTTCCATGTTTGTTTTGTTGTTGGATATGCTAATGTAATAAGAAATCTACGAGCTTCGTATCCTTCCATTTCAAAAAAACTAACATTTTTTCTGTTATTTACGAACCCCAGTCACCTCTGGTAAACCTTTGGCAATCTACAATATTAGTTGATAAGTACTGCTTTTCCTCCTTTTATATTCCATAACCGAGAATTTTGTACATGCAATAAAACAGGGAACTAGCAAAGCAGTATCAAAATTGCTCAATATATAATAACTATCATTACCCCTTTCCGGACACTTTCTATCTAAAAATTATTTAATTAGTCTAGCTAACTTGATAGTTTTTGCAGATATAAATTTTTGATTTAATTTGTTATTGCATCATTACCCCTAATTCCCGACGTATTCAATTTCCCTTGTCTAAAAATTTATTAAACAATCAGATTTTCTAAAACGATTACGATACGCAGCTTTTGCAGATATAAATTTTTTAATTTCCAGTTGATGCACAATTTCTGGATATTATTTTTATTTCATTGATTTCAACAAAATCGACATCTTTGATTGGTTGACTTTGAGATTGCTATTCAATTATCCCTTCCAAACAGTAGGCATGTAAATATCAGAACACTAAACACTTTAATTGCCTTTTTGCCAACACTTTGTTTAATATCCGTTGATACACAACCACGCGTTTCTGGAGCAATTAATGATTGAATTTATCTTGAATTTCATAATAAATTGAATCTTTAATTGGTTGATTTTGATATCGCTATTAGCATATCAAAAATTAGGCATATAAATATCAATCTAAGCGATATTATTGAATGCAATATATTCCATTTTTCTTTGTATTCTGCTGTATTATGTGTGATATTTTTATCACAACCTCATCACTAATCGTTACTAGTATTTGCCGCTAGTCGAACAAGTTGTTCGGCGATCCTGATTGGCAGTGTTGGTCTACGATTTGAATAACCATAAAGAAGATTCTTTTACAGTTCGACTGTTTCATTTCCAAATCTTTAACTGAGATGGCTTCATCGAGTTCCAGGATAACACTAATCATATGACAAAGTTGAAGAAGACACAACCCTTTGAGCACATTCTATGAGAGCATGGTCTTTCGTACATACCAGCTTGGTAGTTTAACCAAAGTCCATGATGAAGATAGTTAATTATCAATGATCTTGTGCCTTCGATATAATATTTGAGATAATTAAAGTGAAGATATCTGGTTGCAGTTAGTAGATTAACTCTTGAATGAAATCTGTAGGTACTTACAAATGTTAGCCGGCGCCTCCACCAAATGTATTCGTAGTTATTTTACTAACCCGTTGTACAATTGTACAATTACAAGGGTAGTAAATGTTTCATTTTCATGTGAACAATAGTTGTAGGTACTAACAACTTGATATTGAAAACAAGTTATCATCTTGGGAAATGTGCCAATGGATTACAGCGTAGATAGAATTATTGAATCTTAACTGACAGTATAGAGTCGCTTTTGGCGGTCTAGAAAGGTGCCATTGCAGTTGAAAGTGCAAATAAATTTTGGTTTAACATCTCTCTCTTTTTTTTTTCTTAGATTTGCACGTTTTCCTCCAACTACAAAGAGACAGTTTTATTTTTCTTAATTTATTTCGTATTCCTTTTCACATCTGAATAGTTCTATGATGGCCGAAAAGAAAATGATCGCCTAGAATAATAATTCACCTCCGAACATGTGAGATATGCAAACGACGAATACGAGTACAAATAAGAAACGGATATAAACACGAAAATCGCAGGAGAGGCGGAAGTCGAAAGCGGCGTATGCACGAATATTAGATGAAGATGGTAGAAGAAGCGATAAAGAGGAAGTTCAAATTCACGAACGCTAAGGAAAGTTTAAGGAGGGTTAGTAGAGTAGCACGTAGAAGCATAGTTCATAGTTCTTGTAACGGCAGGGAACTGATTCTGAAATATATTCATGAATAATGTATCTAGGGAAGATTAGCAACTGCAATGGTTCATGGATATAAATTTGTTTTATATGTTCGGATGATTAATTTGGCTTTCATTATACTGAGAGTATGCTGAAATTATTTACTACTCTATTAATACTGCAATAAAATATGAAAACAAATACACACAAATTTAAAGATATAGGTATTAGCGTTTAAAGAACGCAATTTTTTTTTTGGGAAAGGGTGAACAGGTAGAACTTAAAATCGCTCAGAAATTTAAATATGGAAATAGTGTATTAATAAAAATTGATAATTTGAGGTATAGAAAAATTGGATATCATCCACTAAAATAGATAGAAGGTTAAAACTCAAATCAATTTCTAATTCACAAATACTGATCCTAGAAGAAGAAGAAGAGTGGCGTTATAAAGATGTAGATCTTCCACCAATGTCAATGTTAAGGGTGTAGATGAAGTTTTTTCAACACTCTATGGACAGAACATCAAAATTGTATGCAGCAGCTCTAATGGAGGCATATAGATTGTCTTCGAAATAGGTCTAGATCCCTTCGTTGGCCGTCACTTGCTTCGGAAAACGTCTGACATTAACTACTAGAACGCAGAAATGGGCATTGAGTTTGACGGTTCTTTATTTCGACCATTGCATGAGCTACAAACCCACTTTTTGCCTCGGAAATTTGCTTCAACAGTACTAATTGTGCGTGGTTTTATCTTACGTTATTTTATAATCTTGTTCAAGTCCATATTTTTTAAGACTTCATTTAAGTACAGTGGATCGAAGCCCGTATTTCTGAATCCAGCTGCTAAATATTTTTTGACAGTCTCTCTAATACTATTCTACAGAGATGATAATAGTATAAGAAACTGTTATTTGGAAAGGACTTTGTAGTATGTACCTATTATTCTCTTTCCATATTTCCAGTCTTGGGCACTATTGTGTGGTTTTCCATAACTGCTCTAATTACTTTGAGCGTCTCCATTTACAACTGCTTTAGTTCCTGTTGGTTGAGCTGTTTATATGTGCAGCAACAGCGTTTAAAAAGAACAGTTTTCAGATACGTTCATATACAACCAACTTAATAAGCTGTTTACACTTATCAGTTGTCCTACTGTGCACCATTTTTCATAAAGAAAATTCTACACACCTCCAGGGGACCTTTTCGCCTCTAGATTGTTAGCTATATTGGTTTTGTCGTAATTGTAGATGTTTTCTAAATATTTGTTGCAAATCGGGTAGCAAGATTGCTCCTCATAGCAATGTATGTTAGATTTAATAGATCTTACACTAAAATGAAATAGTCTACATAGCCTAAAAACTCAGGAACAAGTGACAAAAATTAGCTTAAGAACCAATCAGCAGATGGCACAGAGAAATCCTGCTCTAATTACAAAGCCAAGCAAATTTATAATTAAAATTGCCCATTGTTATCGGATAAAACTGCTACACTTTGTTTCTCCAAAAAGTTTTCAATACTCCATGAATATTGAACTTGATTAATGGTTAACCGAATTTCACTACTTAGTCCAAAGTATTCGTAATCACATTTTATTTGCTGTCCAAAAGAACACTTTGGTGGAGGCACTTGATTACAAGCGTTATTCGTAGACTTGTATCCACAATAATCGCTTGCTTCTTTGGAATCCAATTTTTCTTCGAATATATAGCACCTAAAAAACAATGTACAATAGTGTGAAACTAGCCACTTGTAAGTATTAAAGTTTAACAGTATTCAATCTAAAATACTCTTCAAAATTCCAATTTTAGTAATTTGGTAGCTAAAATTAGAATTGTAAATGTGTAATCAGAAATATCAAAAAACATATCTGCATTTAGCTATAGTTGTTTGAAATTATAAATAGGTTAAAGTTGAAAGTTTCTATCTATATCACTCCCTCGGTCTAATTGTAAATACATTACATTGTACATTCAATTATAAGTTTACACACACATTATATTCAGGAAGTAGATTCCTGTAATAGGTACAGCACATGAGTTTCTGCGTAATAGAGTAAACGTACAGTGAATTTGCTTTAGGTAGAATTAAATGTGGATGAACGCGGATTGCGGCTATTTGAATACATTCGTACAAAGAAACAGATGTGTTGATTTTGCGCAGGCAATTGCGATCCGATGTGTATATTGCGACTGGCAGCAGCGACACTAATTAAAGACTAATTAACAGTTGCAAATAGCGATTCGCTGCTCGTAATACGTACATGACACGACCTGTGCATTTTGATACGTCTATATACATGTAGAATTTCGTATGTAAATTATGAATTCTGAGAAAATTTAGCGGGATATACGCGCGTCAAACATGCGGTAATATCCTCAACTAATACAGAATACGAAGACCCGAATTGATCAATTCGGTGCAGAATTCTGCAGTTCTGATTTGATGTTTTGTAATTGTTGATATAGTGGTTTTGCTTATGACTACGTAATGGTTGTAGGAACTACTTGGAAATAATTAACGCGTCAGTATGGTGTCCCTATTATATTACGTAATTATCCTTTGCATTATTAACAATATTTTTCGAATTCCCTTGAAACTTGCTTTTGTTTCTGCTAGCGCTAGTGCCTGCTTTATAAAAGATACATATTCGAAATTGATTCGTTATTGATTAAGCTTCTGAATATAGAAGTGGTATCACCTCAACGTTAATTGAATTTAGTTGAAAATTACACATAACATATTCTCAGGAATGATTCAGGTTGGATACAAAATATATGTTTAAAATCAATAACAATGAATAATTGAAATCCTTGAAATAAACTAATAGATGGATGTCAAAATTCCTATTTATATTTTAATCGATTCTTATTAAATTTATTAAACGGTATTTATAAGGTTGTCGCTTACAATTGAAGATTAATAAAAAGTCTTCCCACCCCCCTTGAGCTCTATTCTCAAGTTGAGGCTATATCAAGAACATTGCTAATTTTTCCTGTATTTATTTGGATTTTTGGCGCGATTTGCATTGTATAGGATCTAACTATTTATACCTACTACATGAAGCAAACAAGACAATCAATGGTTTTTCTAGTGCACAATTTGCGGTGTCGACTCCACCATTGTTCTTTCGAAATTCAAATATAGATGTTCCTAATTGTCTCTTTATATCTGGCAGAAACTATAGACAAAACTTTATCTCTCTCTCTGTCTCTTGTTTATTGTTAGGTTCTCACAACTATTAGCTTTTGCATAAGTAGTTTTTTTGCCAATGTATACCGTAAAAAAAAATTCACAAAATTACAAATTTTTCCCACCGAATCAGCAATTTTATAATGCCGTTATCAAAGAATGAATGTACTAGGACAAAAAATCTTTTTTTCTACATAACTCCCTTCAACACTAATACACTTATTCCATCTTTTTTCCAATTGCCACATACCCTCAGAAAAAAATTGCTTCGGCAACCCCGCAAAATATTCTTCAACAGTTTCTTTGAGTTGTTTTTTTGTGGATAAGAATGCGAGAGCTTTTCCTCTAGAGCAGATTTTAAATTTTTAATTGTGTTTCCGTAGGCCTCTCCATTTATGGCGGACCTTCTGGTCATATATTCAATAAGGAAGACTCCTTCAACACCCTAGAAAATAGTTGCCATCAGTTTTTTTTTTCAGAAAATTGTGTCTTGGCTTTTTTGGTGATGGAGAGCCCTTATGAACGCACTGCATGGATTCTTGTACAACCTTGGCCAAATGTGTTAGACACTCTTTACTTTCGTAGGTTCGAAAGGTGTTTCCGCCCGCTTTTTGGTCGATTTGTTGACGATCCACTATTCATATCGTTGCAGGGTGGTACGAACAGCACATCGCGAATACTTCATTATTCTCGCTATAGCGATTAAAGTCTTACTTTGTGTCTTAAGTAGGATTGTTTGCCCACGTTCTACTTTGGTTAATTCGCAAACTTTTGGCATTGTTTCACTAAATTAAGTTCAATCCATAAAAGTGACAGCATCTAACACAAAATATCCTGGTTATAAACTCCTAACACATAAATCTCTCCAATCGCGTCCACAATACACTAATATTTAAAATCGAAACATTGCTGCCTGCTTACCTATTGTCCCAAAGTAAGCAGTAAATATGTAAATTAAGTATAAATTCGATGCTCATTTTCTTGGAAGTGTAATAATACTTATAATAATGGGGTTTTGTGAGAGTGTCTAACATATTTGGCCAAGGTTGTATATAGTACGAGGGTTCCGATGGTGATAATTCGAGATAAAAATTTGTCTCTCTCCAACTCGGCCAAATTTTCTTGAGAAACTTTTTTTCTGTACAGTTTTTGTTCAGGTGTAAGCAATCTGGGTATCCACCATACAGACACCTTCTTCATACCCAAATCGTCATGCAAAATTTTGAGGACACTTACTTCGGATATACAGACTTCATTGGCAATGACAGAGATCTTTACACGCCGATCTTTCAGTACCAAATTTTCGTCTTTTCGCAGAATGTCTTCAGTTGGAGCTTCAACAGGTCGTCCGGACTCATCACCGGGTCATCATGGATTGACTCTTGGCCCCATCGAAAGAGTTTAGACCAATATTTTACTTGAAGATAAATGCATTTTGAATTGCTTTTGACCATTGCCTTCTTTTGTCAGGAACTTTATTACGCTGCGATGCTCAACCTTAGTTTCACTCATTTTATCGAGAAGTAGACCGTCTCAACTCTCTGTAAACAGCACAAACTAAACACAACTTAGCACAGTACTTATCACAGTGACAGCAATTTTCCAATCATTTGTTTGACATGGTTACTCTTTTGTTTCATATCTCTAGGTAGATAAAAAAATACGCCTTCGTAGTCGCGTCTGTAACCAATTGCACACGAACGTTTTCACATCTTCATCGTCGCCAAAGTGGTGATCTCCCCGTTCTTCTTTGAGTAGCCCAAACATGTAGTAGTTATATGCCACAAATTGGGACTGTAGGGTGGATATTCTAGTGTTTCTCAAAGAATTTTGACCAACTTCTCTTGCGTTAATGCAGCTGTGCGTGGTCGAACATTTGCATGGAGCATAATCGCACTTCGAATATCCTGCCATTTCATCCAGCAGTTGGCAGCAGTATGCAGCATTAATTGTACGGCGGTCGTGGAAAAAATCAATGAGCAGTTTGCTTTTACAATTCCAAAAAAAAACATTGCAAGAATTTTTCCAGTAGTAAGATGGGTCTTGGGTTTCCGCGGTGCTGTTTCTCCAGGTTTTTGTCACTCCATGCTTGCCTGTTTAGACTCCGGGGTGTAATGGTGTACCCACGTCTCATCACAGTTGACAATGTGCCCGAATAAATGATCCCTCTCTGTTCGATACAGTGTTGTAAGTCTTTCACACACGGCAAGACGGTTTGTTTTCTGATCTTCTATCTTCCTTTGCCACTATAGTTAGTAGATTCTTTACGAGCAAAAAGTGGGACCAGAAAGTCGCGGTAACTCGACCATCCACGAAGTTTATACGTCGAGTTACCGTGAAACAAGAAGATGTTAACCTCAAGCTTGCTTCTATTTTATAAAATGCGGAGTTAGTAGATTTTGTATTTTGTTTTGTTTTTATTTGACTCTATTTTGAAAAATATTTATTTTTTAATTATAATTTAGAGTTTTAAAATTAATCTCAGGCTTATTGAGTTCTTAAATTTGCAACAAGTGCAAATATGCAAAATACGAAAGTTGATCGACACCAAATGAACCCCATAGAACCAAGAAAATCTAAATAACTAACAAATATCCTTTTTTTAAATTCAATTTATTTATTTTTTCAGATAAAGAAAATATTTTATATCAGGAATAAAACCTTCATTAAAATTATCGTTATAAAACTCTATTAAAGTTTTCAAGTTCAGGTACCGACTTTAAGATGGCGCCAAGAGTTAAATTTCTTAAATTTGAAATTTTTATAAAAATTTTCAGAATAACGTGTAAGTTATGAAGTATGTAAGAGTGTGAGTGTGTGTTTGCTTCTCCTTTTCGATCTTCGTTTGATCCAGACCCAGTTCTGGTGGACGTCTTCTCCGGAGAAATTTTCTTTTCTATTTTTTTCTAGGTGCTAGGTGCTGCTACGATCTTCGATGTTTCTAATTGAAGAATGCTCTTCTTCCGATCTCGTACGGTTTGACTATCTAATGATAGTCAATTGTTCACTAATCCTCTAAAATGCGTTAGAGATATGTATTCTTTTGTTAATAACTGTCTTTATTAACTTATACAGGTTCTTCTAAAATTCGCCACATACAGCGATGTTCAAATATTTTTCAACTCGAATTTGTTATAAGTGTTAATGTGAAGTTGAAGTGTTTAAATTACATAAAATCAATTAAATATCTTTAATTACGTATAAATCACTCTGGGTTTCCTTTGAGATTGTCTTTGGTTGATAATTTTAGATTATAAAGAATCGACATCCCCTACTGACACAAATACTCACCCATCCTAACACTATATATGTCATTGTTACCAACTTTATTCAAATAATTTAATTATAGTTTTAAAATAATTTAATCAGTCGATACAACAGTAAAATTTGCTTATTCACGTAATAATAATATCACAACTAACTATAATGAAAATAAACGAAACAAAGCTGTTACGCGAGAAATTCATAATCGAACATAGTTTATTGTTAGTCGACTTTTAGTAGTATATCTGCATAATTGAGCGTTGTACAATTTGTAGGCGGTTATTCTTGGCTTCGGTCGATTCCAAATAGAGCATACTTCACTGCGTTCGCGAGATACGAGCTGCTCAGCAACGCTAACTGGATATCGTCGTGCCTCGCGGTACCCTATAACTATATTAATAATCCGCGAACAATGGAACATCGACGGGCTTCAGGCGAATTCTTACCAATTGTTTCTCCCGTCCGTCCGGAGCCCGCTTTCGAGTTCCGTATTCCGTGCGTGGCAATCGCTATACTAGCTCCAACGACAGCGCGGTAAAATTAGATCCGTCGACGCCAGTACATATTACCAACAATGCTGGAACTGAATGTGGAAACCGCAAGAATTAATTCGAAGGGAATGTCTGTTATCTGCATACCGACTGAATAAAGTGAAATAATACGCGAAGGCATCTATGTACTAACAGATATATGGGCGTTTATATAACTGTGATAGTCGGAAGTATAGTCTGTCGAAAAATTAATTATACCCCTTACAGTGTTCATATATCTGATTTGATTAAATTTGTAGTTGATTAGGATTCCATTGAAGCTTTGGGTACGAATAAAGATAAATCTTTCTTGTTAGTTTGGATTTTGCATAATTAGTTTAACATCGCCCATGTACCCTATCCAATGTAAACGAACTTTTGTGGCTAAGTAATTTTTTGGTTTTGTTTATTAATAGGACTATTTAATCTTCATCATCGTGCAATTTTATAAGTTACTAAGGTACGAGGAGAGTTTATTACAAGGAATCTGCAACGTCTCTACACCTATCAAAAATAAATGTTCATCTTGCTCTACAAACTAGGCCTCCACATCTTCTATCTCTTCATCGTTGGAAGAAAATTTACAACCTTTTTGGGAAGTTGAGAAAAACACGATAGTCGGACGGAGCCAGATCTGGCGAATAAGGGGAGTGTTCGACTAATTTGAACCCTAAATCTCGAACTGTTTGCATGGCAACTTGCGGTTTGTATACAGGAGCATTGTCCTCTAAAAATAAAACAACGTTGGACAACTTCCTGTAACAGATCGAACGTGATGCAAATTTTTCATGAAACTTTTTAGGACTTCTTCCATCGCTTTGTTTCTGTATTGTATAAATGTAACCAAGTTGCACCCATACTAACAATACTGCTTATGATGCATCATTTTCAAATCGAGCACAGATCGAACGTGATGCTTTCACCTCTTCTTCCACGCTTCTGGTCAACATTCAGACATTTGCAAATTCATTTTGCAGAAACTCTTCTCATGTCCAAATCGCTCAAGAGTACGTCAAATTCTCGGTCCTGTGGTAACAGATTAATCTGGGGTCCTATAAAAATCCCCTCTTTAAGTCTTGCCTCGGATTTTATAAGGCTCGACCAACGAATTATGGACTACGTTCTTTTCTCCAGAAGTATATTGTATTCTGGTTGGCCATTGCTTAACAGTATAGTGCAAATTTATCGCTCGAATATCCCCTTCACAAAGGAAACAGCAATACCTTGTGAATCCAAGTAGTAGACCAAGTAGAATTGCAACTACTTTGAGATCAGCACTGATGTACCATTTATAGGTTTTGTAATTGATTTTATCAAGGAGACATGTCATATATGTTTCCTTCATGTGCACGACATGACCAACAGGAATGGAGGGGTAGATGTTTCCTATATGTAGAAGGACAGCTTTCAAATTCAATTTAGAAGCATCTATAAAAAGACGCCATTCTTCCAGTTGGTGTTTGTAACCTAATTCTCGCATTAAACCGTCAACATTTTTGCAAAATGAAAGACTTTCTTCAGTTGAAAAATACTGTGACAGGTCTTTCTGGCGATTTCGATATGCAGAAGTACGCGTACCCGGAGCTAACAGCTTCCATCCTTGCAGTCATGATCCTAATATTTCTACCTGAGTTTTTGATAAATTGAGATCTCGAACTAGGTCATTTAATTCCAATTGATTTATTAAATGAGGCGTATCCTCTTGCGATGGCAAATATTCTTCATCTGTGTCCGACAACTCTGAAATATATTCTTCTATCTCGGTTTCAACATGTTCTTAGTTCGAAACATGAGGAACTGGACGAGTGGCAGAAGGTAAATTAGGATAGGTAATTTTACCCTTATTTTTACTGGAAAACCCGAAGGTCTTTGTACAGCAAAAGTAGCAGTATGCCGAATGATCCTTTTGTTCTCGCCAAATCACAGGCCTATCAAATGGCATAGCTATGCTCTTACCTTTTATCCAGCTCCTCAAAGTAACAACACATCGTGCACAGACATTGTGAGGGGTCCACAACTTGTCTTGATGTGTAATTTTTAATTTAAAATAAAGATTATGGGATTTTTCTATTAGCGGTGTAATATTTCGTCTATGCTGTTGAACGGTGAATTCTCCACATACATAACAAAAACTGTTAGGATTGTTTACACACCAACGGGGCATTGCGAATTCAAAAAACGTTTAACTAATGTTACTATACATTGAGTCAATTTGAGTCGCATAATATGTCTGTACTCTTAATTCTTGATTTGATTGGTCAAATGAAGTCCAAACATACATCATGTTTGTTAGCATGATAATAACTTGGTACTCATCTTTAGACAATACGTTTAATCACATAAAAAAAATTGAAACCTGACGCGATCTTGAAAATATTTTCAAAATTTGAAAAAGATTGGTTCTATTGACCAGAGAATTATAAAATTTGAGTATTTTGGTTTAATTACTTAATATGCACAGAGGTTTTATTTGGGTTTATTGAATATGTTTACGAATATGAGATTGTAATAAATTTATCTCTGGCACCTGTTTATTGTTTCCTTGTTTTCGCCTAAACTGTTGTTGCCGTAGGTGATTTAATCGTATCCGTTGTACAAATGTAAGTTTGATAATAAGGTTGTTCTGGTAAGAGTGTTTATTCGTTTCAATTTATTTGTTTTTTTTTTGAAAAACTTACTCATAACATTGACAAGCTCTAAATATAGTACGTATTATGTAAATGCTTAGAAGAGCAAGAAGACCGTTCAACGGAATTAATGCGGCAGAAAACTGAGTTAGAAAAACATTTACGAAAATTCATACATATCCTCTGTTAGTTTTCCGACTTGATGCCGACATATAAAATCGTAACATATACGAAATGTATTTCATTGTCGGAAACTTTCTAAACTAGCACATGAGTTCACGGAACATTTCGCGACGTAGCGCTTAACCGTTTTCTCGCGGACAAAAACCCGTTGTTGCTGTCAAACTTTTAATTTAGTCCGGACATCCCGGTCTGCCTGTTGTTATTACCGTTATACATGCCGGACTTCATGAATGTGTAATAAAGTTATAATTAATTTTTTCTTTTAACTTTGACAGATTGCGTTTCAGCCAGAGCAACAGCGACGACTACGGCTGCCGGTAGTGTTGTTATCTTTTTTTATTGGTATAATAGGATTGTTTAATGCGACCGCTAACTTGGTACTGGCACGCCGCGTCCCTCGTAAAAACAGCGAGACGTAAAGTCGGTTTATTTGCAATGAAAATTCATACAATATAAACTGGTTATTTCGCGTGCATATAAAAATACGTCGTTATTGTTTTTATTTTGTTTTCCGTTTTAATTCTCGCTCAAAGCGCACCGAAACGAATTAATTCGGTATTACGTGGGGCTGGATTTTATTTTTAAAATGTTCGGATCGTATTTTTATGAATTCATTGAAAAGTTGATTAGTGTTAAAATGTTTTAATGGAATATCCTTGTCCGCGAATATACTTTTTGAATGAAAAGCAGTAGTTAACCCTTCCACTGAGGCATTCGTTGATGGACTCTGATTTTATTTATCAACCCTTTTATAATCTGTAATAATATATATGTACATATATACATACACACATTCGAAATATTTGCTTGACACTTTTTTATGTGTGTATTATGGTGAAAAATATCTAAAGATTAATTACCAAACTCGCATTTTTCGTTTCCCTGTATGATTTTTATACTGTTGGAGCCATAGAAGTAACGATAAACGTAACAAGTTTTGTTTCTAGCTCTGAGAAGTGCTAATGAAGCTACATATCGAAAAAGAAAGATATTGCAAGTGGCACTGGAAATTTCCAGGTTCCAAATTAAAGAAATTTGTTCAAGCAAGTGGTGACATTATAGAAATGTTTAGATGTTTGTTTGACAAAACCTAAAGTTTTATTTGCATCAGAAACTATTCCTGCTATATTAGCACTTAAAGATAGCTTAGTGTCAAAAATTACATCCAAATCAGTGATACTTGCAGGCTATGTTAAAGCATCATCTCTAATACGATAACTGTATTCAGTAAGTTTATTTTTTCGCGTGAAGGTCATAGTATTAGATTTTGATATGCTTAACTCTAGTTTATCGATAATGGTCTAATCGTGTAATGAGTCAAGATTGTTTTTGTAGGTTTATTGCAGAACAATTTCGCATCATCGGAAAACAGCGAATACTTGCAATTCAAACGGGTACTCAAATTATCAATGAAGGTTAAACATAAAAGTGGGCCCAAATTGGAACCTTGAGGTATACCCGACGTGGCAGTTTTGTTGATAGAATCATAGCCTTGGTAGGATACAACAAACCGAAGATCCTGCAGATAAGACTGTAGTAACTGTGACCACCAAATATACCAGTCGCTTAAGTTTTTTTTTAAATAAAGCTAACGTCAAACCACTTGGTAACAGCTATCAATATGAACGCTGATGTAGAACCTACATATTATCAACTACTCATTTGGGATCACTAAATGGAACTTCACACGATTCAGAGCACATCCTCATAGAAGTAGCTACATTACAAAATCAACAATGGTACCTATGTGAACCTACTTCTATAGAAATATAAATACAAAACCATGATGATGATTATTTGATGTCGTAGTAAGAACCGACAGATACTATATTACGCTACAAATCAGGCGACCGAGCAGGCCATGGGAGGACGACAATGTTAGATTCTTCCAAAAACCGTGTTGTAGCCCTTGCCGTATGAGGGCGCGCATTATCCTGCTGGAAAATGGGATTTTGCAGCCCCTGAAGATATGGAAGGCCAACTGGTTGTAGCACATTAGCAATGTAACCAGGTGCGTTAAGGTTGCCGTCAATAAAGACCAAGGGTGATCTGCTACCATAACATATTGCACCCCATATCATAACTCCTTGAGTGAGGGCTGTATTGCGTTCCACAAAAAATGTTGGATTTTTACGTTCTCCACGCATCCGTCTGACTCTCCTACGACCATCGTGGGACAAGCAAAATCGGGACTCGTCACTAAACACAATTTGATGCCATTCCTGCGCCCAATTAACCCTTAAGTTGCTCCACTCTAGTCTGCGTAGACGGTGAAGTGGTGTAAGAGGAAGACATAAAAATGGACGATATGAACGCAATCCATAAGATCTTATCCGGCGATAAACAGTTGACATTGACATTCTGAGTCCTGTACCTCTCATCCAATCATTTGCAATTGATCGAGTTGTTGAAAATCTATCTCTTGTGGCCAAAAGTCTTAAGCGACGTTCTTCGCGATCTGTAGTCCTTCGAGGACGTCCAGATCCACGGCGACGATGTTGAACCCCTTCCTCGGACCAATTGGACCAACACCTCAATACCGTTGAAACATTTCGGTTTACACGACGAGCAATTTCTCTTAGCGAAAGTCCGGCCTCTCTCATACCAATAATACGGCCACGTTCAAAATCACTTAATTGGACAAAATGTTGATGTTGACGTACTCTCGGCATTGTTATCAAGTGCAGAATGAAATTGTGACGTAACAACAACAATTTGCAAACTTGACAGTTACTAAATGGTCTAATACTTCAAATTTATAGTTACTATGTGCTATGGAAACAACATGCAAAAAAAAAACTACTGGCTAGATTTTATTCAAATTTTAATCATCAATTTGTTTAATGAAAATAAACGTTTCCTGAAAATTTCAATAAAATCATTCGACAACTTCTAGGTGTTGCAATTTTTCTGGAAGTCAGTATATATGAAGCCCAAACGGCTTGTCATAGAGCCGCGAGATTTAACCTACAGTTGAACATGGTTTGGAAAATACCATTCATGTGCTGATTTGATAACTAACAAACAAAAATCAAATGACATTAAAGGTTATTAAAACCAGAGAAATGGTGATTACATTACAAACACGGATTATCTAATAACCTTATCTGATTGTATCAGGAGCGAAACAGATTGGATGTAAAATAAATTTCAAGATTTTAGCACACAAGAAAAACAATACAGGTTTTCAAAGCAATGAGATAATACTTTACATAAAACAAACTTGCAACTTAAATTCCTTTTTTGTATGTTAGGCATGCATACCATTATAGCTCGTAATGCCACAAACTTGTTTCTAAGAGCAATGAAAATGTTAACTATCTCGTACTGTACATTGATAATAAGCTAAGATTGAGAAATCTCTGAATTTAATGAGGTGTACAATGAAAGTGTCATGGGGTTCTGATTTCCATACTTCTATGAACATATACAAAGCTTATATCAGGTCAATCTTAGATTATGGAGGTTCTTTATATGGAGATGCATGTCAAAAACATTTAAAAAGACTTGATGCTATTCAGTCCAATGCTCTTAGATTGTGTGTAGATGCAATGCGAAGTACTCCGATTAAGGCTCTACAAATCGAAGCCCTAGAACCCCCGCTCTTCCTAAGAAGAAAGTATTTCACATCTAAATATATGTAGCTTCAAACTTAAAACTCATAACTTGCACACAATCTTGAACAAAATTTGTAACTTAGTCAATATGGACCTTACTAATAAGTATTGGGAAAAAAAGATCTCCTATTTTAGCTGAAGCTTTCCTCAGAACGACAGATTTTGATGCTGGTATTTACAAGGCACTGGATGGTGTGTTGTCCTATTCAGCACATAATTAAAAAATACACGTTGGATTTCCACCTTATACTGGGCAGCCAGAACACGATAAATGCCTGGCTACATTGATTATACGAAATCATCAGAATTCTTTGATTATCTTTACAGACGACTCCAGAGGTGCGCCTGGCTGTGGGAGCGCTTTTTATGTTTACAACACCTCATTGAGTTTTCCTTTTAAATTAGACTCCGAGGCAAATGTTTTTACGACCGAAGCAATTGCAATCCTTATTCTAATCGTAGTAGCTGCGAAACAGTTGTTATAATGACAGATTCTGCTAGTGTGCTAAAAGCTATTCAACATCGAAAGCATATCTCTAAATCGAATCCGATGTTAATTGACATCATTAAAACAATAAGTGAAATGCGAGAAAAAACTGCGAAACGGAATTATTCTGGATAAAAGGACACAGTGGAATCGAACAACATGTTATCGTTGACCAATTAGCCAAAGAAAGTTACGTTAAGGGAACTCTATGGTAACAATGAGCTATTACATATAATTCAGGAACTTAAATTTTATTTTCATCAAAGAAGTTCTCCCACCCTCCGCCTCCTGTGTAAATTAGGTACCATTCGCAGGATTTTCAGAATTAATTCTCATAGGTATAAGACTTCGACTGGAATATTATACCACTCATTGAGCAACACATTTTACATGAGCTCTATGGAAGTAGTAGCTACGGTTCACACTCTTCATAATGTTTAAAATATTAACGTCCTCCTGTTCGTTAAAATAATGTTTACATATCTGGCCTGCATGCTTTAGATCATAGCCATGTTTAAGCCTAATTCTGGTAAATTAGTTGTACCTACCATTGAGTAGCAAAAACAGGCCCAAACAAAAACTGAATCGCTACACCCTTTGATCGCTGGTAGAGCTCATTATAAAAATATTCATTCGCGATACTTCACTATAAACTTTGATATTATGTTCCATCAGCTTCAATTTAGTTCAATTCAGCTTTTTCCTGCTAGCATATACTTCGTGATATGCAATCGGTTTTCCAGGGGATTTTTTCGATAATTATTGTTTGGCATTAAATGCAAACTGATCTGTTGATAGTAATATGTTGCAACACCAATCGGTTTTCCAGGAGATTTTTTCTGATATTATTAATTGTTTGCAGCATTAAATGCAAACTGATCTGTTGATAGTAATCCACACGATAACGTGTGAAATCCTTTGGTGTTAGGAAGGAGTACCATACGGCTTTAAATACAGATTAAAAGTATGGTGTATTGCTGGGAAGGGATTTATTGAAGATATATTATTAAAAATGAACCTAAAAGAGTTTTCTTCATTTAATTATAAAAACATTATTATATATTTATCAAGAAGCTCTTCAAAATTACATGTAATGAAATGTTTAACAACTGCTTCGTGTAATACACACACATTGGTAGTCTAATCCAAATCAGCGCATATTAAAAATGTTTATCCTTATTATGTTAAAACAAGGTGTAAACATAGATAAAATAGCGTATCAGCATTAAAACTTGTCAGATATTCAATTTAATATGTTCATTTATAAATAGTCCTTTTATTTAGATGCTATATTGTGTGCATATTAAAAAATCTTGCGCGCAAGCTTCGTAGGTTACAATTTACATAATAGTAATTGCTACCAAACTAAATTGCAAATTAAATCATACTTCCTCCCACACGGAGAGCGTACAACAACAACCACAGGCATCTGTGCGACTACATTTATTAAAATAAAACGTTACGCCGCCGCATCTTAGCGTTAAATTATTACCATCTTGATATCCCGCTTAATTAAATATTTACCCACTACGTTTCGCTACGTATCCGGATTTGCTTCTATTAATTCGCTTAAGTAAATGTAATGTAGGTATCTACTATACCAACCTTTGCCTATCTGCCAACTACCGCCCTATTCCTATATCTACCTGTCGGATACCTTGTCTCTATTTACCAGAGCCGGCTTTTCCTCATTTTCTGAAAGGGAAATCATTTACATAATTAAAGCGGACGACGAGCGCTGGCTCGAGGTGAACGCACTGTAGTCGGGTGGCTGAGCACAACCTGTGTGGACTTGTCGCGCCTGTAGAGGAAATCAGCGTTTAAGCGTCTTAGCTTTTTGTTTTTCAGCCCGTAGGTACTGATGCTCATCGTCGTCGTCGTCGTCTTCGCTCTTTAAAAGAAACTCTTAGTTCCCCGTCAGAATCTCGTATAAAAGACTTCGAGATTACCCGCTCTTGCATCTTATTAATATTAATGCGAACGCGTCAAAGTCAAAGTTAGACGTTTTGAGATATAATTTACGTTAAATAAATAGGAGTTTGGGTTGGGTAATTTACATTTTTTCGGATACTTTGTTTCGTAGCTTGATGGAGGGAAAACTAAAAGACAGTATTTTTTTATTGAATAATTCCAGGAGATACAGTTTAGTACTTACAGCTATGCTAAACGAGCTCTGTGAGGAATATTTAAATTACGATATATTGAGTGAAGTTTGAGGAGGTTGGACTATTTTTTCTCGTAACAATACATTACATTAAGTACGATTATTATAGTCGTCAGTATAATAATGTCATTCTTATACAAGTTTTTTAAAGGTTAATACCTTTATAAATCATACATGGGAATGTTATTATTTAGCAAAGATGTGATTAAATATTCTATTGTGTCGTAATAAACCATCAAACAATAAGAATTTATTTTAAAATGAAAGTAACTGACATAAAATAAGTACAGTCTGTAATATGTTTAGTGTCATATAAAAATACTCTGGAGCAAATAACCTTTCTAACGTTACTCTAACCAAAGCAGCTGCCAATATAATCGAGCTCTTATTTGCTCTCCTAAATTGTGTCGTAATAAACCATACCATGAGCAAATAACCTTTCTAACGTTACTCTAACCAAAGCAGCTGCCAATTGATCTATTTCCAACGAAATAGTTCGACTTCTTCCAGCAGCGTTCGCTGGAACCGAAAGGAGATTTGGATTGGTTGGCGGGAAAAGCCTGCTCTGGCAAAATAAAATGACCAACCTGAACTTCATACCGAACTCAAAGTTAGGCTTTAAAAATCATCGGAACAAATTCATAGCAAGAGCCAAGAGTCTTGATTTCTACAATAAATTGCTTTTTGATATGTCGAGCATGCTTACCATTATAACTTGTGATGATCTACATAGAACAAACTAAAGATAAAGATTTGCAGGAGGTCGATGCTATACCAGTAAGATGCAACCAGATTTTAAATTTCGAGTAGCAAAGAGGATATAAAAAAACTGTAGCTAGTAGTTTCTGTACAGGAGAATAAGTGCTTGAATAAGGAATAGAACTTTCTATCACCCAGCAAGACAATTTACGTGAACAACCTGTACCTACTCTGAGAGACAGAAGTGCAGCTACTTGAGATGAAACGTGGCTACGGGTCCTTCGGATTTGATGCCGATTGATGGCTTCTTGTTGAAGATAATGAAGCTGGGCATCAACATGGAGTTGATTTTATTATTTTTATCCTACCTTTCCACAGAAATGTTAACATAAAAGTTGGAATACCGCTCACTTTCTATAACGACATTATCATTGATATCTCTTCCAATAGTATGCCATTAATTTATGAATATGTTCAAGTGACATTTCCATTTGTGACTGGAGGGGCTAGATTAAAGCTGTTTAATGTATTGCAATGAAGTTCGTACAAAGAGAGGTGGACCTCCAGCGTGGATTCAACTACTGCCAAATTTATTAGTGCCAATCGGTTAGAAATTAACCAATGCTGTGCTAAATCGAAAATTATGCATGATTAGCAGTACCAACTGGCACCAGTTAGCAACAGTTGTAATGAAGCTTTCATATCTTTTGGTAAATCCGATGATGAACATAAACCCGGATTGGTTTCAACAAAGAGTTCACACTACCCTGCGAGTGTGAGATAGGAAGATCTTAGATATGAAAAATACTGTATCTTGCCATAGATAGATATGTATTTCATTCTTTAGTAAAGAAGTTGATAACCAATAAATACAATTTAGTTATTGTACAGATTTGTGGTTCGATAAATAAGAGCAAGATAATTATACGATTATTGGGCACATAAGCACTCAAACTCAGATCATAGTTGATGAAAACTTTCAGAGGTATACTAAAAGAGTCACCCAGCTAGCTCAGTAGCTGGAGAGAGTGAAGAAGATAATTAACCACAGATGTTCGGTAATTGCCGGCGCCAGGGACAGTATCTTCAAACCTCTTATTGTGTAAACTCACTCAGAATGTCTCATTCCTCACAAAAGCGGCCAAGTTATCTTTCTTACTTAAATTACAATATATCTAATACCACATAAGCTCACATTGAGTCCTACTAAGTATTGAGACCAGGAATAACAGCCAATATTCAATATCCTCTTGAGATAGGCTATTGTTAGATCACGTTGTGGCATTGAACAATGGCGTTGAAAGTTAGATTCGTGACGTAACAGCCATATGCTATGAGTTTTTGAATGTTGTTTGATGTTATTTGGGCGATAAAATTCAAAATTGTTATCTTATAAGACATATGACTATCGAAAATCCTAATATCTTGTGGCGCTACATATAAAGAACATAACACTAATGTTTGACATGAAACTTTCCTTTAAACAATTTTATAGTGACGACAAGAAGCTAGATACAGTATTGGATCAGGTATTGGACAACCTTAAGTTGTGTATGTTTTCAGAAAGATAAGATGCAACCATATTTCGTCAAGATTTATACGGCCTTTTTGTTGGCCTAATTTCAATTTTTCTCAGTATCACACTTTGTATTTGGTAACCGACGGGAGGGTCACCAGAAACAATATTTTATATAGACACATCAAAAAAAATCATAATTAGAGTAGGCTATATTGTTACTTTAGCCACTTCCACAAATGACATTTATTCCTTGACATTTAATTTTAAAACGTTTGTGTCAAATATTTCTGAGTTTTTTGAATTACATTAAATTGAAAAAATGGTATTCAACACAGAGCATAAAGCTAAAATGATTGAATGCTACTTCCGTACAGGTGAGAAAGTAAATGGCGAGTGGCAATATTCCATTCCAGAATGTATGGCCTACTTTCGTGGAGAATATCCTGAATTAGTATTTGATTACAATAGTTTTTACAATGTTTTGACAAGATCTGTGCAATTGTTCAGGGAGACTGGTGATGTTGGTCGAAAAACTGGTAGTGGACGGCCATCTAAACATACAGCTGAAAATATTGGAGTGATTCAGCATATTATTGATGAAAATCCAAAAACGTCTATTTCAGCAATGACACAACAGACAAATCTCTCCTATGGCACATGCCAACATATTCTAAAGAAAAGTTTACACTGTCATGCATACAAGCTGCAATGTTTTCATGAGCTTCTTCAAGTGCATTATCCAAGACGAGTGGAATTTTGTCAATGGTTCCAAAATAATCTCAACAATGAGGATATCCTTTTTTTCTCAGATGAAGCTTGGTTTTATCTTTCCGGATATGTAAATGCACAGAATATGAGGTTGTGGTCATCGATACATCCTCACTTTTTAGTTGAAAAATCATTGCATCCCCAAAAAATTGGTGTTTGGGTTGGAATAAGTCGAAGAAGATTGGCAGGTCCTTTTTTTTGAAGGTACACTTACTGCTGCACGATATCGTAATGAAATACTTGGCCCATTTAAAAATCAACTGGATGATGAAGAATTACAGAATGGGTATTTCCAGCAAGATGGTGCAACAGCACATACGACCATAGAAACTCTTCAATATCTAGGTCCAACTAGGTCTTGCGATTTAAACATATGTGATTTTTTTGTATGGCCATATATCAAAAATTTCATTTATTCAACGCCAATACATAACCTGGAAGAGCTTAAAAATCGCATAAGAGAAAAGTGTGAAGAGATTAATAACTCACCGCAAATGTTGCAAGAAGTTTTTGATGGGTTACGAAGACGAATTGGGTTATGTTTAGACGTAAATGGACAACATTTTCAGCAATTTTTATAGTTTTAGGTATGTCGGACGAGAATTGATTTATCTACCCAATAAAAAAACGACTGATTTTCTAATAATATCAGTTCTTCAATATCGGTTCTTTTCAGAACCAACATATTTACCTTAAAGGAAAAAGTTACGATAGCTCTATTATATATGCTTCCATATGTCCATTTGTGTATTGTATCATTGTGTTTTCAGCTTGATATTTTTAGGTTAGTTTTCATATCTTTTCGCGTTATTGTTTCTTTTTAAAATGCGCAGTGCTTCGCAAACATGATGTTTTTGACGATAAATCGTTGTTATTAATACATGTCAACAACCACTGATTTCGATAGCCGTCTTCCCCGAAAAAGTCAATCTGTCCTACTTATCATATGAATTATTTTTATTTCTCTTTATATTACAGTATCATTTCGAGGTTATAAACTTTGGTTACAAATGTCAAATAGTCTATGTGGTAGTGGCTAAAGCAACGATCAAACACATTTACATAGCCTACACTAATTATGTTTTTTTTTCGATGGCACGTTATTTCAGATGAGTAGAGCCCTTCAACTCCAACTTGTGCATTTCATTGGCTGATTCCTGCAATTATGATGATGTAGCTTAAGCCTTAACTCTGTTATCCACTAGAAGAGTTAGAATCTTACTGCAAAATTGTTGCTATTTTAGATACAAAATTAATTATTAATATAATTTTTTGTGTTTTGTACCAAGCAAGTATTCATTATAAAGAAAACATCCTTCATATTTAACTCTTGTTTTGGTGTTGCATTTTTTATTGTATCTTGCAGTTTGCAAGATTATGTCCTAGCATTATAGCCTTGGTAAATGTTGAATGAATCCATTTTTGGCAGCACAATTATCGCACGAGTGCAATACTATTCGTATTCATAATGGAAAATTAGAAATCGAAGCAGGAATCAAACATCTGGTAGCCTGTCAGACGTAAGATAAATAGCATTTAAATAATAAATGCCATCATCAGTATTGATAAGTATTTAATACCGAAAAACATCTAACAGAAATGTTCTCGATAAATCAATTTATCTGGGAATAACTTCCAAACAAAAGTCATTCATAGTATTTATAGACTAACTTTCTCAAGATAGAAATAATTTGGGTCGTTATCAGAAAAAGGAAGTTGATGTGTTTGTGAGTGTGTATGCTTGAAAGTAGCAGTTCTGAACGAAGAGCTTAAGTTACTTTATAGGAGCAATAATAACTAATAAGAAACTAGTTAGTAGTTTTAGTAGACAAAATTATTATACGATAAAAATATAATAATTACGCAGTTGCATTTAATAAGGAAACACATATAAAGTACTTCTTGCTACAAAATTTATTCACAGTTCTAAATCTACTTTACACATGCGTCCTATAGCACTCGTAACACAGTTGCAACCTCTAAGAAAGCGACCAAGATTCATTGGCATTCCGCGAAAAGTTTATTGCCACAGCGGAAACGTAGAAGTTGGAATCCATGAATGCGTAATGTGACATCGTCATCCTTAAAGCATAATTCGATCGTTATCCTTGTTCCTTCGTTTTTTAACGTTGCCGGCGCACGGGCCACGCTTACTCCGATGCAACACAGCGTGGCACGTACAAAAATCGAACGAGAAGAAATAAATAAATAAAAAGAAAACCCAGAATAACAGCGACTTCATGTTTAAAGCGGGAAAGTTCAATTATACTGAGTGGTTGTTCGAATAATAAGGAAAGGAAGTTTTAATTAAATTTCGACGCGATATTAATTCTTTCTCTGGTTATATTCTTCAATATTTTCCATTACTAATTCAAATCGATCGAAACATTACGATTTTATGGGTAAATTTTCAATAGATATTGTGCTTTGAATGACCATAAAGTCTTGTAGGTTAAAGAAAGATTTCGTAATTCCTGTGAAATGAAATCTTTACCTGCTGTATTCTGTTGTGGGTGAGTTATTGTTACACTAATCGTTGTACTGCTAGTTAACTGAAAAATTATTAGAAAATTAAATTAAATTAGAAATAATTAAAAAATATTTCTCGTGAGTTCTGGATTCAGTCAACTTTGAATAGCTTTTTTTTTTGTAAAGCAAATTTTCTTGAAAACATCACATTCGTTCATTAGTAATTATTTTACATTCTGATAGTGTTAAAATCACGAAATGAAGATGACTTTAATAGCAGTTACATTAAAATCTCTAAAATAATAAAAAATATAGTATAAAAAATAAATACAGAATTAACAATTTTACAGATTAATATACATACGAGGGCTGTTCAGATATTATTGTCTTTGACAGAGAATGAAATGACTTGGAAAAGTGATTTTCTTATTTTTCAACATAATCTTGACCTGGTATAATGATGACAAAGAGCTTGAATGCTCTCAGACAAAAATGTTTTGTCTTGGGCTGCAAACCACTTGTCCATCTCTATCATCAGTAACTCATCTTCACGAAACTGAATACATGGATGTGACTGGAGGCCAAATCTGGAGAAAAGGGTGGCCGTTGTAAAATTTCAAGACCTGCATTATGAATTGCGGCCATTGAAACACAGCTCCTGTAGGCAGGAGCGTTGTCCTAATGAAATAGCACACAACGTCTGAGTTTTTCTCTCCTTTTTTCGGAATTTTGAAATTGAAGCGGCACAAAATTGACCAACTGTAGTCCGACCACGTGGTATAATGTCTATATAATTCCTTTGACATTCCAAAAATCTGTGGGCATGATCTTTTCCGCAGATGCTGTTGCAGAAAACTTTCGAGAGGGTGGTAAATCTTCGTGACTCCATTCCATACTCTGCCGTTTTGATTCAGAGTCATAATGATGGACCCAGGTTCCATCCACAGTAACGAATCTTGCTGGGAAGTATTCAGGATCTCGCTTAATGATGGCCAAATACGTTTTTAAAGTGACCTGTCGCACGTCCTTTTGCTCTAGCGTCGGTATCCAGCCAGGATTTTGAGACCTAATTCTTTATTTAAAATGGTTTTTACACTATCTATTGAATATTTACAGGTTTAAGCTATTAGTTTTACAGTAATTGGTCTCTTTCACATCCATGTGATGGACAAGATCAATCTTTTCTTTGCAAACAATAGTTTTCGGCCGTCCAGCACCAGCACCTTGTTCACAGATCTCTCTGTCCAATTCTTCACCACCTGATATGCAGATGCAGATTCACCCACTAATATAGTTGGAGTGATCTGGACATATCCATTTATAACATTTTTTACGGTATCTTCTTGTTGTTCTGTTACGTTGCCTAGTGCTACTTGCTCGAGGAGTAACCTCTTCAGTACTTGTGGATGCCTCTACATCTTGCATTTTAGTTAGCAGCGTAATTCGGGATCGAATTTCCGAAGGAAGTTGTTTTATTATACCTCGCTCCATGATATGGGCTCTAATCATAGTCCATGCAGGGTCTCTCAGAAATTTGCGCCTCACTACTTTTGTGCCTCCGCTGTTGAAAGACCAAACACACATAGTATTAATTGCAGCAATATTCGTGAGGTTGTCAAAGATAACTAGTGGCCATTTCCTACAATTTCTGGCAACATCGTAATTGCAACAAAGTTGATCTAGAACATCTACCTGCTTTTGTTCTATTGTAAAACGTTACCATTTCGGGCTTCAAATTGTCACCACTCTCTTCGTCAATTTTGCTGTCATTGTGCAGAGTTGATAAAAGCAGTACTGTTTTTTTTCGGACAGTATGACGCCAGTGTGCATTCCTTAGTAAACCCGAACATAGAAGACTTTATGAGCCTCGATTTATTTGGTAGGAATTCTTTTGGAACTTGAGGCTTATTTGCTCTTATAGTACTACATAGGTAAATTTCTTTTGAAGAAGATCTTTCGCTAGGGAACTGTAGTAAACCAATTGTCTGCTGTTATGTTTCTACCAGTAAGTACCTATTATAGGCTGTACCATACGCATAGCTACTTCGTAGGCAGAGTTTTGTTTAAAGTATGGACCATCAGGTTGTAGTCCACAATATACTTCCAAGCTACATGTATGCGCAGTCTTGCAGTCGACTAAAGCGAAAACCTTTATACCATACTTTGCTGGTTTGGATGGTATATACTGCCTGAAATTACAGTTACCACTGTTCATCAATTGTTAGATATTCACTTGGTGTGTAATGCTCCTGACAGTGGTGAATAAATATTTCCTTTATTTCTCGAATTGCAGCTAGTTTGTCTATCAACTTTGTTTCTAACCGATCATGAATATTGTCGAACCGAATGCATCTTAGAAGGAACCTAAATCGTTGCAGACTCATTGACAGGTAGCACGCTTCTATGCCTGATCCATTGGAGTTATCCCATAATTCTTCAGCATTGGATCTACTAGATCTTAATGTACCCATCAAATACAGGACGCCCAATAGTGCAGTTATTTCCGTCTCATTTGTTAATTTTGCATCGTTTTAGGGTTCAAAATTTGTCTGTATATATTTTATATAAATATTTGTGCATTTTACTATTATTTTTATAATTGAATTGCTAAGAAATAGATTCAAACATTTTATTTCTGTTTTCGCTTGCTTTGCTCTCCCTTTTGTACCCGGTAAATGTGTAATTATATTATGACTTCTAGTGCGAACATTAGAAGGAGGTATCACTTTGAACCATTGCGTTCCATCCTTCCCATAATAAATATTTTCTGAATTTTCACCTACCTCAGTTTCATCATCATCATCATCATCTAAAATGTTAGGGAAATATTCAATTTCAGATTCACTGTTATGATCAGATTGAATTATATCATCTACTTCGCCATCGTCCCTTCCTTCTTCATCTATTTGGTGAGAATCTTCTTTTTCAATTTCTTCTAGCCAGGCTAACCACTGTACTGGATCTTTACTTCTTTGCGACATACTTATAAACTATATAAAATATTTTTTAATGCACATTTATTACAATAATGCACTACTTACGATATAATACTTGCAATAACGATACCTTGGCGTAAACGGTCGCGTGGATGACTAATGTCAACCACTTGGCTTTAAACCGAACTGTTTCGTTTATGCTATGTAAAATGTAAACACATATGCATATGAGGTTAGGTAAATGTACTATGGAAAGGTACTAAAAGTTAGGGGAATATATATTTTTAAATTAAGTGATTTTTTTAAAGAGAATATGCGTGGCGGACAATCCTACCGGATTCTACCGGAAAATAAAAAATCTTTGTTTCTGATTATTACCTATACATACCTATAGTTTCGAAAAAAATAAACTATAAAGAACACTTTGTTGAGGTAATTTTTTGAGATAAATGTGCTAGAAACGTTTATGTTTTATACAAACCAATCGGAAACATTGGTCCACCATCATGTTCATTTTTATAAATAGAAACCTATTTCCTTTATTGTCTTTTTAAATTGCTTGTTTTCCTCTAATTTGAACAACAAGGCAATGAAATTTGAACAACAATATGGTGCTCCACCATAATGGCCAAAGTATTGTCGATTATATGTCGTGAGGTGGCCATGAATAAGCCCGAATAAATCCTCTTAATTTTTATCTATGGGGGTATTTAGTTTTAGGGGGTATTTTATTTTAGAATTAGTTATTCAGACAAACCGCGGTGTTACATATCAAGTGCAATTTAAAGCTTAATCAGAAGAATTGAATTATGTATTCGACAAAATGCTTCTGTATTTGAAAATTGTAAACAATTTTGTAATAGTTTTCATTTACTTGTGTTCAAGGTATTTTTTCAATACCCGGTGTAAATTATAGCATTGAGATAGCAGCAAAAATAGGTTTGTATTTGTAAAGATTGATTTGTAAAAGCTTCCCAAACATTGAAGTAACAAAAAAGGGATTGCAAGATTTTTTCTTGGATTTTTCTGTTCAGACCAAAATTAGTGCTTCGCACATTTCAAATGTTCAGAAACTCAAGTAAGGAAACAGGGCATATTGATAGACATAACTAGCACTATTAATAGCAAACTTGCAAGTGATCTACAAGAGCAGTCAAGTTAGAATCGATAAATACCTCGCTGTGCAACATTTATGTCCTAAGTCACGTTGGAAATAACTAGTTTAGGTGGAATTATTTTTCGTGTACGAACTTAAATAAATATAAAATTGACATTTTAGATACATTATTTTTATTCATTTATTTCCTCTGACACTAACTTATTAAGATTTACTTATAACTGCGTTCGAACCACTACAATATTCGTTCATTTAAATTTAACCATTTAAGGCTTACAGTTTGATAATTGAGCTCCTGATCGTTTACTTCCTGGGGTCAGAGCACGGCATGTATTTATTAGTGCTGAGTAGGTTATACGCTACATTATATTATGTATTCCATTAACGTTGAGTAATGTAACTGTTGCATTATATTAAGTAGAAATTATATTAAAAATTAGAATTAGAAAATAATGCAGAAACAGATTTTTTTTTAATATTCTAATTAGTCATTGTTCTATAACAGCTCTAGATTTTCAACTTATCATTGCTCTAGTATAGTGTAAATTAATACGGCACATATATCAGAGTTAGCACATCCTCTAAGAGCCCTTACTTCCATGAAATTCACTCAGCATAGTATAATACGAAGCGACATGGCGTTCGTATCTGTACGGATCTGCGATTTAAATTTCTGCCGACGTGTATAATCCAAATATATGACCGAAGCGACCTCTGGATTCATTCGGCGGCATTCATTGCCGCCGTCAGTGCAAATCTAGAATCATTTACCATGTCAGTGGGTTAAGCCCGATGCAAAATTGAAACTTTTCATTCCGAACGCCGTCGTGCACTAAGCCAGTCATAGTCGACACGTACGTATTGTTCTAGTATTTATGGACTTTCATTTCGAAATCGGAAATATTTCAGGCTCACTTAATTAAAATAAAGTAGACAAAACTTTGTTGGTTTAAAATTTTTCATCTATTTTATCAGTTTGTGTTTCTGAAATAGATTTCATTAAATCTCTACAGAATATTACTGCAAGCATTCAACGTTATAGTGAAATGTCTAAAATCAATTCCCGTTTAATTAAGAAATTATTCATAAGTTTCCAGTTACCAAAATTGAATCGTTATAATAGAACATGGCGTTGTCAGTTTCTCGATACAGCATCGCTCAGAAATGACCATGATTATTATTATAATTTCCATGGATATTAAGTTCGTTGTTAAATTTCCTTTATAACACCGGAACAATGTAAAGAGGGAAGGCAATTAGAAGAGAGACAGGGATGGAAACCAAATAACCCACTTCGAGTAGACCATTGTTCGATTGAGCGACGCCCGTTTTGCGTTTTCTCCTGTTGTTGTAAGTGGAACCGATATGTTTTTCATCACCATCACGAATAGGAGCGTGTCGCTATCGCCGCATGATCCAGATACGAGGCAATCATGCGCTTTTACGTAGATTGCTAAAGTGATCGGAATGAAAACAAAGAAAGAAAAGGAACTTATTATATTATTTCCATTCATTGCATTCGATTCGAGAAATAGCACTTTTTCTAAATCGGAACTGAAGCTATTATATGCATTGTCGATAGAGTGACGCTAAGTTTAGAAAAGCTCGAAAAAAGCTTATATTCTGCTCAAAATATAATATCTGCAATATGCTTATGTGTATCATTTGGTGTGATATCTTGTTTCATTATCGTTCTAAGTAACTTCTGTCATAGTTATCCTATATTCAAAAACTTATATTAACAATAGAATTTCCTTCATTAGCACTTACGGAATTCTAATTCTTTATAATAGGCGCTTAAATTTGGTTGTTAACCGCCTTTAGGCAAATATAGTCGATGTCCCCGGTAGAAAGTCTGTTTTCTCATCATCTCGAACGCTTTAAAACGCCTATTCATTCATTCTATTTTCTGCATGGGTAAAACGAATTGAACGCCGTTTATTAAATTACTCACAGGACGACGATAAATTCTCATTGAATAATGAGTTCCATCATTGTACTTAACTCCGTGCGCGAGAAAAATGCAATTTATTTCGGCGAGATTTCCTTTCCATTCGACGCATCTTGATGTCGCAAACATTCATTACATCGAATATTCTTATCGTACACCCGTCGTCTCTTATTTTGTTATTTAGAATTTGATTTTTCGTTCGGGAGTATCGTTAAAGCACCGAAGCATTCTTTTGATCTTGGCGGATGTACACAGTTGAACGGGTATTTTGCTGTAATTAGGATTAAGGCTTCCTTTATTGCTGAAATTCCTTAAGTAATTGGTTGTAGTATTTGTGGTACGATGAAAGAAGCTAATTTCTTAAGTGAGCGTAAAAGGTGATAATGAGAATTGTTTGTTTGGTGAGTTTGTTAAATACAACGGGCGGTGAATCTATAGCAGCTTTTAGTTTATTACTTTGTTAGTGGGAATTACTCAACGTCGAAATTAAATATTCTTCGATACATCTTGTTTGTGAGCTTGAAAATAATGTTTGTTGGTGATATTAAATTCATTAGTTTAACACGCCAGCTCTATCTATTTTTTGTTTTTCGTATTGTAGTTTCTCCATCAATAATGTTGGCTTACCAACAATAGTCCAGATTTAAATAAAAAAAAACACAATGTTATTGTTTCATTCTGTAATGAATACCGTGAACTAAACCGAGGCTATTCATTTCTGTATTGAGTTTGATATGAAATCCGATGATAATCACACAAACTACATACATGTAAATAGTAAACACGACTAAACTACGTATCAGATATAACGCGTACACAACGTAATATAGATACAAATATGCAGATTATACGTATGGACAAAAACATTTCTATTAGGTAGCATACAGGCAGGCATATAGTGCGGAATTTCAGTATAATTTGATCCTAATGGACGAAGCTATGTCGAAAACTAATCAGTGCGATTCTAGTTTCATATTACCAAATCCACGAAATAGGATATTAGGTGAAGTTATAATTTTCATTGCACGTATAAATATAGGTACATATGTATCTATATGTACATAGATACTAGATGTATATTTTTAGATGGTTGTATAGGCTATCTCCGTTATTTGTAAAGATGGAACGATGCTCGCGTGAAGTTATCCACACTTTTCTAGCCATACGATCGTGGTCTTCTTATGAATTTTACAATAAATATTCTACAAACCACAATATATTAACCGATTTCTCTCTGGTTGAAATTTAATGGGCTCGCCGTTTGTGGTCTTCAGAATAAAGAAAAATCGAAAAACCGTAGATTAGGTAATTAAAACGTCGTGATTTTCTTATTTATTCGAGTGCCTCGACATCGACCATAGGTAATATTTTTGCATGATGGTCTAGTACCAAATCCACCATCAAATTCATTTGGCTGGTCGTCTGGGACCGTCAAAATAGAGAAAAATCTAAAAACCGTTGATGAAGTAACTAAAACGTCGTGATTCTCTTATTTATTCGAGTGCCTCGACACCGACCATGAATAATATGTTGGCATGATGGTCTCGTACCAAATCGACCATCATGCTAAAAGATTGTCTGCCGTCGGTGTCGAGGCACTCGAGCACATAAGGGAATCACGACGTTTTAATTACTCCATCCACGGTTGTTCGATTTTTCTTTATTTTGAAGGTCGTAAAGGGCCAGCCACATGAATTTGATGGTTGTTATGGTACGAGACAATCATAGCAAAATAGGTTATATGGTCGGTGGGTGTAGAGGCACTCGAATATACAGGGTGCGGTAAAACAAACAGTGCAGTTGCGATGGGCGACTACATCCTCTGTGGTGGGGATGGGAACCTGGGAGGGGATTCATTGTCTCCGGTCATTCACCCCGTTTTTAGTCGTAACGATGGTTTGGAGCGGAGAGCATCGTGGCTTCGCTGTTCGCACGTTTTTTGAAAGCGGTCGTTCTTTCATCGTAACTCAGCGGACTTTCCGACGGCACTTTAACATTCGACGTCGTGATCCCGTTCCGCACCGCAATGTTATCGCGAGTTGGGTTCGTGCGTTGGAAGAAACTGGTTTAGCAAAAAGGCCTAGGGGTATGGGAAGACCCAAAACAGTGAGAACTCCCGAAAATGTTGCTCTAGTGAGAGCAGCTATCGAACAATCACCATTATGCTCTGCCCGGAAACATGCAACTGCATTAAACATGTCCGACCGTTCTGTAAGGAGGATTTTGCATAAAGATTTACTCTTCCATCCCTATAAGATTATGCTGGTTCAGGAGTTGAAGCCTCCAGATATTCAAAACCGTGTTGATCGCGCCCAAGAAATGTTAAACCGTATCCCACTAAGGTCAACGTTCTTCAGTAGTGATGAAGCCCACTTCCATCTGTCTGGAGCCGTAAACACGAACACAATTTCCGTTATTGGTCGGACAATAACCCAGGCCAAATTCACGAGAGACCTCTCCACTCCCAGAAAGTCACTGTATGGTGTGCCATTTCCAAATTTGGGCGTACATTTTTGCGGAGGATGGGCGTACAACAACCGTCACCGCTCCGCGTTATGTTTCGATGCTCGAAAATGTTTTTGAGTCAGAATTGGCACGGTTAGCTGAAGAACAAGAGCTTGGGGATATTTGGTTCCAACACGACGGGGCTACGGCCCACATAGCGTAGATTTCAATGACAAAACTGCGGCAGATGTTCCCTGCGCGCCTCGTCTCTCTGAGGGGCAACCTGTGGTGGCCGGCGAGATCACCGGATTTGAGCATTTGCGATTTTTCCTGTGGGGCTACCTCAAGGAAAAGGTTTTTAAACATCGTTCTCACAATTTGGAAGAACTGAGAATCCATATTACAGAGGAAATCGCCGCCATTCCGATCGATAAATGCCAGAACGCAGTTGAAAACTACAGAAATCGCCTACATCAGTGCATCGCTTCTGGAGGACATCGTCTTGCTGATGTGATCCATAAAACTTAAGTGAAAAATAGGGTGTAATACTGACTCAAGCAGAATAAACCACTGTTTCGTAAGTTGTGTCAATTTTTGTTAATAACTCTTCAAAACTGCACTGTTTGTTTTGCCGCACCCTGTATAAGAGAATCACGACGTTTTAATTACCCTATCCACGGTTTTTTGATTTTTATTACTTTTGAAGGTCGTAAGCGGCCAGCCAAATGAATTTGATGGTGGCTTTGGTACGAGACCATCATGCCAAAATATTATCTATGATTGATGTCCAGGCACGCGAATGAATAAAAAGATCATGACGTTTTAATTACCTAATCTACCGTTTTTTGATTTTTCTTTAGGTGAGTGAATTAAATTTCGTTGTTAGATATATAAAATAGTTTCCACCAGAGAAAAATCGGTTAATATATTGTTGATTATAAAACATTTATTGTAAAATTCATAAGAAAACCACGATCGTATAATATATTATATTGGAATTATTACTTCATTCGAATTTTCGTTACGATAGAAGTGTAGGTGGAAAAGTGTGGATAACTTCACGCCACCTGGAACGATTACTTCTCGACATTGTATTACTTCTGTCTTTATAACACTATCTGATACACATTTTTTTTAATTTTGCAATTTCCTTCTTAGTAGTCTGTATTATTAGGAGAAAGGCCAACAATAGAGTTATTTTGTTCTTTTTCCTTAGGTTTTAGTATCTGACTCGGATTATTTTTATATAATGAACCGATATTTTTTTAAATCCAATGTATTAAGCCAAACATTTCCATTTTTAGAACTGTTTGCACGCCCACACTTTGCAGCTATGAAAATACTACGCTAATATAATTGGATAGCGGTTTCGCTAAGAAAAATCATTCTCTAATTCTAAGCAATTTTATGCCTTAATTTATGCACTAAATTATGGAATTAAGACATTGTCTGCATATAAACTTTGAAACCTATTTGTGCAGATATTTTCCTAAACTATAAACAGTATGTCGTCATGTCTCTTATTTTTCTTGTAGTAGATTTCAATAAATTCCCGTATGCGTCAATTATGAAAACAATACAATTGTTATCGATATATATTAATTACAGGTTTTCATAGAAATGACTGACAATATTATAGATTTCCAAAAGGATATAATAGTTCATTAGATCAAGTGTATTTAAATCAAAGAAAATACTACCTACACATTTAAGTGCACTTAGGTTTTCATAAATATTTCTGCTAAACAGTCATCCTCTTAGGATTAGTTTGGAACATAGCCATACTGATCTTTAGTGAGAATCATACCACTATTTAAAAATACAAGATACCTAATATGCAATATTTTTCAAAGATTTGTGTAAAGCATGATAACACTAAGATAGGGTGATAGTTGGATATATCTTTACTATTGTTTGGATGTAATTTCGCCTCTTTTGGTCCATTAGGAAATATTATTATTAGAAGTGATAATTTTTGTTAATGCCTGGGAAACATGACCACATTAGCAATTTCAAAATTTTTGCAGGCATACCTACTATCAATCCCAACACACATTTTCGGTGAAAAAGCTTTTATAATAGTTGTTTTTCATTAATCCTGATTACACTTTATATTTTCAAGGACACATACTATCATAGGCTGTACGATACACCATGCCATATTACAAATTAGAAGAGAAATCATAATATGAATACTGCTTTGCACACAGTTTGAAAGATATGGAATCAATTGTTCATCAAAATAACAAAAAAGTGTTATTTAAGGGCATATGAAAATCTTACAGATAATATTTGGGAAACTCATAAAATTGTAGACCCTTTCTATGCTCTGGCCCAAAGAAACACACTGATGTAGATATCAGATCAATATGGGTGTCAGGGCACCTCATATGATCGATACAAAACAAGAACTATTGAGGCAAGATAAAAGTCTAGTTCAAGATCAACTTCTGTATCGACTATAGAGAACGTCACCGTTTTGTTAGCCATTTCCACGTCAAATTTGAAATTTTCATTCTCTATTATATTTAAGGTGAAATTGTGTGGGATACGTGGTTGTCCGATGAGAAAAATTGCTTTACTGGAACTGCCTATGCAAGCAATTCCAATGGCTAAATAGAAAGAAATACATTTTTGAACTATTTTGGGAAAAGGTTACTTCCTGCAATACCACTAACAAGACATGTTGTAGCAATACATAATGGGCACAGCATACATGTGAACGTTCCACTTGAAGTTTCACACAAGCAAATGATGTAATCCTAGCTCTTTTGTAAAGGCCAGTTGGTATTTTAAATTCATAGCTTCACAAAGGAAGAATGCCGGTTTAAGAAACCCCAAGGGGGTGTCCCTGGAAGGAACAACAACCTTTAACAAACGAAACAAACGCAGCTGACACCGTCCTAAAACAAGGAAGAAAAGTGATCAGGTTGTTGATATTGCTTTGTGGTTTACTCAGCCTGTTGATCTTAAATTCTCCTTTGAAGAGCTATTGTTAAAGACCATGAAGCAAATTCAAAGAAACAGCTATCTAGAGGTGTTAGAGAGACTTTCACAAGACAAGGCAAAAACCAAGAGTAGAAAAAACACACAGCTCTGGTAGTTCAACCTTCGCGGAAGAAATGGCAGGTCCAGTATTTATAGATTCAGAAAAAAGTAGCCAAGCTTGAAGTACTTGATAAAGAAAAAGAAGAGGAATCAATCCAAATTGCAATAGGAAAGAGAAAGGATAATTCTTGAAATATAGGTAAAATACTTTACATGGACTGAAATAGACCCCAACTGATGTGTTGTAATTACAGTAAACAGAGATTATGAAACTAAATTATAGGACCAGTACTAACAAGTTGCAAGTATAAGCAAAAATCATCGCTATTATAATATCGTGCCTTATAAGAATCTATTTTTAAAATTAAATAAATTTTATTGCAGTGATTATCATAGTTTATTTTTACTTTTCATTGTAACGCTTAAAGATCATTCATTTCTATTTCCACAAGGTAGTCCATAAAAATGTCGGAGACTAAAATTAGTCCACCTGCAACTACTAGCAGCTATAAACAAAATTCATAGTACCATTTTTCTCCTAATCTTGATTTTCGTAGTTGGTAAATATTGGACTAATAAAATTTACCACAGCCTTACTATATCCCCGTTTTTTTACGTTTATTATTATTTAACTGCGTCTGACAACGTTTCATTCTGAAATCGTTCCTCCTAATCTTCGCATGCCACAAGCTAATAACCTTTTATACCCTCCTATTTAAATATACAGTTCATTTAAATGAGCATTTAAATTATATCCGTATTTAACCCTGGCTTTCTCGTATTCCTCTTCTGCTTCGAGCAGAATAAGAATAAGAAAGCGAAAAAAAATGTAAGGAGCGTGGAGCAATAAAAATCTTCCACGGATAGATCTACCGCTCATAAATTCGCGTGTAAATTTATCAAAAAACGTTTTCATTCCACCGTACATAAAAATATACATTCTTGACTATAAAGGGAGCCGTTTTAGGAAGGTGAACGACACGGATATAATCATTTTATTATCTTTTACATTTCTATTCGGCCGGTTTCTAAGATAAAGGGGCACGCAAAGAACGGGTAATGTAAAGACTCACTCGTTGGAGCTTAATAAAAAAATTCTCCTAAGCAAACTTAAACGTGCCGACGATAGGGTGGTAATCAAAATATTTTTATTGGTCCCGGGCGATAAAATTGCGTGCTGAAAACCGAAAGCAGACGATGGCGATGTGAGAGGGAAGGAATTGAGAGAGCTTATGTTTATTTTCATTTTCTTTACTTTTACGTATGGGTGGCTTCTATTGTACGGATGAGAATTACGGAAGTTAAGTTTTGTGACTTCAGTAGCAGCTTTGATAGATAGGGTTGGGATGGATATTTTATAGAAAAAGATATAAATACATAACGAGACAGGAAAAATTTGCTAGAAGAACATAAACAGAATATTTGTATAATTTCAGATGTAACTCTATATTGTATAAGGGTTGTTCAAAATCTACTGCTTCTTCGAATAGAATAATTTTAGAACCTTTTAAGGAAGGTATTTTTCCATCCTTCTTTAGGACGTCAAGAATTAAACCAATCCTTAAAAAAGGAGACCTAACGGGTCGATGGCCGCAGTAGTTAGGCGGCTGACTATTGTTGTGAGAGGACGATAGGTGCCGGGGTTCAATTCTCTGGAGGGACGGTGACATTTTTTCAGAGAGTTTAATCCCGGATCGACTTGCCATTCGCTGTTGGGAGCAAAGTGATTAACAGCGCGGCATCATAAAAGGCGATATGATGCTGTCACAAAGCCATTTCAACACAACTTACACACACTAAAACTACACCGCAAGAGTTGCAGTGATAGCCAGGCAAGTAATACAGCGTACGGAGTCACTGCAACTAAGCACCCACCACACATTAAAAAAAAAAAACAAAATAGGTAACTGTAGAACTATTCGTTCGAGTTCGTAAGTCGGTCATACTCTAGAACATGTTATGTTATGGCGTATTGAGCCCTGTTTACATAAATGATTCATTTATATTATAGATGTATATTATATTGATGTAATGAATCAGATCCCAGTTAGTACTTTTTGTAACCTAAGCAGTTCTTGATCATGTGCTGCATGATTTCCTAGTGCAAGAACTAGTTCAGTATTAGAGGAGTCGTACATAAATAGTTCGCATCACACTTCTCCAATAGGCTTCACTTTGTACAAATTCGCTTAACCAATCATGATATAGCGTCCCGCGAAAAAATCTCCTATACTTGGAGAGGGTATTTGAGTTGTGGAAGGTATACTGATGCGGAGGAGATATATGACTTTAAGTTGTGAGTGTCGTCAATTTGTTGAAGACAAATTATGTTCCGTCCAGCAATTTCCAAAGGGGTCACCACTTAAGCTTGCAGCTGCTTTGGGATTGATTCATAGGACTGTAAGCAGAATGCCGTAGAGATATCTTCATATGCATCCATAGACAATGATGGTTGCACAAGAATTAAATGAGAAAGCAATTTGCAGAGCTGTGTATGAAGATATTCTTCGGAGCATTCCTGGTGCTATTTTGCTTTCTTTTGATGAGGCTTATTTCCACTTTTCAGACAATGTTAATAAACAAAATTTTCTACACTGGACAGCAAAAGACCTTTAGAAACTTCACCAACGAGCAGTTCACAGCCATCTTGTCATAGTTTGATGTGGAATTCGTATTTTTTAGAAGAAGGAAATTGCCTAACGGTACAGATTACTGTCATATAATAGGGGAAGAGAGGGCAAAGTGGAAAGGCTTAACCATTTTGGTTCTAATTACTTTATGGTGGGTGTTAGAGATGCAAAATTTTGCGGAAGCACTGACAACAACGTTGGCCATAAAACATATGTAGTAATATGTTTATAGTACAATACAATAAGAGATTTTCGTGGAAAAAAAGTTTTACTAGAAAACTCATACTTTCCACTTTGCCCTTTATATTAGGGCAAAGTGGAAAATTCAAAAGAGTAAAGTGGAAAGAAAGAAAAGCACGTGATTAGTTCACAAATATGTTTAATTCTCATTACTTTAATAAATTATAATTATTTGCAATTGTCTCAATAGTAAAGCTGATCCATGCCAGTAAGATCTGCGGACATTTCTTGAGCCCATTCCTCAATCCATGTTTCAACAGGAGGACTAACATATCTTTCGCCGCAAAACAATCAAAATGTAGAGTGGGAGTCTTCTGAATCCTTGGATGTTTCGTTGTTCCTTTGTTTACAATATTTTTCCTTTACTGACTTTAAGGAAATGTTTAGTTTCGGCTTTTATTCGCCTTTATTCGCTTCTTTCCAGTTTGCCCGTAATAAGACATCTTCTTTTTTTTGGATTAAGTAGTAAGCATTCTAACCAAATCTAGTTATCATTACGGTAGATTATTAGAGACTTATCAATGTATAATTAGCAATATAATATTAATTTTCAACCTACCTAAATATTTTTAAACGTTCACAATAAATTAACAAACGCAGTTATCATAAATGCCGCAGCTCTCTAGAATTAAACTTCATGTCACATCTAGCGTTAAGAACATGCACTAGTTGAATATCCACTCAAATAGATGACAGTTCCCTAGAAACTGGTTAAAATGACCACTTTCCGCTTTGCCCACCTTTTCCACTTTGCCCTCTCTTCCCCTAGATACCTTTCTCCGGCCTAAAATAAAGCAGTTTGCTGGAAATCATGAAAATGCAGAAGTTTGGTTTCAATAAGAGCTACAGTTGGCACTTCTCGACTTTCTCTAGATATTTTGAGAGAGTTGTTTCCTGGACGTGATGTTTTATTTGGAGCACTTAAAGGCAAAAATGAACTCTACAACCCTGCAAGTACTTAAAGAGGCCACCCCCCCCCCCACCCCATCCGCTTCAGAAGTATGGACAACTTCCAAGAAAGTTTTCGTCATTGTATTAACAATTAAGAACGCCATTTACCGGACATAATTTTTAAAACAAGCTAATGTAAAATAGCGTAGTATTTGTTGTTCAAGAATAAAAGTATTTTGTCTGTGTCTGTGTGTTTGTAACTCGCTTTTGAGATAGGAGAGATCTTTTTGACGGATCTTGTAAACATCAGTTACAACTGTTGCCTATCACCATCAGTTCCACAAGGAAACTGTTCCTTGTGGAATTTATATTTGCTATCTTTATTAACGATATCATCTCCTTTCTTGGCAGCATTATAATGTGCACCAATGAGACCACTGTGTTGGTACACAGATTACAAGCCCATCAATATTCAACGGAAAGCTAACAATATGCTACACACATTCAAAGTCCTTTCATTGCAAATCCCACCACGACTGCGTTTCAATTTAATCTTTGATAAGATGATTTCCAGTATTAATGAAGAAACTTCGATTAAGAAACTACGTGGAACCTCACGCACCTCAGATATGACGAAAGTATTCGTATGACAAGAAAATTTATTAGACTATCGTTTTGTAATGGAAAATTATCCATCGCATCCTGACAATATACCCATCAAGGACATACATCTACCACCTTCTAAATTAATTCTAACCTTCAAAAAAATAAAATTTATAATAAGGTGACTTGTCCAATTATTTTTTGTACATTATGGACCAATAAATCTTATTATTATTATTACCAAATCTACCGCAGCGTTATGCAATCCGTTATAGAGTGAGTCCCCTACAACATAAAATCAATTATGCACATCTACATATATCATCATTGATTTCACTCTAATCAACTAATTCAATTCCAATTCATCCAAAGGGGAACGTGTACTTCGTCCGCTAACTAAGAAGGCAATTTGCCTAAATAGATTACACCGACGACAAAGAATCGTGATTCAGGTATTTAAATCCTAAGCTCATTACCGATCCGACCATTTAACATTTGTACTCTTTCCATCAACTAGCTTACTAGATATAGGGAACTTCATATGATGATGAGGGACAACGTCGGGGCGGCGGTTAAAAAGAAAGGAGGGGAAAAAATTGCAAATTGGACAGCTGATGAACAGTCTCTACGCGTTCCCCCGTCGTTTCTAGAACGCCCGCAGTCCTCCAGGAACTACGCTTCAAAAATGGAGGACGACATTTGAGTATGAATTTTTAACGAAGCCGAATGCGATTACAACGAAGAAGAGGACGGGAATTGGAAATGAGGCTTTGTTAAAGCAGTGTGTGTATATTAAGTTATCCTCGAAAACAAACGCTATGTCGCTCTACTATACCGTTGCATTCGTTATTTCCACATTCGTCTTTCCTCTCGATTATGACAGGCGTACTTTTGCGTATTCTTTTTCATCAATTCTTTTTTTGTAGGAAAGATGACAGATGTATCCGATCACTGATTGGACGTTTGTTGATCATTAACTTTGTGTCGTTCCCTGTTGTAATTGAGTAGGTATAAGTTAGGAACCGAATGGAAACAAGTTTGCTGTACTAAAAGAGGGAATGTATTTTCTTTCATAATATTAAGCTAGTTAGATGGTTTATACAGAATGAAAACTTAACAGGAAAAATGGTTTTACATAATATAAACTGAATGTAGGTTCAGTCAAAGTTGATGTTACGTTAGACACATTAATAGATCTAACAAAAGCATTTGAAAGTATTGATCATATTGAATAACGTGAAACAGAGGTAAGAGGTGATTGATTTCCTACATATATAATCATATGGCTAGTCTATTAAAAGCAATATTTAAGAATATTACTATGAAATTGGGAGAGCAAGAAGGATCTCCTTTAGATTCCGCATTTTTCATCAAATCTGTCTTGTCCAAAAACGTGTCCAAGATACAGTTTCTTAAAAGTATTCTTCGTCTAAAGAGCATTTTTATAAATTTCAATTGGATTTTTAAAATTTGTTTAACTAACAAAAATGTTGGCAAGTTTTTGGAATGCTTGTAAACGTTCACAGATAAAAATGTTGCTTTTAATTTTTTACTGCACTCACTTAGTACATTTTTTGCTAAATTGTTGTTTACATGAAATAAAGAAACTATTTCTTCATATTTTGGCTCAAGGAATCTGACACCAAAATGATGTAACAATTAATGATATAACATTTCATATGTTGAGTCAACATTTAACCCTTAAATGCATATTGTTGCTTTTTGGCAACACACTTCCTAATATACCATTCACACACATATTGAACAGTTTTGGGCAAATTTTTCCAGTCTAAGTAACGACGACACTGCATTTACAAATTCAGATAGCGATGAAGACTGCATTTTGCCCGAATGTCATAATGAAGTAGAAATCGAAGACGTTAGAAGAAGTGCAAGCAGAAGTGGTGTTCAAGAACAGCCAGAGGATAAAGAAGATAACTTGCCTCTCTCTTCTTTCTTGCCATTGAAACGAAGTAAGCTAGCCGTAGAAAAGGATATAGTTTGGAAATCTAAGTATTTGATTTTAAATGATGATCAGCTACGTTTCCATGGAGACATACAAGGTTCTCAAGTGAGTTGATAACAAAAATTGTAGAAGAATCCAATTTATATACTGTTCAGGCCAAAACTGAGAGACCACCATCCTTTACCGAAAATGACATAAAGCGGTTTTTTGGCATACTAATATACATATAGTTCATTGGTAAATATGCCCAATACGAGGTCAGTATGGAGTGTGATGTCAATCAACATATTCGAGATGATAAGAAAGTTCATTCACTTCAACAATAACGACTCTTTTATACCCCGTGATCAGCCAGGACATGATAAGCTTTACAAAATTAGACCTATTGTTGATTTTCTGAACAATAAATTTTCTTCGGTTGCCTTAGAGCAAAATCAGAGCAAAGTAAGGCATTATATAGCATTGCCTGTAATGGTGCATTTGGCAAAGGAGGGAATTTATTCTCTGGGTGCTATACGAAGAACTAGGGTACTTAATTGTAAATTGCATACAGATACGTCTTTGAGAGATGCTAATCGTGGAACAAGTCATGAGTTTGTTGCAGAAAGTGATAGCGTGGATGTTTCATCTGATATCTGGAAGGACAATAAATATGTGACATTAATATCCTCATTTACCGGAAAAATCCACTTTCGAAAGTCAAAAGATATGATCAGAAGGAAAAGAAAATCATTGTTGATTGTCCTTATATTATAACCGAATACAACAGAGATATGGGATGTGTGGATCTATTGGATATGGGACGGTACAAAATATATATGAAGAGTCCTAAGCGAGTTCATTCTAAGAAGCAACCAGGGTGCAAATTATTGAATCAAGCCCAATTTCGTGCAGAAGTAGCTTATAACTTGTGCGACATAACATCAGCTGCTACTAAACGTGGTCGCCCTAGTAATAGGTTAGTGGAAGAAATTGAGAATAAAAGAAAGGGAGGACCAATGAAGCACATACCGCCGGCGGAAGTTCGCGCTGATCAAGCTGGTCATTGGCCAATTATAGAAGATTAAAAAATGAGATGCAAGCTACCTAACTGCAAAGGATTTACCCATACCAAGTGTGAGAAGTGTGGTGTAGAATTATGTCTTAACAAACATAATAATTGTTTCAAACAATTTCACATGTAATGCAATGCCATACTTTGTAATCAATGCATGATGTTGCCATTTGGCTACATACCCTTATTTCAAAAAGTAAAATGGTTCAAAATGAAATATTTTTTTTCTATTTTTTCCTACATCAGTTTTGTCAAATCTTTTTTTAATTTTAAACAAAAAATCATGCATCCTATTTTTTATTATAAAACCATGTTATATTTATTAGAAATAAATTGCTCTTTAAACCATAAGCAGCCATCTAACGGTGGGTTAGGTTTTTTGCTCGAGGGTAAGGTTACATATTTTCCGCAAATTGGGTCGTCGGACTAATGGCCTAGTGGCTTGCACACTTGCCTCGCAGTTCGGCAGTACCGGGTTCGAACAACGGTGAGTTTAGTTTTCTGTAGTTTTCCAAATTCTAAGTCAAATGTGGAAAAGTAAAATCTTAAGTCGGTCTACAGCCGCCAATGCTACGGCTTACTAGCCTAGAGCTATTAGATACATGCTAAGATGCTAATATTAGTAGTTTATGTGCGGAATTATCGTAGGTTACTGCAATGCGTTTGTGTCAGATACATATGGTTAGCCGATCCTTTAATTTTCGTGTTCTTGGATTGAACCTAGTTGCTGGATTTTTGTAAGGGTTGTGAGATTGATATCGTGCGTAGCATTTAATTAAAAGTAGAAGATTAGCATGAACTGTCGGACGAACGGTCATTGTGTGTTGATGTAAAGAATTGCTAGTGGACCACTTGGTAATAACTACCTTTACGTGGTTATAAAACTCTTCTGGGCATGTGAAATTTCGTTATTTTAGTGCCCTCTTAAGTAAAACTGATTGGTCCAATTACATTCGTTGCATATTGTAGATAAACTTGTAATGTGAAATTTGATTTATAATAAAATCAAGAAAATGTGAGTTTTACTCTTTAAATTAAAATTTGGGGTTTAAAAAAAATTAATTTCAGGGGTTCGTGAATTCTTAGCTCTACAGCAGGTGTAGAGAACAGAATACGAGAGCTTATCGTACGTTGAACAAAATACCCAAGTAAAAAAAAATTCTAAGTTAAAAAAAATTTTACAAGACAAAAAGATGTTTTACAAAAAAAAAGAAAATTTTATTTTCTTCAATAAACCTATAAAAATTTGTTTACACTATGCAGAATGACGTAGCAATCACCACAACTAAATTATTATTTATAAAGACCTTATTTGGTAGTTTTTGAAATTTTGTCCAACTTTTTGTTGGGACTGGGAATTTTTGTACTTAGAAAAATTTACTAAGTTTTAATTTTCTTAGAAAAAAAAAAAAATATTTTTCTCAAATTTTTGCAACTTTCCAAACGTAAAATTACTTAAAAATTAAATTACCTTATTTTACGTGTGTGTGTGTGTGTGTATGTGTGTGATTTTGGAAGCTTCTGTCTTCGCGCACCTAGACGGATGTTGGATGGACGACGTCCTCTTCGTAGGGGTAATTAAGTTTGAATTAGGTGGAAAATTTTTATGTTTAAAGTACTTTTTCGAAGATAATCGTTAATTTGGGCCCACGGTGCACCGGGGTAATTTTAATAAATTTTACGTAGAAAATTAAACGCTCTGTTCGACGATCTATGCAAAAAGCGGAAGTTTGTTGGTCTCGCACGGCTTTTTATAGGTGATTCGCAATTGTCTCTAAATTTCATCAGAAATACCTTTTGATAGTCATCTGTCAATCACGGCAATCAACGATCGTTGATGGATTAATTTATGCGCGTCCGGTCGAAAATTTGTTGTATACAGGGTCACCGAAAAGTTGTAGATTTTAATTACCACCTACTTTTTCTTCTTAAAATGCCCCTAACTGGCTGGTCTTTCTTCTTGTGTGTGTGGAATTTAATTGTGTGATTTGATTATAATATTTATGTGTGTTTGTGTACAAAATAGATGATATAAAATTTATTAATTACCTTATAAAATATGAGTGATAATATTGTGGTGTATTTAACATCTTTCTGTCTTTGTCGCTGGCTGGACTTAACATAAGATCTCTGCTGAACAACACCCCCCTTCTGCGTCAGACGGCTACTGAGGCAAACCATGACATCGACTCGCACATATGCGAAGAAAGTACCGATGGTGCCAACTTGAAGAGTTGCGCATCCTCTATCATTTGATAATGTTGAATTAGATTTAAATGAATTAATTTTAAACAAATACCTCGCATGTGTGCAATCATGTTAATGTTACATATTTTATAAAATAGAATTAAATTAAATTGAAGAAATATACAGATCAGATAGTTGGTTATAGTTTAATGAATATTGAATTAATTTAGTGTTTTTTTTTAATCTTTTTAGATTACCTACAGCTGGACGATCATCTGTCAAGTGACAAATGGAATTGTAAACATTGAATAAAATGTAATATAACATTACAATACATTAGATTGTGGATTAGATTGCTAATGGAGAAACCTTTGCATTCGAAAGGCCTGGCTAAATTGTTCACTTACACCATTTGTTTTCAATTTTTTCTTTCATTTGGAAGCAACTCTTTTTCATTGGAGAATTTTGTTTGGGTCTGGACTGTAAAACTAATTAAAAGTTAAAGAAAATCAAGCTAGAAATAGGCTGAAAACGGCTGGTGGCTTTATCCCCTTATAGTTATTCTTTTGATATCTAAGACTAAAACGTATTTTTTATACAATTATGTTATTTAATTATTCTAACTGAAATATTTGCTTCTTAACAACAGCAATTCCCTGTTTATTATGTTGTGATTACTTCAAAGCTAAATTTTAAAGGAAAGACAGGTTAATTGTATTTACCATCACCAAACATAGCTCTTTTCTTTAGGTACATCTTGAGCATTAGTTTCTTAATATTAAAGTGTTTGAAATTTTAGATTTTCAATTAGCCAACTACATGATACTATTATGCGGTACTTGTTTTTGTTTTAATGAATTTTGGAGCTGAAAGCATGTAGAAGTCTATTGTATCAACCATCTCGTAAAGGACGATCAAGTTCGATAAATCACCTCTTGTTGGTTGCACTCTTGTTCCAGTACCACTTCCCCATGAAATGTCCGTTATTTGGCTTTCGTAATGACCACTCAATATAAGTCTGTTGTCTCTTTGAATAAGTTCTGTATTTCTCCAAAGCTTTTCAGTGATTTTTAGAACCATCTTGTCTACATAGATCTATTATGTGTCCTGGTTGTATCCGTTTGACATCCCATATATTCACAAATATACAATCTACTATAATCTTAACTCAGTTTATAAAGTATTCTACTGAAAAAAAAAACAAAATTTAGTGTTAATTCTATTGTTATGTTTATGGTACCTTAATGGGATGACCTTAATTGAAGCTAAATTGCCATAGAATTGAGGATATTTGTCATATTAACAAGTGGTAGTTATGAAGTTAGTGTAAAGTTTAGCTTCAATAATTGTTTGGTTGATTTTCATTCTATATCAATTTGGCCATCGAGTTGAACTTTATAATTTACACATCATAATGCCAAATCACCGACTAATGTAAATCAATCTACTTCTTTTATTTTCTTCCAAGTAATCCACTACCACTACCACTAATACAATAGTTTTTCAATTACAGAATCGTCCTCTTTATAACTTGTATTATATTGTATGTAGTAGTATATTGTATGTACATATGCATACATACACAATTATATATCTGTGTTGTTGAATTGCCACGATATCAAAGTGAAGAAAAATACGAAACTCATATCTCTTTTCGTTCGAGTACTAGCAATATATTAATGTATATTCGCATCTTGCCGTCATATATATTCATCATAAACCGATTGAAAATTGATCTCCAATATTTTATGCAGCAATTCTCTGTCTTTGTTGAACGAATTGTTTGAAAGCGATGCCAATAAACCGTCAACCAGGTCCATATTCCAATATTCAATTTACTTGAAATATCCCCGTGCTTAGACACAATAAAACACTTTTGCATATCAATGGAGCTGTCAGTAAGCGTCACGTCAATATTCTCAGTTATAAGTTATTGCATTACCCGAACGAAATTAGAAATAATCGAAACAGAATGGAAATATAAAGGTATAGATATGTGAGATCAATGCATGGATCGGGAAAATAAGTTAGAGCGATAGGAATGAATAGTATGTTACTTTCTGAAAAACATTTTTCAATAGGAGAAATGGCGAAAAGGGGAATGCGATATATTATTGAACAGGTGCTGCTAGATGAATGCGCCTCTTTATGGAAGATATTGAAAAATTCATGATGACTGTTACACCCTCTTTTGTGTAGTTTAATATTCTAGTAGCATTAAAGAGGCATGTATTTTTTCTGCGGGTATATTTTCCTCTTACTTATTAAAAGTTATTATTTTATACACTTTTTCTTAGTAGGCTTAAGTAATTCTTATTGTTTCCAATATAAATGAGAGAAATTACTTATTAACTTTATTAAATCATCTCTAGTCTCTAGAAAAACAGTTTTACGATGTAATACAGCCTGTGCAAGGTGAAATTCAATTATTTCATAAAACAGGGTAGAAAGCATCAAGTTCCTCCGTTCATCAGCTTCATTTAAAGGTGAGTGCCGCTGCGGAACGTGCATAATTTATCGTTATTCCTCTCCTGCTGCAACGTCTTGATCTAAAACTTGAGTAAACATGAAGAAGCCGCTATCTTCGAGGACGTTTATGCGTTCTCTGCCAGCGGGGCCTTCGCCATCCCAATATCGTGCAGAGTTAAACGCGAATGACGAATCCGTTTCGTGCATACGAAACGGTTGATGTATAAAATATGAATCGAAAGTTTTGCGGTTTACGAGACGAGGACGAAGAAGAAAACTGGCGTGCGACGAGTCGCCATAGTGCCGGCTGTCGTGCAGCGATTTTGTTTTGAAAAGTCGCGTAAACTTTACGAGACGAAATTAAATTAGATTGTTTACCGATGGGGAAACTTTCTCAAAGAGCTAAGAGGAGAGGAAAATATTATTTTAGAATACGAGGAAGAAGAGTAGAAATTGAACATATAGGATAACTTGAATGTCTTTATAATAGTTCGTAAATTATATCGAAGCACAAATATTATCGTGAGGAAGTAATTGCGAAGCTATGAAAAATTTCTGCTACTTCCTTTTCCGTGTAAAACAGATGTTAAGTCAGATACTTGTAGGAAGACTAGTATCAGTTGCATTAGTTTGCAGCGCTTATCATTTATCTTGTAGTTTAAAATGGCCAGCATTAATTCATGGATAGAAGAGTTTGGAAAAGCAATAGGAATCATATTTACTTTCATGTAAATTTTCTGCAATAGGAGTTCTATTTTGACAAACTTCAAAAGCTAACTATGACTCGTTGTTTACTAAGTACTAAATAATGTTAAATCGACTGTAAAGGAAAAGACACAACTTATTATCTTAGGAATGATCCAAGTTGAATGTAAAATAAATATAAAATTAATATACCTACCACTGAATCATTGGCAGATTAAAAATTAAATAAACGTAACACAGTTAAAGCAGTAGCATAACATACATTGAATAACACATCTTTAGAATCTTGTATATTAACTTTATAATTAAATAACAACAAAAGCAATCATGGAAGAAAACAACTAAGCTAACTACCCAAGTACTAGCGGCATCTAAATTTATTAATTTAATAATAATAATATCTTATTTACTTTCCTTGTTATTTCTACTATTAAATAAACATTCTGTTTATTAAACAACGAGTTCTTTAGACTGATTATGGAATTCTATATTTCAACACAAATGAGGTTAAGAAATGCTTACCCAAATTTGTATTAATTATTATACAGAGATCGTCAATATTTTCATAACATACCTCTTTAAGCTAAGCATTTATATTTTGGAGTTGCTTGGAGCAAGAATTCTTAGCAGTATTGATATTTGGAAAATATAAATAGCAACGCGAATGATGTGCTAATGAGTTAACATTTTCAAAACTTTTCCATAGTTTTTTGAAAAATACCACTGTTAGAGCTAATTGACTTTAAACGTAGTTTTTTGGATTTCGATTAAAAAGTTTTTAGTTTTTTGCCATCAAACTTGGAACTTGTTTTATAGCCAATATTTTTTCCAGCTTCAATGTCGACTTCCAAATTTTTTTAAGGTACTGTCATCATGAAACATTTGCTTCAGCAGGTCGTAAAATGGTGCTCTTAGATTGTTCACGCGCTATCATAGAGAGTACACTTAAGTCTTTTTTTACACGGTCTTTTATTACACGATTTTGATTTAACACGAACTACAAAAAAAAATTATTCTCTTTTTACACGACTTACTTTGATTTAACAGGATCGGCCGAAATAGTAAGAAAATTTTGCTGGAATGTTTGTATTTATTTGGTTGATTTATCTATCTACGTGTCTTTTGTTCGATACAGCAATTGGAAATGTTTACATATATACAAAAGGGGAATTACTTCCAAGATTTGTTACAAAGTCGAGATGACATCATGGAAGAAGACATAGCAGAAAGAGTAATGGGAGAAGAAAATGGGCACGAGGAGATAAAGCAAGAAGAAAAAGAAGATGCCATTAAATTGTTAAAAAACGGTAAAGCTCCAGGAATCGACAAAATTACACCAGAAATGATAAAAAATCTGGGCGAAGAAGGAAGACAGCTATTTCTAAATATATGTAACATGGAACGAGAAAACGGTACCAAGCGACTGGGAGGTGGCACTCATACTTCCGATACACAAGAAAGTGTAATAATTATAGAGGCATTTCACTGCTTTGTACATCAATGAAAGTATATGAAAAGATCCTCGACAAAAGATTAAGAAAAGAGATAGACAGCCAGCTAAATGAAGCGCAGAGTGGTTTTCGCAAAGGCAGGAGTATACAAGATCATATATTCACTGTCCAACAAATAATAGATAAAACGTTGCAACAAGGAAATGAAGCATTTTTTGCATTTATTGATTTAGAAAATTCCTTTGACAAGGTGACAAGAACAAAAATATGGGAGAGCTTACAAAACAAAAAAGTAAACAAAGAACTGATTAATGCAATAAAAAGGACGTACAAGAATACAATAAATTATGTCATCACAAAAAATATGAGATCTGAACCGTTTGCAATTGTTGAGGGAGTAAGACAAGGAGGAGGACTGAGCCCATTTTTATTTACCATTTTTATGGATGACATAATACAAATATGTACGAAGAGGGTGAAGAAATTGACCGTTGGCTACAGAAACCTACAACGAGTAGGTACAGATCTCTGAGAACGCTTTCGCAGATGATGTGGTTGTAATGGCAGGGAAGGAAGAAGATCAATAGATAAATTTGGAAATATGGGAAATATGTTGGAAGAATATGGCATGAACTTCAACAAAGAGAAAACGAAAGTGATGGCAGTAGGAACACCCCGCGAAGTCAATATATATATAGACAATACAAAAATACAACGAGTAAATTCTTTCCAATATCTAAGAGTAGAAATAAAAGACAATTGCGAGCAGGAAGTGGAGATGAATAGAAGAATAGAAAAAGTTATATATATTATGCCATGAGCCGGAGCTTCATCAATAAGAAAGAAATAGCTAGGATCACAAAATTAAATGTGTATAGAACTGTTTTTAGACCTGTGCTTACATTCGGATGTGAAACATGGGTGTTAACGAAGAGACAGAAGAGCAAACTACAGGCGGCTGGGATGAAATACCTCAGTTAGAGGTGTTACCAAATTGGACAAAATGAGAAATATACAGAGGTGCAATCGGTAACAGACTTTATAGAACAAAGGCAACTAAGCTGGTGGGGGCATTTAAACAGAATGGAGAGCAGAAGACTAGTGAAACAAGTATGGAAGGCCAAAGTACACAAAAACGGAAAAGAGTAAGGCCACGGAAAATCTGGGATAAAGTTATTGGAGAGGTACTAGAAAAACGAGGGAGTAACTGGAATGAAGCAAGAATTACAGCAAAAAATAAAAAGGAATGGAAAACATTTGTGTGTATTCTTCGGGAAGGTATCTATCGTGTAGAAACAGAATTAGGTGTATTTTGTTTCTATTTTCTTGATCATTTTCTTTAGGTGACAAAGAAAGGTATTTTTGCAAATTCAGAGCTCTTTCTTTCTTAGAACGTGTTTCAAATACTGCGAAATCGTATGCCAGACAATCTTAAAACGTAATACATTTAGATCGATGGAACGTTAATTTATCTTTAATTAAAACTTTGTCATTGTCGTGTTTCTAGTTATAAGCAGCATAACAAGGCAGCACTTTTTCCATGTTTTATCAAATTTATTACATGACTTGCCGAAATCTTCGTAAGCACATTTTCTATTTTGACACACACGAACAGCAAGCATTTCGATACTTCATCAGAAATACGTAGTTAAACCTTCACCTGCGGTCTTTATTATGCTAAGATGTCAATGTTATGTCGTTGATACCGTTCACTGGGGGTCTGCTTTGTAAACACATGACATCGTTCTTTTCACCCCACGATCTCTAGCAACAAGTGGTTTTAAGATTGAATCTATTAGAAAAAATTATAAATATTTTATTATTTTTTCTGTTGCTTTTACAGAAAACAGTTTTTTTTTCTTCTTCCCCAGACCCGTCCGACCTGTAGTCACCGGTAGGCACCGCAGCCATCAGGCTTATTGTGCCACATCTGTTTGTTCAAGTCACCCACTCTAGCACGGTAGTCCCCTCCACTAACCTGTACAGGTCCCTAACCGAGTGGGTAAGGTATATCTCTGGGTCTCCTTTCGTTATCCCAAACAGATTCTGCCTTCTGCGATCTAGTGCCTCGCAGTCGCGTAGTATGTGATCGGCTGTCTACGGTTCTATCCCACAAAGTCTACACTTTGTGTCCCCGCCAAACACTCCGATTCTGTGTAGGTGTTCTTTCACCGCAGCATGTCCGGTCATTAGTCCCGTTACGATGCAGAGCTGTTTCCTACTAAGATGTAGTAGTTCTCTAGCTCTTTTCCTGCATGGGTTCCCTATAAAGGTTTTGCCATGTACTATACCGGGTGAGGCTCCCCAGTATTCCTGCTGTTTCGTACGAACCCAGTCTCCTATATGTCTCCGGGCCGTTTGCCTTGTGACCCCAAAGAAAGGTTCTGGGCCGTACATTTCCATCTCTGACCCTCTCTTTGCGAGTTCGTCAGCCATAGAAAACAGTTACTTTATACTTGATTTGCCAAAACTTGGCCTCAATAGATTTTAACTTTTCGTAATGTAGAAATATCACGTCATTTTTTTAATTATGTTGCAAGATTCAAGATTGTGATATTTATGAACTTTACATTTACTGAAGACAGTTACTAATAAGAACTTCCCTTGTCATTTCCATGGCTTGCCATTAAAAAATTACTACAGATAGGTATGTTGTACTAAAAGACAATTAAATTTTGGACACTTTGTATATAACGGACTAATTCTAAGAACTGTAACAGAAACTTCAAAATTTATTTTATCCATAATCTCAATTTCAGAATTTTCACTCCAAAAATGGCGACGATACATAATCTTAAGCATCAATTTAGCAATTTTACGTACCTACTTGTTTTAAGAAAAGTTTAGAATGAAGAAATTAATGTAAAAGCTTGTTTATATCCAGCTCGAGAGTGGGCCCCCGCTCAATTAATAATTTTTCATAAAAAGTCCTTGGCTGTTATAGTAGTTCGATATTAAATTCCTCCACCTGTCCCACTACATTGATATACGACGTAATTTTGGAAAAAATTTATGAAAAAAACATAAAAAAACATTTCTCCAGTACACATATACGAATATTATACATGGTATGTAGTATTAATTATGCTACACAGCATGCCTGTGGATTTTAATTAAAATTAACATTTAATTTGGGCGAGCAATGCGCGACATATATACAGGAAATTTAATTAAACGGAGTTGGTTTATGCGTCGACGTATTTTATATACAACAAAACGTGTTGGCTGACGCAAACGCAGCGTAATAATAATAATGTTATGGGAGCATTACAAACGCATTACCGGGCGGACCGTTTCCGATAGAAACATTTCCCGATGATGTGTTGCAGTCTGCTCCGATTAGTTTTGACGTGATTACCAACTAGATTGATGGGATAAAATGGAACATTTTTGATTTCCGCTTGTAAAACTTTTTGTGCAGTTATAAATAAACTAATAAATATTTAATGAAATTCATTGCATTTTCCATGTAAGTGAGTCTTTTGCATCAACACTTTTAATGCTTGTGTCAAAATTTTAATAAAGCTTTGAATTTTGTGGGCATGTGGGCTTAGTTTCTAATTTAGTTTGCAGTTTTCTAATAAAACCTTCCATATTTTTGAAACAATAACCACTTCTGCCACAGCTAATCTTTTTTGATGCGTGTTCTTATTATAAAAACTTCGATAGTTTTTAAAAAATTCTGCATACAGGGACTGTTTTTCAAAGGAATATTAACAGACCAAACAGCATATTTGGTTTCTAACAGTTGGTCATTACACTTACAAAAAAATAAAGCATTCGAAAGCACGTGGACTTTACTCTTTCAAGCAAGATTTTCTCTCTTCCATTTACAACCATTTATTCTAACGAGTACCAACATCCAATTTTAACTATAGGATCAAAATCTGAAGCATGCCTCTGTCACTCTCTTTAACTTCTGTTTCTGTAGTGTGTGATCTGGATCTCCAATACCATCGCCAAAAGGAAGCCGTTCGTAAGGGTAGGATGAAGGGAGAATATTTAAATTGACTAAAGGACAGAAGGAATTGAAGACCTCATCAACGATATGCAATACGATTGAACGATCCGATTCGATTTAAAAGAAATGTTGCAGATAGTAAAAACTATTTGCGACAAAAATGTGAGGCGTTCCTTTGCAATTGTCCCCAGAGAAAGGTAAAATTTCGTCCGTCCACTTACGTGGGTTAGCTGAATTGCTTCTACTAGTTATGGACGAATATTTGTCATCACGACAAGATTTTCTACTCCATTAGAATGTGCAACATGTTACACCAAAAAAAAACGCCTTATAATGAATGAAAAACAGCAAGCTATAACATAAATGCAATTCATAGATATGTTTCAAGTAGTTCTGATTAGCTGTCAATCGAAATTTTGTGACGCCAAAGGGGAGGTTGGGGTAACAGTTACACTAACTTATGCTATGGTTGCACTCGTGCATTTATTTACACTCACTATCACAGCTTCCTATCACAATCCATCACAGGAATAATTCTTCCAGCCACCGAGTATTGGTATATCCTCCTGGTCCTTGCGGTAATAAAACCGCGTAAGCATGCGCTGATGTGGACTTTGCTCATTTTGTAAAATTTGTTTGTAACTTTTTGCACAACCACTTGAAGGAGCGACATGTTTGTTCTTTTGTATGTGTTCAATGTCCGAGCTGGCCGTCTAATTCCTGTAATAATGCAATGACAGTTACCCTGAATACGCTGGAGTATGATCCAGTAGTACCTGGCCATGCCCATCCATGTACGGGAGTTTTGTAATAACAAGGGCCTTATTGTCGTGGTTTAAGCCGGCAATTTGGTTGACAAATTTGCATTAGAGCTTGCCAATATGGGATATATCTTCCCAATTGCTGCAGACGCCTTCTTAACGGCCAATTTGGTGTTGATCTCGAATGTGCACGTCGTATTTTAGGTTCGTGCTAATGGAACTCCTTCCGCTTTAACGATGGTTCTTGTATCGGTATCTCTGAATCTCTTGATAGCCACAATCAGCTCAAACTTCCCAAGGTTGAGTTTTATTCGCCATTTTAGGCGGTATGCTTGTAAAGAGGGGATGTGGTGATTTAACTTTTGGTCTGAAGTTGTGAGGGTGGTGCAGTTGTCAATACTAGATGAATAGAATGTTTTACCGAACTATTAGAAATTGTTGAAGATGGAGGCTGTAATAGTCCCTATAGAAATTACAGTTGAAATTATTATTGATATCACTGCAATTTGTTTTCAAAGTACAAATTGACTTGGTGGTACAGTTATATATTTTTTAAATTTTTGGAGGCTGTAAGATCATTATCTAAAACAAAAATGACTCTTTGAGACTTTTCAAATTTTCAAATCTATTTCGAAAATTCACTACAATAACACATCTATCTAATTTTTTTTATCTGGTATTTCAATAACGCCATTGATTATAATTTTCAACAGAGATGACATTTTAATAAGTAATAAAATATAATAATAAAAAATAATTTAATAAATTTTAGCTTATTGCCAATATAATTTAGTATTGTAATAAGTTATATTTTACTAGTGTGAAATGTATCCAAAATATCTGTTTTAAATGTGACATCCATACATCAGTTTTATCATAGACAAAGGTTTAATGCAACACGAAGTCACTATGATTATTTGATATATCTATCCATGCATGGGTAACCCCATTATCGTATCATGCAAGGCCGTAATATAGATGGATATGTAGTAAGTACATATTCGCAGTACAATACAAATTGATTGATGACGTATCAATCACACAGCGTAATACTGTGAGCCGGCATTATGTTCCACAATACGTTTCAGATCTCGTATTATGTATTCATTACCTTTGTAAGCTCATAGTATTAGGTATATAATGCATCAAATGGAACCTAGGTATCTAGCGATCTGTGATATTCACATTAACTTTTATTTAGTAATTTTCGTGTACTGACGAAGTCACGCTTTGTTAGAAGATCTAGATAGTCTTCCAGTTGAGCTCCAGTCTTCTTTGGATTTCAGAGTCACAGCAATCGGAAAGAATCATTTCATCTTAAATATTTTTTTGCCGTGTACAAAATTTTATTTAAAGAAAGTATACGAAATTTTCATCATATTTAATATTATATTCTAAAATATTCATGGTTGAACTACCGTGTCAGTAATTATCCGTACTCACTCGTTACTATTTCCAGGAAAAACGGTTCCCAATTTCGCCACATCGTCAACTATAGAAAGAGGTATATATGACCCCTAATGAAAGACATACTGCTATGACTAGATATTTCGAGTGGAACGGAATTACAGTTAATCATTGAACAGTATTTGGAAGTTATCCCTTTAGTTTCAAAGCGAACAACATCTTACATACTAATTTGCACAAACTTAGCACTGAATTAATATAATACAGGCAGAACATTTGTATAATAGCAATTTGTTAATAAGTAATTATTCTGTCGAATTTAATATTAGTATAACTTTCTGAAAATCCCTTTCAAAGCAAAATTACGTTAGAAACATCTCGAAATACCATCAACATATTTCCTCACTTATAAATAAGTTGTCACATATAGAAAATTACCGATGAATAAAATTAAGACTTCAAAGTCACAGCAAAGACAAGACAAGTAAACTAGGTACTTGTTTAAAGCTATATACATATATAACTCCTTTAAATTAACGTTACGAAGGACAAGCCACGTGGATCTGATATAATGTAACTAAATGAAGACCGAAAAATATTATTGTTATACTGGTGTTGTTCCAAATGTAACAAAAATGACAATTTTTTAATGGAGCAGCTTTAACTTCGCCAACTACATGAAGACAAAGTCCTTGCAGAAATTAATGATGAATTTTATTACCATTACAGACGGAAATTTGCAGTCTAAGATGAAGGAGTTTTCTGGGAAGAACATGCTGAAAACGCTAGTGGCAGGAGTGAAAGGAGAGCTGGAACAAGTCTTCAATAGTTTTGAATGTATAGTAAGAAAATATGGGTTAGCAGTAAATGAAGACAAAGCGACGGAAATCAATGCATAGAACTTTTGACAGTAGAAACTCAGTATAAGTTTGAAAGAGTAAGCAAATTTCAATTATCTGGGAAGCACTGTAACAAGGGATAAGTGGCGAAATCGAAAGAGATATTAAGAACGGCAAAAATTAGAGTATCCAGCACTTTTATAAGACCAACAGTAGAATACGGATGCCAAACTTGGGTGTTCACTAAGAGGAATGAAATAATGTTGGAAATCCATGAGAGTAAATGACTAAGAAAGATCTTTGGATATAATAACATAGTCCAGCACATAAAATCACAAAAACTGAACTGGTTACAACATGTGGGCAAAAATGACGGGGATCAAGTATTGCAAAAAAGTTTTGACGCAAGGGGATGAAGGAAAAGAGAGCAAGGAAGACCTAGAAGAGAGTGATTGGAAACGGTAATGCAAGACTTGAGAAACATAGAGCAAAATGGAAAGCCATTGCAAAGCAAATGGAAGAAGAATAATATTAGTGTTTATTTTTTTTGTTAACTGGAAGGGCTTATAGTATTGTTACACATACATTTCGAAAGGATTCCACGAAAGTATAGAACATACAATATCAACACTATAACTGCAAACATCCTAGAAATATTAAATGTTGGAGTAGCCAGGCATCTTTAAAGATTTGCTTGGAAAAAATGTACAAAGGTGAACTACAGTACAAGAAAGAACTAAGGAGCAGTACAGGATCTTGAAGAACAATATATAGACCTGCTCTCACATGCACATCTCATGTGTCACTACTGTACGATCGGAAGTAAGTCTGGAACAAAGCAACAAATACCTGCAGATCGATAATCATTAGAGTTAATTTGATATAAGCAAATGGAAATAACATATTATTTGGAGGTAGCAGACTGTTCTTCTTGTCGTTCTTGACTGCTCTGATTACAATTGTCTTATTCATACAGAAAATATGGAAATTTTCTGTAGATATAATGATCAAGTACATATCTTCATAAGACAGTATACTATTTCCAATCCTCATTCGGACATGTCAATAAATTTAAAATATTCAGGATCTATTAGGATCACAGATATCATTTTTTAAGAAGACAGATAACTAATGCATAGGAAGCTATTGTGGCCAACAGACAGAATCCGGTTCTAACTGGTTTTCACTAGTTTTGCCGACCTAATTTCTCTTTGAATAGTTTTACTTAAGCCTTCAGGCCTGCAGGCAGCATTATATTTTTCTTTGAATTCTTTGGATCTAAACATTTTTCTTCTATGTTCGGGAATTGCATTGATAACTTATTTAATAAGAAAAACTTCATCAGAAGCTGATAAAACTTTATTTTCGGCTAAAATAATGCCGTTAGTTTTGTCAGTACTGGGTTTGTATGTTTGCTGTTCTTTCTGTTTAATGAAGCTAGAGGAAGAATCCTTGGGATACGATTGTCCGATACCTATGGTTCGTATGGAACTACAGCCCAAACTGGTGAAGTTGTCAAAGATAGTGAAACCGGTAAAGAAGACATCAAATTATAATGACTGGGGTATTTCCGAGGATATATTTCATTTCTTTGTTTGTGATTTATGAATTTGGAGAATCTTTCAATTGAGAAAATTTTGTTGTAGTTTACTAACCAAAAATAAGTCATGATGCCATGGTTTAAAGACAACTCTTTAAACAAGGCTAAAACTGTCATAATCTACGTTTGGTGTGGTTTCTAAATTCTCATGTGCCCAATTGATCCCAGAATTGTATTCTCATTTACCTATATGCAAATAGGAATGAAATATGTTAATCGTGATATTGTGTCTAAACTTAACCGCAGACATTCAATTCAAAATGATTAAAACTAAATTTTAGCTTTCATACAGTAGGACCTGAATGTTTGCCTAAAACACTACGGACATTTCTTTTATAGTTTTTGTATATTTTTTTGAAATACTTTGTATTCACTAACATCATTTGATATCTCGCTTTTACAATCGGATCTGTACACAGCGAAACATTCTTATTTATATATTTGGAAGCATTCTATACAATAATAGTTAATAACGTTTTATGACTACTACTTCAGGAATTTCCGAACAAATACTGCACAATAAAATGCTGATTTTGACAGAATATCTCGACATTGTAGAAACTTACAATAGCTGCAACGTTGACATAACACATCAAAATATTTCCAAATTTCCCATCACCGCACATATAACATCGGCGATAGCAACATACAACGTAATAGTCTCTGGAAAACTATATTTCGATTTCATCTCGGTAGATGGCACCGGGCCAACTACTCTTCAATCGCTAACGGCAATACGTCACATGCACCCGACAGACACACTCACACAAACATTCAGCTCCCGAGGGTAGATCAAGTTGCCTAGGTAATCCGAACAATCTCGTTTTGGCGGGGCGAAGAGGAGACCGAAACCAGATTTCAGCGCCATCTAGACGTCGAATCTCCCATCATCCCGATTAGTATAAATTCGGTCGGTATCAGAGAGAAACTCGATGAATCCCCTTTTCCTATTACTTTCCCCCACACACCACGCCACCAACACCCACGGTTGCCTTTAATTTGCCATAATACCGCTTAATTAGACCAATTATGCGTAGTTAGAAGGAGAAGATCGCAATTTTTTCTGCTCGCCAAAAAAAAACTTTTATATCCCTCTTTTAATTAAGCGATATTTTATCGTGAGAGAAAAGGGGAAGGAGGATGCTCCACCGCAGCGCAACGGCGAGCCGGATACTAGAATCCGGATGGTCGGAACAGTTTCCGGTCGGAGTCGGAGTTAGTTTGAATAACGCCCGTAAAAAGCTTAAGTTTTGCTTTAATTGCTTAATTTTCTAATGCGATTATGCGTTAATTACGACTTCCGGTTTTAGCGGAAGTACGTCGAAATGATAATTTTCAATCCGAGAGTACGTAGTGGTACTTAGCACGGATTATGTCGTTGCGAAATTAATTTATCTACCACGTCTGAAATCGCGACTAGCTTACGTTTAATAGGATGCACAAAGAATTAAGAATCTGCAATAAGTATGACAAAACTGTTTTTTAGTGTGATTCTCGTAGGTAGAATTTGGTTTTCATTGTTTACAAATTTAGACTTAAAACATTTCAATTGTTTCTGGCATGTCCTTTCTTAGTTTATACTTTTGTTAAAAAAAATGTTAGTATTTAGCTTTCGTGTTATGGTTTCATTAACCTTATCAATTCCTGACGACCAACAGTAACTCATTGACAATGCATTGATTGGAATTATTCCAAAATGGGCTGAATGTAGTAATAGTTAATTAAGCCTACACAAGCACGAACTACCCTTTCGTAAATTTTGAACCATCAATGATTTAAGCAAATAATTCGTCTATTAATCGGCAGCGAGTGATCATCCACATTAATACACTTGGAAACATAAGTTTTTTGTGTTGAAGACTTTGAGAAATGCCAAAATATAAAAAAATACTCCGTTCCATAAGCCCTCAAGTTATATTGGAATCATCTTGCAAACGACTGTAATGAAGATCAAGCATTAAGAATGGGCCACTGGTTTCGATGATTCTGATCTTGTCAGCACTTCTTCAAATGCAAGACTTAAGCAACAATGCGAATCTTTCTAAGATTTAGAATGAATATAAGAAATGTTTAATTCGGGAATAGGAGAGATAAAAGGGGTTTCAGATTTCTATTTACTTAAAGGAAATGGTAATGAATTCCTTTTATCTTTCCTATTCTTAGGGCTTAGGTCTTTTTGCTAAAGTTGGACACGAGGTCTTTTTTGTCGTTTTGTGAGGTGGCTTTTCATGTGGGGTTTCTAGATCGGGGACCGGATTCGAGTGTTCTTGACACCGGGTGATGACCTATCGAAGTCCCACACCCCCAACTGCGGGATGAGCAGGTTCTTCGATTGCGACCCCTCTGTAGCGTGTAGGAAGGGATAGGTCACGATGAATTTGTGAATCACTGACGTACCAGGGCGTTAAAACAATCATGCGCAGCATCCGATTTTGGATGACGGTGGGTCGCTTAATTTGTAACATTGAGACACTGAATCACGTCAAGGCACCATAAGTAAGATGGCCGGGGCAACTTCCCGGCAAGCGAGGTGAAATGCTATCTAAATGTCTGGTGTCTAATGTCAGGTCCAGATATGTAACCATTCAAGTCTTTCACCTTCAATAGCGATGACGGCAGGGAGTGGATTGCACTCTCTCGAATACCAAATAGCCTGACACTTGCAACCATTGATGCTAAGCCTCGCCAAGTGTGTCCACAGACAGACATGATCGACCGAGCGCTGGAGCCGTCTGCAGATCATATTTCTTCATATTCATTCAAAATATTAGAAAGATTTGGATTGCTTTCTTCAATTTTTTTATTATTTAAATTACAACCGTCATCAAGATCTTGCAAATTAATTTTAAATAGACGTATTTAGTCTCCTTAACTACTGAGAACTACCAATTCTTGAAGTTTGTTCTTCAGGCAAATCAGACGCTAATTTATCCTACAGTAAATATGATTTTGAAGCCATATGAGGTAATAAATAGTGCAACAGGCTTTAAAAATAGGTTTTAAATAGAAACAGACATATGTATATTCAAAGATTCATTGTCTTCATCTGTAATTAATCAATAAACTGTATTCATCAGGTACAAAATTGGACTTGAACGATTTAGTACTAATCAAGTTGTTGATTATTCTAGACTTTTTATTACCACAGTCATGCATGTCTTACTGTAGAAGACAGATTCTTTAAAGAGTTCTCGGAAAATGTCCTCCTACATAAATATCTCATTTTTATTTAGTGATTTTTTTTTAATGTGTGGTGGGTGCTTAGTTGCAGTGACTCCGTAAGCTGCATCACTTGTCTGGCTATCACTGCAACTCTTGCGGTGTAGTTTAGTGTGTATAAGTTGTGTTTAAATGGCTTTGTGACAGCATCATATCGCCTTTATGATGCCGCACTGTTAATCACTTTGCTCCCAACAGCGAATGGCAAGTCGATGATAATAATAATAATAATTTTTATTTATCCATGTGATCAAATATATACATGACATAGGATACGTAAAAAAACTTAAGTCAATCTGATTATTAATTAGATAAGATAACAGATAGATAGATAATAAAAGAACTAATGATACTAAATTCGGAATTGTTACAATTATAACTGTAATTTTATAGAAAACTATCAGAGAGGTATTCCCTTATCCCCCTTTATTCGCGTAGTGTGGACGTTTTTAATTGTGGCTGGTCAATGGTTATACAGCATATTGACATAGTATATGGGACTCGCTTCAAATAATGATAGTCTGTAGTTAGGAATCTGTAAATCACTATTGTAACGTGTGCTATAAGAATGGATGTCTTTTTGTTGAGTCAATTCCTCGAAGTGGTCTTTAATGTACATTAGGGTTTTAAATATATATATGGATGGTATAGTTAGTAGGCAGTTGTTCTTGAATATATCTCTACAAGAATCACAGTAGTGCAGGCCAAACATGGGTCTTATTGCACTTTTTTGCGAAATACAAATTCTCTGTGCAGACTTTGTGCCTCCCCAGCAAATAATACCGTATGTTGCTTTTGCAAGAAATGTGGTAAAGTAAAATGTCTTATATGTATCATTATTTGTAATATCCCTTAGCCTTCTCATAACAGTAATAGGTAGGCAATATTTTTTGCAGTTATATCAATGTGAGTTTTCCAATTCAATAATGCCTCTAATGTAATTCCAAGTAGTTTCACTGTTTGTAATTGTTCAAAAGATTTACTATTTAGTTTAACCAGTATACTTTCGTTAGTTTGTGCACTTGTTGTTGTAAAACGGATTGTGTTTTGCCTTGGTTTCTAGTAAGTCCATTATTGGAAAACCATTCATGAAGTTGAACCATTTGTGAAGAATATGCATCTGATAACATATCCATAGTTGTCGCACTAGTTAGGTACTATGCTGATGTCATCTGCATACAGTATAACTTTGCTATCGCTGCTGTTAAGTTGAAAGTCATTTAAGTACGGTGACTACAATAGGGGACCCAAAATGGATCCTTGTGGTATTCCCCTTTCCATAGTAATATTGCTGGAGCGTGTCTTGTTATAATAAACCAACTGACTGCGATTAGATTTATAGGAAACCAGTGATTAACTCTCTTAAAGGGACCTCTAATTCCACAATATTCCAGCTTTTCGCCTAGGATAATATGGTCAATACTATCAAACGCTTTTGTGAGATCTATTAATGTGCCTAGCACAATATCACCCTTGTCGATCCTAGTTTGATAAGCTTCTCAAATACCTGCAATTGCTATAATGTTATAAATCTATCCAATATTACCTCCATTAAGAGGTACACATTTTCAATCGTATATACTGTAGCGGTATGGTTTATCTTTCTCTAGATAGAAAGTGCGGCCCTTAAAGGAATCAAAGATGTTTATTTTCTCCAAAGACTGCAGTCTGAATAGTTTTAGCAGGCAGTAGGTTATTACGAATTGATGACATGCGGTTTCAAAGTCCGAATCGTCTGTTTAGTCCGGTTCGAACTTTATAATATAGTTAGCCAACATCGTTATCATATTGTTTAGTAGACATGAAAGAAAATTGAAAACATTTTAAAATCATTATCATAAAAATATGGGCCGGTTGTTTTCAGTAGAATATTTTCCATTTTTTAATTTTATAATGCAGATTTTTATAAAAACTTGGTCACCTACAATTGACAATGTAATTTGAAAGCTTTCATTGTATAGGTATCTGTTGAAGTAATAAGTTAATGGTTGTTTACAAGATTTTCGAAATCCAGTATTGCGTAATTTGCTAAAATATTTTGATGTTCTAAATGTGCCAAATCCAGGTAATCTACTCGTATAACATTGTTTTTAATTCAGAAATACATCAGTGTTTCTGATAACGATACTTCATTAAATGAGATAATACAATATTTATCGTATGAATGTTTGATTTTATTTGCAATGTGTTTTAGCCTACATATGTAGCAACTGTCTATTACTTCCAGTTTGAAGTGTTACTTAGTTTGAAGCTGTAGAAGTAGAACTAGAATATGCGCTGTCTGTATAAAATTTGACACGTTCCACTAGACATTTATTGGGAACACAAGACCTACACGGAAATTTTTCTTCTTCTACATGCTCAGTGGGTTGGTAAAGTTTTGCACCGTACAGTATTCATATATTTTGCGGAAAGACATAATTATTGTTGATGTAAAGTATGTTATTATAAGAAAATTATTCAGGTATAAGGTGGTGGACGAATCGGTGTCATCTTCACCACGTACTATGAAACGCATTGTCGGTCGACAATAAGCCCTCATCATAATACGTTCCGCCATTTTTCTCCTAGCGAAATTTTCGGACGTACGTGTCGAGGTCAATACCCAACCATCATCAACACTCTTGAACAAAATATACATCAGTTGACGGTTTTCCTATTGCTTTTTATGATGTATACGTCCGGGGGTTGGTTTTAAACAACTTGTCAACGCATTACACCGCCATGATTTACGCAGCTCATTTATCATCAGCTCGTAGCGCCATGCCACCCACCACCCAGTCGTTCCGTTCATTTCGGTCGATACCTTTCTCGTCCATCATCCTGCGTTTCGATGGAATTCCATCACGACCGACGTCGTCTGACAGGATGCCAGGCCACTCTCTGCCGGTTTAAGGGGGAACAGATCCTTCGCGAAGATAGTAATATACTAACCACCCATATACATACGTATTTACCAAGTAACTTCTCTCCAATTAGCTAGAAACTCGGAAATAGATAATATGGAATTATTGGCGGTGTAGGAAGTTGCGATTATTGACTTTGATGTTTTCATTTAGCAAATATGAAGATGTAATTATTATGTTTCGATTTTTTAAACGATCTGTATAATCTGCAAATGTTTGCGAGTCCGGAATGTAATATATTAATACAGAAACGCGTTGTAACGTGATTTTAATCCAGCCCTCAAAACCGCTACATTCGCTGCACGTACCGCATGAATAAATATGTGCTATTCGAAATGCTGAGAACCGGATAGTAGGCGGTGAATGCATGGACGGAAGTTTAATCTGAAATTCATCTGCTGTGGACATTTGTGCATTACGTATATGACGTTCGGTTTACATGTTTTCTTTGTTAATATTAGAGAAGTCTTTTGTAACTTAGTAATACACTGCGTTTTTAAAAGAGAATGCTGGTTTTATGGCTTGCGTTACTGATACATGAATTATTTCAAAAGCAACTTACGAATTATACCTACAGTAAGTTTGAAATAATATTGACTGATCTCTAAAGCGTAACCAATTAATTTCTGCGTAGGTATCAAATCGTGCGCCTGAAAAAGATCAAGTTTTGACGCTTCGGCAAAATCGCCCACCCCTATCCAGTTTCTCTTTACTTCCGCAACATTACGCTTCCTTACATTGCAAGGCCGTGACGACAGCACCGGGCAACGTGACAGTTCCAAATTAGGCAAAAGTTTCACTCTTATATAATAATTCTTCGGAAATATATAATTAAATTCGAAGTCGTCCGGGCGGGCGGCGACTTCCAACTCTTCATTCATATTTAATAACGTCGTCGTCGATGCCGTGTACGCGGCGCAGCAGCGCTTTCCGAAATAAAATTAAATTAGTGCCCGAATTTCCTACTTATATTTTGACAAATTAAATTCGTTTAAATTTTCATAATTGAGAGAAACACAATGTTGAAGATTTTCAGTGTGGAAAGTTGGGGAGAGTAAGTGTGAAACGCGAAATTTAAACAACGCCAATTTATTTTCGGAGGGAGAGAAAACTCGTGATGCAATAATAAAGCAATGGTTTCACTTTTAATTTGTTTTAAAAAAAGAAAAATGCGGCGAAAATTGATAGATCTAAGATCTGAATCGCTTAAATGCTGAATTTTTGCTTTAATTTAATTATTACATTAAATTCCTTTTATAAAATAAGTGTATTATGTAGTTTGAAGAATGATTATTTTCCTCTGATGAAAGCAAAGTATGAAGTTTTCGGCCGTTCATTTTTTATTTATAGAATCCAAAAGAGAATTCCTTTTTTGTGTTGGTCAGTAATGTTTATGAAATTATGATATTGTAAAATTTGTTCAATTGCCTGTTTGAGGACCTATCGCTAAAAGCACACATGAGCTAGATACCTATGTATACGATTTTAGTGACTGTGCTAACTATGATATATTGGCTATCTCTAAAAATTATAATTACCATGAATGGCGATAATTTTTTAATCTTGCTGCAGAATTTGCTCTTATCCTTATCTGGCAGTCCATTTCATCCACCAGGTTTGCTCTTTACTGCCTTTGCTATTGTACCTATCCCTTTTTCTTTTAGTTACAGCACTCGACAACACTTTCCTGTTCTATGACCTTGAGAATCTCACATTAGATATGAGTATTGTTAAGGACAGACTACTACTGTCTACTGTCCCCTACACATGGACTCCAAAGTTAAATCTTTGGTACACTCAAATTCCGAGGTTGTTGGTGACGTTTGGGACGAGTTTGGTGCTGTAGAGATCATTTCTTGGATGATCATCACCAGATAATTTATCTGTTTAATAAGTAACCAATTTGGCACTTATCATAGGTCTGTCCGTTGTACAGTAGATTCCAAAAGACTGTCTCAAACTGATCTCTGAGAAACTCCGCTGGGTGAGAATAATTTTCGTCGTCTCTTCGACTTTTATTCTGATAAATTTTGACAACTGATAAGAGGCTATTATATTTGACAGACTTTCGTTGAGTAATTCCTTAGGATAATGCGCCAGGACGTACTATTCAAAGCATTCTTCCGTTGGCTGTTCTGATTTGTTTCAATACCTCTTAGTATACCTCTTTTAAAAATAAAAACAGAAATTACAAACTGTTTTGTGGTGAGTGCAGCTGTAACGGCTTTTCAAGCTATATTGTTTATCTAGGTTACCCACTGTGGCTCTTGCTGGATAATTGTAATAACAATAATAATTTTTTTTTAATGTGTGGTGGGTGCTTAGTTGCAGTGACTCCGTAAGCTGTATTACTTGTCTGGTTATCACTGCAACTCTCGTGGTGTTGTAGTGTTTGTGTGTGTAAATTGTGTTCAAATGGCTTTGTGACAGCATCATATCGCCTTTTATGATGCCGCACTGTTAATCACTTTGCTCCCAACAGCGAATGGCAAGTCGATCCGGGATTAAACTTTCTGAAAAAATGTCACCGTCCTTCCAGAGAATTGAACCCCGGCACCTATCGTCCTCTCACAACGATACTCAGCCGCCTAACCACTGCGGCCATCGACCCGTTAATAATAATAATAATATCTCTTTATTGCTCAACAGAAAATAACTCCATTAAGAGGACAAAAAAATCAACTAAAGTACAGTGCTCAACGAACTAAATATTAGAAACAATAATAATGTAACTTATACAATAATAAACTAAAATCTAGAAATCCTACAACTACATAGAAGCGAAAACAATTAGTTATGCATAAGACTTGTTGTTTGCATTTCTAGCTATATGGGCTAGCGGAGCTTTATATAAAACGTTTGTTCTGGCTTTGATGTTTTCAAAAGTATCTGAAGACCTAGTACCGTATTGTGGCACAATAAAATTTGCAAGTGATAACAACGCAGGGGCATCTATAATGTTATTTACAAGAAATTAATTAGAAACATGCCACTAGCCTCAGTTCTACGTGCTTCAAGAGAACAGAAATCATGTCTGTCAAGTAGACTTTTGTAATCTATGCCTCCATCAGGGTATAGGTAGTATCTATCTTAAATGCTAAAAATTTCTAAAATCTTTTTTGTACTCTTTCCAAAGTAATTTGTTGATAGGTATAGTGAGGATACCAAATTACAGAGGAGTATTCTAGTTTACTACGAACTAGAGCATAATATGAAGCTGTTAAAGCTGCTAGGCTGGTCTTGCAAGATCTTTTTAAGAAACCGCAAGATCTGTAGGCAGAATTTCTAATTGAAGTGATATGGTTGGCAAAAGATAAACTAGAGTCAAATAAAATACCTACGTAAGCCAACACATTACAATCTAAGAGTGCAAATAGATCGTTGATGTATACATTGAATAACAAAGGACCCACATTTGAGCGTTATGGTACTCCAGAAGTAATATTAAAGGAGTTGTATATAAAACCGTTGTAATGGACGTAGCAAGATCTATTCTCAAAATAAGATTTCATTAATTCTGTGACATCTTTCGAAAAGCCTATATCACTCAACCTATGTATTACTTGAAGATGGTCTACAGTGTCGAAAGCATTGCTAAAATCCACTGAATTATCGACAGTTTGACCATCAGAAGTCAAATAACCAGGTATTCTCGAAGAGTGTGTGTGTGAGAGAGAATTGTGTGTGTAAATCTATTTCAATGGCTTAACCACAGTACCGATCTAACAAGATTCATCGACAAGATTCAAATCCCAGACCATACCTAGTGCTCTATTCATGCCAAAGCGGTCTTGTCTCTGCAAATGTCGAGCCCTATGGGAGGATAGGGGTTGAAACCTCCAAGAGGAGTCATTGTATTATAGACTGCGTTTTAAGAATGTGTGCGTGTGTGTGTGTGACATCAGATCCAACATCAAAAATGTACGAAAGAAGTATAACAATCAATATGCATTCAAGATAGTTGACCTTTTAAAAGTGACTTGCTTGGACCACATGCTTTGTTTGACAAGTGAAGATTTCACTTTCGCTTAAATATCCTTTTAAATTTTAGGGTAAAAAACTGTTTTTATTAACAGGCATGCGTTACTTTCATTAATTCTGGCTAGACCAGCCTTCCCTCTACCTCCCATTTCCTCCCACCCCCGATTGAATTCGCCTACGAATGGAATAGACGGTGCGGACGGGCGGCTTACAGGAACCATTATCAGATACTTCGCAATTATTGATGCCTTTGGCGATAGATACATTTATAGCGTGGGCTAGCAAGGTTGGCGAACAGACTAATAAAAAAACCTGGAAGATCGTCAATAAGTCTAAAAATAAAGGAATTAGAGGAAAATAATTTCCTAAACAAACACCTAAAGAGACAGCAACAGAGATTGAGAAAAAGCCACGGCATTCCAATTAGTTCGTCCTCAGACAAAACAACAGTAATTTCCCAGGAAATTATCCGTGTCTTGTAGGAATCAAAATTAATTAGCGGGTCTTAATTATCAAGATGGTCATGTAAAACATTTTTTTAAAATCTAAGTGACCTTGAAACTTCTAGAAATTCTGTGGATTAGTTCAGTTTTCTTGAGGTAAGGATTGATTACCTATACTTTATAAATTCGTCCTGTGTGTTAGTTTTATATTAAATGTAAAACTTCTAACTTTACGATTATAACCTGTTAGGTATGACAAAATTTTGATCCATCATAACTTGAACCAACTTTTTGTTCTCTATTTTACTCGATTCAATTTTTAGTTTACCAAACTTTCAATATATTCTTGGGCGTATAATTAAATTGAAAAATGAAAACTTTATCGCCGTATTTAACAGGCATTTACCCTTCCGGAAGAGATACAAACTTTAACACAATGTTCCGGTAACTATTCCTATTCGCATATTCTCTCATATTACAGCGCACAAACTACAAACACTAAGCGTAGACCGGATATTGTCTAACTCGAAACTCTCGAGCAAACATTACAAGCACGCTCTTTCAAACTGCATAGTTGCAAAATGTTTATTGATCTTAATATCGCATCAGTTCATGATATACTTTCCCGATGTTGAACTCTCATGTTCCGTAATAAAGAAACGCGGGAGCCTCGGCAACAAGATAGGGATTCTCGTGTGAGAGGGAACTTTAAAGAACGCGTCGCCATAAATCTCTACCAGAGGGGGCTGGAGAGATGCTTTCCACTCGCGAAATTACTTTCTTTCGCAAGCATCCAGCTACCCGATACATCTCTCGATGGGCATCACGACCGCTTACAGTTTCCAATTAAGTATTAATCCCGTAGCGCAGCCGAGTAATTTAAAACATAAACATAATTTCATTTAAAACAATCCGAGTGTTGTTGTGTAGTAGCTGTTGGGGATTATGCCGTAACATCACACGCAACGGCAATAAATTGCTGGTTCTGAAAGTGAATTGCTACAATGACTACTAAAATATTTTATTGGTTTACTTGTAATGTGCGGGTCCCATTAAAATTTAACAAAATTTTAATTAATTAAAATTTGCTCTAAATCTATTTAGTTCATTTATAAATTTTGTTTAAATTAATGTTATAATAAATAAGTAATAAGAAGTTTTGCAAACCAACCTTTGTCGGACCTTTCTAATTACTACAATTAAAAAACCATGAAAGTGGTCCATGGAGAGAAAAAAAAATGAAAGGTGTCACAAAAGTTAATCTCTATTTTCAGAAAATTTCAAAAATAAATATAAAGCCTTTTCACAGAGGATGAAATTTTCTAGAAAAGCGTCCCGACGAATTACTTTTTTAGTTCTACCAATTAGAAATGTTACAAAGTTTAATTTTGTCTGCACACCAACCATAGGTCTACGGTTTGTATTGTATATCGGTTCCCTTTGCTTGCTCAGTAGCGGTTTTTAGGAGATTTCTGCAGTCTTATGATCTTTTATTCAACCACACATCTGCTTCAACGTTTTTTGTGAGCTCTCCCCCTCATCTAGGATGGTTAAGCCAAAGCCCACCAACCCCCAGGATCGTTTGTCCCATGCGCAGGCTTTAGGCTACAACACGACAGTTGTACAGGTCATTCACAAGGAAAGCAGGCCAGTTTTTCGAAAGCCATTATTTAGATCTGATATGTTTTGACATAGAATAAAAGTACTTCGTATAGACTCTTTAACACACTCATTAGTCTTGAGTAGTACAAACACAAAGCCTTCTCATCACAAGATTCGAGGAATAGACATGCAAGGTACCTTTTCAAGTCTATCATATCCTGCTTCCATCTCTGCAAAAATTGAGAAGCAAAATTCCAGTTATAAAGCAGCTGAAAGTTTGCAGCAATTACCAAAAGACTATCGTTATAGAGGTGGTAAGTCGAGACGAGAATTTGTTGAGGGTGGAAAAACACCAGTAAAAAAGCAATAGTTCTTAGGACCCACCAAAAGTTCTTAATAAATGCTTGATACCAAGATTTTCTATTATCAAAGATTACATTAATAGGGTTTTAAGAGCAAATTGAAAAAAAAACCGTCTCCAAACTTTTTGCCCATCTTGTATCAGTACACTAGACAAACATGAATAGTAATCATATCTCGTTTTCACCTCCTCTCTTATTTAAAAACGTGACCATCTAGTCCTTGACACAAAATTCTGAACCTCCTTTTACTAAAAAGAAATAAAAACAAACAGTGTCCTAAGTGTGTGATAATTAATGTGGGACATGTCCCCAAACTAACAAGTGGCAGTTGAGTTTTCATTCTTCTACGATGTTTACCAGATCTTGTCTTTAAAGTCCACAGACTTGTAGATTGATTGTATCTTTCTTTCTAACTTTGATGATTATTCTGATTTATAGAAAGACATTTTTAAATAGGATGCAGGTTCGTTATATGCCACAACGGAACCAGAATTTTCTAGTCTTTTAAAATAAATCTATAAAAGTTGGGAATTTTTGTCCTGGTTGTAAAACCTGCGGACTCTGAATTTGTCACTGATGTTCATCCGCTTAAAACCATTTACGGCGCAGTGAAACTGCAAAACGTACTCTAAAGCCCACGGTTTTACAAACTGACGAATAAATTAATTAACGGCCAATCTTCTTTTCCCTTTTTTTTATTTAACGCTGTAGATTGCGTTGCGTTACATCTGAATACACTGGCAGTCATAGGTATGTCCGCGCATATGAATTTTGCGCAAAAAGATACCGCCAGCTAGTTTCAATCGTGCTAACTGGTTTGATAAGCTAGCTCAGGAATTTTGTAATTTTTCCTTCCATACTTTAGCATGAGTTGTGGCCCGAAATCTGGCTATTGCCTGGGTTTTGACAATTGCCCATGGCCCTTGCTAAAGCCTGAACGTGGAGCATTCATCAGAAACGAAACGATAAAGGCACCGATGAAGGTACATCAAATACAGGCATATGAACTCAATATATTTGAATAACTTTGCAGATAAACTGGTTATGCAGAAAAGTCAAGTAACGAGCAAGTAATTAGACTAGCAGATCTCAATGAGCACTAGATTAATAATATTTAAAAATTTTGACAGATTTGGGCACCTGATTATGTTAGGATGCAAAAGATTCCCTAGATCAATATGAAAAGCGGAAATAGATGCGAACGTCACTGTGTACATTCCTTAATGTTACACTCAAATTCTCTGAACGTCGGCACAGATGAACCATACATTTCTAACAACGACTTTTATTACACGATAAGCATTACCATTTATTTCTGGAAGACATAAATTATATCAGACCACGATATGTCGTAAATAAATTCAGCTTCTGTTAGAAAATATGACCAACATACAATTTTCTTTCTTAAAGTATCCTTAATTCATGAGGAGCATTGTGAGAGTTTGTCCAGAAACTGTAATAATTCTTGCAAATATTCTTTCTATTCAGTCCAGTACTTAAAGTACTGTGGTTCTTTTTATTTTAATAGCTTTAGATACTATTTTCTTATTTTTTTCACCTGTTGTTTCATTTCCAGTTTCACCTGCGCGTGATTTATTTTCTCCTGTTACATTCACATAAAAACCTGAAGAGACTCAAAGTCTATATAATAATAGCAGAAATAGTGCAAATGATTATAAGCATCAGTGTATATTATATACATTCATACATGACCAACATTTACATACGTAGTGGAGGGTCGTGCATGTCGGAAATTTTTATTTACCGCTGAAATTTTAATTAATTTTTACAATATCGACAAGGGCCCATTTATCCAACCCCTAAACAATGCGAATTCCATTGTAGACGATTGTGTACGAGATATTCAGATTGAATAGTAGAGAGTTGACGATGCACGGACCAGGGTAGCTCTCGGTTCATAAAGAGAGGGACGTGAGACGAAATAGGGGAGGAGTGCTGTTTTCAATTTAAAATTAAATAAATTTGTGCCGGGCTCTCCGGTATAGCGTGCGCCCGTAAATTGATTTGCTTCGTGGATATTGATAATCAAACAATAGGGAGAATATTCAAATTACTAGGTAGTAGATATGTCCTTCGGAATCTAGAGGAAAGCAGATTTACTCGGGTAAACTTGTTCACTGATATCCTATTGCGGTAATACTTTATCTGATCTCTTCTAGTGGTAGAAGGGAAACCTGGATGATACACCGGTAAAAAATTAAAGTAGTAGCTAGTGTATTGCAATATAATTGATAAATTTGATCACTTTTATCAATTACTTCATCCCTATCCCAATCATACGAGCGGAAATAAAACAAATTTAGGTCTGTATCTAAGCCGGGTAAAGGGGAGCCGATTACAAAGGAAAAAGGTATTACGGACAAAGCATGTAGTAGTCCAGTCGGCTAGGGAAAATTTGCTACGGAGAACCATTCAAGTCCTCTTAGGATCGCGATTTAGTTGTGTTGGACCGCTACTTATCTAGACTTATCTGGCAATTGGGATACAGCTTGGAAAGCAGACCAAATAGATAGCTAACGTTACGTGAAAAGAATAGCCTCCGTAAAAACAAAGGCGCATCCAATAGTTTCACAATATCTTTTACAAACGAAATAAGTAGGTGCTTTGGTATACTCTTGCACACTTTGTAATTATTTTTTTCCAGTTTGGGAAAAGGATACGAAATAAAATTAATAGATTGAAATGTTGTTAGATTAATATTATATTAATATATACAATAAAACAATCAAAAATATTCTATTATTACATTTTTCTATAAAAAACAAAAGATCAATTAAACTTGCTGGTCTCATAAATACAGAAGCCCTTATACCATTAATCTGCCTGCCCCTTTAGCCATCACATGTTTGCAAACTTTTGCTCCCATAGGTATTAATACTAACTAAACGCAAATAAGATGATCGTATGGCTAGTGGGGTTAGCAGCCAATGTATGTTGGGGGATGATACTATGTTTTCTACACCGGATAAGGTACGTTTTCTTGTTTATGTTCTTTGCTAGCTTGATGTTTAATTTGAACTAGTTCTTCAGGGTAGTGGTCGTTCCCTGACCATATTGTCTTGCAATGTCTTCAAAAAACCCCATCCGGAATGACAGTTAGAGGGGAAGTAACGGCTGTCACAACGTTAACTAAACCTAAATAAGATATTGCAAGACAATATGGTCAGGGAACGACCACTACCCTGAAGAACTGGTTCAAATTAAACATCAAGCTAGCCAAAACATGGTATCATCCCCCAACATATATTTTCTGCTAACCCCACTAGCTCTACGATCATCTTATTTACGTTTAGTTAACGTTGTGACAGCCGTTACTTCCCCTCTAACTGGTATTAATACTGATGGAACTGTGAAACCAATGGGGGCAGACTTATAATTTGATCTGGTTCTAGGTCTTTTACAAGTAGGCCCCAGTATATTTCTTACCTCTTGGTTCTTTGCTTCAAAGTTTACTCTGGGCACTTGTCCAAAAGAAATATTTGTCATTTTACGAATGTATCACCTAACTCTGAATCTTCAAGCCAGATATACTGATCAATGTCACTAAACTCTTATTTTTACAAAGAACGGTAGCTATTAATTTAGACAAATTCCTTGGATTGACAAGACGTTAGTCAGTATGTGGTTGTGCTTTTTTCAAATATTTTCGTTCACTTTTTGACCACCTACCGACTTTTTCTAACAAGGCTTATGGTTTGATAATACGTTGATAATACTGTTGTCGTGCAATGTTCCAGCAAATATTTGATTTCGTCCGTCAGAGCTTTAGTAAAAGCACAGCTGTTCCTGTCATTGCGCTGAACTGCTATTTATTCGACAATACCTAAACGTTTTGAAAATATACCAAACTCTCATTCATTTTGGCAATTGCTAAGGTATTATTTTGAATGCTACATTGGCGAACATTGCCCTGTTCTACATTTTCATTCCACACACATCTTTAGTCAGCTGTTGTAATAAAATTATATCTATTATTTTGAACAACATATATGATACTTTACTGGTAAGCATACCTTAATCAAGCTGGTATGTTGATGTCTCGTCTCTATGTCAATACCTTCATTCATTACTTCATAAAAATCAAACCCTACTCTTTATTAACCTGAAATGGTCTTGACTTGTTTTTTTTTCTATATTCTTAGGTGTCGTCGGACGCTATGTGGGCTGTAATGCATATCGGGTATCTATATACATATAAATATTATTAAAACTGCTTGGGATAAACCAAAAAATGCCTATAATAGGCACTCAAGGTGTGATTGCAGGAATTACTCTATTAGGAAGAGCAATAAAAATAGATCAAGAACCGGAGATGGATTAGATAATTTCGGTCTTTCCGACCTCATCAGCTTCGCTCCAAATTCCAGACCTATTTTCATCGCTTCTCACCTTGCTGACCAGTATTGTACAATAACAGTAAGCTACAGGTCGACCAGAATTCCGTGGCAGTTACGCTTCAGTCAGAGAGGTTGAGTAAGAGTATGGCGTTGCAGCACTGAGCTGTGACTGGCACGCTAATGTAAGAGGCGAATCTAATGGCTCATGAGTTGGTTAGGCTCATTCATGCTTGTTATATTGTTACATTAACAGTAGATCACTGCCACAGTATTCTGGTTGTTGACAAGACAGGTCGGTAACAACAGATACTGATCTTTGACAGGAATATTTTGGTTTCTTAAATTTGGGCAATGCTCAACGGTTTTAAATCGCTTGTGATAGTTTTGAAAGCAATACTTATTGCATTTCTTTAATATATAACATAAGTAATTTGCAATAGAATAGGCAATAACTTGGTGTATAGGTATTAAAAATTGCGGATTGCAACAGCAAATGGATTGAAGAAAAAATCATCTAACTAGTCAAAAATAATTTAGAACAATTGACCTTAGAACTTTTTAATACATCCTAGGACGAACCTTCAAGCAATACGAACGTACTGGGTGATTGCTGTTGGTTAAACAGCATGAGATAACTGCTTTCAAAACAAAGTTGTTTCCTTGGGCGGAAGCTCGCTCCATCAAAAACCTAATTCTTTTACTGTTCTTGTGGAACATCTTCTTTTTCGATTTACAAATGAAGCATTTTTGAGCGGCTGTATTTCGTAAAAAATTATAGATCAGTAATAACAGATTACTCACTTATCATTCCTCTGAATTCTGCAATTGAAAGTGTCAGCAGGTTGAGTCCAAGCATACCAATGACACTATATATCGTATTAAATTCATAAATGCTCTATGTCTGCATTGTTATATAGAGTATTCCTAATTATTTAGTTATGTTATTATGTTGTTGGTAGTATCTACTAACCGAAACCAAATTTTGAAAACTTTAATCTTAGTAGCTGGTTCTTATGATATCAGTTCTTTTGCTATCACTCATAGTTTCATTTTTTTGTTGTTTTTGATTGTGGTTATTTTAATTACAATGCCTTATAAACATAAATAAATAAATCTGATTAAGCAATTGGCCGAACAATTGTTTTCAATACCTAATGACTACTTTGATTAATAGTTAACAAGACTATTCTTTACACAAAATACACAAATAAATGATTATAAACTAACCAGTACTCTGTTTATTGGAAATATCAATTTTAATGAGTTGCAGTTTAATTAACAAATATTAATTTCTACTTTTCTAACTAATATTACAGATTTAATTAATAATTAACAAGGTAATCTCTAATAATTCGAAAGCGCTCAATCAAGTGCTGTTAAACAAAAGATTATCTTGTTCATTAAAAATATGAACTTTAATGACACAAAGTTTAATGATCTTGCATTAATTAATGAACTAATAGACTGCCTAAATTATTTTGATAATTATAATGTTCTGTTTTAACAAGACATTTTATATCAAACGAAGTTTAATATTTTCCTGGATTTTCTACAGTAAAATCGGAAATAATGTATTTCGTTATCATGTATTTTTGAGTTTTAGACAATTTAGGGATTACTGAGGGTGGTCGCTCTTCTCAGCTTGATTGGTGTAATAACATAAATATCGCTACTCGCTAGTACACTTGAATTCCTGCGTTTAGGATTTGTCATAATAGATCCATTGACTTTCGTTTGTACCATTCAAGCAGCATTTTAGACATGCAAAATCGCCTTTCCATGTCTCTTAGTTTCAGTTTATATAGGAGCCCATTTTCTGGATCATACCCATGTTCTTTAGACGCAATGAAATGACTTGTCGAGCCTAAAGATTCAACAAGTTCCTTTTAAGTTTGACACGGGTTTTCGTCCATTAAGCGTCTTCCAACGTTGCTGACCTTTCCCCATGCTCTTTGTCGTTTTAATCAAAATCACCACTTTTGAACCGTCTAAACCAAAATTCACAAGCCGAAGGCGATGGAGGATGCTCTCCATAAGGCTCACACAGCATGCGATGACCTCCCCCTGCACTTTTCTTCAGATGAAAACAAAAAAGCACAGTTGACACAGTCAGAGCTCAAAAAAATGTTGTTTACACTTCGAAAGAATGACAAATACTGATTTCAATAGCGTGATGTTGACGCTTCAACATAAAGATAGTTGCCACATTATTTTTTTGGTTAGTATTTCCTCTTTTCTGAAATGTTTTTGAAAACTATTGTCAGCACTATCGGGACAGCTATCACTTGAACACATACATCCATCTGAAATAATCGCTTAGATAACAAAATTGTTCACTCTCGTTCATACTAACTTCAAGATCGTTTCATTTAAATATTGTTATTTTTAGGAATTTATTATGCAGGAATGAATAAATTGGTTATTATTTTTATTCCCATTTTACCAGCGACAATGAAACATTATTTTTACATATTTCCACATATCAATGTATTTTCATAAAGTTTCTGTTAATAAATTCATATGAGTTTACAAATTTGAATTTCATATGAACGAAAATACGAAAAAAGAACACAACGTTAACTAGAAAACTGTGTATCAAAAAGCCAATCACTAAACTAAACGAAAATAATCATCGATGTATAGGAATCATCTCTGATAAAAAAACTTTTCAATAACATATGAAAATTTCATTGACATACCATTGCTCTAACGCCATTGTCACCCCCCAGGGCTGCTTTTCTATGCAATTGGAATTTGTTATTTAAATTTTAATAGATTTATGTGTTCGGCATGTTATTTTCAATGATATTTCAGTCCTGAAGTTCTATGGAAACACAGAATCGCTTTGTTTTGATTTAAAATTGCATTATATCAAAGCATTTATGCTTTTTTTCCATAGTATCGAGAGCAACTAACAAGAAAAATTATTTGCTTCCTTTTAGAAGCGGTATTACGGGCAGTTTTTAGAATATGAACAATGAAAATTGGTGAACACCAATATTACAGCAACGAATAGAAACAAAATTTGTTAAAAGTAGTTAACGAGAAATGTAATGTGATAACACGAGGTCGGTGTTTATGTTATAACTCTGAGGTTTTTTCTGATTACCTGTTTTGTTGTTTCTTTCATCTGCTGGTTTCGTACGTGTTACTTCTCAGGTTCGCTGCTCATCCAATTATGAGCTTTTCGGCTCCCGCGACGCATTCTTACAGAGCGCTTTAATTAAAAATGGAGGCGGTGGACTTCGCCTCCAAATTAAAACTTGCGTGGATAAATTTATGAGAAAAAGACTTTATGAGTTCAAATTTATGCCATTTAAAATTACGAAAGAATAAAAATAAGGGAAGGTTATAATCATTACGTGAGATAACCAGATTATATTAGAGCAAGTACGTAATATTATGCTCTTGTTAATTTAATATTAACAATGTGCGAATGTAGGAAATTCGTTACAAACCCGAAGGTTATGGAATATCAACGGATACTACATAATATACTATAATCATACACATCGACGATTTGTTTTGAATCATAACAACATTGCGGTTAGATCATTTTAGAGCCTTAATTGTTAGTTAGTTAGTGTGTTGGGAACTTTAGTTAAGTCTATTATGTCGTTAATATAATCTAACAATCTGGATGGACAACGGGTGGTCGACCTTTAGTTGACGTAGTACTCCTTTTTTCTTGGTAGCGTGTAGATAAAGGCATTTGTTTACTGCGAAGTATAATTGCTATCTAATTAACGGTTGGTGTAAACGAGAAGCGCTGACATTTCATACTCTACGTGCAACAATACATCATTATTTATTTTCTAACCGTAGTAATTAGATACTTCTATTAAATTTAAAGTTATTACGTCACTTCCATACTGGGTAACATTAACAAGTTTGCCGTCTTTGTGTTATTTCCATAATTATAATTTCTAGTTTTAACAATTTCAATTCAATTCCTGTAAATTCTACTTTGGCCTTTAACCATATCTGATTCTAATTTAGTTTCGAGGATTTGTAATTTCGAATTGGTTAAGTATGACAAAATAAAATCTAAATGACACCAAATTGATAAAATTAGAAGCAATTATGATTAGGATATTGTCTTTTCTGCTTTTTTATCTGCTTCCATATTTTTGGGGTTAGAACTATAGAGGCATAACGCTGTTGAGTACGGCTCTAAATCTATATGAACAAATATTGAATAATAAACTTCAAGCACTAATAGAACCGACATTATCAAAGTGGTTTTCGTAAGGGAAGTGGCGTACAGGATCATATATTTACTTTACAGGAAATAATAAGGAAGAAGAAAGAGAAAAGTAGGAATTGTTATATAGCCTTTAAAGACCTAGAAAAAGCATTCGATAAAGTACGATGGGAAAGAGTATAGGAAGTGCTAAATAAACGGTTGGCTGATAAAAAACTCATGAGAAGTATCAAAAGTTTGTACAAGACAACCTACAACTATGTGGTCACCGAGAACATGAGATCGGAAACTTTTTTAACTACAGATGGGCTCAGACAGGGGGGGGGGAGAGAATTTAAGATTTACTCTGTTTATTATACTTATGGACGAAATTATTAAGAGTACTGAAAGAAGAGCTAATGATCTGTTTGTAGGATAGAGAAACTTATAGAACAGGTAAAAATATCCGAATGCGCATTTGCTGATGATCTCGTTATTATAGCTAAATCAGCAAAAGAACTACAAGAGAATGTTAATATACGGAAGGAATGCAAGAAGAAAATAAATATAGAGAAAACCAAAGTAATGGCAATATCCAAAGACCCTGAAAATATTAGCATTTATCTCGAAAATAAAAAGTTGGAGCAAGTCTAAGAGTTTCTATACTTAGGAGTTGTTATAGTAGAAAGTGGAAAACATAACATAGAAATCAATAGAAGGGTTGACAATGCGATTAAGTGCTACTACTCACTGAATAAAAGCTTTTTAAATAGAAAAGAAATCAGCAAGAATTTCAAGATGAGCGTGTTGAGACATGAGTACTGGATGAAAGACAGAAAAGTAAAATACAGACAATCGAAATGAAATACCTAAGAAAGGTGAACGGTGTCACTAGAAGAGATAAAATAAGAAATGCTCTAATACGGCAAGAATTGGAAATAGAACCGATCCTAGACTTCATAAAGGAAAGACAGCTAAGCTGGTGGGGACACCTGCAAAGAATAAGCAACGCACGGAAGTCAAACAGGTATGACAATGCAGAGCTGAAACTAAAAGAAGCAGGGGAAGACCAAGGCAGACATGGGATAAAGAAATAGCCAAAATTTTAAAGAAGAAACAAGTAACTTGGACTGCAGCAAATAGAGTAGTGGTAAACAAGAAAGCATGGAGAGAGTTTGTGCATAGAATCTAGAGATAACCTATCCCACACTTATGGTAGAGGGATATATGATTATATATACTATATATATATTTTTGGGATTTCCGGTTCTTTTGATATTTATAGTTCCACATGCATATGCATATGGTCCTCCATTTGCCCTATTTTTATTTTTTATTAAAGCTAAAACTTGAACTTACTGATCAGTAGACCAATTGATACTATATTAAGAAGGCAAGTCAGAGATATTGTCCCCAAAAACATAGACTGAAACGACTTGGAAAGATAGATTTTTTTATTTTTCAACATAGTCCCCTAAGACGTTGACACACGTAACGTTTATTTAGTTGTCGACAACAACGAAAACATCAAAAAATTTAAACAGATCAGTTAGCAGAATTATACCTTCAGTAATCATAATTGTGCAAAATAAATGCATGAAATGGATGGCGAACTGAGCGCGTGGTATCTTTTTCATAATACCACAATGCTTCGGCTGGCATCTAACTAAGTTCTAAAACAAAGATAGGCATCCCTGCCAGAATAATGATGTTCCCCAATTAAATCCAAAAAATGTGTAGTAAAATAAGAAGCCGCGAGTAAATTGTTCCATTTCTTTAATTTTGGTGTGATTGCCTCGTACAAAAAAGTGTAGCTGCTAAAGATGAAAGTCAATATTGACTAAAAAAGGCCAGCACACTCTACCATTATTACCAAATTAAGTATGTTAAATGTGCCGCATCTAAAAACTATCTTTCCAAAAAGAGATAAGGTTCACTAAGCCAATTGCGAAGGTGATTATCTTGCATCATCTAGAATGTGCCTTCTATTTCCAAAATAGCGAAGCCAACGGCAGTAGTAACGGCAAAGGCCAACTATCTTCTCTCCGTCGACCCGTTTAACAGCCACAATCTCTGATAAGATCAGGTATATTTCTCTAGGTACTTGAAGATTTTCTAAAAAAACATATCAATCACCCTCCTCTGAACCAAATCAGCGCAGCTCTGCTTATCTATTACTTTCTGATCATCTCATAAAAAATTCGGCTACTTCTATGCAAACAGTTTAGCCTTGGGTGTCAGCTAACAACGGAAGTCCTCCACATAAGAAAGCCACTCCACCAAGGCAAACGTAAATCCAAAATTGATTATTATCCTGGACACCTAAACACGCCACAAAGTGCTTTGGATAAGAGTAGACCGAAATCTGTAAGGCGTGAAAGCCGTCTGTTTAGATGCTTCTTATGTATCAGTCTTGGACTAGAATATTTTAAAGTATACAAATGGATTTTCTTTAAAATATCAGCTACAAATATTACTATTTACACAGATGATACTACCTTCTCAACCTGTCAGAATGTAAAATTATTAGCTGTCGGATTACAGCCTCATGCTCATCTCTATCATCGGTATCTCATTGTCCTGAAAGTGAGTCCCACGAAGGTGTTCTTTGAGTTTGGGGAATACACGGAAGCCACTAGGTTCCTCCTGTAGGCAGGAGCCTTATCTTAATGAAACAGCACATCACTTCTAGGCTTTCCTCTCCTTTTTTCTTTGATGGAATCGCGCAGTTTTGAAATTAAAACAGCATAATATTCCCCAGCTATAATTTGCGCCCGCGGTAAAAAGTCTATAGCTATAGTTTCTTCGGTATCTCAAAAAACTATGGGCATGATCTTCCACGCAGAAGTGCACAAAACTTTTGACGGGATGGTGAACCCTTAGGCCTCCATTCCATACTCTGCCTTTTTGATCCAGGATCATAACGATGAACCCAGATTCCATCCACAGTAACGAATCTTGCTAGAAAGACTGCAGGATCTCGCTTAATGATGGTCAAATTAATTTCTGAAGTGACTTGTCAAATGTGCTTTTGCTCTAGCGTCAACATATTCGGTACCCATCGTGACACCACCTCTTTGAAACCTAATACTTTATGTAGAATGCTTCCTAAAAAAACACAAGTCTGACCTATAAATTTCGCAGTGATTCGTTTATCTTTCAGGACCATGTCATGGACCCGATCAATTTTTTTTTGCATACAACAGTTTTTGACCGTCTAGCACCAACACAGATCTCTCTGCCAAGTTTAAAATCACTTGCCCAATTCTTCACCATTTGATTTAAACGTGTAGATTCATCCAGTAATGGGGAACAAAATTTAAAATATCGAGGAAGTTGTTACTAGTTTCACACAAGCTGTGCCTCCTTTATTTAATACGTTCTTGCTCTCGTCAAGAAAACAACAAGTTATTCAAAAATGTTGTGAAAGGGTACATACAAAATAAGGTACAGATACTTATAGGGCACTGAGCATATATAAGTATAATAGACTGCACTTGTGGAGGAAATCAACCCCTTCCAATGTGCGCGCCTCTATTATCAAACCTAACAACACAGATTAATTTTCTATTAACCGCTTCCTCGCGAAATTATTACAATGATTCCAACGTTGCCGCGAGATAGCGCTAACAATAATTATCTATGCTAATCCAGCTGAACTGGTGGAAGTGGAAGTAGAGAAGCAGCGGAAGTGGGTGGTACTACGTGAACATAGTTAGCTAAGAACGAAAAGGCCCCTCCATCTTAAATTATGTATCTATGTGTGTGTGCGGGAACGTCTAAGCCTGAATGGAACTTCGTTGGAAATTGCATTGATTCCCAGTACTGACAACCGCGCTAACAAGCTGCTAAATAGGTTAGCAACGTACTATTCAATGGAAACTTTAGTGAATACTGCAACGGTTCTACGACCATGCGGAGCACGAAATGGTTACTGCCCTATAGGTAGTAGCAGTAAGTCTAATAACTAGAGAAATTCGCGCTTACCTACACGACTGAAATTGCAAAATCGAATTGGATATGTGTAGGTTTAATGTTGGGAAGAAGCGAATTGTGTGTACGTATCCTTCGGGCTATAGGAGTTGACGAAATTGGATATGATCTTCGATTTTCATCAATATGTCTACGTTTACATTCACGGAATAAAATTGAAATTCAATTTCGTGTCAATAGTTTATCAGGTGTGTTAATTATGTAATATTTCATAGACTAGATAGACTATTATGTTGCTTATAAGTGTCTGGTAAATTAATTATTTATTAATTAGATCTCTATTAAAATCAAGTCTACAATATGTTTAGGCTAGACAAAGCACTGATGCTAGCACCTCAGTTCGCAGTGTTCAATCCTTCTGAACTTTACATTCCTGACGAGCACATTCAAACATCGGTTTGTTTCTGCAAACTTTTCTGGTATTTTTTTGCTATTATACTATGATGCTAGTAGTAAGGCTATGCCGCGTCTCCCCCAGTCTCTCGACGTGGAGACACTAGTACGTGCATTATGCAGGGTGTCCACGGGGGAGTGCCTGAGGGAGAACCAACATACCCTTACTACTAATGCTGCATGGGTACCCCACAAGATAGTCAACTGAAAAATGTCAGTCCATCGCCCGCAAACATATTGACTTTCTGAAAACGTCGAAGATGCCAATATAAAAACCAAAGAAATGCCTATAATAGGGCGCTCATGGGTGCAAGGTGAAAGGCAGTGAAATTAGATCTTGCATTCGGAGTAGCGCTGATGAGACCTGGAAGGTCGAAACCACGTGGTCCGCTTCTAATGCTTGATCTTTTTTCATTGCATTCGCCCGCAGGATGAATTCCAATAATATACCATGAGCGCCCTATTATAGGCATTTCTTTGGTTTTTATATTGAACTTGGTTTAGTTTCTCGTGAAGGTCTTGCTTTCTTCTTTCTTTGTCCGCTCTATGTATAGTAGAGCCTAAATTATGCTTTTCTGGTTCTACTTATTCTTGTGGATGCTCACTCACTTCATTTTAATTACCTGTTAATGATATGATCATATATTTGCAAACTAGACGAAATGGTTGATTAAAAGACAATTAAATACTGAAATTAGTACCCAACTGCATCAAATTGCTGAAACATCTATCTCGATTGGTCGCAAAAAATTATGCTATCCATCACTAATTAATAAAGGCTAAATCACTCAATTCTGTACTCCACAATTATCAAAAGATGGTGGACGGGTTCAAATCGGTATGTCTTCCTATGAGGTAATCAATACTAATTTTAAAAAGTCCTTGAGTATGAAATTGAGATATAATACAAATATATGTGAAATATGTATAATCTAATAATAGAGTAGTCTGGGATAGAGACAATAATGAATGAATGAAGGCAATAGAAATCAAGAAAGGTTACCAAAATTATGGCCACACAAATAATTTTAATCTTTTCGAACACTCCCCTCGATTATTTTTTTCTTTTTCTCCCAAATTCGGATTAGTTTTGCCGAAAAGTTGTTAGAAAACAGAGAAAACTTCTTCCCGAAATAATGTTGAAAATTATTGGCATTTTAGAACCACGGATTCGCCAATCCTTATTCCTTGTTTTTCGTTATCTCCTCTACGGCCTCGATAAATTTCAAACTGTAAGAAGTAAAAGCTTTTGTGCTACGATCCATTATCGTACAGGCTTTCTTCTTATGTACTGCTTACAAACATGTCTTCCGAAATACAGACTCATCTATTGAAATATTAGATTAAATTGTGCGTATTTGAAAAACGGTTTATTCAAGCTACATATTAGAGGATGAATTTTTCCTAATTTATAAATTGTAATTATCGCAAAAATAAAGATGAGTAGAAATTTTTTCAAAGCGGTTTCTTCTCATTGCCTAATGAATTGTGGACGTCTTCAGACTCTTCCCAATTGCGGCGTCTTCGCAAAGACACAAAGCCATTCACCAAAAGAATACCAAAATGTATATACCTCCTCATGAGACAAATTAAAATTTTGTCTATTTTTTTATTAGCATAGATTGAGTTTTCATAAAATGTAAATCGTCTTCTTCAGAATGTTTCAGCCTCATCTTCATTACAATAAAACTCTGCTTCGGCTCGTAACTGATTGTGATTCAGATGGTTTAGATTATTAGATTCCTCGTTATCAGAATGGCAATCTGTATATTCATTCCACTCATCTGGAGGTGTAAGGACGATACCATTGAATTATCTTTCATTAACGACCCATCAACATTTTAGGCCGTATAAGTCAAAACGGTTTCGTTTTTGAGAGGTTAAAAATAAATAAACATAAACTTTGAAGTTTATATTAGACATCTAAGCTATGAAATTTAAAGTCACACTCAAAAATCTTTACTTACCAGTCTCGAATGTTCGATAATATGTTAATCGGACGTTTCGACATGAAATGTCGGGGGTTGAGGTTAGAGGGAGCCAGGTGCATTGTTCTTCTGTGGGTCGTTAACGACCCACTATTAATTGATTAATGAAATATGAACTGGAACATCCCTTTTGGGCAAATTCTTTTGTCAAAGAATGTCACTTTAACTAAAAATACAATAAAAATACAGTAACAGCAGAAACAAGAGTACTGTTTAAAAATAAACCCACAGAACAAAGAATTGTGACATTCTAGATTCACATTTACTGGCTAACAGGCAGTACATGCAGAAATCACTTAAAACTATTGAATTTATATTGAAAACTAACATTAGTTCCCGATATACTTCTTCGTTTCTCCAACTCTAGCTCTTCAATTTTAGACAATGTCTTTAAGTGACATCACATAAAAAAAGCGGTTATATGCGAGATTAAACAAAAACATTTTAACGCCAACGCAACCGCGTAGGATCCATTTAATAGTATTAAAGTAAAGACGCTTTAGGAGCATGTAGATTCCTATCCGAAGCCATCGTCATCAATCAACTGAGATGGTTTACGTCATCACGACCGACGAAACTGTCACTTCTTCACCTTAATCCGGTGACAAGCTCGCCTATAACAGCGGCAATGTCCGGATCCGGATCGGTCTTAAACCCTACATAGTCGCGAACCAGCCTATTTCGCCCGTCTCGAAAATACCTCAATCGCCAAGATTCTCTTATTGTTTCATCCGTACATATATATACCCTCTCCACGGCGACAAATGGATTGCCTTATTTGCTGCGTCCCTTTCGGTTTCATCTGTCGAGATTTCAGACCGGATTCCCAACAGCGTCACGCGACTTGTTTTTGCTAGAAACTTAAACTACAAAAGGATTTCGTTTTTTGTGATTTGAAGTTGTATTTATATGGTAACTTATACATTGATCCATGTACTAATAATTAAGATGAATTAATTAATATGTTTAATATATAAATCTGCAGCAATGCAATCTTTTGTTATGTAACAAGCTGAATCAAAATTGTTTGTAGATTTCCCATTTTATTTACGCCATAATTGTATTATATTTCAATACAATTTATCTCAATCACTTCCAGACAAACAAAAAATGTAGAAAGACTACTCTACCAGTATTATGCAGTATAACATAATATCTTCTGCTTATCAGTTATACGCTTACATAACTTTAAGCTAGTTCGGCAACTATTCCACCTCTTCAAGTAACCAACATCCCCTTCAATGAATCAGCTACTACACCAATCTCTTGGCGACAAATGGATTGCCTTGTTTGTTGCGTCCTTTTCGGTTTCAACTGTCGAGATTTCGACCGGATTTTCCACGATACGTCGTCGAAGGGACCGGAAAGAGAGAAAAAAAAGGAGAAGGCTTGAGGGGACTCGACCCTAGAGATCGATATTAAAAACGTATTTCGATAAGCCGCAGGCGTATTTTCTTTGGATGGACGCCAAAAAAAGAACGGGGAAAAGTGTACCAAGCGAACGGTCGCACGAAAGACAAGAACACACACAACGTAGTGCGGCGACAAATTCAGGAATTGTTTACAGAACAGCGAAGGATCGTTTTTCTCGTCGGCGACGTATACGGTCGGTCCAAATTTTCGTGAGTATAAGAAAATAAATAGGAAGTTGAAGCTGAAGCGGGGACGTAGGGTAAAGCGAAGATAAGGACGATTTTGATTGATGGATGGGTATTGCGGCGTGCTGCGAACTTTTATTGTGATGTTATTGCACGCGTCCGTCATGTTAAACGTCTTTTTGTTCTAAGGTTTAAGAAGAAATTTTCAGTGCAGAGAAATAGTCGGTGTTGTAGCAAAAAGGATTCGTTAACTGTTATTGCCGTTCAGTTTCATTACACTGTTCTTTGTATCCATAAAGTTTACGACTACTAAAACCATATCTTTCCCTGTCCCAGAATAGACATGATGTTATAGTAGCACCTCATTTAGCGATAGAACGAGCCACATTCTTAAATGACTGGTAGTAACGCTTTCCTCCTCAGTCTTTCTAATTTGATCCAAAATTAAAAATATACCCAAAGAAACTTAAACTATTGTAATGATTAATGCGGATGACAGTGAAAATATAAACATGCATCTCCCAGGTACATTTTTAAAGTTTTTTTTTAAATATCTTACTGTCTCTCTCTTGTAAGTACATACTACTTACCTACGGACTAATAATTGGTCTTATGAGGGAATATGTAATAAGAAATATACAGGGTGACAACTGAAAACCGGACGTTTTTGGAACACACAATACTCAGCTTACCGTCGTGAGATGCGATGTCACTACTGTTATAATGTGATGCCATTTCAGTAAATATGGAGCAGTGGACGTTAGAACATCGTACGTTTGTATACGACATGTATACGACCGCACTATTTACTGGATGTGTCATTACTATGCAGATGACGTACAGTTATATAAATCTTTCTACCCGTCAATGAAAAAAAGCTCGTACATGTCTTGATGAAAATTTGCAAAATGTAAGAGAAAGACCACCTGTTAACTCTGAATCCTTCCAAAACTCAAGCTATATTATTTTGTCCCAAGCACATGCGTTAGAATCCAAGGCGAGCTGTCACTTAGCCTAGATGATATTCCAATTGCATTTGTTCCCTTGGTGAAAAATTGGATTACTGATGGATGAGAATCGGTTTAGGAAACTTCAACCTTATTGAAAAGAGCAGTGTCACTGAAAAGAAATATCACAACCGAAACACCATTAAGGAAAAGAGAAAAAAAATACTTGTGACTCACTGGTGATTATCTTCAATTAATGGATGTGATTTACGATACGCGCAACTTTTAATGAGCGACAAGCTATTACAAAGAATGCAAAATTCGTGAACTTCGGTTGATCTTTGAAAATCGCAAGTTTCAAAGGATTTCGATAAATTAAAAGAATGCAACTGGCTATCTATGAGTGCGAGACGCGAACTGCACAGTGCAATATACTATTATAAAATTTTCAAAAACAAATGTCCTCCCTATTTATTCAGAAGGATAAGCTTCAGAAGTGATGTGCACAATGTGAATGTGAGGTCCCGAGGCTTACTTACAGTCCCCGCTCACCGCCGGGAATCGTTTAAGGATGGTTTTACATATAACATGGCAAAGTATATGAATAAAATTCTGCGCAATTATGAAGAGAATATCTCAATCTCTAGACTAAAAGCGAAATATAGACTGTTCCTCTCGGGGGGGTGAATTGTAGTGGATTTGTATTTGCAGCTGCATCTGTACGATAGTGCGCGTTTGAGTTGTAGTCACTATGTCGGGTTTTTTCTCTTTTTTTTGTCTTTTGTTCTATGTATTTAGGTGGCTTATACTATTTTATTTATATTATCATTTTCTATTATTTTTTAATTATTTTTTTTATTATTTTAGAATTAAACATACTTTCAAAGATTGTAGGTAGACCACTGGATTTGAGTACTATTACCTCTAATCCGGTGATACAATTCTTTTTGGTTACTCAATCAAATATGTGTCATAAATTATGATCTTTAAAATTAGGTACATATATCTAGGATTATTGTAAAATATGTAATGAGGCACTGTAATGATTTGATTTGATAGACCAATAAATATATATTATTATTATTATTATTATTATATTGATTCGAAATTACGGATCTGTCATTACTACGCAGGGAAGAACTTGCAACATAATGAAAAAAAGTCACCAGGCCCACAATGTATGGAGAAGCGGAAGAACCGCCGAAAACAAAGAAATGGTGAGGTAGGCGTTCAATAGGAGTCCTCCGAAATCTGCCCGAAAACGTGCAATTGAATTGAATATGAATCGAGAATCGGTTAGGAACATTTTGCAGAAGGACTTAAAATGTCACCCATACAAAATACAAATTGTTCAGGAACTAACTGTGAGAGATTTTAAAGCTCGTGATAATTTCGCTACGAGAATGCAAGTGATTATCGAAGAAAATGTAGATCTACAACTTTTAATGAGCGACGAAGCTCATTTTAATTTGGATGGGACAGTTAATACACAGAACTTGCTGGTACTGGTCTCCTGAAAATCAACGAAATATCCATGAACGCACCACAACTAACCACACCATTCTGATAAGATCACAATGCGGTGCGCCATTGGCCCTATTGGCATTATTGATTCGTACTTTTTTGAAGAGGATGGACGCACAGTCATCGTTAATTCTAACCGCTACGGTCAAATTTCAGATGTGGTGGATGTGTGGTTTCAACAAGACGGAGCCACTGCACATACTGCCAACGCATCAATGAACGTTATCCGCAAGATGGTTCCAGAAATATTTATTTCACGTTTTGGAGATGTGCCATGGCCCCCAAGGTCTCTAGGCTTGTCAATTTGTGACTTTTTGTCTGCGGGGTTATTTGAAAAGTCGAGTATATCTTCACAAGCACCATTTGGACGACATGAAGTATGTAATTCGTCAGCAAATTATTGATCAAGCAATATTGGAGCGTGTGATGAACGATTTCAGGCAGAGCGTCGAAAACTGCATCCAAAGCGATACACATCTTACATAGCATTGTATAACCTTCATTTTGGTGATATTATCTTGAAGATGCTCTGTGTAACATTAGTTTCAAAATCGTCCGATTCTCCATTGTCAACCTGCATAATCACGAATTTATTAGATCTGCTGTCATTCATCAATTTTGTCCAATTATTACTAACAAACTTTTTCTTATATTTATCCGAACATAATTTCGAAATTTAACAGACGACCCTAAAGAAAAGGAAATAAAGAGAAACGACTATTCCGATCTAGATATTGACAAGAGTACAGTGGCAACTGTCACACTCCGATTTTGATGAATCTGATGATGATCAGATCGAAAGAGTACCTTAATATAAGAAATACGTATTTTTCTGTTTTGGCGGAAACGCACGATTTTTGGGGGTACAACCCCCTCCAAAGTTTGGACGATTCTTTAATTTTTGCAAATATTTTCTAAACTATAAGAGATATAAAATTCTCTTCTGAATATAATTTGCAGCATATTACATGGTCCGAAGGATGGTGTCATCTGTATTTGCAAATAGTTAGTAACGTGAGACGGGGTACCTCATGCCCCCCATTTTTTTTTAGATTCCATATTTTCTTATTAATCGAAAAAAGGCCGCTTTTACATAGAAAACGACGATGTATAACAAAATTCGAAAATTATTAATAGTAATAATAGAAAAATAAAAAATTAATAAACTTGTCTCTTGATATATGTAAATCAAACTAAAACAGGTAGGTATAGTTTTCTTTCTTTAACATAATTTGCACCATATTGCTCACGCCCAAGGATGACGCAGTCGATTTTCGCAAAAAGTTAATTAGAGGGGGTTATAGAGGGGGTACAAAGTTAATAGCGGGGTACGGGGTACCCTATATCCCCACCCCTCACTTTTTAAAAAAATTCTTATTTTCTTATTCATCGATAAAAAGACAGCTTTGTTATTGTTACTCCGCAATTCACCTTACTTAAACATTTCTTAATTTAGAATTGTCTACACGGCACGGTACGTATTTTCAAACCTTTCCATGCTTAACTCATACTATACTCGTAGGTTCAGCTCGCATTTCACCATAGGGAGTTACAATATACGTACGGAACGCAGTGCGATGTGACAACGCGCTAGTCATGCGTCACAAGTTCGATCGTCGACTCGCACAGAACGAATACGCCAACGACTGCATCCTCGCTCGGTTTAAATTCAACTGAATTGTGGATGCGTGTGTCTCGGTAGACACAAGCTATAACGCGAAGAGAGGGATACGCTGTTGCAATTCATACTGCTTATGGTGCATGGTGAGCTGAACCTACGTGTATACGAGGGAGCGTTTTTATATTCGCGGAATGAGCGGGTTGTAGGGGAGTGATTAGGCGCATTGGGGGCGTGGCCTGTGCAGCGACTCATAATTAGTATAAATACGAAGTTTCATTGTTATTAGACAGTTAGTCTTTGAGCTATCGTCAACGAAGTAACATAATCAGGAGTGAAAAGTGAAATATGGAAAAAATCGAATATCGTGCCGTTATAAAGTTCCTTACCAGGTAAGGAAAATCAGTCGCCACCATAATGAATGAGATGTCGTTGGTTTACGGCGACTCTTGTCCAGGAAAAACCATGGTGTACAAGTGGCATAGCTTATTTAAACAAGGAAGGGAATCCCTTGAAGACGACCCGAGGCCGGGCAGGAGCATTGAGGTGACCACTCCAGCACTTATCCAAAAAGTTGAAAAAATTGTACTCGAAAATGCTCGACTAAAGAAGAAACAACTCGCAGAAATGGTTGGAGTATCCGATACAACAATTTTTAAAATCCTACACGATCATCTCGGCATGTCTAAGGTTAGCGCAAGATGGGTGCCGAGAATGCTCACGCCGGCCGCCGCAAAAACAACAGCGCGTAGAGTGTTCGCGTGCATTTTTGGACCTCTGTAATGAAGACAAGGATGGTGTATTGAGTCGAATTGTTACTGGAGACGAAACTTGGGTTCATCATTATGAACCTGAGTCCAAACAAGACTCCATGCAGTGGCATTAAAAGGGCACAGCACCTCCCAAGTGTCACAATCAGGTGGGAAACTCATGGCAACGGTATTTTGGGACTCGGAAGGAATATTGTTGATTGATTATAAAGATAAAGGTGTTTCTATAACCGGAGAATATTACGCTTCAATATTAGAGCGACTAAAAGAAGCCATTAAAGAGAAAAGACGGGGAAAATTGACGAAAGGTGTGCTGCTTTTGCACGACAACGCGCCCGTCCACAAGAGCCGCGTTGCGTTAGCTGCCCTGCATAAGGTGGGCTTCGAAATTGTGAATCACCCACCCTACAGCCCAGACCTGGCACCGAGTGATTATTACCTGTTTCCGAAAATGAAAAAAAGTGCTGCGGGGTAAAAAATTTACTGCCGATGATGAAGTCAAGGAGGCAGTTTCGGCGTATTTTGCAGATAAAGAGAAATCATTTTTTATGAGGGTATAAATAAATTAATTGAAAGATGTGAAAAATGTATCCGTCTTGCAGGTGAATATATTGAAAAAGAAAAATAATTTGGTTTTTTTTAATTTCCACCCCTTATCCCCGCTCGCTCACTCGCTCGTACATACATACATTATGTACTATACGAAACTTTTATCGGTTGTAGAAATATAAATCGTTCTCTCAACTGTAGTTAGTTACTTTGTGTTTGATATATTTTCTTAATAAAATGTTATTGATTCTTCGAATATTATATTCCTTAAGTAAGTATATATGAACAAATTTTCCACACAAGACGAAGGACTACATAATATATATATGTATGTAGATAATATTTCTTAATTTATTTAATATTTTTCGTACAATGCAGGTGTGTGTACAATGCAGGCATTCACTGGAGCATAAATATAACTAATATGTTTGTAACGATAATAACATTTCGGAAACGATAGAACAAAATTAGAAAAGCCTTATAATGCTTATAAATGTTTAAATACATGACATACTGTAATGCAATTATTGGTACATACATATGTATTGCAATAGCGGACAAGATTAATATAGATATAGTAATTAAGCTACATATATAAGTATTACAGTAGTGATAATAGAGAAGTGCGTATCTACATTCCACATAAAGACCTACATTGTTGAAAATGCATACTTTACTTCTTCGTCTTGGGTAGCACAGCGAAATAAAGCATACCGAATTGATGACCAGTGAAAAGTGTATTTATTTTCAATTATTATTACCGTTATTAACTTTCCAAATTTATAATACATCACCGTTTTCTATGTAAAAAGTTTCGATTAATAAGAAAATAAGAAAGGTTTTGGGGTACTTCGTCCCCCTTTATTAAGTTTTTGCGAAAATGGACGGCCTCATCGTCGGGCTCGTGTAATATGGCGATTTACATATATCAATATAAAAGTTTATTGATTTTGAAGCACCATTATTATTTTTCTAGTATTACTATTACCGTAATTTCACACAACTATGGTCCAATATTACCTCCTTTTTGTGGTTCTGTGTGTAGTTTGTGAAATGAAACAGATCGAATGTTATATTTTGTTGATATTGTAATATAAACGTTAGAAATATATCAGATCCCTTCGATGCGCTATATATATAAATATTACTCATCCATTTTTTTGACCAAAGTTCGGACCATAGTTGCGTTGCATAGTATACAACAATAGGCCATTGGATATTTTACATAATAAATTCCTATAGAGTTATAGTTGGCAGAATGTTATGCAACTATACTATACGGCAATAAATAGCCTGTAAAATAAAACACATTTGTACAAACAGAAGTAAGAAAAAGTATTTATTTTTACATGGTAATAATACATTAAACATTTTAAATTATTAGCTGGTTTATTTTTTGGTTTACCTAATATTATCTCGAGTTCAGGCACATGAAAGAGCTCCCTTTTGGTGCTTTTCGGTTGCTTATTGATAATATAATATCCTCTTGAAGATAAAAAAGGCAATCTTCTTTCTCTGGCCACTTCCATAATGTGCCAGATCTCACCATGCATGTAACATACACCCCATTAGTTTGCACTTTTGTAACCTGCCCAGGCCAGTATTCTCCTTCATAATAATAATAATAATAATAATAATATATATTAATCCTTTAGACTACAATTGAGCATAGGATACGTCATTTGTACAATATGTAAAGCTATTAATTGTAAAATATTATAAATTATTACCTATAATGTAAACTATTCATAGTTCATAGTACAAACATCAACATAAAAACACAAATTCAAACAAATAACTAAATTTGAGGGTCATTCAAATATTCTGCGAAAAAGTAATACCCTTTATTGAGCAGCATATTCTTAATTTGACTTCTAAACAATTGAAGTGGTAATTCCCTATAGCAGCGTGGCAGCCTATTGAAACTCTTTATAGCAAGATAACGCGGATTCTTTTCGCTAAATGCCAACTTATGCAGGGGAACTTCAAGCATGCTTCCATTTCTAGTATTGTAACTATGGTAAAAGTTTAGCCTACGGAACGATGTAAGGTTTTCCTTTGCATATAGCAACAATTGAAATATGAAAATACATGGCAACGTCATAACTTATAGTTCAGAAAACAAATTTCTACAGCTTGTTCTATTATTATTTCCTGTCATCAATCGAAGGGCTCGTTTTTGTAGTTTAAAAACCCTATTCATACCACTGGACATTGCCCACACCAATGTATTATATGAGATGAGCGAGTGGAAATGTGCGAAATAAAAGACTCGCAAAACTTCCACACTTAATTGTGATTTTAATCTCATTATGAGAAAACATACACTATGCAGTCTACTACATAACTTATCAATATGACATATCCAACCGCAACGCGAATCAACCGTAGTACCTAGAAACTTGGTAGCATCTACCTGAGATATGCTACCACTTCCGATTTTGATATAGTATGATCGGTCACGGACAGCAGCGTCGAGCTTAAACTCAATAAATACCGTTTTTTTGACATTCACGTACAAGTTGTTTTGGCAAAAGTAATTATTTACGGTTGCAAATGCATCATTTAAATTTGCGCGCGCTTGAAATGAATTTCTACCCGATACGACAATAGACGTATCATCCGCAAACATCACCGAGTTATATAAAGGAAAATCGTTCACGTATCTGATATATAGCAATGGCCCAAGAACACTACCCTGTGGCACCCCTCGACAGGTTTTCAAAATATTAGACTGACTGCCATTGATGTCGACGTACTGCAACCTGTTTGATAGATAGCTACAAAACCAGGAACGCGCCACATCCCTAATACCGTAGCATTCCAGCTTTTCAAGCAATATCTGATGATCAACCAGATCAAAAGCCTTACTCAAATCCAGAAAACATCCTATGCATGAATCACCTCCATCCATGTTGCCATACAATGCATCAAGAATTGCCGACGCAGTGCTACGTCCCTTTCTAAAGCCAAATTGACTACTATTTAATAGATTATGCTTTTCAAAATAATTGGCCAATCCTATAGCAACTAATTTTTCAATTATTTTTGAAAATATACTTAAGATTGAAATGGGACGATAATTGTCCATACAAGTACGCGAGCCACTTTTAAAAATTGGAATTATCTTAGCGATCTTGAGTGTCTCAAAAAATATACCTTCGGCAAAAGAAGAATTAATCAGGTTTGTTAGAGGAACGACTAGTTCGTTAACACACTGCTTCAATAAGTATGAATTAATATTATCATAACCACTAGAGTACGTATTTTTTAAGTTGTTAATTATAGCAGCTACTTCAGTCTCCGTGGTAGGATTTAGAAAAAATGAGTGACATTGTATAGGAACACTTACAGTACTTGGACTGACGATACTAGAGGCCAATTTATTAGCTATGCCATTAAAATATTTATTAAATGTGTTTGCCACTACTTTTGATTGTTCGACTAATTCACCATCTACCCAAATATTTATTTTCTGCTTAGGGTTTGTAGCTTTTATTCCAGAATTAATGTTCCAGGCCGCTTTACTTTTATTTTTAGAGATACTTATAACTCGATTATTATGAAGTATTTTTGCTGTTTTAATGACGTTTCTATATACCCTTTTGTATGTTTTGTAATATTCAAGAATATGATAATTCACAATCACAAATTTGTGTTTTGCTGGAAGAAAACTATCACGGACGACCTCCTTATTTGAAACATTTTTTTCGTCCTCTTATTCTGAGACCTGTTCAATGTCTGATAAGTTTATTGACGATTCTGAAACTACGGAGTATCTATCTTTTTCTTCTTTGTCACTGGAACTTTCTACAGCCTTTGCTTTTCGACAAATTTTCCTTTTTTATTGAGCAGCTTATAGTTTTGCAGGTAGACGGTCTTGCAAGTCTTTCAATGTATTCTGCTGAAATACCTTTACCCGGCTCACCATCAAGCTTCTTCTTAATTCTCTTTATGGATGCTTGCTATGGATGGTTCTACTGTTTGTTTTCTTGTCATCTCGATACATTTTATAAACGAATCAGAAAAAGCACTTGCATTTGGGTCTATGACATTGGGATCAGTATATGACGGCAGGCGCTCTAAAACTTTGGTTGCACATAGAGGAAATATGCCAGCCTTTCTAAATACAGCTTGTAAATTGATCGCTGAATTAGGAAGAACTTTATTCCAAAGGTTATTTAACAATGAAGGGATATATTTTTGGGAATTGTCAGCATCCTTTGTCTGTCTGGCGTCGCCTTCCACTCATCTAATATTTGCCGCCAATAGCATTTGAATGGCCGAAAAAAGGCTATATCGAGTGGCTGTGTCAAGTGAGTAGAATTTGGAGGGAGCGCTATGAACGCAATGCTGTGTTTCTCACAAGCTCTTAAGATCCTTAAGCTAATGTGGGAACTGAGATTATCACCAATTAAGACCTTCTTTTCATTGGTCCTTCTTAATAGTGGCAATAGTGTTGAAAAGAACCAATCTTCAAAGCTGGAACTGTCAAACCAGCCAGATTTAGATCGATTGTACCTAGTGTTTGGCGGGCCTCCTTCAGTCCAAGTGTCCCACACTCCGGCAGCATTCTCACATACCATAATACTTACAGTAGCTTTGGTAGAAGTTTTAATGGCTTCGAGATATTTACATCCACGTTTAAATAAGATTCATTTTTTGCCAGGTTCGTCCACTAAATTTGTTTCATTGTAGTTGTAAATACGGTTTGGCGGCACGTCCCTTACTTCTTTCTCCAAATACCTACCAAAAGAAGGATGTTTTTATTTCTTGACTTACGGCTGCCCTGACACGTTTGATATTGCTGCAAAAGCGCTGCGATAATTCCTTCTTATAAGCACTCTGCCCAATGTTTTCCGGGTAGGTAAGTTATTGTTAAACACTGGTACTCTACGGTCTTGGCTTTCCAAGTACATTTTCACAATGCATCTTAAATCGAACGACGTTGTAGGAAATCCAAACTTGCACATAGTTGTAGCATGCTCGACAAACGCCTTTTCTTCTGCCGGAAAAAAAAACACATTGGTGCCCTGGTGACCTTTGGTTTTTTCTCGCACTGCTTTTAGAGCTATGCTGTATTTTTTAGCGACTTCTCGCTGTGTCAGTATTTTATTAGTAATATTTCTTAGGCATAGTTCCAAATTTCTGTCACTATATAACTTATAAGGTCTTCCGCCTACCTTTCTGCTAAGAATTTTATTTGGTGGCACCATCGCAACATATTAAAATTGTTTTGAACTATAGAAAAATGTAAACAAAAGTTGCACACAACTATGGTCCACAAAAAAGATTGGACCATAGTTGAACTTAAAGTATAATAATTGAATGTTTTTCGAATAAAATTGGAAAAATAGGGGTAATTGTAAAAATACTTGTAAAAGATACAAAAGTAATAACTTACTTGTCACATACACTATTGGGCACAAAAAACTATTTGCTGTGGTTACATCTGCATCGCAAAGTTTGCACACTATTAAGGTTAGGTACAACACGTAATTTATTTTAACTGTTAAAAAGTAAAAAAAGTATGGTCGATAGAGTGCATATCTAGATACATACAATGTCGATGAACTATTGATGTCTTTAAGTACATAAATGGAGCACTAGATGTCCCCTGTGGTTTAAGTATGCGTGTTTTCGCAAATATAGGTATTTGGCCTATACTTGTGGCGTAGGATCATAATTGTGTGAAATTACGGTAATAATTTTCGAAATTTGTTATGCATCATCGTTTTCTATGTGAAAGCGGCCTTTTTTCGATTAATAAGAAAATATGGAATTAAAAAAATGGAGGATATGGGGTACTCTGTCCTCAGTTACTAACTTTTTGCGACTACAGATGACACCATCCCTGGGACCATGTAATATGCTGCAAATTATATTCAAAAGAAAATTTAATATCTCTTATAGTTTGCAACAATTTAAAAATTGTCCAAACTTTGGAGGGCGCTGTACCCAAAAATCGGGCGTTTCCGCCGAAACAGGATTTTGATCCGTGAAGTTTCATCGAAATCGGAGTGTGACAGTTGCCGGTGTTCCCTTGTGAAGATAACTTAGAATTGAGGGAAGGCATTCAAGACCTAATCCACCATGCTTAATTAAATCTTGGAAAAGGGTACGCTCAACTAATATTTTTGTCCAACTTGCAGTCATTAGATAAGCCACATATTACAACGATTAATATTGTGTGGGCATTAACAATTTTTATTGTTTAATTTAATTAACCTTCTACAGAAATAATATGTCTTCAAAAACTTTTTCTTTAATTCTGACATTCATAAGTACTATCGCTTCCAAATACATATTTATGAGACTTATCGCAGTTACTATTTATTCAAGAACTTCTCTTAAATTGAGCACCTCTCTCTCAATCATTCTCTATTATCGTGGTGCCTGCGGTACGTGTGTACCTTGTAAATACATCTACATATTCTTCATTTTACCTACAAATATCGTATTTCCCTTCTGCAAGTATCTTGTTTGTGTTTCAACTGCGAATGATACGAGTAAATTTATATAAACAGGTTAGTGTGTGACTTTCTAGGTATAATGTCTATATGGGTTGTATTTACTGTAGAATACGTAATTCTATTATATGCTGTTCAACGCTAAAGTAAAATCAAATATGTTTTGCTTGAATTTATTCAGCATCCAACTTTTAGGCAAAATCAAGCTGAAAGTACACACTTACCACCACTTACTGTCAATCTTCCGGGAAAATGTACATACATGTATTATTTTAGCTAGAAATATCTCAATTTCTGCTGTGTATTCTGCACATACCACCATTCTATCGTAACACTACACAATACACAATTATTTATCGCATCCTGTTGTTAAATGATTATCCAGATATAACCATTTTCGATTCCATAGCAATTTCGCGTTTTCTATTATCTCCAAATGCTGTATATCACCGACTAGGACATTGTTAGTATAACAAAAATCATGTCTAGAGCACGTATTACATTACCGTGAGCGACACAAGTATTTCCCAGAGAGATTGTATCACGCGAATGGAATGAGACAAATATGCCTGTTATCACGACATCCAGCCATAAAGAAGCAATGCCGAGGAGAACGATCGCAATTTGAAACTTGTTCGCTACGAAGGAGAAAAAAAAAAAAAAACGCAGGCGAAACTATTTTGCTCCTCTCGCTCGCTTAAACGTAACATAAACTTATATTTAAGCTTCGAGTATGGAGAAGCGACGGATATATCAAAATGTGCTCTAGAAATATTGTACTGTTGTTGAGAATGCTGTATACGGAGTTAAGAATTTTTATTCTGGTAAATTTATTGCGAACATTTTCGATAAGATATTAGGAATTCTTATATTGTTATACCTACAAGTTTGCGACCTTTCAGAATTGTTATTGATAAACCTGTGATATAACAGTGGGAACGCCGTGGCCTCTGGTAGTCAAATGGTAACATTTTTTTAAAAGTTACATACTGGAACATATGTAAGCGAATTAGATCTGCAATTTAAAAAATAATATGCAATATACAGGGTGTTTCAAAACTTAGCAATGTACCAAAGTTATGTTTTTCTTAATGGAACACTTTGTATTTTATGGCATTTTTCAGTTTTACACTGAAATCTAGATTAATTTTGTCTTAGGTTTCCTATGTCTAATTTTGGTAATTTATGAGATATTTCAAGTTGTTTGAAAATGCAATGTTGCACGAAAAGTTTAGTATCTCGAAAATGACTTAATTCAGAGAAATGGAACGAAAAGCGTAAATAGTAGATCGTCCGGCTGATTGAATGCCATATTCAAAGTTATCGAGTATTCTTCAGGTCGTTTAAGTAACGATACCAAACTTTGTGAACTTCTTTCGTGCATAACTTTATTATTTTAAATGGAACACCCTGTATGTATTTATGTTATCAGTTATGTTATTTTATTGTCTAAAAACCAGTATAGGAAATCCATATGACTATTATACTTTTAGCTAATTTAAGTGAACTAAATTTGTTTTTTGTAAGTGAACACCCAGTATATCTTTACATCGATGGATAGAAATATTATTATTCGAAGGAGTTGATTTTATATTGTCACAATTTACATGAAAACATAAATGCCAAGTAATAAAAATGAACTAAACAAAACAGCAGTAAATATTTTTGTGTTTGGATTAAGAAAAATGGATTTCGTATAAAATAAACGAACAAACATAACAACAAAATAAACGAACGTTCAACATAATTGCCATTTTCTTCAATACAGAAAATACCCCTCTGTTCAAATGCTGTTCTAACGTTCCTCAGCATATCCGGTGTTACTGAACTGAGGGCGTCTTTGATTCTCGTTTTCAAATCCTCTGCTGTAGTAGGCAACATATTGTAAACGATCCCTTTTAAATACCCCCATAGGAAAAAAGTCCATACATGTTAAGTCCGGCGACCTTGGTGACCAATTGCCCGGATCATCTCTTCGGATCCACCTATTAGGAAATTTCCTGTGAAGGTAGTTTTTAGCGGACCGTTTAAAATGGGCAGTAGCGCCGTCTAATTGAAGCCACATCCGGTTTCTAATATTCAAGGAAATATTTTCCAAAAGTATCCAAAAGTCTCTTTTTAAGAATCTGAGAAATTCGTCTCCGTTTAGGTGCCCATTGAAGAAGTATGATCCAATTACATAATCGCCAATAGGGCCTCCAAACACGTTCAAACTCCAACGATGCTGCCGATCCAAGATACGAAAATGATGGCGATTTTCGGTATCATAAGAATGAAAATTGTGACGGTTTACTAATCCATTATTATGAAAAGTGGATTCATCGGTAAATAAATCGTAATTAAACAATCATTATCTTCTGCGTTTCTATCAAGAGCCGACATGCGAAAATCAATTCGCCGTTCATAATCCATTGCGTCCAATTTTTATGGTATTGTAAGTGATATGGATAGTATTTGTGTATTTTCAGTATCCTAGATACGGGTTATATCTAATTCCTTGGCAATCTGTCGTGTGCTTTTATGCGGTTCTTCAGTGACTGCTGGCAATACCACGAATTTATTTTCTACGCCTACAGTTGATGTTCGCCTTTTGTATGCAACGCTCCCTGTGGCACTGAATCTATCCAATAAATTTTCAAATACCCTTTTATCTGGATGTTTTTGATTTGGGTACTTCTGGGAATACACCTGACACGCAAGGAAGCAATTTTCCTGACACTCACCAATAGCTAAAATCATATCAGTTCTTTCTTACAACGAGTCTGCCTTCATAATGTTAACAGAGTACACGTCTAATTGACACTTTCTTTATGAGGATCCAACCTCCTAGATTAAATAATAACAATTTCCGCAAGTTATCTAAAAAACGCAAATAACTTAAAAACTAGTACAGATAGAGTCATGGGGATTCCTGATACTGGGTTTTAGACAATAAAATGTTCTCTCTGATATCATAAACACATCGATCTACGGTGTTCCATTTAAAATAATAAAGTTATGCACGAAAGAAGTTCACAAAGTTTGGTCTCGGTACTTAAACGACCTGTAGAATACTCGATAACTTCGAATATGGCATTCAATCAGCCGAACGATCTACGATTTACGCTTTTCGTTCCATTTCTCTGAATTAAGTCATTTTCGAGATATTAAACTTTTCGTGCAACATTGCATTTTCAAAAAACTTGAAATATCTCATAAACTACAAAAATTAGAGATAGGCAGCCTGAAATAAAGTTGATCTAGATATCAGTGTACAACTCAAAAATGCCATAAAATATAGGGTGTTCCATTAAGAAAAACATAACTTTGGTACATTGCTAAGTTTTGAAACACCCTGTATATTGTATATTATTTTTAAATTGTAGATCTAATCCACCTACATGTATTCCAGTATGTAACTTTTTCAAAATTGTTACCATTTGACTACCAGAGGCCACGGCGTTTCCAATGTTACACCCTGTATATCTATGCATTCAGAAAACTTTATCTCAGTTAAAAATCTTATGTTATTACAAAAAAATTATTAAATAATTATTACTAAAACTAAACTTTTGATTTATCAAAATAAATTATTATTGTAAAACCAATTATGATTTACTGGTGGGTTTGGGTGTTGCAATTAGTGTCTTCTTTCTCTTCCAAAGTTAGATTTAAAAAATGTCCAAATCGCTTTGTCGGAAGTGTTCAACACTTTCAGGCTTAGAGATTGTGTGTTTCCATCTCAGAAAAAGATGGTTTTTAAGTCAGTTTAGATTGGTTCCATTTCTGCGATACCATTGGCATAAGTCCTCGGAAGAATTACCATAAAGATCAAAAACTAACTAGAAGCTAACAGAAAGCAACCTGCTAGTGATCTAAAGAAAGAAATTTCACACTTTTGGCTTACAGAAAGGGATCTGCTGTTCAAGTTTGAGAACACGATTTTAACGATTTAGTTCGAATGAGGTCATCTTATAGATAGGACCTCTGTGTTACATAGCATCGAATATTTTAGCGATGTCTTAGGAAGACAGCACATAGGAACTCACTGGTCTCAAAAGGATTGCTATTCCCATAAGATGCGGAACGGTTTGCGGAAAGCAAGTCGATGATATTGTATGATGTGCACGAAAAAATCCTTCTTTAATCTGCTCAGAATGACTACCTTCTCCAGTTTGGCGATCCAGGGTTTTCTGCAGACGTAAACATAGTAACTACGATGAAATACTACCAGATGTTGGTGGAAAGTATCCAAGTTGGAGGACTGCATTGGTAATCTCTACTAGTCCATCAATTACTTTTGGGGTTTCCTCAGTGCAGTCTTCGAAATCAAGTCAGAACCTCCACTACCTTTCTTGGTTCAATAGATTAGCTTAATATTTTGATTTCGTTTGTTAGTCGGCAAGTTGCTCTCATGATCTCCACCACGCGAGCAACCATTTACTCATATTAGTTCTCATAAATAGTAAACTTTTTTGAGCGTTTTATCTTAAGTCGTAAACTATTACGTCGTAAACTCTTAGGTTCCTGTGGTGGTCCGATGGTATTGCCTTTCTTTTTATTAATTTTAAAGGCCTCTTCAAAAGTGTCCGTTTTACAGAGAAATGAAAGAAACCTTATTCAATTATAGAGTCTGTACTATCGATATCCCTTAAGGATACGTTTAAATATTAATTGATAATGAGTTCGTGACGGCAATGCTGGCTGGATGACCAGTTGGCTGATCTCGTTTTTTTCTATATGTTGTAATACTCGTTGGCAGCCAACTATCAGATGTTCGTGATATCTAAGTGTTAGTTTAGATACTCTCTCTGACTACATTTAATAAGATATCTCTTGCTGAATGAAAGATTATCCACATTATTGCTAAATAGTGTCTTGATGCTGTTGTTAACTAAACATGTTAGTAAGCCTGGCCCGTCCCCCAGTGGTGGTCAAGATTGGGTTATGATCGGAAGAAAAATCATTTAGCTTCTGCAGATATTTTAGTTTTTTATTTTAGTTTAACGATAAATTTTCAAATAAATTTTAATAAATAACTTTATGTTTTAAAGATTGAATAAAAGGTTCTTTCCTAATCCAGCTCTTATCAAAGATTGTATAAATTGCTTCTAATGGGGTCACCCTTCTATGGATACACATTCATGAAGATTAGCGGTGTGTAAATACCGGATGATCTGAAGTCGTAAAATGCACTAATGTTTCGTCCTCTTCTTTTCAACTTTTGACAAGCTCCAACTTATTTCAAACCCTTTCCTGCAATTACTTTTCCTGGCCTTTGCATTGTAGTGAGTTTAATCGGTATTGGATATCCTTTTTATTCAGGTTTGTAGCAGATTCAAATTTTCAAAAAACATGAGTACTTCTTTTCTGAAAACTTTGTTTTTGACTTTCGCAATGAACTAGAAAGATTTCTCTGTAGGAATCCGCATAGCCAATCATCAATCAGAATTGCCCAATATATTTATTTACATTGTTCGCGCACACTAGCCTGTTACGATTTCATATTGCACGAGTAATTAAGCTACAATTCAAACTACATAAGTCTTGATTGTTATAAAGCCCCGTATACAGTGTGTTTCTGGATAGCTGACCCAATAGGAAAACTTATTTATTATGGATTTACAGAAACAAAAAGTATTCTTTGTGTCTGATTTGTCACTTTTATAACCACATTCACGTTGTTACCTAGTTATTTTCCATCTTTTACTGTTTATTTAATTTAAATATATTAGAATCATGAATGAATTTTGCTAACCCCGTGTATCCTACGAGGCAGCGTTCTTATATTCGCGGAATGGGGGATAAGGGGTGGAAATAAAAAAACCAAATTATTTTTCTTTTTCAATATATTCACCTGCAAGACGGATACATTTTTCACATCTTTCAATTAATTTATTTATACCCTCATAAAAAAATGATTTCTCTTTATCTGCAAAATACGCCGAAACTGCCTCCTTGACTTCATCATCGGCAGTAAATTTTTTACCCCGCAGCTGTTTTTTCATTTTCGGAAACAGGTGATAATCACCCGGGGCCAGGTCTGGGCTGTAGGGTGGGTGATTCACAATTTCGAAGCCCACCTTATGCAGGGCAGCTAACGCAACGCGGCTCTTGTGGACGGGCGCGTTGTCGTGCAAAAGCAGCACACCTTTCGTCAATTTTCCCCGTCTTTTCTCTTTAATGGCTTCTTTTAGTCGCTCTAATATTGAAGCGTAATATTCTCCGGTTATAGAAACACCTTTATCTTTATAATCAATCAACAATATTCCTTCCGAGTCCCAAAATACCGTTGCCATGAGTTTCCCAGCTGATTGTGACACTTTAAATTTCTTGGGCGGTGCTGTGCCCTTTTTATGCCACTGCATGGAGTCTTGTTTGGACTCAGGTTCATAATGATGAACCCAAGTTTCGTCTCCAGTAACAATTCGACTCAATACACCATCCTTGTCTTCATTACAGAGGTCCAGAAATGCACGCGAACACTCTACGCGCTGTTGTTTTTGCGGCGGCGTGAGCATTCTCGGCACCCATCTTGCGCTGACCTTAGACATGCCAAAATGATCGTGTAGGATTTTAAAAATTGTTGCATCGGATACTCCAACCATTTCTGCGAATTGTTTCTTCTTTAGTCGAGCATCTTCGAGTACAATTTTTTTAACTTTTTGGATAAGTGCTGGCGTGGTCACCTCAATGCTCCTGCCCGGCCTCGGGGCGTCTTCAAGGGATTCCCTTCCTTGTTTAAATAAACTATGCCACTTGTACGCCATGGTTTTTCCTGGACAAGAGTCGCCGTAAACCAATGACATCTCATTCATTATGGTCGCGACTGATTTTCCTTGCCTGGTAAGGAACCTTATAACGGCACGATAGTCGATTTTTTCCATATTTCACTTTTCACTCCTGATTATGTTACTTGGTTGACGATAGCTCAAAGACTAACTTTCTAAAAGCAATGAAACTTCGTATTTATACTAATTATGAGTCGCTGCACAGGCCACGCCCCCAATGCGCCTAATCACCCTCCTACAACCCGCTCATTCCGCGAATATAAAAACGCTCCCTTGTATTATGCAGAACCGACTAGACGAGATTACCTAGAATCACCTAGGTAACATACCTAGATTTTCTATCATCTTTAATTTAATTAACTGAGTAGAACACATTATGATTTCCACATAAGTACATACGAAACTTACCTAAATTCATCTACAAAACATAAAACTTCATTAGTCTCATTCGGACTTGCCATCAAGCTAAAGCTAGAATTTATTCCACTGTTGGTTGGATGAATTTTTTAACTTTAAAGATACATGGAACATCCATTTATTTAATTTTTTTGCATATTGATTATCATTCTATCGCATTAACAAAAACATCTCTGGAAAATTTTATCTAAATAGAAGCTTACCTAGAATTTATTTACTGAATCATATAGAGTATCGTGTAGCTACAATCAAACGTATAACTGTAGCGGTAGAGTTGGATTTTTCTGTAACAAGTCAACGTTCTATTCTGAAAATTCCGGTCGATACCTCCCCACCAGGAACCCAATATGCAGTTGGACTCAAAATACGGTACCGAGAAACCTGTACCTCAAGCTCGGCTGTGAAATATGCAATGAATACATTTCGAAAATCGCTTCTCGTATATCTGAGATGAGACGCTTGAAATATAACGCGGAATTATGTTATCTATTACAAGTTTTTATTTCTATCTCCGGTGTAGGATACGGACGCGGAAATCGATTCAATTCGCAAATAAAAACGAAACAAAAAAAGAAAGAATGTATGATGAAGAAGAATGCGTATTGCGGCCGTATATGAGATAGCCTGGCGCGACGGTTGGAATAATATTTATTTCTGTAAAAGAGATTTCGGTAATTGAATTCGTTTTTCGTGGCTCGAATTCTGTGGTTGATATCTAGTAGATACATATACTATATAATTCGTAATGGCATGACGATTACTTTGATGTATTTTAAATGTTATAAGTTAAATTATTATTATATCTTAAGTTTAAGAATGATTATTTTGGATATCGTGTTCTTGGGGTCCCTTCAATAAATTTGTCTGATATTCCTTCAAAAAGAAGCATGGCAGAGATAATCTAATTTCTCTACACTATCAATGGGTAAATTAAGTTATGTTAATTGTTTCGAGAATTTTTGGTGCCTAAATCGAAGTGTTTACTCTCACCTTTGGACATACGTTCAAAACTGCCATGCTCACAGAGACTCGAAGGAACGGAATTTTCGTATACCTGAATGGCAGAATTTCCTTTCAGTAACCGCAACTACATAGATAGATTAGAAGACATGAGAAGTAAAAGAATACACAGGATCACGAAAACTTGAAACCATTTCAAAACGAGACATAATACGGAATCTATCCTGTAGTGGTTCTTCATCTTGGTAATCTTGTATTATTCCTATAAATTGCTCTTATTTCCTGTATAACAAAGATCACCAGAGCGTTCTTAATATCTTGCAAAAGAAAGAAATTGGGAAAAATGTCATGCTAGATTTGTGTACTTTTTCATCAACCAAAGCACTTTTATAATAATTGTTAGCACCTTATTTTGTAACCAATTAAAATTGTATTTAACAACTTAACTATAAGACAAACTAAGTGCCCCGCGACATAGGAAAGGCATGATTCTAGATATTACTGCCACAAATCTTTCCAGAGAGAGAAAGCTAGGTTCTGGTCTCTAGAATCAAAAATGTTACCAAAATTAGTTGGACAATGCGATGTTACCTACAGAATAAATAATTTAGAACGGATAGAATCTTTCCGGATCTGATATAATTGGGTACTCACCTGTTGGTCTCCTTTTTATGTATGTATTTATGTATGTGCTACGGGGTGATATCCCACTGCGACCTGAAAGGTCTCTTGTGTCTGCTTTACAAAATTTAGAATGTGAGATGGCTTGACTTTTGGCAGATCTCCCATTTCTATTTCATAAGTTCCTAGGTGCCTGGCCCTTGAATTACGGAGTGCTACGCACTCAGAGAGCATACGTATGGAAGATTCGTCTTCCTCCTCGCAGAAACGGCATTCTGCTGTCTCTGCTAGTCCCATTGGTTTCCTATGGCATCGAATCCGACAGTGATCTGATAGGATTCCTGTCAGTAAGCGAAGTTTGTCCTTGCTCACGGTAATGAGTTCATTGAATCTGTTCTGGTTGTAGGTTCCCAGAGCCGTTTTCGCTTGTCTCATTCCATGTTCATCAAACCAGTGCTTGGTTTTCTTTTGATCAACTTCTCTTTTTAGTTTCTCTAATATTGTACTCTGACTGATTTTTTGCAAGTTTGTCAGCTTCCTCGTTTCCTTCTAATCCGCTGTGTCCCGGGACCCACATGAGAGTGACATTATTTTCCCTGCCTAGCTCGTTTAGCTTAGACAGGCAGTCCCAAGCCATTTGTGAGCTGATTCTATAGGAACTCAGCGTTTTGATGGCTGTTTGACTATCGGTCAAGATGATAATCTCCTGTTTCCGATACTTTCTTTCTAGGTTAAATCGGACGCATCTATCTATAGCGTGTATTTCCGCTTGAAGGATGCTAGGGAACCCTAAACTTTCAGAGTACTTGGTTCTGGGCCCATATACTCCGATTCCAGTCCCTCCGGTTGTTCTAGAGGCATTTGTATACCATAATATGGCATTCTTGTTCAGTTCCTTTATGGTGTTTTGATTCCAGTCGCTTCTGAAACCTAGCCTCGTGGTGAAGTTTCTTCCGAGGCTGAATTTCTTCGACACCCCATCGCGAGGCATGTCCCACAATGGATCATCTAATAGTAGGATTTTTGATTTCTGCCTGATGTCCACTAAAATGTGAAGAGGTGTAAGATTTAGTACCACTTCTAAAGCGGCCGTTTGGCATGTGCTCATTGCACCAGTAATGCAAACGCATGCCAGTCTTTGTAACTTTGCGAGTTGCATCCTCGTTGTGGTCAGACTGGCACGTTTGCTCCAAGCCACTGCCCCATAGGTGATGATTAGTCTCACTATTGCAGTGTACATCCAGTGCAGAATTTTTGCGTTACATCCCCAATTTTTCCCTGCGAAGTTTCTACAAACCATTAGGGCTCTTTTGGCTTTGTTGGTTACTTCTAATTCGTACTTGTTCCAGAGAAGTTTATTATCTAGTGTAAGACCTAGATATTTAGTCTCTATCTTCCACTCAATGCTCTGCCCATCTAACTTGATGGTTTTGAGCTTGAGTTTCATTTTCCTTGTGACGGCCACTAGTGTAGTTTTGGTGGGGTTAATATTCAGTTCCACCGACTGACTCCATCTTTTTGTAAAAGTAAGTCCTCTTTGGACAATGTCGCAGAGGGTACTTTCAAATCCTCCCCTTGAGATTATGACTATATCATCGGCATACCCCTGGTATATGCCAATGCCAGTCAAGCCGCAGAGGAGCTTATCTACCGTTAGGCTCCACATAAGCGGGGATGCAATTCCGCCTTGTGGACAGCCCCTGGTTGTACTGATTGAGATAGTTTCTAAATCTACCTCAGTTTCCGCTATTCTTGTGGAGAGTAGCTGTGACAGCCATCTGGATGTCGTGTTCCTCCTCCTTCTTATGTATATACACTATGAAAGTCCAACTGGCCTTCCAATAAACTGGAGTAAGATAACAATTGTATTGATACCTGAACTAGAAAACATATTCTAGGGTAAAATCTTTCAGGCCAATTTGTCTAACATCATTTTTTTGTTAAATATATGGTAAAAATTGTTGGAGAGGTGCTAGTACCCGAATCTATTTAGAAGAACCAACGGTGGCAATCGTTAGAGCAAAGAACTGGCTCTGGGAACATCTATAGACGTCAAAATGGCGTTTAGCAACACATCTCTGGTGTTAATTAGAGAACCAGCAACGTCTATTTCGGGAGGGGCGAGAGGGGAATGGGGAAGAGGGGTTGACTCACTATATGCGCTCAAGAGTAGATAAATCTACACATGAAGATGCCCTAAAGATAGAAAAATGTTAAGAGAAATGATGTTGAGCTGCCTAGTACTATGCTCACGATTGCGCTGGCTATAGTGATGAAACAGTAGTTATAAAAACCAGAAAAATTGAAGGCTAAGGGTTACCTCTTCTAAAATCTTATATTATTTATTCAAATACCGGTCCCACACAAGGATAATCATATATAGATACCTATTTAAGGAGAAACTAACGCTTTGGCGTAAGGTGTGGAACATCTGGAAATCACTCGTGATCCAATATTCATATTCGCACCTCATCTAACAAACGCAGACGGTGAAATTGTTGGAGTTTTATGAACATACATAAGAACGTTTGTGTCAAATGCAGAACTCTAATTGGCAAAAACCTATTGAATATATGAAGGAATGGTTCTACGCATTGTTACTGTTCCATCCTTTATGTGGTAACCGTGTACAGGAATACAAATTGTCCAAAAGTCATTTAATAGGCAAATCTGCTTGGATATAATTGAGGTGACGAGCACAACGTCAAACGTTGCTATAATGATACTGCTGGATATGCTCCCTATGCATTTCCTAGTAGAAGTAGAGACATTAAAAGCAGTGCTCAGACTGAATGTAAATCAAGAGCTTGGGCAAACGCCCATCATCTCATACCAAGTAACGGATAGAATACACAAAACCTTCTGCTTCACTGAACCTACCATGTGGGCTACGTGACATTAATTGAGGATCTAACAATATACGCAATTTGCAGAGAAGTTTTCGCGTGTGGTCGGTGAAAAGATCCGTCTCAAAGAATCTATTATGAGGCATTCAATGTCATTAAGAAACAAACCGTCAGCATTGAAGAATTATAAAACAGAAAAGCATGATTGGTCTATGGGTTCTTATTGAAAACAACCAACAATCTATCAAGGGACTTTCACCAAACCCAAACTGTTTGTTTTGCAGGTCATCGTTGTTGAATAATATCGATATTGAATGCTGATTAAGTAGTCTGCAGCATTGGCTCCACAAAATGGATTATCTTACCAGAAGATACAAAGCTCGTTACTCATACAATACTATAACCGAGGCGAACTTTGTTTTATGAAAGAAAACATGACTATTTTTTTCCTAAATCTTGGTAGATTTATTGACTACGAAACAAACTCTCATCAACAATGTCCTTCGCAACGGTAAATGCATTCAGAACATTTGATAGAAGAATATTTTGCACTCTCCTTTCAATTCCTGAAATATTTCCACTTACAGGTTTATAAAACAACAATTAAGTAAATACCAATTTATTCCATATATATATATAATATTTTACGTTTTCGTTAAAAAGACTTCTTCAGTGGAAGAAGTTGACATTTAATATGTGTTAAAATACTAATAATATTGATCTATAAGTGGAAATATTTCAGGAATTGAAAGATAAGTACATAAAGGTAACAAAATAGATATATTAATTTTGCACTCTAGCAATTGCTTACAGATTTAATAATAAATTTATACGTGTATAAAATAGAACGAAACTTCATAGAAATTTACCTTACGGTGGATGTAAATAATGTGGTTTTAGTGCAGACGTTCCTCGTATCTCGCTCGGAAATGGTCGAACGATAACAATATTAGCTATTTTCCGTTATACGATTTGAAGTTTATTCAATCCTGGTCGTACTCTTAAAAGCGTTTACCTTTCGGATTTTCTGAAGTAATCGAATAAGTGCTTCGCCGAGGAATTAGACTAAATGAGTAGACGTTTCTCTTTATGCAGCGTAATAGGTATTTTGTTAAAAGGTAATCCTTGCTGTATCGATTGGTAAAACTAGATCTTCGTAGAAATGCAAGTCTTGAAGCATGCCGAACACAATACACAATTTAAAAATCAGATTGTAATGTAGGAAGTATTAAAGAGATTGGTAATACCGTAGCTGTACAATGCTTCAATATCAAGGGGAGAAATCGCAGGCCTGTTTTTTGTATTCTATACTACTCTGAGATAATGAAACAACAAGTAACACAAAGTGAACAAAAATTAAACAATAAACAAAAAACTGCCTCTCTTTTCAACTTTCACTTATCGATTAGTGATTTTCTTAATTTATATTTCGTACCATTTTAAACATGCCCGCTTTTATCACAGTTTCAAAGTTTCAATACCAATTTACAAGAAATTGACTTACGAAAACAAATTACTTTTACACCAAATAACAAAGAAACGGCTTGCTTCAATTATTTTTTATTTACGAAAAGCCCCAGATATATTAATCTTAGATGAAGGCAATCTACCAGATTAATTTATTCTACCTTCGTCAAGAGAATACACTAAATAAAATGCCAATCTCTTTCAAATTTCTGCTCGTTCTCCATTTTCCGAATAAGTCACGTCCGAAAAATAAACATAATTCATGAAGCAAGACAAATCCCGGCACGTCCCCAGATCTCAATTAATAACGTAACTTCGCTGTAAGCCTGCTGCAAAAATCATTTAACGTTAACGGCTCCGTGCTTCTTCGTAACATATCCGCCCAACGATATAAAATTCCGGTATCTACATAAATGAGGACGAGGAAGGAAGAGGTTTTTTTTTAACAACGTACAGCCTGTCGCATTGTCTTTCTTGACCTTGTCTCAACGCAAAATTAAAGTATAAAGTTAAACCAATTTGCATCTGCCTGAGGCACCCCTGGAAGTCTTTTTCAGACTGGCCTACAAGAAGAAGAAAAAATGAAACAGCAAAAGCACCGCCCAGGATCAAAAATGATGAGATCATTTTACGCGTTCTCTAGCGGAATTAAAAAGGACGAAAGAGAGAAAAGAAGATAGAATGCTGATGTTATTGTTGTAGAGGCGCGAAACCTCGGCGTGAATTTTACTTTAATTATCCATGATTTTGCGCCAGCGAGATTCTTGGTTGATTCGAATTAATATTTATGAGCTAATTAAAAACTGTTATAACATTAAAATTATCTTATATGGGTAAAGATAACTTTATACAGCAAAGAAAGGCAACATTTTGTGTGAACTTCAGATGTTTCTTTACATAATTTAACTAGATAATGAATATTCTGATGAATGGAAGCTGTTTGTTTCGCGTGAGTAACTAACTAACAGTACTCATTAGTTAACACAAAGCATGTATGCTTGTGTTAGGGTGGTTAGAAAAAAATAATTTTGGATTTTCTACCGATTCACCCCCCTAAAATGTGCCAATTGGCTTGAAAATTCGAATTGGAATTAAATCACTTAGTTCGAGATCTCAATTTATCAAAGAAAGGGCAGAAATATTAAAATCAAGACTGCAAGGATGGAAGTTGTTAGCTCCGGGTACGGGCATTTCTGTATATGGAAATCACCAGAAAGAACTGTCACAGTATTTTTCAACTGAAGAAGGTCTTTCATGTTTCAAAAATGTTTAATGCGTGAATTAGGTTACAAACACCAACCGGAAGAATGGCGTCTTTTTATAGATGCTTCTAAATTGAGTTTGAATGCTGTCCTTCTACATATAGGAAACATCTACCACTCCATTCCAGTTGGTCATGCCGTGCACATGAAGGAAACATATGATAATATGACACATCTTCTTGACAAAATCAATTACATAACCTATAAATGATACATCAGTGCTGATCTCAAAGTAGTTGCAATTCTACTTGGTGTACAACTTCGATTCACAAAGTATTGCTGTTTCTTTTGAGAATGGGATAGTCGAGCGAGAAATTTGCACTATACTGTTAAGCAATGGCCAACCAGAATACAATATACTCCTCGAGAAAAGAACGTAGTCCATAATTCGTTGGTGGAGCCTCATAAACTACTTTTACCGTCATTACACATAAAATTAGATCTGATGAAGAATTTCGTCAAAGCATTGGACAAAGAGGGACCAGGATTTCGATACCTTAAACAAAAATTTCCTAATATATCTGAGGTAAAACTTAAAGAGGGAATTTTTATAGGACCCCAGATTAATCTGTTACAACAGGATCGAGAATTTGACGTACTCTTGAGCGATTTAGAACGGACTGCTTGGGATGCATTTCAAAGTGTGGCAAAGAATTTCTTAGGGAAAAACTCTTCTTCTTAGAAGTTACCATGCATTAGGCGGTAATATGAGTGTTAAAATACATTTCTTGCATTCGCACCTGAACTTCTTTCCCCCGAATATTGGCGATGTTAGTGAGGAACAAGGACCGCCGGGATATTTCCACTATTGAAAAACGCTATCAGGGCAAGTGGAATAACGAGATGCTTGGACTTTAATTTCGGAATGTTCTTCATCCCAATATAAAAGAAAAGTGAAAAAAAGACTATTGTATGATCAATATGAATTTCATTTGTTTACAATACCAGACGTGATAGAAGATATTTGTTTTTATAATAATTATTAGGAATATAAAACAAAATAAGTTTGTATATAATTCATAAAGAAAAATAAAAAAAAATGAAAATTTGTCGTTCTGTGTAATTATTGGCTGTTTGTAATAAAGAACAGTATACAACAGAAGCTCATTTGAAAAAAGCGTAGTCATTAACCTTTCATTAAGGGGCGACCTTCAGAAAGTCCTAGCTGATGATATGATATGGAAGAATTCTTCTGAAAACTCATAAGTTGGAGCCGATTTAAACGGGAATAGAAGAAACTCGTGAAACTTGTAATAGGTGCTCGTGATATGTAGAATTGTTGGAATCGCCCTGCAATCGAGTGTAATGAAAATAGATCAAGCATTCGAAGCGGACCACGATATCGACTTCCCTGAAATCGTCAGTGCCCTTCCGAATGCACCTAATTTAATCCCAGTTTGCTATTCAAACTGTATTGTACAACATTTGCGACAATAAGCTCATTCAAACTTCATTCCCTCTAGTGGACAAGATTGGAAGTAGCACTTCCAGATGTCAAACAACCCAGAACAATTCGTGAATTGTCAGTCCCGTTATATGTCTCAATCTGCTAAGCAGTCTTCATTTACTAGGACATTACTTGTAAAAAAATGCCACATTATAAAAACAAAAAAATGCCTGTAATAAGCGCAATCTCAACGATACCCTCTATTCAAACATCATTCACTTTGGAGATGACGTTTATTACCTATGAATTACAAACCCCACTTGCTACTAGATGAAGATGCTATTTTTAAAATAAAATTTTAATAATTTACAGTTTAGTCCTAGCATTATGTTACCAATAAACAATAATGAACCATAATAAACAAATTATGCTTATAATAGTTGACCGTAGTAATACGCGACCCTTTAACACTGCCGGCAATAAATTTATACCCGAGCTAAGACCAGCAAATCATCTTTCCAGTGACCGCAATAACTCATAATTAGTTAGAGAGTCTCCGATAAGAATGCATACATTTCACAGTCACTTGGCTATACCAACGCACACATACACTAAGCACGACGACAAGGGCCAATTATCCACCAGGTCAAAATAATGAATTAATCCAATAATAATAATAATCCTAGGCGGTCCCCGGCTTACGTTCGAGAATTAGTCAGAGTTCAAGCATCGGTCACGAGATCAAATAAGAGGGCGCTAGTTGGGTTCGGCCGTGGAAAGAGGGCGCTGCTGACCAGCCGGCTTGCGATTTCAGTACTACGACAATTAGGACGCGCTACCATAGCAGAGCAACAACGGGGTGGTCCCTTTTCTGCAGGATTAGGACCTCCGCACGCGCGAGACACGTTAGGAGACCTTCGAAAGCCCGGATTACAAATGACTTTGACAGAATTATATGCGGAATATGGGAGATAGAGGTTTGGCAAAGCGTTGCTGGGGAGAGACGAGGGGAAGGTTGTACAGTGTGGTGGTAGTAGTAGTAGGTAGGTACAACCTAGTTTTGCAATTAGTCTTCGAATGCTAGCTAGTTCTGCGGATATATAGGGATGGATATATTGTGTCGTATTGTAGCTTTTGCGGACTTTGTTGAGATTACCGAACAATTCATGACTACAGGAGATGTTAAAATTATTAGGGGCTAGTGAGAAATATCGAGAACGACAGGGGGTCGAATGTAACTAACGAGGGTTTCGGTCACCACAATTCCAATACCTTCGGAAATATCTGTAGATCTTAAATCCGACCACAATTGTTGACTTACTAGGTATAAGGGATTTAAAGTGGGGTTATAATTGAAAAGGTGATTGTGTATTGACAGGAAAACTTTATTACAGAATGCTGGCGTATAATTCGTGCAAATAAACTGAAATTGACTTTGAACAGCATCCTAAATGAAATGTGGTGACGTTTATTTAGATGAAATACATCAAAATGGACGTTCTGGTACAGCTTGTGAGTCATATCTTGCAATTGCTAATTGAAAGTAGTAAACTGTTTATAGTGAGGTGGGGTGTAAAGGAGCCAAAGTCGGTCAATGCTTTTCCAAAAAAAAAAGGAATTTTCAAGATTATTCTTCAAATCTACACTACCCAAACACCAAGCATTAACATTCCACTTCTCGACATATTATTCCAAATTTTGTTGATTAATGTGTCAAGAATAGAAGCAAACATTCTGTACATGGTATTACATCTAACGAAAAAATGTAATAGAAACAGAAATATCGAGTTGGAAACAGCTACACATAAATTTTTCTAAAAGATAAAGCCATACTTTGCGGTTTGAATAAAACTTCCGGTGAACAACGGTTACTTCGACCAGTTAAAACTAAATAACGTACTGACATATTTCGCCCACTTAGAAAGAAAAACGAACCACTCGAAATCACCGGACGTTTTCCGATATGGCAACAATCCAACTGGTTTCTCCCCCGTTCCATCCAATTCAGAAACAGCGAAATTTAAATATATTCTTCTCCGTTGACCCGTGATCCACAGACCAAATAAAGAAAAAGGTCGACGGACAACCGGGCAATACCGATCATATAGATATATACGTATACGTACATATATTGGAACTATCGGAACACGGTCGAAAGGGACCAGCCCCAAATAAGAATTTATGACGGCAAACCAATATCTACATCCACGGGAAAGAAAAGCGTGCAGTCCTGAGCTATTCGATAAGAGAATCACGTACGACATGCATATATTGCTTTTGCATGTCGTGGAGTGTTTGAGTTATAAAATTTTGTTTTCCGAACTGGACGTTATATTGGAATTGACCAGTAGAGCAGACGCTTTAATTTTTATGGATGTAGGAGATATTCATTCCTGATGCCAAGAAATAAAAAAAAGGTGAAACGAGATATTTACAACTGGTATATTTACTGGAAAAATTCACATTGATAGCATTAGGAAAGTATTACCTAATATATAATTTACCAAATATAAGATTGGCTTATTAATAATGTATTTCAATCATAATCGTCATAATAACACCTCTGCTGATCTGGAATGCTTCCGCTTGAACTTCAAAAATCAAAAACGTATTAGGCATAAAATGAACGTGCACTCTTTGAAAAAAAAGGATATTATTGAGCAATCTTAGCTGGTTGCGTATCTTAGCTACATAATTAAAAAAAAAATCTAGTCTAATCTGATTTTATAAAAATCGAGTTTACATTGAAAAACCGTACACTCGATGTTGGACTTTCAGCAGATATAGCATTTATCTACTATACAGTCTTAACCCTAAAGTACCCGTATGCGGTCTAAGAGACCGATGCTATACTAAACCAATTCTTTTGAAACGGCCGAAATCCCCACCCCACTGTCCATTGGTTTAACTTCATAAATCGGGTTCCTTGACATTAGTGTGGTTCGACGTTTAGATACGATTAGCCGATTGTTTTGCATCTGTGGTTTAGGTCTGTGAGACCCAAACGAGTAGTGGCGTTCTAACATTTTTACATTACAATTGGAGGTGTATGTTTCAAAAAAGTGGGTATTTTTAGTTTTTTTTTAAATTTATTTTTATCGCAATATTAAACTAAATATATAACCCTATTAAAAAATTTTTAAACCTAGTTGTTTTTATTTTAGTCATGGGGGATTACGAAAGAGAGCACGAGAGACTCCAAAAATTGATGAACGAAGTTCTATCTAAATTAGATTAGAGGATTGATAATGAAGATTTCGATGACATGATGGATTTTGACGAAGAAGATCATTTGGAGACGAGGGAAAGTGGTATTGATACAGAGCAGGAGATTGTGAACACCGAAAATACTAAAGAACTGGAGGAAGATGCGAAAACAGATGCGGAGATTTGTCCAAACTTGTTTACAGGAAAGGACAACATTACTACTTGGAACAAGATGGTTCGAAATAAAAAAGTACGAATAAGAGCAGAAAATTTAATGAAACGTTTGCCGATATCGAGCTTGCCAACAGGATCCCTAACGCACCCACATGAAATATGGAAGTATTTTATCCATAATCAAATGCTAAATCTGATCGTTGATAACACAAATAAATTTATACGTTCCATAGCACGTAACTATTCGTGTGAGAGTAATGCTCGGCCGACAGATATTGCGGAAATTCAGGATCTAATAGGGTTGCTATGCTATGCTGGTATGTTGAAAGCTAACCATCTAAATACAAAAGAGCTATGGGCCACTGATGGTTCAGGCGTGGACATTTTCCGCCTAACAATGTCTTTGAACCGCCTTCGATTTCTTTTGAGTTCCTTACGATTCGACGATAAAAATACTCGTCCTGAAAGAAGAGAGATAGATAAGTTAGCCCCAATAAAATAATTCTTCGATCTGTTTGTGGAAAATTACAAAAGAGGTTACAATATGTCAGAGTTCGACACAATTAATGAAAAATTAGAAGGATTTCGTGGACGTTGTAGTTTTCGGCAGCATATTCCTTCAAAGCCGAACAAATATGGAATAAAAATGTTTGCTTCGTCAGACTTGAGCCTATTTTATATTGTTAATTTAGAAGTGTATATAGGTATCCAACCCAATTCCATCTAAGTAACAAACCGGAGGATATTGTAATGAGATTGTGTGAGCTTATCTATAATTCTTGAAAAAAAAAAACGGATCATCGGAACCATTAGAAAAAAAAAGGAAAAATTTCGCTTTTTTGAATCTCGTAAAATGCCCACCGAAAAGTAGCATGTTTGCTTTTCGAAAAGCGTGCACACTAGTGTCATACATTCCGAAAAAAAAAAACAAAAATGTCTTGTTGGTTTCCAGTTTACACCACGACGATGCTATTGATTTAGCGACCGGCAAGCCAGAAATCATCATTGAATATAATAGGACAAAAGGTGGTGTAGGTATGGTGGACCAGTTGTGCTCCAATTATAATTGTGTCCGTAGTATTCGACGATGGCCAATGGTAGTTTTTTACTCGAGCCTGAATGTTGCAGCAATCAATTCCTATGTAGTATGTATATCAAATAATCCCAATACAGACAATAAGCCAGTTGTACGTAGACATTTCATCAAGGAAATAACTTACTATGGAGATGATCAAACCACATCTACTACAACGTTTCAGCTTGCAGAGGATTTCTCGACCGATGAGAACTCGTATTCGGGAAATCTGTGGTGTAGAAGAATCAGCCGATCCAGGTGGAGAACCGTTACAAGAAAGGGGCACATGCTATTACTGTGACAGCAAGAGAAATAGAAAAACTCGCTACTTCTGTAAAAATTGCAACAGGTTTATGTGCCTAGAACATATCACGATAGTGTGTAATTGTTATGAAAAATTTACAACTGACTAAATATTTCATTTCAAAATGCGCTACCGCAAACATAATTTCGACAAGCTCATGTGGAAATATGCATGTCCTTGAACCTTCTGTTAGGATCAAACTTAATTGCAAAAAAATCACGAATACAAATTCTTAGTATCTAGTTTTAGTATTTTTAGTATCTAGTTCATTTTCAATCCCTTTCACATCGTATGTATTTTCTGTATTTACCCCAAAATTCATTACAAACTTTAACTGGGTTAGCAGCTAGTGGGGTCGAGCAGTCAAAGGAAAAATCCGTTTAAAAGGAAATAAGACTCATTTATCTTAACCTTAAGCTTTCAAATTTTATTAAATTCTTCTTCAGTTGGTAATTCTATGTACAAGAAAATCTGTATAGAATCAGTAATAGTAGTAATTAGAAAAAACTTACGAATAAGAGTAGGAAACTAGGAGGCAAAGAACATAATTTCGTAATATGTATCATTAATATTAAGTAGTCATACTAAAGGAATCCTTAAACTGCACACATTACAAGTTAAAACACAAAATACATTGCGAAATTAATTAAAATTGCGGTGAAAGGTCACTACCAAACAGACCACATGGCCAAAACGCGGGAAAGAAGAATGTGTAGAAAATAGGTTAAGTTAACGAAGGAAAATAAATTTGTTTGGGGGAAATGTTGTTACTAACTTAAGTCAATGGTCGTGTTCAGTTAAGTAGTAATGAGTGAAGTATCGCACTGAATATCTACATGCTAATACATAGTATAATACCTACAGTGTAGGTATTCAGTTCACTACATCACTATTCTGTATCTACCGGTGACTTACCGATGTGCTAACTAAACACGACTAATGTGTAAGACAAAGGGGGAAATCTGTAATTACGGGATTATTAACATGAGGAGCCTTTTTATTAATATTGAATAATAAGGTATATTCATAATTAATATTACTGAGATTTTCCAAAAGTTCTCAGTATCATTGTATTATTAGTATGTAGTTTGTATGTAATAGATTTCAAGAAACATACGTTTCCTGTAGTTGTTTTCAGGAACAATAACAGAAGTGCTATTAAAATCCAGTAAGTGTTTATTGTGAAAACAGTGAGAAGAAAGAGCAGCACTGTCAGAGTTCTTAATGCAGCCTCTGCTGTGTTAGTAGATACGGTTTTTGAACCATTGACTGGTGGAACCTATATAAACAAGTTCACAGTTCCTTCAAGGGATATAGTAGATAACATTAGAACGTCGCAGTAACGGGATAGTGTCCTTAACTCTAGAGAAGACCGACCGTACGGTGGTAGTACTGTAGAAAGCCAGCTTAGTGGTAGGATATTGGAGAAGTAATTTCTTGATTTTTTTCTGAACAGTATGGTATGTAAGAGAATTTAACATATTTATATTGAATGTTATTCGTGTAATTACTGGAACTATGCGGGGAATTAATGTTAGAAGGGGTGTGTATTGAACGATGTTGCGTAGAAAGTGACTGATACACTATAGACCTAGCCAATTTCATAGGGTAACCATTTTGAGCAAACAACTCAACAAGACGAGTTTTCATGAAATTGTGGATGGGCAATTTTAAGAATTCTATTTTTTAATGCACGTAAAACATTAAGTTTCATTTATATAGGGTGGTTGAAATGGAAATTCAAGTAACGACCAGAAAAGATGGATTTAGTGTATCAATCAAGGATTATTTTTTGATTCGCAGTTCTATGTACCTTCGTATTAAGAAAGGGGATGGATCTATTTTGTTCAAGTTTAATGGTGAATTGTCTGTGCTCGTTGAAACTATTGAAGTAATAGAGAATGTTGTTTTCTTCGTTCAAGGGAATGGAACATATCAGGTCGTCCACATATTGTCCTCATCCGAGCAATCCTCTTAGACAACTAATTTTTTTAATATTTATTTCTTCATTGTCTTGGCTAATTTCTTTGCAATCTTCAATCTTGTTTTTGCTTAGAGTTCTTTGTTTTTTTCCGGGTGTATGGGAGCAATCATACTCTTCCCACGCTTTTGCAGATGGCTAAGCTTTGGAGTATGAAGTTCTTTGTTCTGGCGAAATAAAATGCGGCTTTAGTGATATAGAAGGAATTGGCGGGAGGAGGCTGCCCGCAGGGTGGGGTGTTATCTCCTCTTCTGTGGGCCGCTCTCGTTGACGACCTAATCCGAAAACTGACCAGAAAGGGCTTTTACTGCCTGGGATATGCTGACGACCTAACAATAGTCGTTAGAGCGCGATTTCCGAAAGTTCTGATGGAACAGATGCAAAGAGCTCTAAACACGGTGGACAGCTGGTGCAAACAAAAGCGGCTAGTAGTTAATGCTCAAAAAACACAAGTTGTCACGTTTACAAGAAAAAGATCGTTAGAGGGTCTGCAACCACTAGTAATAGGTGGAGAAAGAATACCACAGGCCAAAGAGACAAAATATCTAGGGGTATGGCTGGATCAAAGGCTCACGTGGAATACGCATATCCAAAAAATAACCAACAAAGCTACTATTGCCTTGGGCAGGTGCAGGAGGTTATGTGGAAAAAACTGGGGCCTTAGCCCCAAAATGACTCTGTGGCTATATACCAGGGTAATCAGACCCATGATAGCATACGGGGCTATAGCTTGGTGGCCAAAGGTGCGACAGGCGGGGGCGGCCAGAACGCTGGGTGGCGTACAAAGACTAGCTTGTCTGTGCGCCACAGGGGCAATGAGATCGACCACCACAGCCGCAATGGAAGTCATACTAAACCTGCCACCGCTACAAATCTTTATACAAGGAAGCGCTAGATCTGCAGCTTACAGACTCATGCACAGTCAGGCACCGATAAGTAAATCGCACGGTGCAGAACATCAAAAGCTACTACATGAACTCAAGGCGGGGCCCCGCCATGGTTCAGAAATTTAACCTAGATAGAAAATATCAGGTTATAATTCCAGATAAGAAGGACTGGGAATATGGCCCCCCAGTAAGAGCGGACTTAAGCTGGTATACCGACGGCTCTAAAACGGACCACGGCGTAGGAGCTGGCATTTATAGAAAGAAGCCGTGCTAGGCCCTTTCATTGAGCTTCAGCAAGGACTCGACAATTTTCCAGCCTGAGGTTTCTGCGATTCACCACTGTGTCAGAGAAGTAGACAGTTGGGCCGAACCAGGAAAAAGCGTCGCTATTTACTCTGACAGCCAAGCAGCACTTAAAGCGATTAGTTCCGCAAGTGCTGACTGAAGGCTGGTTTGGGACTGCGTAAGAGCCCTAAATGAGGCGGGCACCCTAAGGAAAATTACTTTGACCTGGGTCCCCAGCCACATGGGAGTGAAGGGAAACGAGGCGGCCGATGAGCTGGCCAGACGAGACTCGTCAAGGCCTTTCATAGGAGCGGCCCCTTCCTTCGGCACTACCAAATCACAAATTAAGAGGTCCATCTACGAATGGTCACAAAACAAGTCCAAGGAATGGTGGGAAAGATCGCCAGGACAAAGACAGGCTAAGGAGTTCCTAAGGGAACAGAGGCCTAAGTTTACTGAAGACCTACTGAGTAAAGACAGGAAGACTGTCAAAATGATAGTAAGTCTGATGACCGGTCATTGCAGACTGAATAGGCATATGTTTAACATAGGCCTGGCAGAAAATGCTCTCTGCAGATTCTGTCAAGAGGAAGAAGAAACCCCAGTTCATGTTTTGTGCCACTGTGACGGCCTAGCGAGGACAAGGTTTCTAGTAATGGGGGTAGAGAACCCCACAGCCAACGGCTACATAAAAGAGCCGCTCTCAAAAATGATAAGTCTGATTAAGAAGGTGAAACTAGAGAGCGTTCTCTAAGGTAAAGGGGATCACAATAGACCTGTAAAGGTCGCGGTGAAACAGGCCCGCATGCCACCCCACTCCTAACCTATCCTAATCATACTCTTCCCACGCTTTTGCAGATGGCTAAGCTTTAGAGTATGAAGTTCTTTGTTCTGGCGAAATAAAATGCGGCTTTAGTGATATAGAAGGAATTGGCGTAGGACTTGTTAGACGAGTACGAGTTTCTACAGAATTAATTCCTTTAAAGGGATCTAGTGCAATAATATTTATACCTACTTCATCTGATGTTGATTACTTAAGTTCCAAGACAGTTGCCGACATTAAGAAGAATCTTAACGATTTGTCACACAAGAGCAAAGAATATCGTAATCCAGAGGCAAAACACCTCATTTCAGAACACCAGCTTTTTTACATTCTCTGAAGTTGCAACGAGATCCCAAGCTATGAGACACAGTTCGGAGGAAATCTATATTTTTTTTATTTATGAGGGTTGCTAGTTGCAGCAGTTTCTTCCTGTATTGTTTGTCTGATTGCAATTTTTTCTGTGTAATTTGTGTTTGTATAAATGTGTTTAAACAGCCTCTATCGTCGTTTACCATGCTGCGCTATTAATCACTTTTGTCCCAACAGCTAATAGTAGATCGATAGGGATACTATTCTTCTAAAAGAATGTCACTCTCCTCTCGGAGAATTGAACCCCGTACCTCAGCGATCTGCCACATCACCGACTCGTTTTGGTACTACCTTTGCAATTTCGACCGCAAAAATTCGATTTAAACTGCACACCCTCTGGACTCATTTCGCTGGCTTCCTGTATATAAGGTACCAAACGAGACTTTGTTACGTCATAAAAAGCGGAAACTTCCACTACATCTCATATTTCCATTAATTTTCCATTCAATTTCACATGGCATTCCAGGTAAAGCAGTATTAAATGTGATCGCAATTTAAATGTTATACAACCTTCATTTTTGAGCAACACACATAAATATACATGTCTTTCCAAACTAGTCCCCTATTAGTATTAGTAGATGACAGTAGTCGGAATGTAAATACGTATATACAGTAGGTTTCACAATTTTAGAACCATATGCAGTCATCGGCTAATCTCTTGCAGCGTCATCGACATATACAAGCAATTGTAGCCGTGAAAACGTCGTTAGAGCACGACATTCTAGTAAGTTAATTGTATTTCTGTATTAAAACCATCCCCAGTTTTCGTATATTCACAAGATTTAAGAACGTCTATAGTAATTCCACCAAGAGGTACATACAACTTTATAAAATTGATAGAAAAATCGCCAATAAATATAATAAAGAACAATAATCCGATCTAAGTATATTACACAGATAATAAAAAATCGATACAGCTTCAAAACGGTAAAATATAAAGAATATAATCCAATTATATACATACATATATAACCATCTCAACAAAGTTTCCAAACAAATTGAATAGAAGTAAGAAATAAAAAATAAAAAAAGGTCCAGAGCATCCGCTAAGACTAAGTACCTACTTATAAATAACGCAGATTGTATAAATATGTCATTGTGGAGGCGTAAGAGAATGCTGTAGACAGTGACGACACTTAAAAAGAGAAGACTATCCGTCAAAGTTTCTTATTTACCTTAAGGCGCTTCTTATGTCGTTTCAGCACATCTTTCTTGTACACTTCAAATTGTGCGATAAGGAACAAAGGAAGACCATCTCATCAACACCTAACGCACGAAGACAAGAACGAAGGAGGAAGCCCGGCATAAATAAAAGAAAAAATAAAGAATGGAAAAGTTTTAATCGGTGTTAATGTACGCCTGAGTATCGGGAAATTTAAATAATGGAAATTTTTCGTCGACGACATCAGAATTTTTTATTGGGATAAGCAAAGAGGAGTAATCTATAGTAGTATGTGTCGTTTCTAATATTAAAAAGAGTAAATTATTCTAACAGTAACTGACTATAGGATAATAAACATGAAGTAATGAGTTAGGAAAACATTCCACATTAAAGTTGGATTATCCCTTACAATATGAACTTGCAATTACATGGTATTAGCGTAGCGGTTAAACTAAGCAACAGGTGTAAAATTACTGTAGCTCCTTTGATACTAGCAATGGATTGCCTCGAGCACAATATATGTATTATACAGGTGCATGTAATGGATCTATTCGTAGAAATAAATTTAAGATAAAATGATGAAATTGACACAAAAGGGAGTTTTAAGATTTAATTTATATAAATACACTGGCGATAACAAATAAAGGATATGCGACGAAAATGTGCAATATTGTTGTGTCTTAATTTTACACTAAAGTTTTTTTTATCAATTTCAGTACTCGCCACCAAGTTTTTTTTGTCACTTATCGACTGAATACGAGTACTTCGAAGTGGTAGTTTGAGTTTTTGAGGAAGTCGGCCGGAGGCATATCAGGGAAATACGGTAGTTGCTCGATAAAACTTATTGAATGTTTGACCAGAAATTTGTTCACAATGAAAGCCTTATGAGATGGTGCCTTATCGTGGTCCAAAATCTATAAGTTACCTTGCCATAAACCTGGTACTTTTCGACGAATTTGTTTGCTCAAACGCCGCATAACACCCAGATAATATTCTTTATTCACTGTCTCACCTTCTGGTGAGAATTCTGAGTGCACAACACCGTAGTAATTGAAAAAATTGTCAACATCACCTTCACTTTTGATCGACTTTGACGTGCTTTTTTCGGTTTCGGCTCAATTCGAAAGCGCCATTCCGAAGCCTGTTGATTGGTGTGCATGTCGAACTAATAAAACCATGTCTCATCACCAGTTACAATGTGTTTTATGAATTTGGTGTCTTCAGCGACCTTTACGCGATTGAGTTTTTGTACAAAATTCAGGTCTTTCGGAACTAGTCGAGCAGCAATGCGTTTAATCCCCAAACAATCATTTAAAATGGTACGGATTGATTCGAGAGGCACAGAAATTTTAGAGGCTATCTCTCTCAGACGAACGACTGAACGACGATTTTAAGTTCACGTAAAGGCGTTGATGACCGACCAAAGCACACTACACACTGTTTTCAAAGTAATGTCTCCCCCTGCTGATGGATTCATATCAATAATACTTTCCACTTAGCGTATTGTATTCATCGGATATCTTCGGCAGCGTGTACCACTCATACGCGTGTGTTTTAAATAAAGTCACAGAACCTCACGTATTGCCCTAACTTTACAGTTAGCGCAATACATTTATCTTCATATTTCATCGTCCTGTTTTCATCTACCGTATTGCTTGGCGAGAAAATATTTTCCAACTAAATAAATCCCGTAAATCGCAAGTAAACCAACAGAGAAATATATAAATTTTTGTAGCTGGTTTGCGCGGCCTTAAAACAAATACTATATACCTCGTATCGCCTACGATATACGAACACACAAAGAAGACAATACTTTCGGAGATTTGAAGAAAATAGTGACATTAGAGCGGAAGTTGACTGCGCAGAGGAGTTGCGTACTTTCGTAAGTGATGCATCAGTCCCATGAGAATGAAATAAGATGACCTAGGATGTCAGAGAGATACTGAAAGTAGCTCGGGCGCCGTGTATAAGAACGCGACGCTTCTCACTGATGTTACATTACCACCAAGACCGTCTTGAATTAAAATTTATAACCACAGGACATGTGGAGACGGCGGGCGAAAATAGGAGTAATGGCGGATAGAGACAGGAAGATAGTTATTCGAGTTAACTTGACATGTAGAATGTTTCATTTGTTATTTTCAAAGTTGGTAGGGTCAGTAAAAAGATATCGCTCGTGGTTTGTAACCGGCATTAATTTATCTGTTTTTTATAAAACGTAGAGACAATGCAACTCGATCTTTTAATTACTTAACTGCAAGAAATACGAAAATGCACCACTATCGAATAAAATTTGTCGAATAATCACACATACTCTAAGAGCGTTCTTTCAGTAGTAGTTGATTGTTGTGACAGGGAAAGTTAAAAGGACCTATGGATGGATTTTTACTTTTTTTGATTCTTATAGTAGACAACACGCTCTTTCTAATGCAATAAACCGCAGTTTTCTAACTGAATTAGTTTTGTCATCAATTAGCTTCAAAGTACACTTTTGATTAAAAAAACGTAAAGAAGAATCCGATGTGACAAACTTTCCTGCAATTGATCTAATTTGCTTGAAACTCGTCACTCAGGGGTTTCCGGGGTCGCTGATTACGAATCTGATATTAGATTTAAAAAATCCAAAATGGCGGATCCAATATGGCGGACGACTTTGTTAAAAATTTGATCAAATTTGTTTTAAAATCGTTACTCAAAGGTTTTTGCGGTCGCTGATTATGAATTTAAAGTCGGATTTTTTAAATTCAAAATGGCAAGTCCAATTTGACGGACTAATTTTATAAAAATTTATAGGGATTGCTTTTGAAAATTTAAAATGGATGATTATAATAGATATTGTCATGTGAAATTTGATTTATAAAAAAATTAAGAAAATTCGAATTTTACTCTTTAAATTAAAATTGGGGTTTAAAAAAAAATTAATCTCAGGGGTTCGTGCATTCTTAACTCTACAGCAGGTGTAGAGAACAGAATACGAGAGCTTATTGTATGTTGAAAAATTCCCAAGTGAAAAAAAAAATTCTAAGTTACTTAAAAAAATTACAAGTCAGAAAGATGTTTTACAAAAAAAAAATAATTTTTTTTTTGGTTAACCATCTTGCTTGTTTAAAACACGCAAACGCAATCGACCATTAAAACACGCGCGTTTTAAAGTCACTAGGGGCAACGTCAACAATTTGGTATGCCCAGTTAGAAGAAAATTGTATATTTTTTTGTAGCCCTTTGGCTACTCGCCACATCAGGTATCCAAGAAAAGAATTATTCTTATATTGTCTTACGCAATTATCACTGAATAACACCAGAGTTTCGATATTATTTACTGTGTTGAGATAGTGATGAAGGCAGTTAATGACGCAATTCAGACTTTTTCCAATGTCATCTTTTTCATCAATGACATAATTGAACTAAAAGAGAAAAAACGATGGCAAGTTTAAATTTGGAAATTTACTGTGCAATTCTTTTGATAGATTTTATAACAATTTAAAACCACATACCTGTACTTTTTCTTTGTCATTTGTAATTCCAAATACTGCACAATTTTTGTTTGCTTTAAAATAAGCGCTTCCAGGCTGTTATGGACTAACAGGATAGTGAACCGTTTGCGTAAAATCGAAAGATATTACTTTTACTGCTTGATCACTGTCTTCACAATAAGCTTTATAATGCACTCTTTGATTTCTAGCTGTATCGAGATAGTCTACAAATGCGTTCAACTTCTGTTACCGTACTTGATCGATACAATCTGAAATTGCCAATGAGTTACCTGTAATATTACTAGATCTTGCTGATTTTTCTCTAACTCTAAAATATTATTTCTTGATTGCATGATCATATCTCGTGGTATTATAAAATTACATCTTTTGTTGCAACAAAGATCTTCTGCGACAACTTCTTCTTCCTGTATATCTTGAAGAGATAAATCACACTTAATGTTCAAAGTATCTGGTGAACATTTTTCATTTGAACTGAAATCATCTGTATCACTGACAGCACTAACATCATGTTCCGAATTGTTATCATTTTCACACAAATACAGTTTTCCACTTTTTAAACCCATCTTCTGAACACATTTTACCGGTAAATAGAATTTCGAAACAAAAAAACCGCGATTTTGAAATCAGTAGATACCGAAGCGTGCAGTAAAAAAGTTAATAATTTGAAACAAAACTTCCTTTGTTTCAAATTTTACTATTTTCTTTTTTTCACTTTTATAACACTTCGAAATCACAATAGAACCGATAAATAGAACTAAAAACACTAAACTGCTAATCAGTAACTTCGAAACACCAGAGTAAGCTTTAAGCAAATCCGCCTAATTCAAAGTTTGATTACCTAGTCTAGATTCTAAGGATCCCATACAAGAATGAATCCCAAATAAGTGCATGATCTTGGTTGCTATTTAAACCACCCTCAATAGAACATTCTGCATCCGAATGTAAATTGCTTTGGTATCATATGATATGGCATGTACAGTAAAATCACAAAACTTCCAGTACCTCATAGCTCTGAAATTCCAGTTCCATATTAACCTTCGATTAGAATGAAATCCTGAATGATTTTGAGGGTCAAAACATCTTCCTATGACAAACCTGGCTGATATTGTATTGGTAAGGGATCTCCTCAAACTCTTTCCCACGGGAAGCTTAATAATCGGATTACATATTTAAGTTTTTCGAAAGATGTTGCCGAATAGGTGGAGTGCAAATCAAAAAGGAAAAAACCTGCTCTCAACATTTTTCTTTGAGTGGCACGTATTTGTTAATTAATCTGCATAATGGCAATAGATTTTCATCATCTTTCAGTCTACGACATTCGCTGCATTTGGAGCAAAATTATGAGCATTCGATAGTGATTCTTGAGAAAATAAAGCATCAAGAAAATTTGTAATTGCTTTGTAGCAAAAATGTCTACTGCTGTTTTTTTTGCAGGCAGGATAGTGGAGTCCGAAATCTACAAAAGGCGAAACCTGTCTGCTATTTCAAAATTCCTTAACTGTTGGTGAAAATAACCTCATTAATATGACCTTGGTTCTCCCAGAAAAGGTTTCATTATCACCTCTTTATATTAAATTGGGGCTTATCAAGTTGAAAGAGGAAGATATTATTGATGAAAGACTTTACCAAGGTTTCCGTGAATTCGAGAAGATAGAATGTGAATATGCTAGCTGACTACTGCTGAATGATCAAGCGGAAAACAGAAAATGGATAGCTAAAGTGTCATCGGAGACGTAGCGAATAGAAAATGTAACAATTTCATAGACAAAAAATATCACGGAATTTTAGAAGAAGAACTTGTTTATTGACAAACAAATCGCACGCGTTGAAGGGAAATGGAGATTACTTTTGGATTGAGTACTCTAAGAAACATAATCTAGAGCCAAAAAAAATTATATAGGACATTCTCCTTAGTTGAATAAACTTTAACTAACGCCTTCTGTTTCTGACATTCAAAAGTATGCATTAGTAAAGAAATGAATGGCAATTGTTTTACCTTTAACTACTATGGAAGATCAAATCCGAAATATTGTACTAAAAAAAAGAAAACATGCTGGACAATACATTATCTCTACAATTTATTAATTTATTAATTTGACACATTTATCCTGATATAGCCAATTTTAGTCGGACTGCAGATGCGTTAATTTCAACCACACATTATTTCATATTGTTATAAACTGGGATTAGTGAAGTTATACCATTCTACCGCTGCAGCGTGTAATGTCCAGACAGCTCGTTTGTGAATAATCGCACGACATGAAACAGCGTGATTATAAATGAAATCGCGTTGGTTCATCGTCGCCACATAAATAAGCTACATCAACTACGTCACCGGTTGACGTACAAATAATGTTACCGTTAAAATGCGAATCCACAAATTTGTTGCCGACATGTCCGGTATATTTTTCCCCAACTACGACGCAGCGCGCATACTCTCGTTGAAGTCAAAAAGTGACGCATTTATTTGTTAACGACGCGGCACAGAAGTAACGACCCAGTTTTGCATACGGCCTCGTCGTAAAACACCTGTGTATGTAGCTGTAAAATATATATCCCTATCCCTATGGGTTTGTGCAATTTCACAAAAAAGTGTCCTAAAAATGTATGCCTAATTTAAAAAGGAAAATCTAATTGCATTGAATAAAACCAGGCTATTTTTTGTTCCTATATTTCTTGTTTACTGGTACAACAAAATTTTCAAGAAACAAAACTCCCACTGACTGTTCCAATATATTTTCGCCAAACTGTACTCCGAAAGGTATGCAGCCGAAAACAAATTATCGACTATGGACAAATACGTGAAATTGATCTGTGTGCCCTGCGTCGTACAGCCCAGAGATAGACGAACGATGGTACAATGGGTAAGTATAAATAACCGACACGTTAATCATTCGAAAAACGCGCCCGTCCGGCTCATTTCATATTGACAGAATAATTTACAACCGGTGAGGAGCGAGCAAGAGTGAAAAGCAAAACGGTGCACGCCGGGTAGAAAAAAAGGAAGTTTTTTAAATATTGACGATCTGAAGCGATGGTATCGATTATTCGATGAGGATGAAGAGCGGCTGCCCGCCTGCCTAATTTATAAAATATTTACCTGCATACATCCCGAAACGTTTACATTTTCCAAACGTAACGAAAACGATACCGAATCGAACATAACCTAATCTAAAATTCCACTAAAAACTATTTGTTTATCGTTCTTCTACCGTAAATAATACTGAGGAACAGAAAAGAAACTTTTCTTTCTCTTAGAAAGAAAAATATGTAATTCTTGTAGTTTTTTTTTTGTTCTGAATTCAAATATGTTATTGATCTTTTAACATTCTCAACTACAGGTCGACCAGAATTACGTGGCAGTGATCTGTTGTTATTGTAACAATATAACAAGCGTAAATGAGCGCTCTCGTCAGTAGTCAGTCAGCATAGCATTCCATCTGGCTTGATACCTCTTTTCCGTAGCTGAAATCTCCTGGTATTCTCAATCGCTTATTGGCTAAGATTTTTCCGGAAGAATTTTAGCTCCAAGTGTATACCTAACCCTCAATATACCAATACTTTTGTAACCTGCCAACTACCAGCCGGGCCTAAGAAGCCCGTAGTTAGTTTCGTAATTCTGTCTATTCGTCTATCGTCATGCATCATCCTGGATTGTATGGCTTCCTCAAATATAAATTCCAAATATCAAAACACTCCTGAATTGTTGCAATTAGGTATTTATTTGTTTAGCTCTTCATGCTGCAGCATCGTCAAATCAAACAACGTAATAAGTCTTGGAATCGATTTCTACTCATTGCTTGATTCGAAATTGCACGACCGTCTTTTTTACTCCACATCTGTACACTGGTTCATTGAATACGCAGATGAGAATCAGGACCCCAATAAACATTTTCAATTCTTCGATTTCAAGGTTTTGCCATTTATCTTTCAAAACTGTAGCGCCCTTTTTATTTGTCCACTTGCAAATAAAAAGGATGACTCAATTGAATCGCACATTCTCTTGGCAAAACGTGTAGATCCAGGAGTTGACTTGATTATATTTTTAGCTGCTGCTCTTCCTCCAGGTAGTTGTACTGGCTCCGAAGACCATTTTAAATTACTTTTAGATGTATAAATACCAAATGATAAAACTGTCTGTAACTGTTACGGCAGATGCAGAAGTTTTGTTGTCAGAAGAACTCTCTGATGTTTCAGACATCTCTTCGGTGGTAAGTGATGCTAGATTTTTAAATAAGTCTAAATTCCAAAAGTCTTTTGCAATAATAAAGAACTGAGTGAAGAATCACCTAACCACAAACAAAGTCACAAGACCGTTCCAAAAAATATTAATTTTCAGCGAAGATATCTTTGATTAAAAAACATGAACGGGCTTCTGAGGCCCCCGTGGTATACGCAGGGTTAAGGACATATTACAATTCAAATTTTGATTAAATGTTATAAAACACTTCACGGTAATTTTCCGAAATTTGATTTCCCCAAAAAAAGTGTGAGTAACATTTTGGAAGTCTAGATAAACCCCTCAAACTGTGGACTCACAAATATTCCGTTTTCAATTTTCCTATTATTAATTTTAAGAAACTTCAGTTTGAAGTATGTGAAAGTAGAAATGTTGCCCATGGTTTCGACGAAATTCTTATTCATTAAGTCCTAGTTTGATATGTAACGAAGGTTTTCAGTCTAGGAATGAATGATTCGAGTTTAGGCCATTCATTTCTAATGTAGTGGTTTTTTTTCAATTCCTACCATTCCATTCACATCGCCGTAAATCTTCCACTCATACACTGCATCTTGAAGCTCTTTTCATATAAATTTAAAGTTTTTATAACTCCTTCTTACTAGTAGAGTGAGCCACAGATACTGATAGAATTTGTAGCCGTTATGCAAAAGCACAGCTTTTAACCTAACTTTAGAGAAATCAAAGAGGAGGAGTCATACTGTCAGGCTATGTTTAATACCAAAATTGTCTCCATAATAGACAACAACATAACAACCTTTTTCATAAAAATAGTCTTCAAATTGAAAATAATCATTACAATAAATACACACCTTCCATTCATTCCAGAAAGATTCGATCGTTTTTGACTGTATTAAATGGTTAAGATTTTATTAAGTTAATAAATGAGACTTAGATGATTCAAGAGTTGTATAACCAAAATCTTTTGTTTTTCCTTCAGAATCTAAACTCTCTTCATCTCATCTCATATCAAACACAAATGCCATGTGGCGTGTGTCATTTTTCCATGCAGTGACAAACCTAGATTACACTTCTGCACTAATCTAATGAGGTTATGTCTTCCGGATACTAGCAATGACACCAATCGAGTTAGTTTATGTGGTTACGTCATGCTTATAATACTATAGGAGTTTTATTTTAACAATGGAAGCAAATCTTTCAACATATTTCGAAAATAATGGGTTATGGAGAAATTGCGAATGCATATTTGAAAACATGATAAAACACTAGATTAGGTGATAGGTACTATTGGCGTAACCTTTATTTGCCCAACAGGAGATCTATTCATATATACTGAGTCACAAAATAAATTTTCAGAGTATGCAATGAATTAATTCAGTTATGTCTTACGCTTATTTACATAGAGAGTAGTGCCAATTGTAGTGCAAGAGTAGTGAAAGGTGTATAATAGTGCAGAAATGCATTTAGTATTGGTGATCCGCCTGCTTTGTTACGCATGCGTAAAGACGACAGTTGATAATTGATCTAGGTATAGTCAAATATAAACACAACAAATGAGATGTTGTGGGCTTGTTCTGCGCAGGCGCAATGGTATCAGTATCGGTAATGTAGTGGGAAAGTTTGGAGTTTGCGAACTTTGGCACTACTTTTCGGCACTCCACTACTCGTACGCTACAATTGGCACCAGCTTCTATGTAAATGAAGCTTTAGATTGATTCAACGATTTAACCTACATGTCCTAATCAATTTGACGTTTATGATAAATCATGCAGTAAAAATATGATCACCGGACATTCATCAACCTAACCTAACACGTAAGTGGTTGCTGGACCCCAAAGGAGCACCAGTTGCCGACCGACCGTTAGGTATGCGGCAAAACAGGGAAGTGCACACACTCCTCAGGACAAAGAGGCACGAAACCAGTTGCCCGCACGAGACCGACACCTCTCGGAGAGGCCCGGCGAACCGGTGGGCTCCTCTCCCCCGTGCTACCCATGTTAGACAAGTTTTCTTGTCAACGTTGGACGGGTCACCGTTGGAGACGCTTTAGCGAACTCCTACCTCACATCTAACCCCACGGGGCCTAGGCCTCCTTGCGGATGGCTACTATCGGCCAAGCGTGGGAAACGGAATCTGGCCGTGAGGTACAACCAGCCCGCCCGTGAATTAAGCCTGAACTACGGGGACGGCCGGGCAAAGCCCTACCCCAAAATGCCAACCGCGCCAACCCTTTCGCCCCTCCGGCGATCAAGTATCCGCGGCAGCTACAGTGAAACCGTAGGGTCCCAGAGTCACCGAGTTATTTTAGGATGAAACCGAAGGTTTCCCAACCAGACAACCAGCGGTCGGACTACTCCTCGGCGAACCGACTTTTATCCTCCCCTACTATCTTCGCCAAATTCTCTCGCCACGCCCGTTTCCCTGAGTGTGGCCACCAAGGATGGGGTAGTGCAGCTGCAGATTTCTCTAGGTAAGCGCCGTAGGGTACCTCACTTACCCACCGTATATTCCGACGGTTAGCGGCCGGACTGCCGGAGCGTATGCCCATGCTTACGCCCAAGAATCCTCCCCTATATACGAAGTCTACTCCCGCCACGCCCGTTGCCCTGGAACTATGAGACCAGGGATGGGGTAGTGCAGCCGCAGAGTTTTAAGGGTCGACGCTATAGGGTAAACGCCGACCCGGAACCTAACCTAACAGTCAAGACTACGGAAAAATTGATTTTCACGGAGGAAACGGTTATTGAAAGCTTTCGTTGTTGAAATGTATAAAAGATAATAATTTGTTATAAAATACCGTTTATTTAGAGCGCTTTCTGTTTTAAATTGAAAAAAATACCAAAAAATAAAATTCGAAAACTAACCTCAAAAACCTAATATTTTCAACTTGTCAATTTGACATATGATTATTTATAAATGACAGTTCAGAGATTAATATCAATTCTCTAAGTTCAGACGTGACTTGTATGTCTATCTTAGTCGTTCACGGTCTATTTACGATAAAAATTTTATGGCTCGCTTAATCAAAGAAGCATTGAAAGTACAGCAAGCATTGGCATTGCAGCAAGCTTATTGCAATTATTATTTTAAAATGCTTATAGAAACTAAAAACGAGAGAATGAATGTGAAAGAAATAAAGAAGGTGTAGATTGTTCACAATGCTGTCGGGGCAGTTGAGATATTACGGAGAATTGGCTATCTTAAAAGAACAAAGAAATAAATTTTTTAATTCTTTTAAATTTGAAACGGATCGACAGCTATAGTGGTTAGGCGACTGACTATCGTTGTGTCCGGGCGATAGGAGCCGGGTTTCAATTCTCTGACAGAAGGGTGACATTTTTTGAGAGAGTTGAAATCCGGATCGACTTACCATTCGCTGTTGGGCCCAGAGTAATTAACATTGCGACATTATAAAATGAACATAATTTACACACACAAAATTACACCGCGATAGTTGCAGTCACAGCTATACATAAAAAAAACTGATCGAGGAGTCTGAGCAAAAGTGAGTAGACAAAATTGATTAAGGATATTGACTAGATTGAGAAAATTGATTAGATTCAGTTTGAAGATTTTTTTAGGGGCATTATTCCAAGAATATAAGACCTTAGGATCTGCTCTTCAAGAGAGCTCCTGTAATTTTAATTAATCAAAATCATATCAGATGAAAACAGTCACTAAATCGCTATCAACATATTTTATAATAGCACGGAAATGCAGATGGTTTAACATAAACAACTTCATGCATACAGCTCCTCTTGTAGCACTAGTTTTTGTGACACTAAAAATTTGTGTCCAGTTAACGACATTTAAATTCGTAGAAAACAGTGGAAACGCAAATTGTGTACACAATTTTAACTATGGAAGCAAAATTTAAATTGTTTTTAGGTTTTCCAAAAATAAATGTGCCAACGCTCGGGCACTAATTTTTTGCAAAAAAATTAATGTTTGCGGTAACTTTCGTGATTGAACCATTTCCTCCTCTAACTTGTGCCCTCGCTGTGAACGTTGCTTTAGTACAAATTGCAAAACATGTGAAGTTTGTACCAGAACCATCTAGCCATTGATCAATAACTTTTAAACTTAGGTTTAATGTAAGGGTAATTAGAGTGTATAGACATTAAGGGAAGATTGTCTGAAATTTATTTAATATTACTTTAGAAAGAAACCAGTGCTGCAAGATATTCTTATGCAAATATAATTATGAGTGAAATACAACCACCACACTAATAAAGTAATTCTTATTAATATACTCCATATTCGATGCATTTAATTCTTTCCAAATGAAAATTCCCGTCTAGCAAGCGCTCATTTTACTCTTTATTTTTTGTTAACATTATTCCGACATTGCCGTTTGTTTCGATCTAATTTTTGTGGAAAAAAAACTCGTACAGTAGGAATACTTTTTACGCTCGCGATTGGTATATAACATCCCGCATTCGCTGTTTCCCGTAGACATAATAAATTCATTTGCCAGAAATGGTGGCGAGCAAAAGGAAAGAGCGTAGGCGGTAACTGGATGTGAATTCCCTACTACTGCCGGAACGGGTGGAATGCTAGAGACATCTCGCGCAGGAATGAAAAATATTGTCCAGAAGTATCTGGATTTGAAATATTTAGCTTCTGTACGTATACCTATGTATACTTATAACGTGATATACCACTAGCTGGGAATTTATTTCAGACTGGTAAATTTATCGGTTCGAACATTAATTAATTTTTAATACGCGAAAGTGCTTAGTTTTATTAATGCAGTTCCAAATATAATAGATACTGTACAGGTAGAATATAAATGTCTACAAGGCTGCAAGTTGGTTCCTGTTTCTCCTACATCGGTAGTTTGTAATTAATTGGTATTAATTAGGATTCTGTTTAGAATGGGAAATTATAGAATCAATACGACTCACTTAAGTAGATTTTTCTTTCTTACAGGCAAAATCTTAGATTTTCTCAACAAACTATGTAACACAACCTGTATATGTATACTCCGCAAAACAAAGTAATACAGTGTTCAAGCTTTGCTTTTGTACACAAGTCTTGTACTGAAACATCTAACCAGTATATTGTGTTCTCTTATCGAGGAAAGAATTCTTACAAATATTTCATGTCAAATTTTCTGATCTCACTTGCGAACAGAGTTTGTATATAGTAGTATCTCTATTTCTAAACCAGAGAATATTCTTGTTAGCTTGAACACCTCACAAATACGAGACGACATTCCACTACTTCTGATTCTCATTTTTATCATATCAGTATCTCGGAAACATCACTCGAGATCAAGTAGTCAGCGTTCTACATTCGTTTCCATTATACGAGGCCAACATATTACATCTTCGAAATGATTCGTCCATTGTCTTGCTACAGCAACTCCCTTTTCTCGTCGAGGATGTGCCCATTGCAATCTTGAAGACGTTCCCGCAAAACGGCAAACAAAGCTCTACGTAAATATGGAAGCGACACGGTTTCAATACTCCGGTATATAAACAACAACAATACGGAAAGTGGATGTCTTTCGAGAATGTGCATATGCATGATGGCGTATGTAGGTTATTTATGAGTGCTCGTCTCAAGAACCATGGCAATGATACGAATTTATACGAGCAGATACAAATATCGTAAATGGATGTGAATTTATCTTGATGAGAAATTTGTTCCAGGAGTTAAAGTTAAAGCCGGATTCACACGTGCGTCTTGCGAAGATGACAAAAATTAGCTGTTCTTAAACTTTAAACAATTTGTTCTTATTTTAGTAACCACTGGCGTCCGATACCTATTTCTTTTCATTTAATATGTACAGCGTACGCCACAGCGATAGTCAGCCGCTTAACCACTGCGGTTATCGACCCGTTTAAAACCATTGATATCAGCTTTGATAAGATTTCGATATGCAGTTCCCAATTCAAAATTGGATAGATACGTTAATTGACAAACTCTTTCGGTTAGACAACAATATTGCCGCTGATTTACCAATGCAATCAGTCAGTTCTTAAAATATTGTCATCTGCGTACTATTAACACTTTATAGTTCTGTAGCAGTGTGTTAACTCATCTATATAAATTAAAAACAGTAAAGAATCCAACACCAACCCTTGTACGAAAATTACGCCAGATAAATCTTTGTTATTATTCCCTCTGCTTTTTTTTAATGTGGTGGGTGCTTAGTTGCAGTGACTCCGTAAACTGTATCGCTTGTCTGGCTATCACTGCAACACTCGCGGTGTAGTTTTTGTGTGTGTATGTTGTGTTCAATTGGCTTTGTGACAGCATCATATCGCCTTTTGTGATACCGCGCTGTTAATCACTTTGCTCTCAACAGCGAATGGCAAGTCGATCCGGGATTAAACTCTCTGAAAAAATTTCACCGTCCCTCCAGAGAATTGAACCCCGGCGCCTATCGTCCCTCACAACGATAGTCAGCCGCCTAACCACTGCGACCATCGACCCGTTAATTCTTATTATACAGGAATTAGGTTTGCATCCTTGAAGGATAATTCCTGATGAAAATACTGATTTACCCACCACATGAGTGGTTCTATAAATGTCCAAAACATTTGTTAAATAATCAACACGGGAAAAACTATACCATTAAAAATTCACTTGGTGTATGGGGATTGGTGAAGATTACGTAGACTTAATTTTATTACGAAAGGTTTTATGGAGCTTTGTTTTCAAATTTCCAATTTCCAAAACCGTATTCTGTGGCCTGATGAGAGTAATTTTTCAAATAACAGAAATATCAACCGTCACAATTCACATTACTGATGGTCGGTTAAAAATTCACTCCACATTGGATGAGAGGAACTAATTTCCAAAAAAGATAAAACATAAATGTATGACGTGCAATATTAGGAGACCAGTTATGGGTCCATATCTTTTCAGCGGCACCTTAATCAACTCTATCAGCTGCTCAAGAATATTAATTTAAATTCGCGACAGCTGTTGTATTTTCAACATGATGACACCCCTGATCACAATTGTAACATACTAACGACCATTTAAACTGGGTATTTCCGGTCCTACAAGACGGCCAGCTCATTCTCTTGATTTCTTCGGGGATATGTAAAATGTGTAATTTACATATATATTATAGTAACCTATTCAATATTATTCAGCTATCTCTAGATTAACATTACACGAGCTCGATTTAGCTTTTATTGAGCTGTGTAGCAAATTCTGTAAGTCCAGAAGCTAGAAAAGACTACTATACTGACCTAAAACTGCGGGCATTGGTGTACAGAACTGATAATAAGGTAAAAAAAGACCTTTTACAGAATCAGAATCAGTTTGTGGGTTAAAGTTTGCTGGTGCTAAAATATAGTGCAGACCTTATGAGTTAGAAGGGACAGCATTTTTATCCCATGGGAACTAGCCAGAAATAGGTCAAGCAACCTACTTATATTATAATTTAAAATAAGTAAAGCAAGATATAAATTCTCAGCATCTACGAAGTGATATACGTATGCATATATGTACATACATATAGATACGTTTCCATTAAAATTCTTTAAATATTTTATTGTAACAGCTACCACAGCTTACAAAATTTCTCCTTATATTACATAGAACATGCAAAACATAATATCTCTAGTTGTTCACACAAGACTGTTTGAAATTTGCCAGTGACTATTGATATTAACTGCAAATTCGCAAACACAGACGTTACTGTGCTCAAATCTCCCTTTTGCACATTTACAAAGCATGTGGGAGATGCAAAACGGTCTCTATATCGCTGCTAAGAGGGTCTATCAATGATATTTATCGAGTAAGTGCACATTGCAAACGCTATTCGGCCATATATTCTGGAACAGATGCTTAGTTCAGGGCCACAGCTTACCCTAGGCTTACATCTCCTTAACGGCATCTGCAACCTGTGCTTATTGGATTGTATGAACAGCTTAATGAGCACCCAGGAGTTATGTACCGCACTCTATGCACACATCACAAAGGATCTGAAACAGGACGCCATAGCTGAACTACCTCTATGTTGCTACCATTTCGGGTAGGTATTAGGTTATTAGCGAGGATTTACTATTGTTATATCTATGGCTCATTTTGTAGGAACGGTTTGACATTATTCTTATGTGGAAACGTGCTTAAAATAAGAAGATACAAAAGACAGCAGTATCAAAAGAAGCGTAGTCGAATTGTACGTATGAAGAGATAGTCTTTGCTGACGTCTTACGAATATTTAATGGGGTATAATATACGAGTAATTCGGCATGACTTTATAAATAAAATAAATTATCTTATTCTCCAAGCTCTTTCCTGTGTACTTTTTTTAGTTAGTATTACCTACTTAGCTTAATTCTTATCTGTTAGACATATTATCAGCTTAATTATGTAACAAACAAAGTATTCAATTCTGATTCTAATACTAATCTGAGGGTATAGTCAGATTGGGTGTCAAACAACTGCTAGAAGAAAACCACGTACCACGATCCATCAACTTTAGGACCAAATCCATTTGTTTCTCTTGAAGAAAAATGCAGTGTGGGGAACTCGATTTTTCAGAATCATAGAGAAAGTTTCCAAGGAAAAAAGATTTCGATGATATATATGACGTTTTAAGAGCGTTACCCTACTTCCTGTAAAAGAGTCCTTGAAGCAGTAATGGCGGTGAGTTCAAAAATCAGAAAAGCAGATATTTGAAAATATTTTTTTAGAAAATAAACTTTAACTTAAGGAAGAGTATTATTTTGATTCAAATGATATTTAGCCCTATTGAAATCTGTTGTTATACCCAAAAAACAATATGAGATTTTGGTCCAAATCTCTTCTCTACAGACAAACCAACTCTCTTATTTGTAATTTATCCTTACCAAAGGATAACTTGTACTACTAGTACAATCCAAGTCTACAATATATGCAGCAATAATTGAACAGATCAGGACCAAAATCCCTGGTGTCCACACGAAGAAATCTACATAAGACTATCACCAAGGATGCAAACACATGCAAACAGTCCTGAAGAAAATGGACTTTCACACCTACCCCTCTCACAGGATTCACTGACGATGAAGAGTCTGTTGATAGCTGATTTACGATTTTTATTGTTAAATTTAATGTAACAAAAATGATGGCATCACTGTGAATGTTTGTGACTGTTACAGGTGTCATTTGAAATCCACTTCATAAAAAGCATTTCCTGGTTATTAATCCGAAAATTAAATGCGGATTAATCAAATGTGGAAACTGGGAAAGAAGCTATTCATCCGGCGTCATCTTCAAGAATGAGAAACTGAACAAGAAACCTCGTACAAGATCAACACTCACAAGCTCAAGATAATCAAAAAAGTTTATTACTTTTTCGGCTACTAAGACGAAATCTCTACTGGACCTCAATCAGAGAGACCACTTACCACGACCCTCTGAAATACTACCTCAAGAAGTTAGGCAATGTGGACAATGATAATCGCCGATTTTTGAACCGGCTGATATTAAAGCAATAGCCCCCAAGAAGATACTAAACTTGTTTAGATAGTTAGAAATGAATTGGGGCTAAAACAGTAAAAGCACTCACAATAGATCTTATCTGTGATAGTGAAGAGAGGAACTGAAACCTGATCGACCCACTAACGATCTAATCTAAAACAGTACAACAGAACATTAAGCCAAATAAAGCAACCCTTAGCCCTCGAGGCTCACGGACTAACATGTACAATGGCTACGCAAGTAGCTCACCCTATGCAAAAATTAGACAAACCATGGGACAAAGCCATTGGTCCAACAACAAACCAAAGGCAAGTCTTCTTAAATGTCCCGAAAGGAAATAATTTAATTCAAATTCATTTCGACATCTTGTTGGCCAGCTAATTGTTGCAATATTGTCTAGTTAACAGTTTGTACTAAACTGTGCTCAGATTTCTGTTATTCTGGTATAATTATACGCTTAGTGGGTCCTATTTTTGGAAATACAATTGCCTAGTTGTCCTTAACATCGCTTCTCCTTCAATATGGGGTGTGGTGTCGTGGAAAGTAGAATTATATAGTTGCACTGTCTCATAAATATTGGAGCAATACGTAGAACTTTTTTTAAATTTAAGAGGAGATTTTAAGATAATCATTCAAGGATAGCTTCTCCACTGAAAACTAGTATAGACATACATAGATTGATCAATCAATCTATGATCAGCAATCCAAAGTAATTGCCATTGAAACTTATGATAAATTGCCTATGAACTATAAAGGGATATTATAATATATTAATAAAACAGCTTCAACTTAAGTTGACCCTAGAATTTGTAATGAATCTTAATTAACATCAAAAATTTTAAATGTTTATATAAATTTATTTACTGTCATGTACAAAGCATAGTTTTATAGCAGTTAATTTAAACGTTTCTGTCAAATTTAGATCGTAAAAAATAAATTAACGTTCTACTGAAGCAATTTACCTTTCTTTTCTTAAAATCTATTTATTCTGCGCCAAAATGGTATAAAGAAAACGTCTGAAAATAATTAGCGAAACGATGTTTCCTTCTTGGTGATTTTATTACAGCACCAATGGAAGGATTTCGTAAACTCGAATATCTTATAATGAATCATTTAGTCTTAGATTTTCTTGTTTAACTATTTACTGTTTCAGAGAGAATATCCACCCTACACAATTCTAAGAAACGTTTCTGTTAACTTTAAGCAAACTACATCAAATTGGAATTTGTTTAATGTTGGATATTGTAAAGCAGGCATCTGAAGTGAAATTATGTTATTTACCTGTTTTATTTCCGTCATATTATTTATTTTGTATTAGTGATTTATTTATCATAAAATCTTGCTTGAATCTTTTTGGTAAACTAATACAGAAGGAAGGAATATGATATTTCCACCTTATCCGTCGGCTACCCACTACTTTATTGCCAAACCATATTATAATGATTTTTCCAAAACTTCGTACTATTACATTGTTTCGATATCTCGAGACAGAGTCTTCGAAAAGATATGGCAGTAGATTAAGTTCAACATAATGATATTGCGAAGCAATTTGAGACAATCATATTACTTTCACTACAGAAAGTTCCACTATTTCATCTAACAAATAAGAACCCATCTGAAATATCATCGACGACTATTGGTAGTTTGTAAAGTGTCAGATTGGGAACAGAGTGACAGTACGGTCGCCTTAACGATTCCCTCCAAATTGAAACACACGTCGGTTCATCCCATTTTCGACCTAAAACCGCAGCTTAAAAATCAGATTTTCCATTCCCTTTACGAAATAGGGGACACATTTTCAACGCTTTAGTGTGATTTTGCTTCCTTTCTTCTTTTTTTGTCTCTATTCTTTTTAGCGCGACCGCTGCTACTGCGGAAAGTCGAGTCAATGAGAATGCTCGTCTTCCCTCCGATGTCATTTATTAAGAGAACAGGGTTGACGTACCTATGCGACAAACTCTTCACCCTATTCCTCTTCGTCTTTCATCTTTTTTTTTTTACTCCGCGCCTCGGTGTTCAAGTCTGTCCATTAGCAGGAAGGAAAAAAACCGTTGACGGCTTGGGAGGACACCGACCAGGGTGGTGCGTAGAACAGCTAGAGCGTGTTCGGGTGAAAGGATGGCAGAGAAATTATTACGTGATTTAATTTTTCACTTTGGATTTTCAGACAATGACTGATAGCTTTAGATTTTACTGCTCGGTAACGAAGTGGAGTGAACATCACATTGATCGAGACGAAATGTTTGTTTTCGGATTACGGTTTATCTAACGGAATCCTTTTAATGCTGTGATTGTTTCAGGTTTATTTATTTATTTATTTAACAAACAGGAAAAAGGTTACACAACAGGATACTAGATTCCAATGACAGTGTAAAACAATACATAATCAAAACAAATTTTTCCTAATAGAGAAGCAGGCTAGCTTGTACACAGGGTACGAAAATGATAAAAACAAAATTACAGAAAAAATGCACAAAATTCAATAACATAACATAAGCACTATTGTAGATTTATAACTATACTTTTAGCTAACTTCACAGCTGACAAGAAACTAATACAGAAAATATCTATAGATAATACATATGTATTAGATATTCTTTGCGGATTGAATTTAAAATTCAAGTATTTTACGATTTTTTTTTGAATTCTGTAATATAGTATAATATAGACACAACACTGTTTTAATTTGTTTGAAGTCACAACCAATGCGAAATAGAAATCCAAGTGCTTTAAAGCTCTTCTGGATAATATAATCCACATGCTGATCAAATAACAACAACACCAAAGTCCCTCACACAGAGTACCTTCTCCAATACATGCGAACCAAACTGGTACCTATGGATAATTCATAACACTGAAGTTACGTGTGAATGTAATTGCTTGGCACTTATTAACATTCAAAGAGAGACGATTACGTTGGCAATATCTATACAGATTATTCAGATCGCTCTGCAAGCGGGCGGAATCTTCAAGTGATGTAGGGGCCCCAAGTGTCTACCCTGAGGCACACCGGACGACACCTTAACCGTGCTAGATTTATAATTATTTACAGTAACGCACTGGGTTCTAAAGCACAAGTAAGATTCGATCCATCGCAACAGTGAGCCGTGCACACCAAAATTTCCCAATTTAGTGATCAAAGTCTTGTGATGTACTTTATCAAAAGCTCTAGAAAAGTCGGTGTACACGGCATCCACCTGGATCCTATCATCCATCGACTTATGCACATATGAGACGAACTCTACTAAGTTGGTGATTACAGATCTGCCGCGGAGAAAGGCATGCTGATTAGTGTTAATATAATATTTACATCGAAAAAAAAAATCGTCCACAATAATTGATTCAAAGATTTTCCCAAAATGGGATAAAATTGAGATTGGACGATAATTTCTCACATCCTGTCTAGATCCCGACTTAAAAATGGGAACTACATTGGCGTGCTTCCACAACGAAGAAAAAACGCATTCGGTAAGAGATTTATTGTAAATTATAGCTAGAGGAACGGATAGAGAATGACTACACGCCCTAATAAAGTACGGGGGCAAACCATAAGGCCCAGCACCTTTGTTAATATCAAACTAATCAATCTTCGCTTGCACTACGATCTCCGACACAGTAGATACGTCAAAACAGTTAAACAATGTGTTATCGTTAATTAAGCAAAGTTCAACACCGGGTTTGTAAACAGAACAAAAGTGTTGCATAAATAAGCCACATGTTGATACATTATTAGTCGCAATGTATCTATTAGATATAAAATTTAAAATATAGCTAGAGTAAATATATAATGTTGATTTCATTTAATGAATTTATTCGGAACAACAGCTACATATAAATTTGGCATGCTCAAGGCATAAATAAATAATTGTTATGTTTACCACACTAGTATTTAGTGATTCTAGTTATCTTATTCGAAGTCCAGGATGAGTTACAGCGTTTTCGTTTTGTAGATATTTTTTCCTGCACAATATGCTCGGTGGTTACAAGCGGTTTATCTTTTTCTAGCCTTACTTGGAGATCTTTCGGCATTCCTAATTGTTTTTTGCTTCATCTAACTAAATGCTCTTCAGTTAATTCATTCGCTAATGTACGTAAAAATTTCCGTCTTGTAATAAGTTCAGAATTATTAGCCATATAAAAGATGCTTGAATTTATCCCAGAAACGTTTAAAATGCTAAAGAAAACAACCATAGGCCATCGTTTTATAACTGGCCCACATTTTATCGACCACATTTACAGCACCTTTTGTCATATTGTAAAAGGAAATAATATCCGGCTTTCTTTTAGCACAGATTCAGGATCTATCTTGTCATCAAAATGAATACTTGATATTAGTAAGACATTTCTATTTTTCTTCGGCACCTAGGAAATTAGAGTTCGTTCTCTTCTAAGAGCAAATATGCTAGAACCTTCGGGCATTATTTTTGTCGTTTATTTTTGTTTAATGTACCCACGAAAAACGTTTTTCATTCTCGCAAATCTTGCATGGGTTCAAAAGTACTGAAGCGATTGTCAGTGCCAATTTCGGCTCAATTAAACGTTTAACTACATTTGCTGGCTTGTTACTTAGTGGAAAAAAGTCATCAGGTTGCTTTCTTGCATAAACCTCAAGAGTATAAACGTAAAATAGCTTCGCGTCAACGAGTGCATAAATTTTTATGCCATATTTTGCAGGCTTTGATGGAATATATTGCTTAAATTTACAATGACCTTGAAAAGCTTCCAACTTTTTGTCAATACATACATATTCTCCTAAAATATAACAATTTTGGGAATTTTGGTTAAACATAACTAGCCTCCTGAGCCTGATCAGTCGAAGAATCCTCTTCTCTTACATGGACGTTATCCACCTCGTCCTCTGATTTATCTAGGATTTCGTCATTAATAAATTCATCTTCTGAACTATCCATATTGATTCTCCTTATTTCTCCAATATCTCCTTCGTTGTCAAAGTGATAAACTTTGCGATTTGCCATTCTAAGGATAAATAAACAAACAAATATATCCATATAAGTAATAAAAGACATGGCATTGTATCCATAGACAGTAATTGTCATAATGTATCTGTTAGATACATATAGTTGTAATCACGAAAGATGATCCCTGCGTCACTTACATATAACTCAATCAACGACATTCAAAGGGTAATTTTCATATCCACACATCTATTTCTATGACAAGGACAGTCTGTATAACAGTTTGTTTTACGAAACTTTGCTTAGCACAGACGTACGGCTCGTGCAATTCACTTGAATGAGACAAAGACATAGATAAGGTACAAATAGATCGGAAACTCACGTGTAAACACTTGGAGCAAAGTACAAGTACTCCCTCTTACGTCCTTAGTCATGAACTAAATCGAAAAGGCGGGTAATATGAATTATTTAAATGATGTATTATGAAAATTTATGTTCATTCACCGCTATTAACAGAGACTAATTCAGATACCTAGTTCATCTACCAGTGAGTAGTAAGATGAACTAGATTTCTAAATTAATCTCCGTTAATAACGGTGAAACGAACAACTATTGTATAAACATATCTTGTTTTTATTAGAAATATACAATAAGTCTATGCATTAATACAGAAATTTGTATATTTTTGGACATAATTGTAAATGCGGGAAAATAAAACACGATTTTAAAACTTTTAACAAGTTATATCGGGTCTTAGACAATAGAAGAACTACGCAAAGCTACAATATCTTTCACACAAACGCTATGAAGAGATAGAAAAACTACGAAAAACTACACTATCTGTCATACAAACGCTATGAGAAGATAGAAAAACTATATTATCTTTCACACAAACGCTATGAAGATATAGAAATAGTTATTGTGTTACCCAAATGCTATGAAAATATTAGATACAGCGAAAAGAAATACAGCTATTCATTGAAATCACACACTAGCACTACGAAAAGATGTCTACGACCCATAACAACAAAAACAATAATGGTGAGTAAACAGATGTCTCTCAAAATAGCGTACAACGAATCCTGATGGCACCTGCGCACTTACGGCGTACTACTCCCAACGACATCTCGTGGGCTTAGTCATGTACTACTCATGTTTGCCCCAACTTTGCCATAAGAGATTCTACCCCGTGGACAAAGACGAGATTAGTTCGTTGTTTGCGCTTAAGCTATATATTTCCGCTTCTTCACTTAAAAATTTGACAATGCATCTCCGTAGACATTTGATGGAACTGTCATTGATTTCGTTCTTACAAATACGTATTCGTTTAACAATTTTTTGAAGTAATTTTTGTTTATCTATAATGGCAATACATACTAGAACATTACGGTAGGTACAATTGCAACAACTTGTTTAAAATATTTACGGTCTGTCAATAAATCCCCACGCACTTAACCCAAAAATGAAAAATGTCATAGCTGCCATATTCATTATGATATTTACAGTATTTAACATGACGCCGAAGTACTGATTTGATTCATACAAATCTAATTGATGACGCAGGGATCATCTTTCGTGATTACAACTGTATGTTAGATACGCAAAAAATAGGGTGGAAACTACAGTGCCTTCTTTTAATCCCGAGTACCACGTGACCACTTTAGTGCAGTCCACTAGCTTTTTTAGTTTTCTGATATTTGTCAGCATGATCTCACCAAATCGAAATCACTAAATATGTCAAATGTAATGTCAAATGTGTATCATTTTGTTCATTGTCGTCCCGTCGTGTTAGTTTTCAGTGGTGTTTGCAGTAAAATTTATCAAATCTGAAGTCGTTATTGATTAATACCAGTGCTTTTCAGAGCTTCTGATTTCTATTTTGTCATTAAGTAATCATATTTACATTTCCAACCGATGTAATTTGCGTTACAATAATAAATATATTATAGGTTTCTTTTAAAACTGATTGGAAAATTTAGTGGTACGCCACTGATGTACATGTAGTAGGCATTTAGTTACTTTCAAGAAACAGGTCAGGCAACGGTGTAGGTTTGGTTGCATACGTTTAGTAGTCACGTGGTACTCGGGATTAAATGAAGGCACTGTACTATTTATATGAAGGGAACATTTTACAGTAAAGCTAAGATGTATAGTAAGAGCTAGAAATCATCAAGGACTTAAAAAAATAAAATATGCAATACTTACACGGATAGTCATGGCGCAATTTATGGCAGCGAACCAGGATTTGCCCTGTGTTGAAGAAAGGTGCAAAATCTGAAATTAACAACTACAGACCTATATCCATTCTGTCCAATTTTGCCAAAGTGTATGAGAATGTAATTTTTTCTTACCTATATGAAAACACTAGGTCATTTATATCGCCTCATCAAGATGGCTTCGTACGTGGACGTTCAACAGTCACTAGCCTCGTAACGGTCTGCCAATACATTTGTCAAGGCCCTCTTTTATACATAAACGATCTTTTATAAAACCTATCCTGTCCTGTATTTGCGTATGCAGACGATATAAAAGTTTATGGGTCAATAGCTAGTTGGGATGACGTTCTGCACTTACAGAACAATATTCAATACATTATCGACTGGTGTACTAGATATAGGTTGAAATTGAATATTGGCAATGACCTTGGGGTACTCTTCGATTCTAAGATGAGCTTTTCTGAACATATTACAAATCTTTCCTTGTCTGCATCAAGAACACTGGGCTTCGTTATACGTGCTTCGCGATTTTTTCAAAACGACCAATTACTAAAGACGTTATTTTTTACATTCGTTGTTAGTAAATTGGAATATGCGTCACAAGTCTGGTCACCACACTACATCTACCTTCAGCTTTCAATTGAGAAAGAACAAAATCGCTTTCTTAAATATCTATCCTTCAAAGCCGATGGAGTGTATCCGGAACGTGGGATTGACTATACATCGCTACTCCATAGACATGGTATGACATCTCTGGGACTTCGCCGTGAATGCCACGGTGCCCGTTTCATATGGAAGTTGGTCCATGGAGTTATTGATAGCCCGTCTCTTCTTTCTTCCCTTAACTTTCGTATTCCGGTTTTCACGTTCCTTCACTTCATTTTCTCTTCCCTCTCTAGATCTAACATCCTTACTGCTTCACCACTTGCTACTATGAGTCGTTTTGCTGACCTCCATTACAATGATATCTTCTTTGGTATCATTACTGAGATGTAAATTTATTTACTTTTTTTTTTTTGTATGTATATATATATGCATGTGTATTATTTTTGTCCTGTTATTGGAATTACTTCTGTTGGACAATAAATCATTATTATTATTATTATTATTATTAATAGTTGCAATGTATCCTGTAAAGACAAACTATTTCTTCTTTATCATATTTATTGTCAACCTGTTTCCTAAAACTACTACAGGACTACACTGCGATATGTCATTAGATGAACGGGCATGCCCACTAGTATTGTAGTCTACGAATGGCGGCTAAGTTCAAAACTCATGGAGGGGTAGAGCTGCCGTTCGTCATATGCATTGAAAAAGAATTCGGTGACGCGCTTTTATTCGACACGTAAGACTAAAACGCTCGTATTTGGCATTGTCTTCTCGTATTAATTTCTTAACACGCTTAGGTACGCAATTCAGAAAAATAATTGTAATCATCTCTATCACCGGAAAGTAAAAAATTTTTATGAATTTTATGCTTACCTTTAACAGCCCGTACCGTATTATGGGAATACCAGCAAGGATAATCTTTTTTTGATCGTATTCTACAGTCAACAAAATTATTTATGACGCAGAACAGTTTCTCATATAAGATGTCAACATATTTGTTTACGTCAGGATTACCAAACTCTACCGTCCAATTATTAATTCTAGTGTAGTTAGCTTTACAATAGTCATAGCAAGTAAAAGACGTTTTTGGAGCCTATTTTGTATACGTCACATTAATAGACGCTTCAATAGCTGTATGGTGAGCATCCTCCGAGACAAACAGGGAATCGCAAGGCCGAACCTCGACGTCTACATGATGTTTTTAAAAACAGATCCAATAATCTATAATTAACATTACAACTATTATTTAGGTGATGCAAATTTAGTAAAGAGAATGTTTCTACAAAATACTCACCCCGTGCATCAACAGGGTTAGAGGGATATAAATAATCCCAATCAGAATCAAAAACCCAATCAATCCTAGGCAGATTATAGTCACCAACAATACAAAATAAATCATTCGGTTTGCTAGATACTAATGTTTCAAAAGGTTATTAGCGCTAGCGTAAGGTGAGCAATAAACACAACAAATATGCATAAATTTATCACCTAAATCTATAGTAACCCACAAATCCTCGCAAACACAATTTCTAGTACACCACCTCTCCACAGCACTAGACTGAAAAAAGGACCACCACCATCCTCTTTTTCAGGCCCGTCTCCAATTTCCGATCCCGCCTCTAAACAGCGTAACTCGAATGAAACAGCTCCTCGTAAATATCAGCCCCATATCTCTGATATGCAAATTATTGGGTATAGTTTAGTAGTGGTTGCTAAATAAAACTCCTCAGTTTTCGTTCTCAGATCACGAGTATTCCGATAATCCAAGGAAATACTCATAATGACAAAAACAGTTTATTATTGCAAATAAAAATAAAAATGAATTCCCTATTTAATTTTTTCAAGGGCAGCTTCAATAGTGACACTCAAAACAGCAGAGGTCTCAGTTTTACGCACTAAAACCTTGAAATGTTTCACCCAACAAAATTTATATTCATGTTTTTTTTGCAAAGATCCATTGCTCTAGACAATAAACTCTTGTTGAATTGCGTTAAGTGATCATGAACGTAAACTGAATTCATACTAGCTGAGGAATTAATAATATCTGAAACCTTTGCTGAATAAAGGAATCTCTAGTTGTGCGATTCAAGAATTTTACAATTATAGCTTGAGGATGTTTACATACATTTACATACATACATAAAATGTGTTACTCCATTGGATAGACTCCTTTAATGCACGAGTAGTCGAAAAAGTTCACGATGTTTTTATTTCCTATTGCGACTTTTAGAGATCCTACATCGTTATTCCTTCTCAACTAGACAAATAACTGAATGCTGAAGCCCATGATTGGAGCCAATTCCAACAGCAATTCTACAAATTTCCTGCTTTATGTAGTCATTCATCCTAACGCCAGACGTGCATCGACTTGCGGTGTAATTTACCCAATTTATCTAAACTGCACTCGAACGAAATAAACCACTGAATAGCCCTAGCCGACTCGACGGTCCAAGACCGCGAACCCAAGATGAATAAGCGACATAGTTCGTCCGGTCTCCACCCTCCAGAGTAATATCCTGTGTTGCGGATGCGCTAAACGATAATTAGACACATTATTCCTAATGTGTATTTATAGCTGTGTCGGTGCGGTTTGTAAACTAATTGCACGGTCAGACCGCGCGGCTAAATAGATTAGTGATTAATTCAATTGTTTCAGTCTGTCAGCACTTTATCTCTCTCCTTGTGTCCTACTACATCTCTCCGCAGAATGTCTATTGTATACGAGGGCTAGTAGGAGCGTTCCTGCTTAGACATGATGTCGGTGTTGCCCCCATTATCCTTGCGTTGCTTCGATGCGACCGTTAACGACCCCCGGGCTAACTTAATATTAACAAGATGTGCGGCGGACGTCGCTAGCGGATCCTGTCTGCTTCAGTGCCAGCGTTTGTCGGGGCCGGAATATGTGAGATTTACGTGCCGCAGCCGCAACGCGCCTGCGGTGCAATCTAACCGGTTTTAATTTAGTCCTGCATTGTTTATTAAAATATGCGGCGCTGTTGCCAAACTCCCTTGTATAGGTCAATGGAACCGAATATCAAAATTTAACTACTTATATTGAAATGGCATCATAAATAACTGACGAAACATTTATGGCAGTTCAAAAATCTTTGTTATTTAAATTTGAGAGCGCTCTAGTTAGGCAATATAATACTATATATTATAGAACTTATCACAACTGATCTCGTCACCAATACTCTCACAATCGCGGTTGCGGAAGATAAAGTGAAGCAATACAATTAATAAACTCGAGGGGGACAGCCTGAATGGATATTTGGGATCTCGGAAGAAAATGAATCCTCCCAACACCAAACCAGAGAATTGAAGAACCGGCTGACGCCGTGGGAAGATGTTGCCTTAGTCTTGATGACGCTTGGCCCGTTACGAGGCAGCGAACGCGTTTATTAAAAGATTTCCTGCCGTTTTTAATTTGAAATTCCAGTCGGTTTTACTGAACTCCAGAGCGCCAGAGCGACAATCGTACACTGCGTTGAAGGGGAGAAAATCAAATGAAATCCACGGGGCGCGTTAGTTGTAAGCCTTGATTTGCTTATTGCGAATGTCGTACGATTTGGAATTGTGTTTTCATCTGCGGCTCAGGCATGCTAACCAACATAAACGAAATAATAAGAAAAATATCTAGAACAGTTTGGAGCATTATTTCGGAATATTAAGTGGATGGTAAATTCCTTTTGTTCATCTCTTTTGTCGTTTGTGTTTTTTTCTCAGAAATTCAATTGTTTTGTTGAATTAATAATTTTATACGAATCGTTGTTCATAAGAACTTATATTCATTTAGAGTACATCACCACCTAGTGACATGCAATTTAAAACTTTGGTAATTCTTTCTTGTTGTAAATGTTGATCTTTGAAGCACTGAACGAAGAACCTTATTATATACTACTTTCCTAGCTATGGTTTTGTCATCACTAATCATTAATTAAGATTGGTTTCTCTTAGGTGGAGATGAGAATGGGATATACAGCAAAATTAGTTTGGAGAATTATACTATTTCTTGGATGACTGAATGTGGAATGTGCAACTGTCAAGAAATAGTCTTTTTAGGCATAAAGCTTTATTGTGTTTAATTACTAATCTTTCAGTTTTTCCTCCTTTATTGTCGCATTCTTTCTGATTGTGTGCAATCTACATATTTTCTTTCCGCTTTAATAAATTGCCATAAATAATTTTGTGGTCCTTTCCAATTCGAAAAATGTCGATAATGTAGTTTGGCAAAACAAAAAAGTAATTACTTATTACTATTACTTATACTATTACTTATAACATTGTTATAACCCTTTTCTTGTTCAATTATTTGTCCCGGAATTTTTCCAACGCCTCAAAAATAAGATCTCCATCTTCTGCTCATTAATAAAATGACTCGTCATCACCTTCGTTTAATGAGGGTTGAACGGCAATGGAGCTTCAGAGTTCGTTAATTCTGGTGTAGGATCTTTTTGGAATTTTGCCACACGCCTTTTGCCCATTGATTAAAGATAAAAGAAGATTTTGAAAAGAGTACAAGAGAGAGAAACGCTTTCAACTTCCGCTTTCACCGATTCTACATCTCTAAACACTATTTACGCATTTGCTAGTCCTTTTTAAAAATTACAAATTAAGGGTGTTTCCTAATCGTTCTGGATGGACTACCAATCATTGTCCCAAAATTCAAAAACACATTTTCAAGAAAATGGTGAATTGAAGCTATCAGGATAACTAGAACAGCCTTCAGAACTTCGCCTTTCAAAAAAAAAAGGGGAGTAGTTTTTAATATTATTTTGCAAAATTGTGGAACAACGTAGAACAAATCTGGAACAAACAAAAAAATTCGAAAGTGAAGGGGGTGGAGGGGGGAGTGACTTCACACAGGTAAGGAATTAACTTCGTTGCAACATTCTTCTAATTTCAACTTGTGTTATAATAATTTACTATTGCGAATTAGCAATGTTTTAATGGCAACTTTGAAATGAAATAGAATCAGAAAAAATAGACTAGATTTTGTAATTTTCAGAGAGCAGAGATGATATTGAGAAGCCGTGATATGTCCTTGAAAGAACCCTGTTCCGTCATCTGTGGTGAAGTGGACAATTTTTTCCTAGTTTTTGCAGCATATCTTAAGAACATCGCATCAGAATGAATTCTATTTCATAATATATGTAACTTACTATCGAACAATACCAATGTGACACAAAACTTTGTGTTCACATTGGTACATTCTTACCTAACAAAAATTCTATATATATTTTTTTATTTTTCAAAAAGTGGTCCACTTCGCCCCGTGTTTGTGGTGAAGTAATCCATATGTATAATATAATATCCATATTTCGTCACTTTAAACGTTAGTTTCCTATAAAACAATAGAAAAAAAGAAGGAGTTTTCAGCAGCAATATAAAACTAACCAAAACTCTGTTAGAACGTAAAACCTGTAAACAAAACCAACCTCTAACATTCTGAGGTTAAAACATTGTGTTTAATGAGCATTGAACTGAGATTCAGTTTAGCTCAAGAGCGCTACCTGGCTATGTTATAAGAAAATTTCAGTCTGGACCACTTCACCACAGGGTGTCTACTTCACCACAGATGACGGTACTCAAAATAACAGAGTTTCATATTGTAGGCCACCTTTTATGCTGTGCGTATGTTACTGTCTAAATTGAGCCAGGAAATTCTAAATCTAATGTGTAAGCTGAGGCAAACTCTTAATTTTGTTGTCCTTATCTTCTATACTTTGTTAGTTAGCCATAATACAGTACAGTGATAGAGGGTGATATTGAGGTTAAGTCAGTCATTCTGAAAATGTTTGCTCATCTTCCTCATTTTCTTCTCGATAATTTCTTGTCACGTTCCATTATTCATATTTTATTTGCGTCTTGTGAGGTGAAATGTTTTTTGTTAGAAACATTCCGATTCATAGAATATATCCTTGTAACTGCAAAGCTCTCGTGATGTTTGAACACACTAACATGTGCAGCGTGTATTAAGAAGAAAAATTTTAACAAAACAGTTACAAAAAATATCACTCTCCATTCCATTTAACCATGAATCTAAAAAGTTTTGATCTTTGAAAAAAAACCACTACAGATGTAGATTCTGTGCGGATCCAGAACAGCGAAGCAGTACTAAAGTATTTCTTCGGATCTAATAACTGTAGTTTTCTTGGAATTATGGTACACAGAAGACTCGTCACAGTTGAAAATCCAGTTATATTACAATAAGCAGGATGCGTGGTCATAATGCAAGAAGAGAGGATACCGAAGAAGTTCGTTAATAGAAGGATGCAAGGAGCAAAACCAAAGGGCAGGGCAAGAGGACGATGGTAAAAGTCAGTTAACAAGGAGGCCAAAGAACAGCTTGGAACGAAAAGCTGAAAAGGTTCCAGGCTTGGAGGGGGTCCTGAAGGTGGCCGAGGTTCGATGACAGGCTGTGGAGCAATAGAAGAGACCTTAAAGAACGGTATCACTGGCTTATTACACACTATTTACAATTCAATAAATTTCAACAAAATTTGTTGCCTTATGTTGGCGCTTAATAACAACAATAATTATGAATTTACAATCAGTGATTCCAATATTGCTTTTTTTCATGTTAGAGTTGAGGTAGTTCCATTGTGACCTCTAGAAATATCAGTCATTCACCAAGGTCAACTTTATGGCGATAAATTAGAATTTTTTTAATGGAAGTGGTATCTATGTAACATCTATATTTTGATAAACATGCGCCAGAATCAATTTTTACATTTGCTGAATGACATCTCATACATCAAATTGAGAATGACTTGCTCCGTTTTTGAATCATCGGCGGACTAAATTCTTCTGATTAACTAGAACTAATGAACTAACAAGATTGTTAAATCGAGAAACTTCAATTTAATTTCCCTTATAGTGTTCTTTTCCTAAAAATACAAGAAATAGCACTGATTAAATTGTTATGCAAAAGTTTTAAACTTTTCTACAAGACAAGAAGCTTTGATATCGACAATTCCTTTTCTAATATTATATAATTACAAGGATCATTGCAATAACGCCAACCTTTCAAATCTCCTATCGATCCAAAGTAATATGCCACTGAAAGGGTTAATACGATTATCATTTTTAATGGAACATTTTCATTCCTAATGACGATCTCTTGTTATATCTAATTTCAACTTTAAATCACGAAGTAATTACGTACGGCATCGCAATTAGGGAAGCATTAACGAATTTCGACCCTACAGCGAAAATTCCTGCAAAGCCTGACATACGAAAATGGTATACAGTAAAAACACATTAACATATAAATTATTCAACAAATTGACGTATTCTCCAACATCCCATCTCCGACTTAACTTTACCAAAGCCGCACCTACAAACACATACATTTCGAATCGTGCTAACTGCCCCTCTATCCCAACCCAAATACCTAACAACTAACTGTTGGTTGGCAACATACGCAGGTGACAAAGGTTTGAGAATCTTCTAACGCATAACCGTGGAGGGAACTGAGGGAACGGACCCTCTATTCAATATAATTGTATAAAATCCGAATCTAAGGATTAGCACGGCACGGGGAGTTAGTATTTCTGTTTCAAGTAACGTGTAATCGGCTTAAAGTAAATGTTTCGGAACAGAATTTTCACGGTTCGGGACTTTAAGCATCAAATTCATTAGTGTGCCATGACTGGGCTGCCTCCGTGGGCAACTGGAAAGACGTGCTCTACTATATCTAACAATTCGCTCTTCACGGCATGCCTTCTCTTTTCTCTCACGAATAACATCAACCCCTCCAGTGGCGGAGCGACAGTTTTTTTTTGTCTTAAACATGAAAACTGTAAAATTACAAAAATACACAGTTATTATTTTCTGTTGACGAAGTATGATTATAACTCTAATACTATATGAACTGTAGAACTATACACCCATTTTTATAACAGTTATTCTAAAAAGGTTTAAAATTGTCGGCTACTATCTCATAATACTATGCTCTCATTGAAATTTCCATAGAAATTACACTTAAACAGTTATCCCCAACTATGTACTATCTAAATTCCTTATCTGCACCCTGAACTTGCTGCCACTGCGTCCACCTCATTCTCTTCTCTTCCCATTCTCGATTCTAACCCTCTCTGACTCTCCGTAGTTCGTAACGCTAGTTCGAACGAATGTAGGACAATTTAAGGAGGAGTTCGTGCAATTTAATCCACTAAGGCTGTGCGAGGTGGTGGTAAGGTCGAAAGTATTGAAGAGTTTCCTTGTTCTCGGCCCTCTCCGTGTGTTCTGTTCTGTACGCTACATCGATAAAAATTACATTCAACTGTGTGCTATAATTTTTTCCGTCTCCTTTCAACGCATGTTCCAGTTTACTGGTAAACTCCTTCTGGGAGCTCGTTTTTCTGCCACTAGTAGGTAGGTAGACGTTTTATACGTGAGAGTCGATGTTGCTCGTGGCAATTCCAGTTAAAGGGAAGGTATATTAGGAAATAGTTGTATAGTGTTGGACGAAATATAGCAGAATAATTGCAATAAACTATAACAGTATTATTGCAGCATATTGTGACTCTAAACAGTACAAGTCCGCACATTCAGCAGTGCTATCGAAGATATATATTTATATAAAAAAATTATTTTTATGTAAAAACGATAGCACTATATTTCGTCTCATACTATAAGTATTTTATTCGTAAAGGTCGAAGTTGCGCTCGGCAATTTCATACGGAAAAAAGAGAGGAACACAAGGACGCAGAGGTAGAGAATTTTAGACGAGGAGTATAGTGGTACGAGGTGCTTTTTGCCAGACTGAAGTAAGAGAAGAACGGGGCATGTGTGCTGTTCAGCTATTAAATTTTCATTGTGCATGACGATGGAATTCTCATTAAAGTGCTCGCTTGGCGGATATATCGCCTCCTTACGTAGATGTCAGAATGACGGCATACTTCGCGTGCTGCTTATCAATTTTTCTACAGCGTTTTCGCCGAGGAAATGGGAGGAGATATGTAGGTAACTAGAATATTAAAAAAAAAGTTGGCGAAAAGGTTGTCGGAGGCGTTTTCCGGAATTTTTATGGGATAAGTGTATCGTTTCCTTTGCGAGATATATCTAAAATTGTTCTTCAAAATAGTCGAGTATAGTATCAAAATGAATCGTAGTAAGATTATTTATTTGTTTTACTAAATTAAACACCATTTCTTTAAGAAAGTGATGCAAACACTAATCGCCGAATTTAATCAAGATTTAAGTCCAGTAGTGTCCAGAAAAATTAGACGTATGACCACGTGACTAAATTAGTAAGCCATTAATCAGTGACCGAGGACGTCGTACCATATAATGACGTCGAACTTGTTGCAACTGTCTGTTGCTAGTTGAGATAGCTGTGTGATTTCAAGGACTATGGGCTGGTAAAATATAAGGGTGAGGCATTAATGCGTCAAAGCTCAATATATCCATTAGTATTAATATATATATATAATGGCTTAACACCCCTTCTGGGGCTTCGCCGCTTCTTAAGCTTTCTAAATCCTCCTTTCCGGGGTGGATCGGTCCCCACTCTGTATCTTCATATTCTCTGGCTTATTTCTTTCCACACTCCCCGATCCTTGGTCTTTTCCTGTCATTTGTTCACGCCTGCTCTTCTTAAATCTTCTATTACCTCATCCCACCATTTGGATCTTGGTCTGCTCCTTCTCCTCTTTCCACTAGGTCTAATAACATCTTAGTTATGTTTCCCTCTTCTGCCCTCCATATATGTCCCAACCATTTTATTCTTTGCCTGCTAATTCTTTTCACAATATCATCACCATTAATGTCTTGCTGCAGCTCATCATTCGTTCATATACGATATTCATTCTCTGCTATCTTAACTGGCCCCGCTATCGTTCTTAATATTTTCCTCTCTAGTATTCTTAGATTTTCCTCGTCCTTCTTGGACATGGTCATCGTCTCTGCTGCATTAGTATTAAAGATATCACAAAATGTTATAGACAAGCATCATAGACAGTCTTAAGCTTCATATTTCAAAATTATTTTCGTGTATACAGAGTGTTTCATATTGCATAGGGTGAACCAAACATACATATCTTACTAATTCCTTCGATATAAGGTTTCATTGAGTTATACCGAGTATTTCAGAAGTTATGGTCAATTCTGTCTGAAAATCATTGCGTGTTCGACGTCCTCTTATTCTACGAAACAACTTGAAATTCTTTTTGTACTGGAATGACTTTTTTATATCGTTACAGTTTCACATCAAAGCGATATTTTGCCAATATTGCCAAAACTGTGTACAGGGCGATTCAAAACGCAAATCACTATTTTTCATCTTATTTAAATGGAACACCCTGTACTTTACCAAGTACAAAAAGAATTTCAAGTCGTTTCGTGTGGAATACACAGGACGTCGAACACGCAATGATTTTCAGACAAGTTGACCATAACTTCTGAAAGATATGTTTAATCTAAATTTGAAATAAAATACATATAGTATGTCCCATTTAAGAAAATGTATATTTGGCTCACCCTTGCAATATGAAACACTCTGTATATACGAAAATAATTTTAAAATATGCAGCTTAAGACTATCTATGATTTTTGTATATAACATTTTGTGATATTTTTTATATTAATAGATATATTGAGCTTTGACGCACTAATGCCTCACCCTATATGTAGATAAAACATCGGTAACACCAACACCACAAGGGTTAATTAATTACTTCGGAAACATGTTTCGAGAGCGCATGGCTCTCCTCATCTACCAAATAGCGAATTGGATTGATGATTAGCTAAAATGACGCTAATACAGCTTCAAAAGTTGAATATGAATCACGGAAAAAGTCTCAAGCTCAAGAAAAGACTTGATTTTTAATGGTGTGGTTGAGGTTTCTTGCATTTTCAGGCCAATGATAGCATCTGCGCTACATACTATTAAGAAAATTAAATTTCAGCCATATCATCGAAAATTATAACATCTTGATTGTTGATAGACTTTGGTCTAATAGGCACTAGAAAAAGAACGACAAGAACTAGGCTTATTTAATAATATTTTAATAGAACGGTAGTCAAGTTATACGGTCTACAAGATTACCGTGCAAGATTATTGTGCTTTGTGTGAAATCAGGATTTCTCGGTGTCGATGGCATATGCATTTCTTGACAAATCTCTTTATCGTTATTATGTGGTTCGTAAGTGAATGCTTCTGGCGATTCTGAAATAGGAAGTACCTCACTATAGAGCACATGTCTATTTATGTTCTATTTTCAAATATTAATATTTCGAATTGTGGTAATTTCTGTATTAAAAATAAAAGTTGGGCAAGTTTGTTTCTTTTTTCCTAAACCAGTATGTTGTTACTGTTTACAATTTTCTGGCAGTGTTTTTATATATATTTTGTGTTGAAAATGAAACAAGAACTTCAAAAAATAATAATATTGCAATAACTACACCACCTCCTCTAAATAAATTTTGACTTTTAATTACATACTCCCATCGGCTCTTTACCTCGGTGTCATATTAATTTAGAAATTAACATTCAAATCACACGCCCAGAAAATAGTTAAAGAAATTCATGGCCGAAAAGTCAATGCTATTGTCACTTCTGTGTTCCAAAAGCACTCTTTCATTAAATTAAAATTAAAATCTTAATCTATGTGGGTCGCTGTCTTGATCAAGTCTGGTCAAAACGCATCTTAAAAAACTAGAAGTTCTCGCACATCGACCTGATGGCGTCCCGGTATTCAAGAACCGTCTCATAGCGTTTGCTACCAAGAGCTTTGGGAAGATAGTTGCCTCAAGCAACCGGTTGATTTCCCGTCTGGCTAAGCTTGACCCGGATAGGCATCCGCCCAGGGTGATGATTCCAAGGGCTTTTAACATTGCGAACGACTAAGACCACATCAGCAGTGATTAAGTGCTATCAGCGCTCACAACCCTGCGATACAAACACCACCATCTGCCTCCCCTCGAACTTCCAAAGCCTGAAGGGCTTTTAACAGAGATAAAAGTGTTAAAGGACTAGTCACCCAGCCCTAGCAGAGAGATGTAAGACTGTCGGAACTATCGAAGCTTTTACTATAAATGAGAACCATTCTTTATTGATAAAAATTTGTAATGTATAAAGGGGTTTAAGCTTCCTTAAATGTGTCTGTTGCGATAATCAATCGATGTGTGCTGAGTGAAATTAACTCCTAATTACTGCTCTCTGTTTGAGTATTCTTATTTACATTTTTGTTTAAACTGTATTTGTTTGTGCTTTACATTTTTAGCGTCACAGGCTCCGTTCCACATAGTTGAACTGCTGTTTATATTCTTCACCATTCTGCTTTTTCATATTCTAACCCGAATCGATCAAAATCTTTGTCAGCTCCTGTACATACAGTCAGTCTTTCAGGAAAATTGTATTGTTTTCAATAGAGAAAGTTTCAAATAATCTCTACATGTATTGGTTCCAATTTTACTTATTGATTGTTCATCCAAATGGTCCATTTCTCGAAGTCAAAATAAAGCGTTAAGTTTATTAATCATCTTCTGGTAAAACTTGTTTACCATCAAATTTGACAGTTTCGCCCGTATTTTCTACTGATAACTCAGGCTGTGCTAGTCGTTTGCAAATCCCCCAGATCGCCTCTTTTATCTACTTGAATGCCCAATTTCTTTCTCTTTTATGGGATAAAGAAAACTTATTTTTAAACGTAACCACCAAATACTCAACTAAACGATTGATGCATTGTATCGAAATTTATTTTTCCTAACTTTATCCAAAGGCTGGCAAATGTGCGTTGAATTAGGGAGAGGAGAAAAACGAGCCAACTTTTTTATTTTCACTTTTTGTCCTTCTTGCTGTTTTAAATAGGAAAGTGCCACTGTATGCATGCAGTCTTGAAAAAGATGTGAAGGAAACTATTTAAACTTCGAACGGTGATATCTAACCCACCTGGGGAGTCAATTCTTCCTAATTATCCATAATATTTTTCGTGCAGGGTAAATTTCAGAATAGCGACCCTTAATTACATCGATACCTATAAATTGCAGGTAGATCTTTCCAATCAGAGCAATAATAAATAGCTTAGGTAACCTGCAGTAGTATAGTTTATATATTTATACTCTGAAACGGCAAAATATCAGAAATCCAAAGCATCTTCTAATAATAATTTACGCCGCAAAATAACGTTTTATATCCGTAAAACTAATAAAGTTGTTTTTATTTTCTATCACGTGTTAGTACTAACCATAAAGTACAATATGGAAAATACTATTCCCCAATGCTACGAATGCAATTACATTTTTCGAACCAACGCATATAGATAATATCCACGTATTAGAATACAACATACATCTATACGCATTCATTCACATTCATTTCGTAAAATTAAAGCGACGAGCTAGCAATAAAACCGAATACGTTACAAATATAGGTACGAACAACAGTAATACAAGCGAAATTTATGAACCATACATTACCGAGCATCAAATAACGTACATTGCCAGTAATTACTGTGAATTCTACACGTACTGTATACATATATACACAATAAATTGTTTATCAAGATTAATAATTCCCCGCGATTCAACAAAATAGAAACGTTCAAAAAGGACGTAATTTATAGGTATATAGGGCGTGTGAGACGGGAAAATAGGCAATAATTTATAACCGAAAAGACACCCTAGAACGTAAAATAACGTACTGAATACTTGATTTATTGTCGATTCGATTCTGACAAATAAATTATTACCCACACTTTTCGGGAAGAGGAAAGCGGGATATGGGGGAAGTACGTATGTGTACGTATATATGTATATACATAATGTGGTAGCGCCCTCTGGAGAGAGTTTCAGCGCGCAGTGCACGCATACATAACAAACAGTGTTAAAATAGGTCTGGTTATATTCGATTTTTCATTTTCAGCACATCAAAGAGAACCGTCGAAGACTTTCGTGACCCACATAACTCGCGACGCGATATGGAATTGCGAAAAGGCGATAGACGATGTGTATAAGGAATATATATTTTATTTATGAGATCTTTCGTCTAAGATTTAGCAACTGTATAATATGAGCAGTTAGGAATGCGGATTGTTAAACATGTCAGCGACAGACTCCTAGAAAGTACAATTCAATTTTTCTTTCTTCCATTTCACGAAATGTGCTGAATTTAAATAGACTAAGATTGATTTGATGTTATTGCTACATAATTATGAAAATCTCTGCATTACTAATATAATCATAGAGCAGTACAACTCAATCGGTTTACCAATTACATTACAAGAAAAATACTAATAAAGCTGATAGGACCAGCTGTAGAAAGTGAAACAACAGTCTATCAAAAAAATTAAGACTATAATTGGAAGTTAAACTATGCAATTGTGCACATTTCATAAATTCCTACTTAATTGACAATGCATTTCCTACTTATTGGAAAAACATTTTGATTACCCCAGTTACTAAATTTTCAAACCCCTTCATTTTCTTATTCTTACTTGGAAAATGGTGCGTAACTATGTCATATCTGGTGTCCCTCAACATAGTATAGCCTTTATTATTTACAAGCTATAGTTCTAATCCAACTAAATACTTAATTTTTTTTCACTTTCGAAGTCAACGTCGTTACTAAAGCTGACACTAACAATTAGAATAGTTTTGTCCCGGATATTTTTCTAGAAAATTTCATGCTCTACAAAAAGGTCACATGTAGGCAAAAAAGCGAAAATATTACGAAAACTGCAAACCTTGCATTTTTCGCCTACTGAGCTTCGAAAGGACAAGATACTAAAAAAATTATGAGACCATCTTAACACAGCATGAAGTTCTCTACAAAGTCCAGATAATCACTATTCTAACTAGTTTTCGAAATATGCCAATTAAAAACTTATTATTATTGGCACCATGTTCCAGCTCTGACCATTATACTATTATTACTCTGGATTCAGTTTAACAAATTGCAAATATTAACTACTATTAACTAACTTTTATTTTAGAATTTTAAATGTTTGTGCCTTGGGTGTATCAAATTACTTTGACTTTAAAGAAGAAAAAGTTCCTTAGCTTGAGTGAAAAATGATTCAATCCGTCAAGAAGCAACTAGCAAGAAATTTTTTGTTGCAAAATTGCACAAAAAAGGAAACTTAAAACGATTGAAACTGACTTAGGAACTGAAATGTTGACGTAAAGCAAAAAATGGTAGGAGTTTTAAAAAGTGACTCTCCTTTCTCTGAGTCAATAATCAAAGCTAAAGCTTAAGCTTGCAATTATGTAAGTGAAAGGATGCATTGGTTGACATGAAAAGCTCTGTCCTGGCCGCAACATTTTTCTTACAGTATAAATTTGGTTGGCCAAACTTATGAGAGATTATGTGTCTAAAGATAACCACAATGCTGATTAGGCAAGTTTGTTTCCCCATAAATTAAAAAGCAAAACTGTTTCGTTAAAGAGTAGAAAGTATAGTAATGTAAAAGCAGTTATGGAGAAAATGTAATAACTCTCTTGTGTTGCAATATATACAAACACAAAGACAAAGTTTCCTCTAAGAAATCTGAATGCCGCAGTAAACAAATAAACAAATATTTGTTTTCCGTCCATTAATAACGTATTCATTTTTAGATAAACAATCAACTTTAATTTAGATTCCAGAGTCACATCTATTTCGGATTCAGTACTCCGGTATTCCTGCAGTCCGGTATTTTTCATATTAATTTAATATAAAGGATGTTGAAGGATGTTAAGGCTTGATTTATAATGTGTCATTTCATGGATAAAGGCTCTAATTCGGCCTTTAATGGTTTGGTGGTCGCGAGCTTGTCAGCATAAACCTGTGATTTCAGATAACTCCGCAACCAGCAGTGCAAATGCGTTAAATCGCAAGAACGTGACGCAAACTCGTGCAAGACAGTCAATGTTTAATGCGCGGTATGACACATGTGGCACCGTCCTGCTGAAATCACATGTCGTCAAGATCAATATCTTCCAATTAAGGCACAAAAAACTGCGTTATCATAGCACGATAACGTTCATCATTCACCGTTACCATACCTTCCTTATCGTATAAGAAATACGAGCCAATTATTCCTCCAGACCACAATGCAGACTAAACGTGGATGTTTCGGATGCATTGCTTTCTGATGAATCATTCGTGGATTTTGTGCGCCCCAAATGCGGCAGTTTTGCCCATTAACGAAGCCATCGAGGAGAAAATAGGCATCATCACTTCTATTTCCTCAAGGATCCAATTTGTGAACCCTCTTCGCTGTGCATGGTCTGTTTGTAGAAGTTATTAAGTAAATTGGACTTTGTAGGTGCGATGATGTAAATCTTTCGTGAAGAGTGGCTATTGTAAAGTCCAATTCTTGTGCCTGATAACGAATCATCACCTCTGGACTTTCGGCCACACTCTCGCGAACTACCGCAATTTTTTGGTCTGCACAACTTCTACAAGCTCGCGCCGTGTGCTTGACGTCACTAACCAAACCAGTAGTTTCAAATTTTTCGATTATTTTTTCCAAGTAAATGAATTAGGAACGTTGTTTCGACCGAAAATTGGACGCACTTTATAAATAGTGGTCTTTCACCATTTTGATAATGTTTAACAGTCAGGATACGTTGATCTGCCACGTCATAATTGCATGTTATTATGATTGTCAAATATGGTGGGCAATTCAAATCTTGCGCTCTTGCAATGATGATGTTATAGACATTTTTTTAATAGAGCGTCATATGTATATAATGCATATATCTTTCAGAATTTTTTCGCTCAATAAACATACGTATCTTTGAAAACTATTTTATAAGCAAGAGAACGCTGTAGCTCCTGGATAAAATAGAATTCAATTTCCTTAAGTCTTATCAAGCCATTCTTTAAGGATTCTTTCATAGTATCGAACCCTATTAAACTGCAACTACATTGATACAGATTTGCCGATTTCTGTCCATAAAATAACACTTACACTTATTTTTAGCTAAACAAACAACTTTACTAGAAATTTGTAGGACTGGTCATCACTCGAAAAAAATTCGTCCTGTATATTAAATAATTATAATCTTAAAAATGCACCCTGTACACTTATTAATGACCTTAAAATAATCAATTATACGTGCAAACCATCAGCTATTCGATACTAAACTGAAACCCATCAAGTACATCAAAAAATTCATCCTTATAAGAAGGATTTCATCGCGACGGATGGGCCTCAAATAAAAGACGTGTAATGATAAAAATGGTGCTGGTGAAGGGGGACTGACTACACGATTTACATAATCCGCTTTACGATAACTTTGTCCGAACAAATCTTAATAAGCGAATCGTATATTTTCGAATGGCGCTTTTAAAACAAGAACTCTGTTGCAAAAGGAATGCCCAGCAACATCGCTGCGACAGTGTAGACGAAGAAGAATGAGAAATAAGCTCTCCTTCGCAGCAAAACGTTCATCCCTGGCTGTTCGTTTCGGGAGAGACCGTTTTTACGCCAAACGCAATTAGGAGAAACATTCGGCTTTATTTAATTTAACCGACCAAAAGCGCTACTGGTACTACTACGGATAAAGGAGATAATAGTTGTTACCGGAAGCTCCTCTACTTCCGGCTCGTCTCCTCCTTTTTTTCCGCGTTCCTCGTGCGATGCTCTGCGGATGACGTAATGCTCGAATGATTTAATGAAATTCGTAATGCAGAGATGCATTTACTTCCCGTGTGTTTTTTTTATTCATTTTGCAGAAGGTTGTAGTTTAATTTATGAAGAATCCTAAGATTAAAGAGAGAACTAAGCTATTTTGAACTGACATGAAATAATTATATGAGGTAAAGTGGAATTATTCATTCTTGGAGTTTATTATCTCAATATAGATGCGCTTGAGATGCTGTCAATTTTAATTTTGAGGTACAGTTGCTATATCATTGTGGCTCATTATAAACTATAAACTTTGTTTCTCACAATAACCATGGATAGCAAACTTCACCAAACATGCAAAAGCATTTATCGACACAATTAATTATTTAGATATAATGAAGTATCTTGAAGTTGAAGCATCTCATTAATTAATACTTCTACTTGTTCTATTTAAGGTAAAATATGGCGGTATAAATTCATCGGCAAATTACAATACTAACCAGGCATTCGAATATAATAACAATACTAAAATAATTCCGAATATAAATATATGGGATAACCATGTAATACGAACAAGAAAATAAATTAATAAATTCAATTTAACTTCGGCACATACTTGATCCCACATAATACCGTAACCGGTCGTATATTTTAAAACTTTACTCTTCGCCCGTATATCCAAACATATACATATATATACACACACGAGAAAATGATATTTTATGAAATATTATTCGAGCACCATCGCGTATCGTAGCGCCACTACCAATAAAACTCATAAAGCTTGTCTTTGGCGCTTTTTGCCAAGCCGGTCAGGCCACTTTCTTTTCTCCAACGCGACCGCGTGACGACACTTTTATAAAGATTGATTCTAACGGATATAAATCATAAAATACAGTCTTTTCGCGTAAAGACTTCTTTTTTTGGTCTCTGTACAGTAGTAGAGCGACCGTAGGAGTGAAGGGAAGGCGGATATTGAGGCTGGAACGTGATTCGGCACCATAACTTCGGTGCTGTTTTGCTCAGTTTTGGCCCTTCGATAGGGTACACGTCGCGTACATTGATGGATATTTATGACGTAATAAACCGTACATACTGGCTCCTATATCAAAAATAAAAAGGAGCATATATCACGAAAGAGGTTATTGTACTGCTACTAATGATATAGAACTTAGAAAGTGGCAAATAATTCCACACCAGTACCCAGCGGGTATTTTTTTATACTCACTTCAATACATTAATCCTCAAACACATATAAATTACTTAAAATGGCTTATAGCTTCAGTAAACTGCTTTAAAATTTCAACTTCTTAAAATCTACCACCAAAATCAAAAATTTTTTAGTTCATGTTTTGGTAACCTTTTTAAAAGAAATAACCCAGAAATTAACTTTAGCTAAAGTGCAGAAATATGTACTTTGTCTTCTAGGTAATATTAGCAACCCGTTAACGGATGCCAAACATCTTTTTTGTCAATCAGGAGGTGGAGATACTTTTTCTGTAATATTAGTTTTAAATTTTAAGGTTATGAAGTAAACGAACTTGTTCAACGAGTTAACTTTACGTCTTAAAATATTGATCAAAATAGGAAAAGAGAATTTTAGATAACAAATTAAAAGATGTGTTCATTTAATATGATGGATATGGTCAATATACATACTTTCGTAGAATAGTTCAATAGTTAATAATTAGTCACAACTTCCAAGAACTTCCACTGAATATTTTTATATCACTAAAGATTTTGTGGAACCCTCCCATTGATGCTCTATTTTCTTTATCTTTGACCCCCATTTTCCAAAAAACCTTATCTTTAAATTGCGACACTTGCCGAACGATACGCAACATTTCCTGAATACTTAACGGAAAATAGGACTACATCTTTGAAATGAGTTGGCAACAGTCCAAATTTGATATTAAACAAGAGAACTGTTGCGTTGCTGTCAAGAAGCATGTGATTAAACAACGTCCAAAGCACTGAATTGAAAATAACTAATAAATTTTAAAAAAATGAAGTTACTGTTAATTATTGGCAAACACTCATTGGCTTAATGCCGGAGAAAATTGCAGTTGATACAAAAAACAGGGGGTGGGTACAACGGAGTTGTTGTATGTGGTGTTGTGAATTTATTTCTTTTGTGAAAATGCATCAAACTCCTTTCTGGCCCAGAGTTTGTGATTGTAAAAGCTTCTGACTCTTTCTCAAAAAAATTGTGTTCATAGGTTTTGTGATTTAACGTTTAAATATCTATGCCACGTCATATTTATATAATAACAGCTAATAAAAACGTGCAATTTTGCTTAGATACCTACCAAACAGTAAGATTGGATTTTATCTTGCAAACAATAAAACAATTTCTTCAAAATTGCATCAAGTTTTATTCGCAATTTGTGTAGCTTTCTCTCTGTCAATTTGATATGAATGAATGCGTTTTAAATTTAGCCAAATTTTCTACGAAATCTTCCAAGACATCTTCACCGTTTTTAATAGCAGTTTCCACCCACTAAAAGTTTTTATACTTGAAATTTCATTCCTCTACCTGTTACTATTTTTTTGGGCATCATTCTCCTTACATTGACTTCATCATAGAAATCTTTAATAGTTTCACCTGTATGTTGATTTAATGTATCACCTAGCTTTGAATTTGGACTTGAAAGAAACTAAATCCTCCAAATTTTCTTAATTTTTTCTGCAGTACCACCGCTAAATTGGTAATTCATTCAATATATCTCTATCACTCTAATTCAAGATATTTATATTAAATCAGTTGATAATCCTGGATTAATAAATATTCATAATTTGTCCTAATAATTTGCAAAATTTCGCATATTTCTTAGTTTTGGTTGAAAAAACAAATATGCAACAAATTATAGCTACATATCCGGAATGGTGCGGTTCATTTTTTGTGTTTATTTATACATGAAGTAACCATCCATTACTCTGATAACACTAGACAACAGATTTTAATCTATTTATTGTATTTTGTTTGGAAAGTGCATTTTTTGTTAATTTTGGGACGCTGAATACAAAAATGACAATGAAATTAAAAACTTAGTAGCAATTTTCAAGGTTTTTTATTTTATTCTTATTAAATTAAAAATAGATATTTTTACTATTGTACTACTTTTGCCAATAGGTTCTGTTGCTGCAGTCTTGATCCTAGTAACTCTGCCTTACTTTTTGGAAGATCTAGATCTCTCACGAGATCGTTTAATTCTGACTGGGTTATTTTGTGTGATTGGTGGTATCATGTACTTTGTGTGAAATCAGGATCTCTTGATGTTGTCTCTTTTTGACAAATCGCTATATCACCATTAAGTATGTGATTTGTAAGAGAATGCTTCTGGAGATTCTGAAATAGGAAGGTCCTCACTATAGAGCACATATTTCATGGCAATTGGTATATTTCGATAGTTGATAACCAATTTTTCTTCTTGGATATACCTGTGCCTTGCCCAACACAAAATATCATGCAGAAGTAGCAATCGTTGACATAATTTGTAGGCTCTCTCCAAACCATTCAAACCATTGGGACATCAAACCGCATAGATCGATTTTAATGATTTAACCAGTTTCGCAGACTTGAAGCGCATGTATTACAATAAATATGTGGCGCCAAATAATTATGTTGGTCCCCTATTTTACTACCGAAATAAAGCTGATATGCCAGTTTTATCAATTGAGTAATAGACCGCTTCTAATACACAAAAGTAACCTCGCCACAAACAGAACAGAAATGATCTGAATTGCTTACACAGTTTTGAGACATCTTACAATGTCAACCATTTGAGTCGACTCAATAACTCCGACTGACTAACCTCCTCGCTATGTAGCTGTTTATATACCCAAATACACCCTGTAGATTTTTAGCATAGAATTTTCTATTCAATTCCATAGTATTTGCTATATTGGCGTTTGTAATTTGTTTGTATACAGGGCTATTACAGCAATATAAGTGCCATCCAACGATATTTTTAAAATTACTTTCAAAAACAAACTTATTAGATTAATACCAAGATAGTAATAATATACAGGTGTACGTAAGCAATTTATTTAACTACATCTTCAGATATTTATAAGTTTCAACAAAATTATACAGAATATTCATTTTTCTCAAAGTAAATAGAATTATAGATACTACGTAGCCTTCAACAGAAATGTAATTTTCTCATTTGTCTACCTACACGTACAGACTAGGTAGGTAAAGAGCTAAAGAGAAATGACCTACCTTTCACCGTTCTAAAGTAATCGTAATTTAATAGAGTTTCTGGTCCCTTTATATGCAACGAAGTAGACAGCGTAATACTATAGCAACTACCTTCGTTGCGTTACCAGTTTGTTGCGGCTTTGACTCCATAACATAAACACTAAAGAAAGAGATAGAGAGTGCTGGTACAGCTCGCCACTATTAAATTTGCAATAGCTGTGTATAATTTAATGTACACTTATTAGATTACGCTGCTGTCTTCATTTCATCACCGTCGTTGGTGCTTTTAAAGTATCGTATTACATAATTTGCGAATAAATAATCCTTTGCGGATACCTGTTTGATGTACTTCCCTAGTTGGCGTCAGAAATTAAATACTCTATACTATTATGCTTATATATATACACTATGTAAAAACTGTATAACTAAAAAACAGATAAAAAGGAAATGGTATCTAACGGCCAGAGTTCCCTTCATTACCGAAGTTTTAAGGTGGAAATTTTCGTTTGATGAAGTAGATCAAAGAAGGCGACATCTTTTGAGGAGATGCATGTATCGGTGTTCAAAATTTTTAAAATAGTTTCTCTATTAAGCTTAGGTACTAATTAAAGGTTGAAAATAAACATTTCTAGCATTAAACTGAAAGAAACAAAAACAAACAAGTTTATTTGATTATTTACAGCCCTAGAAACGTAGTACCATTATAGCTCATCAAGCTGTATAAGAATAATTTTTGAAAACTTATTTGGAGGAATAATTAATGTCGTGATAATACCTCACGACACGTGTTCATTTTATAAATGAAATACAACAATACAATTAAGCCGATTACAACAAGATTGGATAAAACTAAAGAATCCCGATGACGTGTACAAACTGGAAGTTTCCATTTAATTTAAACAAGAACATTTCCCCAGTTTCTCTCCTGATTTGTCTCGTTCCGATTGTAGTACCGGTATAAACACGTATCAATATAAACACACAAACACCGTCCAAACAAATTAAATTCCCCAATTGCAACCGTCTGTTTGCTCGCTTAATTTTGTGTAAATACCCGGAGACTCCGGGGTGGATCATTCTCGGCCGCCAGAGGATGCAGGCAGGCGAAGAACACTCATCGCGGGAGATATAATTTTAAACATCTACTTTAAATTCAACGTCGACGGAACAAACATCAAAGCCGTAACGACGAATGACGTTCCTACCACCAGAGGGCCATGAAGAAGATAGACAGCAAAATAAGAGGAAATCGATAGAAAACACATACTATTAATATAAATAAAAAATAACAAGTATATTATCGATTATATTTATTATAATTTCTTGTCATCTTTTGCCCAAAACAATTTTATCCGCAACTAAATATAAGTCGTTGTATATAGAAATAAAACAGTAGCATTAGAGTGTAGTTACTTGAGAAGTAATTCATAACCAGTCATAACTTCCCCTTTCTTTACAGCGGAAGGCAAGAAGGACCATTGCAACAAAACGGTGGAAGTCTACGAGGACGTGTCGAGTCCGGAGGTGACGCCGGAAAATGTCGGGAAACCCATGACCTGCTGGTATCGTTTCCGGTCGTTCAGAGGCAGCCCGAAAGACTGGATACTTCGCATCAAGTTCAATAAATTTAAAGTAGGAACGTTGCTCAACGCCAGCTGTTGTGATGGTGGATACATGCAGGTGAGTGGTGAGCGGTTTTGTTGTTTGTTTGTCGCCTGCGGTTCGTCCGGTATTTACTACGTTTTATGGCGTCGTTTCCGTCTGCCTCAATTCGTTTTTCCAGCTTGCAAAAAAAAACGATTGGAGAGGTGGAGGATTGCACATAAACGTGGAAACGACTAGAAGTTATTGTGTTTAGTTTTTTTTTTCTGATGCGCAGATGGAACTCATGTATAAATACATTTACCGAGATAACATTTAAATATATTTGTAAACAGGGTGTCTCAGCGAGACCGTTTATTAGAAGTTTATAGGGTTGTGGCCAAAATATAAATTTGAAAATTCAGAATTATATATAGTCGAGTATTTGCTCTTCTATGAAAATATTATTAGATTTCTAGGACTTCCGCTTATACCGGAAGTCGCCATCTACTTTGATATTTTTAATGGAACAGCCTGTATATTTTTACATATTTGGATTTACCTATTTTTAAGCTTTATAAATACCTTTGGATTTTTTAATTTGATTCGGGGGTTTTGCAGGACATAAAAAATGTAGAATTGGACTATTTGAAAAAATTCAGTTATGGTTCTTCAAAATTTCGAAGAGTTAACGTAACGTAATAAAATAACCACGCAATGTAGACAGTCGTTATCGGCGCTAAAATATACTCCAACATCTTATTTAAGCATGCTATGAATTCTAAATTGATATCCGAAAAATCGAGTGTTCTCTGATTTTTTGAATAAATATCCGCTATAGCAATTTTTTTAGAAAAAATTGAATAACTACAAAACCCCCGAATCAAATTAAAAAAGCTAAAGGTATTTATAAAGCTTAAAATAAGTAAATCCAAAGATGTAAAAATATGCAGGGTGTTCTATTAAAAATAACAAAGTAGATGGTTACTTCCGGTATAAACGGAAACACAAGAAATCTAATAATATTTTCATTGAAGAGAACATAATCAACTATAGAACCCCATAAGTTTCTAATGAACGGTCTCTCTGAGACACCCTGTATATAACGATCTTATGAATGAAATATTTTTGATTAGTTTATAATAATTCTCTAGATACTAATTTTTATAAACAAAACTACATTTTATTAGCACGAAAAGACATTGAGACTTCTATAATAAATAATTTCTGATGTAGAAAAAAATTTCTAGGAACCTATCACTCGATTAGTTAGTTATGTGTCTACTAATTTGATCAGCTAAATAAAAACCGACACAGTTGGTTTCCATGCAACATTTAAAATATTCTCACAGCATCTAAAACATTAAACTGTTTCCAAAAGTCTTCAACAGAAAACTCATTTTTTAGTTCCATACGTTCATGAATATCCGCAAATGATCGCAAGTTTTGACGACTCACCGGTGCATTGGTTTGAGTTAGTGGGTTGTATTTTACAGAAACCACAACTTTCACAAGCAGGTCGAAATCAGAGCAATAGGTAAATATCCTACTGCGTTATTGATTAATAAATATCACCTTAAATGGGAATTGTTTAGATTGACAATAATGTTCTACTTCTGGTATGAACTGATGAACACACTAGTCCACAAGATTGTCATCCGAGTTTTAGAATTTCCAAATTACAGGCGAGGCAGTTTTAGATTTATTTTTTAAAGGTCTTAAATTTTTTAATAATCAAACAACTAAGAAAAGTTTAACTCACAATCAAATTCGATTAATCTTTCGCGTCTTTAAAACCAGTTTAGGGTCTATGAAGGTCTTTTTGGGCATCTTCTTCCAGAACAGTCGAGTTTCATCCGCGTTTGAGTATGGTTTGAATGCTCTAGGCACCTTCTTCTATTATAGCCTAGGATATCATTACATAGAAAGACGTAACCTCTTTATCAGAACTTGCTGCCTCTTTTTGCGATGTCATGCCAATTAGAGTGAATTATAAATCGTCTAAATCACCAATCACTAGATTTCATCTTCGACCACCACCCCACCTTCTTTCTCTAATCTCTCAAAGATTAGATTTGCTTGAGAGCTCACTGTGTTTTCGGCAACTGCAACTTTTCACTGCTTGCATCTCAGCTCTAATCCTATGACGTTTATAAATGGATAATTAAATTCAAAGAAGTAACGTTTCTGGGTTGGCGCCTGGATGCGGATCTGTCATGGAAGAAGCATGTGGAGCATCTGGCGAAGAAGTTAAGCAGGAGCTCTAACAGCTTAAAAGTGATATCGCGAACCATTAGTCGTGAGGCTGCTTTATCGGTTTATTATGCTTGTGTCCATTCGTTAATGAAGTACGCTATAATATTTTGGGGAAGTTCAACGGATTGTGAGCGCATATTTCTTCTACAAAAAGCTTGTATAAGATCAATATTTGGACTAAAACCTAGAGATAGCTGTAAAGAGACTTGCTAGAAATGCTAGAATACTTACCTTTCCAAAATGTTTGTGTTTGACTGTGCACTATTTGTAAAAGTAAATTATAATGATTTCTTAAAAAAATATGAAATTCATAATCAATGTTGCAATTATCTAATTACACCACAAACGCACTTAACAAAAATACAAAAAACGGCATTATACATGTGTGTGAGGGTATATAATCATATTCCTGAAGATTATAAAAGATTGCCAGATAAAAACTTCAAAAACAAGCTCAAAGACTACATATTGCAAAAGACATTTATATTCAGTCAATGAATTTTTTAATGAAAATATGTACTAGTGTTTACAAATTTTTACTGTTTTGTTTTGTTTGTTTTCTATTTTAATCAATTTAATTAATGTGACGTGTTTCTATACTGATATGTATCATAGAACAAATAAACTATTCTATTCTTCTAAAATAGATAGAGGAAAATAAAGATTGAGCATTTTTTTTGTACCTTATGACATTTTTTTATTTGGCTTTTATAATTTTTCTGGGGCGCTTAATAATTTATCTGTGGTTTCGGTTGCTATTCAAACCTCTATCAAAGAATCAGACCTTTCCGAATTTTGTTCTTATTTAATTTTTTTCTTTTTTTTTCTAATTGGTAACTCTCCCGATGCCTTTCCAGCAAACATAATTGATGTATTGGTTTTATCCATGCAACAGGCAAAGAAAGCAGCGACTTGAAAAATCTATTCCAGAGTTCTTTCATATTTGACAAATATTCGACCAACTCGACCAACAATTCAGTTCAGCTCTTGAACATGTAATAGCCTTACAGTAATCTCATCATGTCTCTATAAAAATAAATGGCACCAATCTTCTGTAAGTTATTTGCATATCCATTTTCCTTGCTCCTTTGCCTGTTCAACTAGTTCTGGAGCACCAATAACTGTTTAATTTATTTAATAAATTTTTGCATTTATTCAATGGCAGGTACTCTAGATCTTCCAAAGTTCCCACTATTTAATCCGTTGTAAATAATTGATTTACTAATTTAAGATTTTTCTCCTGCTTTAGACATTGATATTGCATATGTTCGTGTTATTGTAGCGACCCATGCCAGTGTACATATTATGTAAAGGTAAAAACACGTTTGGTAATGCTCCAAAAATGAATCCTATCTCATTAGGGTTTTGACGACAAAACTTTTCCAAACAATCATCGAATCCTTCAGAGTTACCTAATTCTCGCGGAACTTGAATAGCTATGGATTAGATTACTGGCTAAGACACAAGAATGGGTTTTACCTGCAGCTTGAAAGCAAGCAAACACTTGATTCGTGTCTCCAATTTTTTTAACATTTCCGTTTATGCAACTGTTTTAAAATTGCATCTTTATTTTCCTACATACTTTTAACTCATTCAAACAAGCTAATAAACTTTTTTTTTCTATTTTATCTATTGAATTCGTAGTAATTTGATCAAACCCAAATTATAGATACAAATGCCTTTACATTTAATTTACGGATAGATTGTGTAATCTTTTGATGTCTGAAAAATTCGTCCAATTCTACTAATATCCGACAAAAGTAATTTGCTGGTAATTATGTTTGGAATATCAAGTGCACTCAACACCATGCCGACAAATTCAAATTATCCCAAAACGTATAAAATTATATTGTATTTCTCGTAGTTTATTACAACGGTGATCCTTTTGATATGAATTATATGTTGCATTGTGTCAGTGTGTAACCTGAAATGATTAACTTTATCGGTCGCATTAAAATTTGTCGTAAACACGACTCTCTACCCTATACTTACTTTACCTAAGCCATGCGTGTATGTATATACAAATTAGTCCACAATTCGTGTGTACCATATTACCTAATGACCGAGTATCAACGGCGCTACCGTTAACTCTTAACGAAATGAGTAATTTACAGTTACTAGCTACCTACCTGAGCGTCTAAATAGCTTGACTTTCCAGACCGTTATACACTGTATTATAATGAATAGCCATTCCCTCTTGTTTTTCCGTTTACAGACCCCGAAACGTGCATAAGCCAGTAATGAATTATTAGCTAAGTTTGTGCATAATTAACTTAACTTTAGCGCGTAAAACTTATAACCGCTACAACAATACATAGATATACTCAGTGTACGTGCACAATATACATGAAACTGCTAACTGCTGGACCGTTATAATGTTTCCAGATACTGTACACCGAGTGGCGTTGTTACTATCACAGAAAGTTTCTCCTTCTAGATAGTTAACGCCATCTACAGGAGATCTACTGCATTAAATACCTGTACACCTACACATTTAAAGTTGATTTATTAAGTAAAGTTGTACACATTAATAAATATACTAGATACTAATTTTACTACCACGCCTGAAGTGTCTTAACATAATTTCATATTATTGTGAAATTCATGATTACGCGATCTCTGACGGTAAGAACAAGTTCAACTGACACTTTTGCTGTGTTGGTAGAAAAAAACACCTAGACTTATTAAGCGAATCTACGCCCTACGGGTTTATTTTAAGTTGAGACTAAGAAAACTTGCTTGCACAAAGTTAATTTAAAGTTGAATAGTTTTTGTGCGGAGTTGATCGATAACAAGGTTTGTTAATTATGCGGAGCTTTTGATGAAAAGTGGATACAATGGCGCCGCAGGTTAAAATCGATTTAGAAATTATAAAATTTCCATTATTTGAAGAAAAAAACAACCATAAAAAAGAGCGTTGATGGAAAGTAAGTGAGGTTTTAGGTTAATATGAAAGTTAAGTTTAGTAAAAATTTTGTTGTAAAACGGTAGATATGCCCTTAAAGGACGGTAAGAAACTAATCTCAGTGACAGGTTTAATATTGGAAAGAAATTAGTGATGAAGATGCCAAGGTTTATTGTAGTATTCATATTGCGGTGCCCAAATGCACAAAAGCACAAGGAGACTTTCAAAGACTCATACTGTTGCCACTGAAAACGTAAATATTCAAATAAATTGCGATAATCAGTTCTCTAGCAACAATTAGAGCTGGGCAAGAAGGACATCAATACTACCTTAATGGCATTTAGAAGCATATTATAAGAACACGATATCGCTTATTGAAGCGCAATTATTAAGCTGTAGTTCTTCGATAAACATCCACAAACGTATATGATCCAGATCATATGAGGAGCTCATTTTCAAAGTGCAACAAGTCCAAATGTTAACTTTATGGCTAGAGCATAAAAATTTATTTTTCAATATCGAGGACGCTGATCGACACAAAACTTTTTATATATAACATGTGATAGTATATATGCATAGGATGCACTTTTCTGTAAATCAAAAACAATGTTTTCAAAGTTTCTGTGCAGTTTTAGTTCGGACTTGTTTCAGTATGAAACCGCAACTGGGAATGATTGCATTTTGAAAAAAGAAGTATACTGTAGAACCAAAAATAACTATATTGATGCAAATACAAAAGCATGAGAAACACGACAGGAAAAGGTCATATGTTAAATTTATAATTCCGGTTCTTCTTGGACGCAGTTACAGTTTTGTTCCCGTTCGGCCAAACAAGACGTAACTAATACACGACTAGATTGGACTAGATGATCATCAACCGATTACAAACCGGTGCTAGCATAGGTGTAGAATGGACTCGTTTCGTTTTGAAATGAAATTTGCACTTATGTCATTTTGAAACGAAAACGTGGACTTATTGCGGTTTGAAACGGACAAGCGGGAGGACTTGTTTCGGTTTTGGCACATGATATGCTAAAAGCTGTATACATTTTCATAGGACGGGTGTCGTTTTGAAAGCTAAAATTCGACAGAAGCATGGATACTTGTCTTAAGACTGCAACGCCATCTAAACCTGAAATTCTCCAAAATTAGACTTGCTGCGCTTTGAAAGTGAGCTCCTCATATCCAAATCATACCCGTTTTGGGCTGAATTGGATAACTTTCCTTGTTAACAGCCAGGAAGGCATAATCCATGGCCCAAAACATATTATGCAACGCGCTGTAAAACACCCTGTAAAGATTAATGTCTGGAGTTGCGTTAACAAGCGGGGTGTCCGAATCTATTGCAGCAAAGTATACAGAGGGTGGAAGGTTGCAAATGATATTACATCAATAGCTTAGCTCTCACAATCCACAGGTGCTAAGACTAGACAATAAAAGAGTCATCTTTCGGCAAAAGTGACTACAGAAATCACTTTTTTTTGTTTTTTTATTAATAACAACAGATACATATAAATAACGACATATTACATGTTATGTATGTATATACATTCATGAAATAGAATCATAAAGAAAACATTCGTATTTGTTGTTGTTGTTGCATCCCTCTTTCGCCTCGAGAACTGCTATCCCGAGCTATTGGTATTGAGAACCTCTTGGATTTTTCTTCCGTCGTCGAGTCTTGCTGGTGTCTCTTTTTATATATATTTATTTAATGTTCCTTTCCTAGAATATATTTTATTTTGTTCTTAAAAATGTGGTATGGTAATTGTTTTATGTTTTTTTGAATTTTGTTTTAAATGTCTATTGTTTTGGTGGTCAGTGTTTGGCTCTATTTTTGGTGTTTATATTTTTAATTTTATTTTCTTATTTTCTATTTTATGTAGAAGCAGTATGTTATGTAGTTCCATTAATTTCTGTATATTTAGTTCTTGTGTTTTCCTGTAAATGTGTTTTGTCGGTGTTCTTTAATGCATTTTGTGTATTATTTTTAGTATTTTATTTTGCTGTCGTTGTATTTTGGATATTGTGTTGGATATTTTCGCATATCTATAAATATTACTATTACTTTCTTTTTGTGATCAAATTCTTTTCTGATGTCATTTATCAAGTCATAAGCGGCTGACATCGTGCTTGCTATTGTTTGAAAAGCGTATTGGCTGTAATTTATAATGTCCTTTTTGTGTATGTGTATTGTTATTCTTAGTTGAATGGTCTTTTCTAGAATCTTACTTATTGTTGATAACAAGGAGATCGGTATGTAATTTTCTGTGTTATTTTGGTCATGTTTCTTATGGATAGGTATTATTATTATTGTTGTTTTCAGTCTGGATATGTGCATTTCTGCAGTGACTAGTTTATTATGGTGCTAGCTTTGCGATATTTTGTTTTATTATATTGTTTGTGATTTTATCGAATCCTAGTGTCTTGTTTTTTTTATTTTTTTTTATGATCTTTGTAATTTCTTTTTCGGTTGTAGGTTCGAAGTTAATTTGTAGTATGATTTTTGTTTGTAGTGGTAGTTCGTGGTATTTTGTTATGAGTATTCAACTGCTTTTGTGCTAATCTTTTGCCGACTGTTGCAAAGTACTTGTTTAATTTGTTGGCTATTTCTTTGGGGTTTGTTGTTGTTGTTCCGTCTTCTGTCATTACTTCCGTTATTTGGTTGTTTGATTTCTGATTCTTGTTTATTTCAGCGTTTATGATTTTCCATACTTTGTTAGAGTCTGTTTTGTGTTTCTTAAATATTGTTTCGAAATATTGGTTTTTAGTACTTTTGACTAGTTGGTTTGTGTATTCTTTTTGGGTTTTATATTCTACTTTGTATGTGTCATTTAGTGGATGCTGTTTTTGCTTTTTAAATAGTCTATTTTTTTATTTGTTGTTATGATGTTTTTGTCTATCCAAGAGCAGTTTTGTCTCTTTCGGATTTTCGTGCTTTTTCGATAGGTATGTTTCTATTTTGTTTTGAATTTTCTTAGATAGTTCTTCCATGGTTGTTATATTGTATGTTGCAATATTGTAACAGTTCGTACTTGTGCTTTTGTTTTGTGTTCTCGTTAATTTCAGTTATGATCGGATAAGTTTGTCGCTAATACTTTAAAGTAATGAAATATAATGTATACAAAATCTAATCACAAAGAAGTGCAACATTTGTATAACGGTTGTTTAAATCAATCGGCCCATATTTGTTAAGCCAAACAATTAGATCACATTCAGGTCTTATTCAAGTATTATGGTATTTGAATCGTGATTTTGTAGATTATGCAAATATTCCACTATCGGATTTTCACGCATCCAACAACAGAAAACAATTAAAATTTCCTCCCGTTTCGCCATCTAAATTATCCAAACAATTGGGTAATTGCTGTACAAACATCAAATACTTCTCCGGCAAAGTAAATATTAACGTATGAATTTATACAGTTCCCCTATTGTTTCTCGTTTTAACCTCCGCACATACATACATTCAAGCACGCATAAACGCATAGGCTACACGCAATACGAGCGTAAACACACTTACGCTAGCTCAAAGCGCCCTCTAGCAGAAAGAACAAGTAGCATCTTTTGTTTCTCTCTTTTGTTTTTCGACTATGCTACGACGGTTGAATTAAAAATTCAACGACCGAGTGCTTCTACGTTTGGTTTACACGGCTTTTCCGAAGATTTAGCGCTCTTAAGATGGGATTTTCGTTTCGTTTCTTTTGTGTTTTCCCCGGGAAAGAATAGCTCGCTAAGAAAATGCCGTTGCTGTTACTCCGACGAGCTGAGAGAAAGTCGTGCAAAGTGAGAAACGAGAGCGTATAGAGGAGTACGGTTTAATCCTGGAATCAGGTAGATTCGTGTTGAAAATTGTGTCATCGCTATTGTATCGGCGCTACCTTTAAAATTGACAAATATTGATTTGTTCTTACCGCGTCTGATACTTCGTGTAAAAGGTTCTCGACACAGTTAGATCAAGATACTTACCTGGCTTTACAGAAGTGTTTGTAAAAAAGAACAACCTTCTGATCTCAAAGGAAAACTGTACAATTTTTTAAATACAACAAAGTAAAATATATATAACTGGTATATGAAGTTAGAAATGGAAAAATATTTCCACGAAGAAAGGACTATTTGTTGCTCTATGTAACGTTTTTATTTAATAATAATTTGTATCAAAATTCGTTCAGAAACATTCAAGCTGGAGAATATTAGTTCAGATATTTTATCAAAAGGCGTTCTAAAATCATAGGGTGATGTAGTGAAGTCCAGAAGAGGATTTTTGCAAGTGATTTGAAAAAAATTATTAATGCTTGTCAAAAAATATTTTAAAATGCTATAAATGACTTTTTACAAGCCTATAATGGGAACTAGGTAACTACCTCCCAATTTTCCAAATAATCTTCGTCACTGACGACAGCCATAGGGGGCATTCTTGGCTTTCCTCCACTGCAGTTGGCGTCGTGGCTAGAAGCAACCCTCGCGATCTACAGAGCAAAATATGTATAATGAATGCAAAGGATTCTTCGGCAAAACAAGAGACCATCTTCAACTGCATCGAATAGACCGTATCACTGTCTCTAAGGACGAATGAGATGACTGGATTACATTTCCAGCAGTGAGAACGCAAAAACTTTCGTTCCCAATGGCACAGGCATTGGTATTTGGAGATATAGAGAACTCGATTATGATCAATATAAAGGATTTCATCTTCATGTTCTGGGCCGAAATAATCGGCATCCAGACTTGTACAGAGGCCTCCTTGAAGAGCCTGCATGGAAATGGATCGATAGAAATTTTATTCGACAGCCAAGCTACCCCCAAAGCACAACTAGCTGTTAAGTTCGATTCCCAGATGGTACTAGGGTGCCATAGAAAACTACTGACGAAACATCACAATATTACGTTGAAATGACTGCTAAGCCACGCTAGGATTAGAGGCTACAAAATAACTGATATTTTAACAAGAGCTGCTAGCGAACGACCATTCACAGGTCCACAATTGGAGTGTGGGAGTATCAAAGGTTTTTCAAATCAGAACTTGCTACTACTGTAGGCATGGATCTGTCGGCATGAGATACTGTAAGTGTCTATAAGCTAAGTAATTAAGCAGTGTTTATAAGCTAAGAAAACAAATTAACTCTCGACAAGATTGTGGATTCTTAATGCAAAAACAGCATGGGAGAAAAATGCGCCTTTTTGACCGAGTTGACTTTCAGGGTTAACTCGTTCATGCAAAAGTTGAAAAAAGGTTTATGCCCAAAAAGACAGTATCACCAATCATTTCTTTTCGCGTCATTTTTTAAAGACATGATACACTAGTCTATGCTTTCAACGCATAATATAATAGAAGTAGCTGTAATGACTACATGAACTATAATAATAATAATAGTCTCTATTATGCAAAATGCATGCAAGATAAAGGAAAACAGAACAAAATATTTGCGCATCCTTAAGATGAAATTCAGACTAGCTACTTTTCAACTTAACCTTGTATAAAGCACCTAACAAGATGCTGCTTCTAAGAAATACGTACAATCAATGCATACAGCAAACATAATTATCACTAACTACTGCCAACGATTGCTTTTATTATATGCTATTAAAACTACTGCAGGGTAGTTAGATGGAGTTAAGATTATACATAAACAGGATACACAGACATATAAAGGTTTTTCTCTTGTATCTTATCACAGCGCTGTTTCACATGTCATTTATCTTTACATTTATCTCTCGTGCATGTTGGTATAATACGTTTAATGACTGTAGTTATAATTAGTTAATACAAACATCATAGTTTATTTATTGTGTTTTATTCGCGAATTTGTTAAGAAACTACTGACGATAAAAGTTTACAGTTTAATCCACTGAAATGAAGACAATATTGTGCATACAATTTTACTACTAAAATACATACTTTCCACGTGAAAATATTCTTCACCCTTCCTCCACTTTATTTTTTTTTCTTCTTTTTTTCGTGAGGTTCTAATACATTTGTAGTTATCATAACTATCAAAGCATAATGGCTGTACACTCCTACAAGGAGTTGTGCCTCTTCTTGCGAAGATCTCTAGATCCTTTACGCGAGGTGGATCAGTCCCCATTTATGATTTTAGAGCATGAGGCTTATTGTCCTCGATAACCTTCTATCCATCGCCTTTCTCTGCCAATTCCTAACTCATTTTTTTCTTCTAGGTCGCTGGTTACCTCTTCCATCCAGCTCGATCTGGGTCTCCCCCTTCTTCTTAAACCACTAGGTCTCCATGTCATTAATGTTCTTATATGTGCCTCTTCTCCTGCACACATGGCCAAGCCATTTTATTCTCTGTTTTTTAATTCTTTGCACAATGTCTTCTACTATTTCCTGTTTTAATTCGTGATTCATTCTCATCCTATATTCATCATGCGCCACCCTCACTGGTTCCAGTATTGTTCTTAATATTTTTCTTTCCAGTATCCTTAATTCTTCTTCGTCCCGTTGTGTCATCGTCATCGTTTCCGCAGCGTACATCATTACTGGTCTTATCAATGTTTCGTACATTCTTATCTTGGTCTTCTTACTAAGGTGTTTGCTTCTGAGCATTTTCTTGTTTGCGTTATATGTTCTATTTACGGCTATTATGTTGAGTATTATGCCTGTTGTTATTTTCTTTCCAGTTTCCATTATTTTTGTTTTATCTTCATTTATCCGTAGTCCCATTCTATTGCCTTCCCGTACTATTTCCTCTAGCTTATTGCCTAGTATATCCCTTCTTTTTGCTATTAATAGGATATCGTCTGCGTATGCTATTATCTGTCCTCCTTGTGTTCTCGGCGTGCCCCTGTTTAAATTTCTGGTTACATATTCCAGTGCAAGATTGAACAATGTTGCCGACAGTGCATCACCTTGCCTTACTTATTAGTAATATTATGTTATTATAATTATCAATTAAAAATCAAAATGTATTTCTAGAAATATATACAGGGTTTCCACGGCCAAGTGGGACATAGGGAGAATACATGTAAAATCGGTTTTCGATGAATATTATCTCCCTAATACTACTTCATTCAAAATTAAGGGCCGCATAGTATAACTGGGTTAACAATGAACATCTCCACAATCATAGTACAAAGAAAGTCATTTTAATAAAGCCAAAAAATTATTATTTTTAAATCTATTGTTCGTGAATTCCTAAAAAGGCTTTTAATACGTGAGTTAGTGCAAGCGTCCATGGCGCAATGGTTCGCGCGACGGCCTAATAACGCAAATGCACGGGTTATAGTAGATAATGCCTGTAGCGCAATAGGCGAGACACACTGTATATCTATACTATACAAAAATAAATTAAATACAAAATAAAGCACAAAAAATATAAAATCTACTAACTCGACGTTTCATCAATAACGTAACTAGTTCCTTCAGGAGCAAAAAGTGGATAGAGGAAACTAGAAGCTCACGATGTGTTGATGTGTAAACCACGGCTAGAGGAGAAATCCTTCTGATCATTATATCAAGTAACTTTTATTTAAAAAGTTTTTTGATAACTATACAGGAAAAGTAGATAATGTTTGTAACGCAAAAGCTGAGACATCCTGTATGTTGTTGTGTTATTTTCCTTTTTCCTGCCTTGTAAAAGCTGCCAATTTTGTCTTATTTATGTAGACCGTCCATCTCTGTCGACAGTTCGGTTAAAATTGCTAAACTGAAAAAGACAATAACCCTAAATTAGAGTGATAACATAATCTCAGGATGGGCATGTTTTTGATGTTGATTGTATAGAATCTAAAACTAACTCCAGCCAAAAACAAGCTTAAAAGGATATCAAGCTTACTATGCTCATTATAATTGTACGTAATTAAGGTATCTCTAACACTTCAAATTTCACATTACCACCTTCTAAAAAATTTACACAATTAAATAACAACCCTCTGAAGAGAAAGAAGTTAAGTTAAACCATTAATGGAAACTTTTAAACATTACTGTATGTAGCGAATTTTGGAAGATTCTATAGAGGTTAATAAAGACGGTTATTAACACATGAATATCACCAACGTATTTTAAAGGATTAGTGGATAATTGACTATCATTAGATATATGTATAAACCGTACAAGTATGGAATAACGGTCTTCTTAAACTGCCACTGGTAAAATCCGTTTGTAAATAAAATAAAAAAAACTTCGAAATCCTAATAAAACAACAACACCTAGAGAAAAATAAAAAGGAAAAATCTCCGGAGAAGATGTCCACCAGAATTGCAGGATATATAACAGCTACTACAAAAATAATGCATTTGTTTTTAATAGACTCGCATATAGTGTTTTGTAATGAACCGTGTTTCTTAAAATTAAGTTAATAATGTACTTTATTAATGGAAACCATGTTTCCCTGCAGTTTAGTAAATATTGTCTCAATACTCTCTGATACTAAACTATGTATATACATCACTTAATGTCTTTTCTACATCTGTCAATATTATATTTGCAAATATAGTAAAATATTTGCACCTTACGTAGGAATCGAACCAGGTATATTTACTAGCAGGGTAAATGTGAAACACCACACTAAAGTAAATATTTTACTATATTTGCAAACATAATATTGACGAATGCAGAAAGGACATTATTGTGTCTATATGCCCGCCAAAGGAGACATTATTATTAAACCTAGATAATTATATTCTTTTTAGTAGTAGAGAGTTGCTATAAGCGTTAAAAAGTTACATAATTTTCAATATGCAAAAATATATTACAATGTTTAGAAATTGCCTCATTCCATGATTTCTCGAATTAAATACTAAATATTTCATGTAACCCCAACTTCTACATCAACACTCTAATAAAAAAACTTGTTTCTTATCTGTATGCGCTTCAGTTTCAATGTAATTGTAGCTACTACTCTTGTTACGAACTTGTTATACCTACATTTTTCTTCAATTTTTATTCCACAAACTACAGAATACATTTCGTGTATTTCCGCCCCCAGCGAAATGAATGTAAACCGTTGTATTCGAGAAGCGCATCGTAGGAAATAGGAAAGGCACCAGAAGAACAGCAACAACGACACGCAGAACGACCTCCGCAAAAACAAACGAACAGCGTAGAATTGCGCCAAAAGAGAAGCAGAGCGAAATTTATGAACGTCTCTTTTTCTATATATAAACTCAGTCAATATATACTGCGGGAAGGATTTATTTTCGCACAATGCCAGAGTCTAGAAGATAGGATAGGAAATGTATATAACTATATTCCGAACTCCTCGGGCACAATGGTGTACAAGAGCAGTTCGTTCCTTTTCGAGTTTCATGATTTAATAACAAAAGCGAAGGAAGAATGATACTAGAACTCAGTACAGAGGGGGGAGATTGTAACAGAAGCAGCATATCTAGACTGCAACCTCACTAGTCAACGGACTAACCAAAAGCGCTTGAACTTTATTCACTCAGAGAGGGCAGTATACTGCGAGTTAAAGTTATTTAGGAACAATACTTTCTAAAGATAGTTATGGCGCGCTGTGAGCTTTTATCGCCATTGAAACTTTTATTAAAGTCTGAATTCTCAGCGAATTTTATATAAAACTTCCATTTCTGATTGGATAAATGGCCGAGAAGCTCACATAGGAAATTGTTGAAAGGGATGAGTATCTATGGGTTGTTATACAGGAAGAGTACAGAAGAGGTGGAAAATTTAGAAGTTTGTTGAATTTTGTGCTCTAATGATAAAATGTTTATCAAACCCAACTAATACAAATCACAAAATCTATAAATTCAATTTATTCCTGCCGTCACATTCAAATTTAAATCGTTTTGTATCAAAAGACTAAAAAGCATCTTTCCCACGAATCAGTCAGATCTTTCTTTTTATATCCACCGTAAAATGTGCCGCAAAAAAAACAGAATAAAAACTCTCGAATTATCTAAAAGTATTCACTAGTTTCCAAGTTGTGGAGGAGCACTTCTGTATTGTATACCTATATATAGTGTTTCATCTGTGATTGGCAGTCCCTACGTCTACTTTACTTTGATAAATGCACAACATCGAAACAATACACACACACGCACCGGCAATAATGCGAAATCGATATTCTGCCACGTTTCCATTCTCCTTCTTTTCCCTATCTTCCGCTTCTGCCACTAAGTTCGATTCCAACACTACTATACACACGTCGGAAAACGCTGGAATTAAATGAAAAACGTCGCAGCGCCATCTACTGTCAATTCCAATTCCGTCAATATTATCATCCCCAGATGCTCTCTCTCGCCTCCCTTTTATGGAACGGATATGTACCATTATTCATATGCAGTTGACGTGGAACCGCTTCTTTCTTTCGCCGAATAACGGTATTCCTTCCCTTCTCTGCGTTTTCATACCGGGTTTTGTTTGTGTGTATGTGCTTCAACGTCATTCAACGCGCATTTATCATATGCGGTACGCGCGGATTGTTACGTAACGTCATTCATCGCGTATAACCGCACAGGTAAAAAGAGAAGACGGGAATGTTGTTCCTGAAAGTTTACGGTGAAGTTGAGAGTATTATGAGAAGAACATGTGTTGCTTCGAGTTTAGCAAGTGCAAACAAGAACTATTCTGCATGCATTATGGGAGTTGCTAAGAAGAAGATTTACTGCATAATTTTTGCGCAAAATCCGTTCACGTTATTGACACTAGTGAAGTATATTGTGAATAAATCTAGGAAAAAGTATTAGCAATCTTATCTATCTTGTAGCTATAACGAGTACATTGAGAGCATGTAGTCTTCATAAAAATAAGAAGCTTTCGTGTAAGATAGACATAGAACTTTATTACCATACTTTGAGCGTTTTCTCTTCGTAAGGCTATCTAGATTTTCAAATTTAATATATGAGGAATTATTGAAGTCATAAATTTCTGTTATTTTTTGAAATAAGCGGTTTATTCATTAATTTTTATAAAACATACGGTGGCATCCCAAGCTGTATTGCTTATGGAGACTAGCAACTGTAGCTCTTACTATGTAAATTCTGTGTATAAATGTCTCTCTATGGCTTTGTTACAACATTACCTCACCATAAATAATGCTGTGCTCCCACAGCGAATTATGAACAAAACGTTGCCACAAGCACCACTGACAAGACTCTAATCCCAGATCAACCACTCTTCTTACCTCTGCGACTATCTAGTTGTTTTTAATGTTATGCCTTTTCTATTATGTTTTTTTTGTTTCGGTGAAGTAGGTTGTGGTTTCCAAACTGTGTCCCTTGTTATACTTTGCCGTAGAGGAATCTAATATTTTTTAATGTTTTAATGCTGTGCGTGCATTATAAAGAAGGGTTTTCCAATAAGAACGATATGATTTTAAAATGAAATAAAACAGAAATGATTTAAGATATAACCACACTTTTTCATATTATCTTATAGTATAATCGATAACGTTTACGTTTTTAATAGCACTTCATTTAAATGTCAACCTCGGCTTCATGTACACGACTGAATTCGGCGAATCCAATTTTCAACGAATTTGTGCAATAAATCGGGCGTAATCTCACGAATGCAGCGTTCAATCTCAAACCATCAAGTTTTTGTGGCTTGTTTGCATAAACCATAGGTTTTAAATATCCCTCCCCCCCCCCTCCCCTGAAGGCCAGGGAACAGTTGAATTCCTTGAAATTATCCTTTCTCCAAACTTTTCCTGCAGTATGGCGATAGTTTCATGACTAGTGTAACATGTAGCGCCTTGCTAGAACCACATATATTCTAAATCAAGCGCATCTAAATTTGGCCATAACAAATTTTTTTCAACATCTGTCGGTATCGTCCACCATTGACTGTAACTGAATCAACAACCTCATTTTGGACAAAAAATGGTCCAACGATACCACCATACCATAAACCATACCATACAGTTACCTGCAGGGGATGCAAGGGCTTCTCGTGAATCGGCTGGATCAAAAACAAGCTTCATCTGAAAAGATATTTTTTTCCACAAAATTGCGATCCCTTTCAAGTTGTTCTAAACAGCAGCAAATTCGCAGCACCGACGATGGTCCAGTGGCTTAAGTTCTTGGGTCAAGACAATGTTATATGGGTGTAAATTTAAATCTGTTTGCAAAATTCGCCTAACTCTTAAACATGGCGAGGAATTGATAAATTTGGATCTTCTGCAACAGTAGCTCTTACAGCAGCAATAATCTCAACGGTTCTGGCATTTCGGCGTCTTACTGGTGTTTTTACATCGTGTAGAGTAAAATTACTTTCAAATTTCTTAACGATGCGACGAATGAAAAGCACAGATGGGCGATTATTTAGACCAAAGAACAGTGTTCACATAAGAACGACGATTTTCGTAAAATTTTTGAAGAATAACCAAACGTCCTTGGAGCGAGTATTTAGCCATAATAAATTGAGTTTAGTGAAGATAAATGACAACTAGTGACAGGTATAACATTATTACCATGATTACTACATCATTACAAAATCATACCATTGTTATTGGAAAACCCTTTATATAGCCTCCCTAAAAGTCTCAGGATTTTTATGATGCCCTGCTTTTATGATTTGAAAGGTTAATTGCAGTAGGCACGACAAGAAAATCAAGAACTTTTCTTTAACACCTGATCTGAATTAATTTTATATACAGGGTAAGGCATTAGTGCGTCAAACCTCAATATATCGATTAATATTAAAGATATCACAAAAAATTAAGTGCAAAAATCATAGACAGTCTTAAGCTATATATTTTAAAATTATCTTCGTATATACAGAATGTTTCATATTGCCAGGGTGAACCAAACATAAATTTTACATGGGACATACTACATATTATTTCAAATTTAAATTAAGCGTATCTTCCTTATTCCTTCCATATAAGGTTTCATTAAGTTATACCGAGTTCAACGTCCTGTGTATTCCACACGATCAACTTGAAAATATTTTTGTATCGGAATGACTTTTTATATTCTTACAGTTTTATAGCAAAATAATATTTTGCCAATATTGCGGAAACTGTGTACAGGACGATTCAAAACACATATGCATTATTTTCTCATCTTATTTAAACGGAACACCCTGTATTTTACATTAAGAAAGGGAAGGGCACTGTATGCACTTCATTTTTGTTAACCACTCTCTATACCTAAAATCGTTAATTTCTGAGATATTTAATATCTTCTTAATGAAAGATGATTTTTTCAAAATAATTGCAAGATATCAAATTAGCCATGAAAAAATGGCAGTAAAAAGCTATTAAATCATAAATTGCGATAAACTTATTAAATACAACACAACTACAAAATGTTAAACTTATACCGATAATCAATATTTAATTATTTAAGCCAAATGTTCGTGTATGATTTTTGTACATAATGTTCTGTGATGTCCTTAATATTAATGGATATATTGAGGTTTGATGCACTAATGCCTCACCCTGTATATATATCTTTAAATGGAAGACGGCCAGAGGAATGAGAAAGCAAACATAGATAAGGTAGTCACTTTATCACGTCTCAAGGTTATCCTCTCTTCACATTTTTTTAAAAATAAGATAACATTTGAAAGGAAACTATGACAAATACATCCTAGTTAAATCAGCTCGATGAAACTCTATCATATTTATAATTTGGTGGTCAGCCTTATGAATCAATCATAACTTTGTAAGGACTGACTGCAAACAATACAGCTGTAGATGATATCGACGATTCTATCTTACTAAGCTGCTTCGACCTACCAGAGTTGTCAACCAAACATTAACGAAATAAGCTGTAATGTACGCTTTTGTTAGACTTACGCGTGAGTATTTAGTAACTAAGTGAATGTTGATGGCAATATAAAAACAACTATAGCCAATTATGGCCGGCTTGTTATTGCTAAATAATTTCTTCATTTTATTTTTTCATGTGTGAAAAGTATGGTTTGGCCCCCAGCAACCGTTTCATGCTTGTTATTTATTTTACAGCTAATTGCTCCCAAAGGAAAAGTTATGTTTGACAGCTGCCTAGCAGTATTTTGTTGTTTTTTTGTTTTTCTGGCGAAGATCTGATACAGTATGATAGAGAATATCCTCGATGTAGCAGTTCTATCGTCTAGACCCTAGGTTGTACTTGTATTGTCGCAGAAGTCTCACCCCTCACATGTAACAAAAAATAAATCAACCCTTGTCAGGGATATGATAAAAAGTAAGGTTATGTTAAGGTTAACTTATGTATCCTGTAATTTCTTATTTGTCCGACGCATTAATGGATGATTATGTTGCATTATGTTTGCAAAAGAAAAATTTCCACCCACTACAAAAAAAAGCAATTGAATTTAAAAAAACCGTACCATACGTATCCATTCATCCCACTACATCTGATATGTGTATGATGTGATTTATAATTAGCATCATTTTCTTTCTTATTACAGTCTGATAATCATCGCAAGTTTCTTCTAACCATTCTAAAATCAATTTTGAAAAATTGAACCGTTTGGTCTTATTACTTAGAAAATAGACGACTGAGCGAGTGCTATTATGTCGCAGAAAATTGAATCATCACATTTAGAAAAGCTACTGTTGTAAGTCATACAAACTGAAGTGATTCATTTAATGTCATCAGAGATGGTCAGTCTCCTTCTGGCTTTTGCTCTGGATGGAAGTTTATCGTACGTCTAGTATCACTAGAAGGTTTTCTGATCTCTGGATCTGCTTTAGCGTTTTTTTTTTGGCAGTAAGGGAAGCTGTGCTTGTCTCTTAGATGAGTTTCCCTGAAGACTCATGGTGCATCCACTATTAGCCGGATTATGGTTGACGTATGTGGTCGTATGAATATTAAAAGATCTGGGTAAATTATTCATGAACATCAAAAACAGTTCGGTTATGAAAAGTGATTGCTGTCAACACTTACTGGGAAAGAGCTGGTGGAAGTTACGGTACCATCTTGGACTGAAGAAGTTCTGTTAATTGATTATCTTGGACAATAACATTTGGTGCTGCACGATGTCAAATTCTCTCCGAATGTGTAAAAGTATCGCGCTCTTCTAGTATGCTTGCAAATTCGTGGATAAACCATCGCGAGGCAGGTGAATTATGCATATTATAATATTTAAAGGGAGTGTTACGTGTTTCCAAAAGCTTGGAAAATGTCTAATACGAAGAGTGACATTGATTGTAGTTATCTGACCCTCTAAAATGATGTTCGATAGTTTTGTGTGAAGTTACATTTATAAAAGTCATTTAACGAGCTAAAGAAGAAAAAGACACGCCACGACAAGCGACAGACAGAGTTAGTACATGTACTTCCTCTTTAAAAGCACGTCTAAGAAAGGTAGGGTGCCATCCTTCTCCAGTTCCATAGTAAATTGTATTTTCTTGTGCTTTGTGTTGAGGTGTTCCAGAAACTTCGATAACGTGTTCGTCCCATACAACAAATGTGTCGCCGACGTATTGGCACCAGCAGTTCGGTTTAAGTTCACAGGATGCAATGGCGGTGTCTTCAAATGCTTCCATAAAGATGTTTGCTAGTACTGGTGACAATGGTGAATTCATGGCGGTTCCCTCTACTTGTTCATATAATTTCCCATCGAATGTGAAGTAAGTAGATGAACCACAAAGTTCTATTAAATCCACGATGTCATCTTCTATGTTAATTTTTCGGCGACGTTCTCGGATGATGTTGATGGCTTCTTTTGCTGGGATATTCGTGAACGATGATTTGACGTTGAAGCTGACTAGAACGTCGTTTTCCTCCATTTTCACATCCTTCACTTTTTCGAGGAAATGAGCAAAGTTCTTGATGTACGTCTTGTTTTCCCCACCAGCGGTTGTAGGCTCTTGCCCAGATACTTAGCTAGAGGATGCGTAGCGAACCCCACTGCTGATACTATAAGTCTCATCGCATTTCCCTCTTTGTGTATCTTGAGCAGTCCATATAAACTTGGTGTTCTGGTGCCCGTCTTGATGATGTTCCGGTGTAATTCTTTAGGTATTGATGATGATTTAACCGCTGCTGATAGTTTCCTTTCCAGAACTGCTGTCGGATCTTTCTTAAGTTTGCGATAAGTAGAATCTTGTAGTAATCCTTGGATCTTTTCTTTGTAGTCTCATGTGTTCATGATGCGGTCTTTCTCCTTCCTCAATTCTATGATGGCTCTTCTTTGCTCTCTACACAGGTTTGAAGTAGGTGGTTTAGCTTATTTCAGGATGTGTCGCGTAGTTGATCTGATCTCCTCTATTTCTCCTGCTGGTAGCGTTTTGATGGATGTTTCTATGGCGCAGATGGTGTCTTCCTTCGGTATCTCTCTTGGAGTGATGGGAAAGTTTAATCCTTTTCCCTAGAACTTGTTTCTCTGACCCTTGAAGTGGTTTTGAAGACAGATTTATTACTACTCGGTCTTAATCCGAGGTTAAGCTAGGTGGTCTGGTTTTCTGGTGAAGTTGCTTTTCTGTCGAAGCGAATTTTTATCTTAGGGGAGGTGTAAATCACTAGAACATTGAACCTTGATTTCCATACAAGTCCCAGCAGTTATATTAACAATCGCTGGCATAGTAAGAAATTAGTTTGAACTGAAATGAGTATTGAAATGAAGAGTTATGTACATAACCGTGCAGTGATAGTAAATTCTTAGCAGTACATCGCCATACTCGGATAGTTGCTAAGTCAAGTCGTCATAACATTGATCCTAGTCAAATTTGATTCCAACGAGATGAGGCAACTGCCCACACTTCACAAGAATTAATGGCGTAAAATATTGTCTGAAAAAATAGGAGCAGCAGCATCAACAAGGATAACAACGTTAAAATAGTTTTCATTTCACCCTTTAGAGTATAATAGGTACCAATTACAAACTTAATTATAATAATACAAACCCAAACTTATTAAATAAACGGAACCTAACCACAATAAACGCTAAACAGCAAACAGACTCTGGAAAGTTTCATCAGAATTACGTTGACAGTAACGTACACCCACAAAGTTAACGTCTGTCGTAGATATAAGGGGTGAGTAACATAAGACAGGTGCTTCACCCTTCCCCTTTCGACGTACACAAGGGGCGAACAGGTAACGGTATCAACTTGTTGCGAGCTAGGCCGCGGTTACGTCAGCCAGAGAGACCCCGTTATATAAACGCCTGCATTATCCGTGTCAAACGCAGAGGGCGCTATATTTCTTTTCCGGAGCGCGGGAGTTTTATAAGTTGTCAGTTCGCTATGCATCACGCGTTTCGCGTTTGTTCCCCATCTCTCTTCCGGGGGCATCGAAAATTCCTCCGGGGGAAATATGTCACGTACACATCAAAAGTTTAACGCTCCAGGTTCGCTGCCTGTTCCAAACCGCCCTTCCACCCGTTCTCCAATTCTGGCGAGATGGTGATACCCACTGACAGGAAGGGAAATAGGATGAATCGAGTAGGCGATGGAGTTGCGTGTACAGTAAAAATCGTTTAAAAATCACCTAAATAAAGTTGAAAGTTTTCAAATTAGGAAGTGTTAATCCTGTGTTTGAATATAACTTTAATAAACCCTGTTTTACGTAGTTATTTACGTTATTTTAATTTTAATTTAATTATAGGCGGAATAGGGTTCAAGAATTCAAAATTTAATCAGTTACTTTTAAACTTTAGGTATCCTACGACTTTTCTGTCTCTTAAAATCCAAAATTATAGGGGCGTAACGTTCAGTTTCACCTATCTAACGCGCAGGTGAAACTCAATTAGACCCCAGGTATCATGAATGACTCCTCTATATGCCTGCAGAGGCGCTTTCATTCGAGGACTAAGAGTATTCCACCGTATGCGTAAAATACTTTTATTTATATGTTCAGTAAAACTGCGTTAACGAGCCGCCTTTAGGCCGAAATCCCCGCTATTGCCCGTAATAATGGGGGTTTTGTAGCAGTTTATCACCGGGGCAAAGGAGACGCACAAAGAGGGTATGTTCGGTTTTTGCCGACTACCATAAACAAATCCGGTCTCTGCGTTTTAGTGTCTGTTCCTATGCCTACTTACTACCAGGTTCTGCGTTTTGTGGCTTCGTAAACTCGCGCCGTAGAACGTTGACAAGAAAATAACGCCCTTCGTGAGATAACGGGTACATTATTAGCGGTACTTGTTTGTCTGTATTGTGTATACACTATATCTAAAAACAGTTTACGTATATAAAGCAAATAAATGGATTTTCTTGCGCCAGTAAAACGCTTAACGCAGACCTTAGTGCTTCAGGTTATGCATCGAATTATTAAAGCTTAGGTTCAGCTATTAATTTAGGTTACGTTAATGATTGAAATCCATTTTGAGCTAAAAAAGTTAGCTGCGCGAGTTTTGCTAATTATACATGATATATCACTTTGAGTTGCGATTTTAAGTTTGGCAAGTAATAATTTTGTGTTAAACCTTGCCTCTAATATGGGCCTTTTTTGAATTATCTTATTTTTTGTAGAAAAATTTACAGCTGAAGAATGGATGTACATATTTAAAATTTGAGGTAATTATCTAGGAAAGTTTATTGGATCAGGTGCAGTACAATACAACATGTAATAATAATTATAAACAACTGGAAAGTAAATGATTAATTGGTGTAGTATTCACGGAAGCAGTCCTTAGGATGTAACCCAATATCGCACTTTTCACAACGTTCGTCTTCTTGTGGCAGGCAGCGCACTTAGTCTAGTTGTCTTGGTATATCACAAGATGATTGACTTTGTCAAATCGTGAGTGCTCTTTCAGAGTGCTAGGTATCCTTGTAGGTCCTTTTTTGCATGAGACTTTGTGCGTCTCTAGCAGTTCCAAAACGACGGCCCTCCTAAAACTCAGTTGGTCCAGCATTCTGCACAGCCATATCTGGAAAATACCACTTCTTCCCGCGAATTGATATCCGATATTGCGATATATTTTGATAGAATTCGATCAACTCTTTCCATGTGTTGATTATACACCTTTATAAGTTTGGGTTGGTCTACCAGAATATGTGTCTTTTGACTTTGCGAAAATCTTTTCGTTTTGTTCAAAGGAAGTACATAGCAACCGTTGGAAGCAATTGTTAAAACACTGTTGTCATTCCATCGGCATACTACCATTTCGTTATCAACCAATGCATATTCAAAGGCTCCTCTATCCTTTTACATTAACCAAAGGGCACTTTGAGCTAATATTCTCTCTGATTGTACCGGTGGCCCTTATTTTTCTGAAAGTTAGCTCCTTTATCAGTGACAAAGACGTAAAGAAGTTGTCGAAATAGAGATGAAAATTTTCGAATCCGGTTGATGCCAAAATGTCTGCATACTGCAAAACGACGGGAGCACCAAGGCCCAGATCCTTGTATTTTTCTGGCAACTTGAGAGGAGAACCTTGGTATGGTTCAAAATAGACCACATACCCTAGACGAGTTGCACCAACCCAAAACTTATAAAAACTTTCCTCTAATGAATTGCTTTCAGCCATGGCGCCCAAAATAGAGCACCATGGCTTCATCAACTGAGTGACTGAGTGACAAAATCAGTGGCCTTACTTTGGCAAATCGATCGTCTTTGTGCAAATGATTGTTGTCGACACAATGAAAATTACTCATGACATGTTGAAATCGATCCCTAGAAATTGACGAAGAAACAAGTTTATTGTTAGTGTCATCTGAATTTTGCGAGTACATTTTCTTACACGAAACAGAGCAGTAGCGACTCAATATTAGAATACCAAAAAAGCAAAACATGTCATCCGGCCTATTTCTTTGGAGAGCATATAGGTTACTAAATCGAACAACATCACCCATAAGGTTGGCATCAAAAAACAACTTGAAGGAGTTGTGGAGAAAGGTTATTTTTTATTATATAGACTTGATTCCATTCGGGGTAATGTTGTTGCAGATGAACACCAAGCGAAAAGTGAACATTTTTAGTTTTTTTCAATTTTTTTTTGTGCAAATGAAGATACGGGTACCTCATCTTCATTTTTTCAATCTTCGTCTACATCTACACCTTTTTCTTCATCCTCATTTATGAAAACTTCAACGTTTCCTCGTAGCTGAGATCCTGGTAAATTGTTTAGCACAACATTGTCCTCTTCGCCGAAATCTTCGTCTGTGTTGTAATCATTGGCATTTTCCGGAGGAAAAAGAATAATATTTAATACTTCATCCATATTTTCCACTTCTCCAAGAAGCTCATTTAGCATGAGGGACCTTTGCCATCGGCTGAAAGTGAATAAAAAGGCTCTTTTTACAAGCGCAGTGCTATGATAAATTGCAATAAAATAACAAATGATTACACAAAACTTACCTTCAGTATTGGTAGTCACTAATTTTCTTGACACTCACAATTAAAAAGCGTTGGTGTCTACAAAATTTGCGAGAGGTTAGGTTCAGTTAGGTTGACATATAACAGAACTCAATATTGACATTTCTAATACTACATGAGGCATCGCCATCTATGTGTAAATAGTCACAAGCCAAGAAAAGAGGAATGATTAAGCAGGTGCTTACCGTCCTTTTAAAAGGACCGTAGAGTCATATGGGTTTTAAAACGTTGGGGCTAAAACCTCTCATGGTCCACTGTCTGTACATGAGAGCCATAGTACCTTCTAAAATGTATGCATCGTTGGTCTACTGGCACAAAGCTAGCTTGGGCTATGCAACCAATGCACTTAGTAAGGTCCAGTGGATTTCCTGTCTAGGCATCACAATCGTTAGGCTTCCTCCGCTACAGTGTTGTGGCTCGAAGCACCTCCAGGGACCTAAAGAACAAAATGTAGTGAGTGCAAGGGTTTCTTCGGTAAAACAGGAGACCACACCAGCATCTTCAGCCACATCGAACACACGAACCACTATCCATAAAGACGGACAAAATCTCGCTTGTCACTTTCAGTGGGGTATGAATCTCGACATCTCCAGCAGAGAGCTTCTAAAACGCCCAAAAACATTGGAATTGGAATAATTTCCATCCAGGCCTGCCCGGAGGTAAACGGATGGATTAAAATTTTATCTGACAGCCAGGTTGCCCTTAGAGCACTACAAGCTGTCAGGTTTGATTTCGAGGTGGTACTTGACAGTCATAGTAAGCTCGAAAATCGGCGGAACATTACAGCACTACGCTGTGATGAGTGCCAAGCCACCCATGGAATCATGGACAATGAAATAGCTGACAAGTTAGCGAACGACCATTAATTAATCCAGAACGGACTTGTGGAAGTTCTTACGGCAGCAACAAAGTCTGCTAGGCATTGGTCCTACTGGAATACACTTACAGGCGTGAGACACTGTAAACTTCTTGGAATCCGCCCAAATGAGAAAAGACTTCGCAAGGTAGTCTTAATCAGCAGAGATAGGCTGAGGTTACTCACAAGGATCTTAACCGGTCACTGCGCACTAAATAAACACATGAATGTTTTATTGTAAAATTATTTTCATCCATTCCTCCAGTTTCCCCTTTCTAATCATATTTGTGCTAAATGACTGCCGATATGCAAAATTTGTTCCTATTAAATAATCGTGTGTAATCGTTATACAAGTTCATCGAATAGATATTTTATAAAAAGGCCAACCATGATATACTAAATTAAAACGTCCGAAAGCGGATTTAAAAATAATTACAAATTGTGCAAACATATTCGTACTTTATGTTCTGTATTGATTTTCTATATTAATTAAATCGGATACAATTTATCAAATTACTACCGCCAATTCACGAGAATCCGTTCGGATTCTGTGAATCAGTTATAATACGTTCCCAATAGTATAGCCGCTGACAGCAACAACAGAATTGATTTGTTAACGGGAGAGTTAAGCTAGGATTTCATGAATTACCTCTTTTTACCCTGCAACTGCATTTAGTTGTAATTGTATTTGATATTTAAACTTTGTTACATACGCTCAGAAATAACAGTATTTTCTATTTTAATTTCATTGGAATTAGTTAGAATTCAGAAAATCAAATTAACAGTCTATAGCGTCAAACGTTGCTGTCAAAAGTTTAAATGCACGTCTATCGACAAACCAATCAATTAATTATTAAATAAAACTCAGCTAACGCATTAACAAATTAGTTTTGTTTAAACTGGCATAATAATTAATTTACACGCTCACTAATCTCATTAAAATCAGTTTGACAGTAAAAGGTAAAATCTTTACAAGCTAACAAACACTAAATATATCACTCACATTGCCAAAATTATCAACAACATGCCAATTAATTTAATTTAATTTAATTTAATTTAATTTAATTTAACAATATATTTACTAATGAAAACCTTGCACTTCTCTATTCTGACCCTATTTTCCAGCAAGTTCTTACAAGAATTATCCGCTCCGGCCTCGTAATGACCGCGTAGCGAAATATTTCACCGACACTAGCAGCAGGCTGTTATCTGCAGAAGCCATTATAAAACGCTCGATCGTTAGAAATTTGGATTTTCACGCAGCTAATGGCCTTATACGTCTCGGTGATTTTCGTTGCGGCTGTTCAGGCTTGATTTCTTACGTGTCGTTGATGCAAATTCGGGAAAAATAGCGTTCTACTCTCGTCTATGTGAGTTACTAGGGTAAGGCTTTAAAACTGGTTTAATGGAATGTATTAGGTAAAATTCTGCAGTTTAAAGGTGATGTAGAAATTTTATTCCATAAATGGCTAAATTGTTTGCTGTAGTACTATTAAAACTAGTCAATAATGACTTAAGTTTCAAATTAAATTCCGATGTTTATTCATTGGTGTCCGCTTAAACGATATGGATACATTTAATCTACAAAATAAGTTTGGCTTCATATTTTTCAAGATATTCTTCAGGCACCATTGGAAGATCAAGATCCTGATGAATAAATCCGATGTGTGAGTTTTGATTCTCATATCAAATTGTTTCCTGTATATAGAATGGTATCAGTCCCATTTGTTTTATCAGGCCTGATAAAGTTTTCTTGGCAAATAACGTTTAATACCAGAGATGATAAATTGGAGGGCACTACTGCTTCCATCAGTTAACTTGCATCATTAGACTATCATCAAAGTTTGAGAAAGCTGCATTACTTAGATAAAGTTTGACAACCACAAGAATTAGACAACCTCGTGCATTTTGGCAGAAGCAGGTGAATTTCATGTGCTCATCAAGCATTATTTTTTGCGGCAAAAGAGTATGGCTCAAAGAAAGTCTAGTATGGTTAAACACTATGAGGACCCTGCATCTTCAGAATCAATAGTAAAGAAGTGGTTTACTATAGTTGGTTGTTATCGCATAAGTGACACTGAACATCCTGAAGCCACAATTGAAGTCAGTACACCTGAAACAATTGAAAAAATCTATGATATGATATCAGTCGCTCGGAGATTGAATATGCCCCAGATCACAGAGGCCATAAGCATATTATATGGTTCGATTATTTTAAAATTGAATGTTCACTTGTGATTGAGAAATATATCCGCAAAATGAGTATCATGTTTGCTTAGAATTGATTACAATCGTAAATCGTGTAACCAATGTTTGGCATTGTTTAGCCGGAACCCTAAGCCTGCAATTTTTTCGCCTTTTCACAACTGTCAAACGGCGTTCGATTTCGTTTAAATTTTGGATATACATAATATATGTAATTGGTCATGCTAAGTACGAAAAAAGTGTCAGATTTGGGCTAAAGGACTTTGTTTGGCTAAAAAATATAAAAATAGCTCCTAGGATGAACGCTCTAATTCCGCATAGGAGTACTTTGACCCCGGTTTTTGTAGGTAAACAGCATGAAACCCCACGACTATTTCTCTTTCCGATACCAAATTTTCTCATCTTTCAGAATATATATAGATTATGTTTAGAAATGTTTCTCTATGTGACCGAAAATTTGAAAAAACCAAAACGGTGCAAAATTTGATGCCAACCTTGGAGCGTTGCAGCGTTTGAGTTTTTCTCATTTTTCGAGGTGAAGTAGCCACTTTCGTAAATATAAACTAAATATATTATGAAAGCTGAAAAAATTTGCTATCGGATAAAGAAATAGTCGCGGGGTTTGGTGCCGTTTACTTACGAAAGCCGGGGTCAAAGTGCTCCTATGCGGAATTGGAACATTTGTCCTAGGTGCTATTTTTATACATTTTGGCAAAACAAAGCCTTTTAGCCCAAATCTGACACTGTTATCGTATTCAGTATAATCAATTACATGTATCTTCAAAATTTCAGGGAGATCAAAGAGGTTGAAATGGAAAAAATGTGAGTTTTTGACAATTTTCGAAGGGCGTTCGATTTCGTTCAAATTTTGGATATATATGTAATTGATCATGCTAAATACGAAAAAAAGTGTCAGATTTGGGCTAAAGGGCTTTGTTTGACAAAATATCCACCACAAAACGGAGACCAAACACCAGCCAAAGAAGGGAATTTTCTTTGCGATAATGAGAAAGCTAAGGTCAAGGTGATCAGCTTTTTTGGAATCGATTATATTCAAAAGGGAAAAACAACCTTACGAACTTATTGAAGCGGTTCCACGGTGATCTCAGGAAGAAAAAGCAAACGTACTTGACTAAGAAGAAAGCATTCTTCCATCAAGTACACGTCTACAGTCGTCATGGCGAAATTTTAAAGGTTGGACTACGAACTATTCGCTCTTATGCCATATTCTCCTGATTTAGCTCCTAATAACTATTTCCGGTATCCAAACTTGTAGAAATGGCTAAGCAAAAAGTATTTAGCTCTAATGCTGAAATCATCGCTCAAACCTGAAACGTCATGTTATCGACGTTAAGGTATTGAGTGCAAAGGAGGATATGATCAGAAATAATAGGTTTCTTCGCAGAAAAAGACGTGGGTCGTGGGCATATTGATCCACTCTCATAAGATCCCTTCCTTACAAGACAGGAATTGGTGACTACCGTGAGATGCTTGTCGTTTGAAAAGATTTGTTTGTCCTCATATTTCAAATTATCCGGAATTTTAGAAACAATCAGTTTTCCTTTATTATTTTATATATCTCTTCTTTTAATGCAAATCATGGAATATCAATCACATTTTATCCTTCTTTGATAAAGTAGTAGTTGATCGCTTTGGTCAAATGTTTTGATGTTGATATGATGTCTCAAAGGAAAAATTACATATCCCAATAATGGCTTCCTTTAAAAACAATTTTTTTCATTCTTTACTTAATTTCCTCTTCAGAAATTAGTGAAATACAAATGCTGTCGTAATAGTTTCCAACTTAAATATTTCTAGTAGTTAATATACTCACAGGAGTTGTTAGAAACACCTTTAATGGAAAGTCTAATAAAGTTTGGTATCTCTTGCACTTTACTTTGCAGCTCTTTTATGCGATGAGTGTGTACAATAGTGTGTGTTTTAATCGAGAGTTATTTGATTTTAATTATTTGGGGTCTGTTGTTTGTTTGATATATGATTTATCTTAGCAGAATCTATCAAACAAGTCTCACAAAACTAATTCATATTTTGTAATTTTATTTAACAACAAAACTAATTTCCATTCTCTTTCAATTGTTATTTTCAAATTTCAATGCACTGACTTGCCCTGAATAACGTCATTTGGCAAATTTGCGACGTACAGTTGTTCGAAATCTGTTTATTCTAGTGATTATAAATGTATCTACAGTCGAACAATTGTCTACAAACTTCACTACTTATCAGTTTGCATCAGAATTTATATTCTAAGGATTCAAATTCGTGAATATTAGCATTTCAAAACCTACCATTCTAACATTATTATGAGATTAAACTTTACTTCAACTCCACACATGTATAACTCCATAAGATAACATGGCACGTTCACACATATTCAAATAAGTGTTAACAATTCGGCAGCGAGGCGAGAACAAACGATTTCAAAAGCGAATTTCCATTCGATAACGTAAACGTCAAAGAGAGGGCGTTCTCGTATGGAACGAAAGTCGAAATCCGTTCCACTAACAACCTACCACAGCGCCCGTTTCATTAAATATGCCAAACGAAGTCGTAATTTTCGAAGTTAAACAACGAGCGTATTTTCTAATTGTATTTAGTTCATTTTAAAGCAGTTTCGCATTACCGTAAAATACTTAGAAGGTAGAGGAAAGCACAATGGATAGTGACACAAAGAAAGGTGTTTAAGACTTTTAAAACTCTTATTTATCTAGCGCGTCCCATTTTTAACGCTCGCTCTTCTTAGTTAGTTAGTGTTTGCCGTAATATCGTACTTTCTTCCTTTAGCTGTTAGAAGAGAACGATATGGGAATTAGCTTGAAAGTGTTGAAGGGTTTACGTGTATTTAGAGACTTTAAATGGTGTTACTTAGTATCTGCGTCTCAGAGGTGTAACCATCTGTGTATAAATTAGCAACATTGTTACAGGTAGTGGTTAGCTTCGAAAGACGTCTACATGTATTCTTTTGTTTTTTGAATTTATCTTAAACGCTATGCGCGAATGGAAAATACAGGCGAAATACAGGCGAGATGCAAAAATTTCGACAATAAAACGTAATCGAAAGTTTAACCAAATTTTTCGATACATGCTACTATACTGAACCATTCACCAAAATAAAACGATTTTGTTTAAATCAGAAATCGTGAAAAAAGATATTACTTGCACAGATATTGCTCTATCATATGCTTCATGTAGTGGTAATAAACCAACCCCTTTCTGATCAGAATAGAGTGGGCAGATCAGGACCAACACCAAAATAATAGTATAAAACTGAGATGTAGTACAGAGTTATAACTTTGTGACTGCAGGTTGGTGCCAGTAATTATTTTAGATTTTCGGAGAGATTTTTTGTATATGGTAAGCTAATATATTGTTGTTTTTTATTGCTGTTTTGTGTTTGTGGTTTCTAGTTTTTCCATAACCAGGTTAGCAATGACGGCCGAAATGGGTGAGCCCATAGCGGCTCCGAAAACCTGGGAATAGAACTTATTGTCAAATTTGAAATAAGTGGTATTTAAAGAGAGTTCAACTGCTTCAATAAAATCATTGAGTGGTAGTGGGGTATAAATTTGCATTTCATTCAATCTATCTTTAATACATTGAACAGCAATATTAGTGAGAGATATCAGTGTATAGTGATATTACATCAAGACTAATAAATTTAAATTTATTGGGCATTTTTTGGTTTTTAATAAATTTAATAAAATCCCACGAGTCTTTAACGTGAAATTAATTTTTTCCCGAAATACTAGAAATTGAGGAAGCCAAAAATTTATAAATATTGTAAGTAGGTGATTGTATCCTGGAAACAAGGGGACGTAGGAAAATGCTGTCTTTGTGGATTTTGGGTAAGCCATAAATTCTTGTTGATTCTTAGCTTTTCTGCTTGTAAATTATTGATTATATTATCATTTTCCCATTTTTTTATTAAATTATATATTTGTTTTTGAATTTTGATTGTTGGATCAGTTTTTAATTGGACATACCTAAGTGTTTTTATCTTCAAGGACTTGAAGCATTTTATTTTTGTAACAAGTTTTGTTCATGATTATAGTTTTATTGGTTTTATCAGCATTTAGGATATATACATAGATTTGGGTGATTCCTCATAAATGTTTTTGTTTCTATTATGGCAGGGTAAAGAGGGTGTGATTGTAGTAGTTTAAGTTGATTATTTTTCGGGTTTTTTTGAAAATTATTTAAGATATTGACCAACTTATATGTGAATCAAGGTTTTTTTTTTATACTGGTTTCAATACTAGAAACAATTTCAAATATTGGAATATTTTTTTGGAATAGGGTGTATTTGGGACCAAGGCTTAGGATAAATTTGACGTTTTTTGAAATAAATATGTTCCTTAGATTTAAGAAACATTCAGGTTATACTTGTGGTAGGTACGTTGTTTTTTTTTTAATTAATAGATCGTTGTTTCAATTTTTCTATTTTATTTTTTAGTCTTTTTTGTGTTTCTAGCGAAGTTTTTCCAAAAATGTCATTAACAAGGTTTAAATGCTAGAAAAAAGGAGTCTGTTAGATGTTGTCTTTGTCTGGAATCTGTGGCAAAGGATAGTTAAAGCTAATATTTTGTCTTTAATTATTTCAATGCTAGATTGGAGAGTTTTAATAACTAAAAACCTTGACATGGTCGCTAATGTAGATATTTAATTTAGATATATAAAATTTGGAGATTATATTATCGAGTTTAGTAAGTTTTTTACTTAAGTGGAGATTGCAGTCTCGGTTTGCATAACTTGACGTCTTTGTCTTTTCTGGAATGAGAATTTCGGTTGCTGTTAATTGATAGTTATCCATATTATTTTTCTAACTACATTAATAAAAGACTTAACTATAAATTCTCCCTAGAAAAAAACAATATTCAAACACAAAACAGCAATAAAAAGCAACAATATATTAGCTTACCATATACAAAAAAATCTCTCCGAAAATCTAAAAAAATTACTGACACCATACAACCTTTGTATTGTCGATAAACCAAATTACTCCAACCAATCCTTCTTCACTATAACTAAAAACCCTATTAATCAAAATAAACAAACAAATTTAATTGACCAAATTAACTGTAAAAACTGGAAATGGTATGTATATTGGCCAAACAAAACGGCATCGGCATTTAGATAAAAGAATATACGTACACTATTACAATACTCGAATACACAATTACAATTCAACAGCACTAACTAAACACGCATTAGATCAAGATCACAACTTTGATTATGATAAAATCACCATTTTAGAAAAAGAAACCAACTATCACAAACGTATTTTTAAAGAAATGCTTTACTATATATTAAAAAAGACAAATAATGCTATCAACGACCGAAGTGATATTCAGTACTTTAGCAGCAACAATAATTACTCAATATCTACACATAAAAACTAGATTATATCTTTCTATTATTCTGGAATTGAATTCTTTTTCTTGCACCTTATATATAATCTGTGTTATAAAGTAATATAAGATAAATTGTTTACACTACACATCTCTGGTTTTTTTTTAAGTAGGTACGACCTATGTTTAATATGTAAACATTTAAATTTTTAGGTATGTATTTTAAAATCATTTACAATTTAATTCATAACATTTTAGTTGAAAATGATACGATTGCATATGTATCGGAACGTAAAATAAAAAATTAAATGAAATCGACCGTCATTACCCAATAAAATTAGGAAAAGAGGTACATTATAAATCTGAGAAATTACATATGGTCATCATGGGTCGACTGGAACAAGTTAAAATCACTTTGGGTCGACCAATCTTTAGAAAACTGGCATCCATCACTTCTACTTCTAATTTTAAAGAAAGAAAAGTCATCATTGGTGACAACTTGAGTTTGCATATAAATCCTGGAGGTTCTGATAGGCTGTGGTAGAAGATTTTTGATGAATAGAAGTCAACTTCAAAAGCAAGTAAATGGTCATCCTTTTCGAAATTGGAATTTACAAGTGTTTGAAAAATTCTAACTGGTGACATGTCGAGATAATTTATTGTTGGTTTTTGGGGCAGTAGGTATCGTCCCTCTTGATAGAGGACAGACATTCTCTCGTTTATACAGTCAAGTCGCCGATAAAGAAGATATCTCTCAACCTGTTGGTGAGACCTTCACAGCTGTAGTCTAAAAATGTAGCCCTTATAATAATAGTTTTTTTTTATGTGTGGTGGGTGCTTAGTTGCAGTGACTCCGTAAGCTGTATTACTTGTCTGGCTATCACTGCAACTCTTGCGGTGTAGTTTAGTGTGTGTAAGTTGTGTTTAAATGGCTTTGTGACAGCATCATATCGCCTTTTATGATGCCGCGCTGTTAATCACTTTGCTCCCAACAGCGAATGGCAAGTCGATCCGGGATTAAACTCTCTGAAAAAATGTCACCGTCCCTCCAGAGAATTGAACCCCGGCACCTATCGTCCTCTCACAACAATAGTCAGCCGCCTAACCACTGCGGCCATCGACCCGTTTAATAATAATAATAATAATAAACTCGTTTATTCCATAATACAATAAAAGTGTAGAATACGTCAATTGATAAATACATACATATATAGCCTACAATAAACATAACACATTTCATACAAATAATACAAGCACAAACATGTATGTATAGATAAAAGAAAGTACTATATTATACACGGTACCCCAAAAAAATCTTGTATCGTGTAAAATGTTTTGCTAGTAAGATATTTTTTAAAGTTTGACTTAAACTGTACTGATGGAATTTGCTTTAGGTTCTGTGGCAAGTGGTTGTATATTTTAATACATTGCCATACAGCTTGTTTCTGAACATTGGTAAGAGTTGCTTAGGGCGGGAGTAGTTGATTGTTTACTTTACACCTAGTGCTGCGTTCGTGATTTATTTCATATTTGTTAAAAATATCAGTATAGTACTGTTTTACAAATATTGCCGTTCTAATATATACATAGACGGTAAGGTAAGTAATTTGTTTTCTCTAAATACCGGTTTGCATGAGTCCCTTGGTTTTAGTTGGAAGACAGCTCGTATGCAAGCTTTTTGCAGTACAAAAATTCTGTTGAAATCCGTTGCGTTTCCCCACAGTACTATTCCATATTGTAACCGGGATTTAACACACGCGTGATAAACATTTAATGCAGTATCGACATTTACACTTCGGGAAATCACTCGTAAGCTGTAACAAAAACTACCCAACCTTGCAGCGAGATCCCGAATATGGGGCCTCCAAGACAGCACATTTTCGATTACCACACCAAGAAAACGAGCATGGTCCACACAGGAAATTGATTCTCCACCGCACTCAATTTGAAGTTCTTCTGGCGATATTTTAAAGGGTAGAATATTTGTTTTCTTTGTATTCAATTTTAAGTTGTTACTTTCGCACCATTTTATCATACTGCTAAAATTTCTTTCTAATGTGCTTTTTATTTTTTCACTGGAATTTTCTCGAATAACGTATGAGGTGTCATCGGCGTAAAGAATTGCAAGCCCATCAATAACCTGCGGTAAGTCGTTGATGTATAGCAAAAACAAGAGTGGGCCAACGATAAAGCCTTGGGGCAACGCCAGACTGAACTGACCTCCAAGAGGATGACATTTCAGCGCCAGATGTATCGCAAGTTACCACCGCCTGCTCACGATCCGTCAGATAGGATTCAAGCAACGTCAACGCTACACCCCTAATACCCATCACCTTCAACTTGTGCAAAAGAACCTGATGGTGCACACAATCGAATGCCTTCGACAAGTCAATAAAGGCACATGCAGTAACTTCCTTGTTAGCCATTCCAGTCGCCATCGCTTCTTATAAAGCTAAACTTGACCAGAAGAAAATAAGAAAATGGTTAAATGTAGGGGTTGGTATTTCAGCTGCTCCAATAATTCATGTAAATGAAACCTGCATTAAGAATTTTCAAGAAAAATGGAGGCAGTGTTCAAATGATATGAAAATGGTAACTCTCAGAGTAAGCTTGATAAGATCGTTTTGGATACGGCTAAGATTAACTTCCTACACAAAAAGGAAGACTGTAAAATAAAACTTTAAATACGTTTCAGAAGGATATAAATCGTATAACAACCGTATCTTCATTTCTTTGGAATTACTCACCAGTAGTTAGTGGTTAGCAATTAGCAAATTTGCTTTTGAAATTAATTTCCCACCTTAAGATGATACAAATTGGATAAATTTAAGAATTTATTCATTCTATCAGTTTAGCATGTTTGCCTATATTCA